>JASDFA010000014.1:36780000-38030000 GCA_035772735.1 Datura wrightii
TGATACATACAGTATTTAAATGGATATATCCTCTTACTGAGAACCAACAGAACACGTGCTTTTAGCATATAAGACAGCAGCTTTAGAAAGCAAGAAAGAAGCTCTTTTACATGGTCAAGCCCATAAGAGAAGCATATAATACATTAGGGACCAAAAACAACTAAAAAAGTTGTAATACCATATATAATAGGACATCATATACAGCACCAGCATCCAATGAGTTTGGGATCATAGCGTATAGAAATGCTTTCCGAACAATTTACAGCCCATACTGGAAACACAGTTGGACAATAACAGCCATCAAGATGAAGTCTTTTGTGGTTAAATAATTCTGCATGACCATGCCATAAGCAGGATTTACTATCTTTTCTTTTGTTTCTTCGTTTTTGTTTTATTATTCCACAGGATACATCACTAGTAGAGTTGTGTCTTCCCAAGTTGAAGGAAGCGGGAAGACATACTGACAAAGGAGGTTTCCATAAATAAGTCCAGCAAAAGCTGTAATATTCTCGGAGAATTAGCAAGTAAGGATGATATTGGCACATTTCAAAAAGGATCAATCAAGTGTTTGTGGACAATCACTTGCAAATCATAGCTAGAAACAACTCACGAACCACTAATTATAGCTAGAAACGAAATTGTTATGTGCCAATTGTCCCTCATTGGATAAAAAGAGAAATGCTAATGGTTTATAGGGTAAATGGGCTCTTCCACCTATCAGACTAATCTTTTGGATTGGGTTCTCCTGTTTGGTCTATAACAATGGTATCAGAGCCAGCCACTGCCCTTCGTGCCGTGGGATGGTGAGTCCAGTATGACAGTGTTCGCCCGGGGCTAGTAATGTCTAGCGCACAGCCGTGGAGGACAATGGTTGCGGAGCATGGTGGTTTGTTATGTGTCAATTGTTCCTCTTCGGATAAAAAGAGAAATGCTAATGGGTTTATAGGCTAAATGGGCTCTTCCACCATGAGACTAGTCTTTTGGGTTGGGTCCTCCTGTTTGGTCGGGAAAATTGGCACATAACAAAATTGTTATAGACCAAACAGGAGAAAGTCTGATAGGCGGAAGAGCCCATTTAGCCTATAAAACCCATTACTATTTCTCTTTTTATCCGATGAGGGACAATTGGCACATAACAGAAATTCCATTTTGAATAGCAGTAAATGACGATTGCAATTTTTTTTTCAAAAGGAACATTGCTTTGCTGCAACTTTATCAGGGAAAAGTAAGAGCGCTACCTTAGAGGACATAGGATTCTAGAAAGTTTTACATTTTCTTTTTCATTATAATAATTGTGCTAATTTACTAGTCTCAAGCCTAATTTCAAGATGTATGAACATTATTCCAGGAAGTACAAATCTCACAACCAAGAATAACAAAAAAGTTAGTACTAGTACTTAACAGATTAAATTGAACATACGAACCCACAAACAGGTACCTGAAGAGAGCACCAGGCCAAATTGAAGATGCTAACAAGCCAGAGAATGGCATAGAGAGAAGCTACTACATGCGATCTGCCATTGGAAACCTTCGAGAAGCTTCTCTTGGCTTGGGAAGCCAAGTATAGAACAAACAGTAGTGAAGGCACTATCATCAACACGTTATGCCATAAACCATGGCACTCCACAAACCAACCGTACAACCAACCACCGCCGGCTCCCTCTCCTCCCGCTCCAACCACCGCTGTTGCCGAAGAAGACGGTGGTAGCTCCGCCATTATGGATTCGACAGATCTCATTTTTCAATCAACCAATCATCAAAAGCCCTAGCTTTAGCTAATCCGTGTAATTATCAGATGAAAGAGGTCTTGTTAGAAGATAACTGATCGGGAGTTTGGAAACGGGTTAGGTAGAAAATAGAATTGGACTTTTTTTTCTCGTTTTTTTAATTGGAAAAAAAGAAGTAAAACTATTACTGCATTGCGCGTGTCAAATGCAATTCGAAAAAATAAGTAAAATTATTTATCGTAATTTATTAAAATAATTTAGTTTATATTATTTATTATTTGAAAACTTTAAATAAAATTCATTTTCTTTACTTTTATTTTTAATAATAATTAGTTTTAAAAAATTATAAATATTTTAATTATGAAGTAATACACATAAAATTAATATTTAATAAAAAATGTATATTAAACTATAAAAAAAATTAGTTTTTTTAAATTAATAATATATTTAAAAAAAAACATGTAAAAAAGAAATAAGACGGTTGGAGTATTATAATTGAAATGTCAATTTTGCAATCTCGTAAGTCGCAAATAGTCAGCCAACAACTTTATCATGGACTGCCTATTAAAGAGCCAGTGGTTGAACATTGCCTTAAATCAAAATTACACGTAAAGAACAAGATGATAAAACATATCATTGTGAAATGTAGAGACAATCATATATTATGTATTGACAAAATAAAATAATTTTGAACCGCAAAAGTTCATCTCAAACTCTGGGAAAAAAAATTCTCTCTTAAATTATTTTCTTCGTAAAATAAGTTTGGAAATTAATTTTTATGGATACTGTTTTGGTCCAAGAACTTTAGTCATACTTCTTTCGTCCCAACTCCCAAGTAGTTCTTTCACTTTTCACTTATTAACGTTGTTGTTTAATTTGATCTTCGCGAAGCTAATTAATTCAGAGATAAAAATAATAATTCTTTAACATAAACTCAAGATAATAATAAGAAAATGCATATTAAGTGTTGTTGGAATTAGACAATTAGTCTCTATTCATTTATTTTGATAACGGAAGAAAGTGATTTTCCACTTTTTATTTTTGTGGATTTCTTTTCATTTATTCTTCCTTATCTCATATAAAAAAACAAAATTTTCCTTGTTGAACTCGAGGCAAAACGGGAGAATCACCCCCCACCCCATGCGCGAGATATACGTTTGGAGATGAGCATGAAATATGTCATTGTTTTGGTGCTAAAACACAACATAACCTTAAAGTGAAATACTACCTCAAGTATTGTGTTCTTAAACTAGTACTATGAAAGTAAAGAGTTTTAAGTTTATATTCTGTCAGTGTAAACCATTTTTTAAACCCAAACATTTTTACACGTCAACCTTCTTAAAACATGTAATCTTGAATGTATGAGTTTGTATCTATTATTTTTTATAATTTTCATAAATTTTATATATAAATTTTTATTCTGTATTAAAATACGAAGTAAAATATCTAAAGATTACTTTAAATTTGATGCGGTTTCTTCGAATCTCGCTAAATTATTAATAGTTTTTAACCCTCCTACATCATCTCATCTTAAAAAAGTGAGATACACTCTCCTACCATAGAGTTTTTTAAATTTATCCACATGTCATTTTATAAAAATATTTTTTATTTTTAAAATTTATTAATTTTAAAAATTTTATTTTTCAATTACAAAAAAGAAACCAACTTTGCTAGAACTCTATTTTTAAGCAAAAAAATATTTTGCTAAAAATAATGAAATTATAATTAAAAAAATTTATATATATTTTGCCTGAAAAGAAAAAATTCATTGTTGAAACATATAATCATTATATCTAAATAAAATATAATAAAAATTATATAGTTGAAACTTCACTATTCTGCTAAAAGTTTTTATTTCACTAAAAATAAAGAAGCTCTAATAGAGTTTCTTCTTCTTCTAAATTTGGCCTAAAAGAAAATAAGTAATTATTGCATTTAAACAAGAAATAAAAAATTACACAATTGCAAATCCACTATTTGGGTTAAATTATTTTTTATGTGAATAAAAATGACGGGACTCAAAAAAATTTTAATTGATTTAGGTTTGAAAGGAAAATACACAATTGAAATAAATAGCATTTTATCTATAAAAAAAAGATACATAGTTGATACTTCATTACTATAAATTGATTTTATTTTGCTAGAATGATAGAATTCGAGTCAAATTTTTATAATTGACTTGGAAAATAGAAGTATACCATTAAAATAAATAATTGAAAGCTGATTTTTAATTTTGTTCATCCTCACATGCTTAAAAGAGAGTGACACATTAGCATTTAGGGAATAAAAACTATCAGATAGACGAGTTCATGAGGTAATTAATTAAGACTACTGATAGTATAGGAGGGATTTGAAGAAAATCCGTCAAGTTATTAAATATTTTGCCAAAAATATATTGAGTTCAGATAAATTTGATATCAGTACCCTGCCATGTATATTACATAAACTTGAAAGTAAAAGTTAAAACAATGAAATATTTTACTACTAGTACATAAATATATATAGCAAACATTTCTATGGACAAATATATGGTAATTAATTAGAACATCTCAATTATTAGTAAAACAAGATCACTTATAAATTAAAGGTGTGATATTTGTCTTATGTTTTTATAGTGAATGAAACATGTGAGTAGTAAAAGCAAGTGGATTATGGCTGATCTCTTCGTCCTCCTCCTCCTCATCCTCATCATGGAGTTGATGAATTGGGTCAAAACTTGGAGAGTTATTAGGAGTACAGCTGGTATGATCTGATCCATGCAGTTGATGATCAAAAGTAGCAGTAGAGTTATTGAAATTGGTGGCACTATTATTGATGAGGTTAATGTTGTTTGAAATAGAAGAATTGTTTGAGTAACTTGGCTGTAGAATTGCAATGTGTTGTTCTTGTTGTTGTGAAATTTGAAAGGCATTTGCCACTGCTGCATATCTGTTGTTCAATAGCTGTGTCTGCACTAATGCTACCTCTGCTTGCAAGGATGCTACCTGCAAAATTTAGCATATTTCTACTTTATCATGTCACTACTTAATTCATTCTCTAGTTTTTATTGCAATTGGAAACAATACAAAAAAATCTTAGAAACATATTATTGTAATGCAATAATTGGGATTAAAATGGCTTAAACTCTCCGAAAATGTTATTGGTCACACTCATATCGAGCCTCTTTAAAATGCATTGTTCTTGAAGTATTCAACGCACACCCGTCGATATTTTTATTTAATTTGTAGGTTAGTTAGTAATCTCACTCTTTTATGAGCATTGCAATTACTCTTGTATAGTTATTTTTTCAGCTAACCTGATCATGTATAATAGTTATACTCATCTAAGAATTAACCATTTCATAGTCCAACTTTTCCTAGTTACAACCTATGAATTTATCTTAAATTTTCAAAAGGAAATGATAAAATATGCATACATTTTATGTTTTTGAGATTCTACTTGTAAAATTATATTGATTAAATTTGTTGTTTATTGTGGAAGAGGGATAAATCAGCATTTGTAGTATATATTGATTTTTATATTTGATCATTTTGCGTAACAAGATGCATTATATAAAAATACAAAAGGTATTATGGTTTTTTGTACTTTAATATGATTAAATAAGCAATATATATTCATCTCAATATACTATAAGGATTTCTGCAAGATAATCTGCACTCTACGTGCGTAGTAAAAGAAAAAAGAAATCATAGAACTGCAATATAATACGTGTGAAATAAGAATAAACAATCAAAAAGTTTCGAGTAGCATAGTCGGAAATTTAACAAAGAGTGTATAATTTTTTTTAATTGATTTTATTGAAAATATGCAAAATTAAATATACATTTATAATAACTAATATTTAAACATTATATAATTTTTTGCGACGTACACCAAACCACCCTTCGCTTGAAATAGGCTCGCCATGCAAGAACGGACTCTAATCATATGAACCGCACTGTTTTTTGTTTCCCCTTTACTCTAAAATATACAAGTACTATTATATCCTAGTATTAATATTCGAGGAGAACAAATTAGAATCTGCTTGAATGGTTTAAAAGCTACTTTAAAGTTTTTTTAAATTTTTTTTTTTGGAATTTAATGTTTGGTAAAATTTGGAGTAGCTTTTAAATTAAGGGAATGTTTGGCCATGTTTTATTGTGAAAAATGAAAAAAGTAATTTTTATTTTTAAAGTAAAAAATAATACTTAAAAATTAAAGTTAGCGTTTGGTCATAAATATAAATTGAAGTTGATTTTAAATTTTTGTGAGTAATTTGAAAGTGAAAAAAAGCGAAGACAGAATTTTGTTATTTTTCAAATTCTTGAAAATTTCAAACTTCAAGTTGAATTTTGGAATTTTCAAAATTTTATGGCCAAATATGTTTTCCCAAGTTAAACTTCAAAAAACAAAAGTAAAAAATTTTCATGGTCAAATACTTATTATTAAGTGTTTTCAAATCAAAAACAATAAGTTAAGATTGCCTAACTTGTTATTGCTTTTGACTTGTTTTATTTTAACAACTCTTTTATTTTAATTAATCTGTTAATTTTTAATTATAAATAGTTATTTTTATTCTCAATTAATTAAGCTCAAACACTTAAAAATATAATTTTTGAACGCTCAAAACTTAAAATCTACTTAAACTGAGCCAATTCAGATGAACTCTCACAAATAAAACTTTAACTTAATCTACACAAACATCTCACACTATCTAACCCCACTTCTTCAGCTTAATTAGTCTCGAAAATGACGATCAATTTAACTCCATTAATCAACCTTAAAATATCACTTAGTTGTAGTTTAAAAAATCATTACTATTATTCATCGATGGTAAAATAAAAAATTTAACTAAAAAAGTTATATTTGGCCTATATAATTTTTGGCATACGTAGCTACGCATTAGACATAATTCTACCAATCACAATCAAGAAGTGAATTCATTATTATTATCACATCAAGCAATATCTAAAAAGTATGTAAACCTGTTGTTGCAAAGCAAGAATGGTTGACACACAACCATAAACAGGATCCGAGAGCCTAGCCTGAGCTTCATAAGTTATCGTAACCACCGCATCTTGCCGCCGGTTAGCTGGAATGTGCAACAACAGCTTAGACACGTTGCTGGCTCCGAACACCTTGTGCACGGCTGCGAACCGAGCCGCGCCTTGGTCGGAGCCAAAATAGGGAGCGAAAACGCACCCGTTGACGCATTTCCTTCTCAAGAACTTGCATGCACCGCAAGGAGCCGTGGAAGTCACAGTAAGCTGAGAGGCCTGCGGCTCTACAGCACCTGCAGCACGCTTTCCGGGGCCCCTACGCCGGTTCTGATGCGATGCGCCATCACTTGGTGGCGCATCCATGTGATGGCTTTTGTCAGAGAGAAAGAGAGAGAATATAATTAATTACTACTAACTGAAGAAAAAAGGAAAAGGGGTTTTAAAAGACTTGTTTATAAGAAAAAAGAAAGAACAAAGGCACGTAACTCTCGTGAAGGGTTGGCAAAGGTAGAGACGTTAAGGTTGGTGAGGGTACTTGAGAATGGGGGGAGGGGGAAATAAGAATGGACTTCTTGGGTGTGAGGGGCACGTGCAAAGAGAGTGTTGTGCATATGTTCACTTTCGGTACAATGTTTTTCAATCTTACCAAAAAAATTATATGTCAGTAAAGAAGTATATAAAAATTTTATAATTTTTTCATATCATAATGGTCAATGGTGAAATCATAATTATCACTAAGATAATTTAAAATTTAAAAAATAAATATTCCGGAAAAATAAAAAAGAATACTCAAGTTATATATATATATATATATAAAGAGTTTCTAGTATTTCTTTTATATTTTATATAATAATATTGAATTGGGACGAGTTTAATTAAATAAAATAAACGTGGATAGTAGTATATATAAGAAGACCAATCAAACTTGCTTGGAATGAAGATATAAAGCCAGTATGCACATATCTCGATTAATTTTACAAGATACTTACTATCCTCCCACTAGTAATAAATATCTCTATCCACTACGGGGTACTTAGACAGATTTCTTTTATCCGCTGAAATTTGAATCTAAAATCTTTTCAATTTTTTTTTTACTTTATTAACTACTAGATCATATTCTTAATTATTAGGGTTGTTGTTGGAGAAAAAAATAACATGGGGCAGGCAGGGTGGTTTTATGGGGGGAGTTTAACATGAGTTTGTTTTATGATTGGAGGGGCTGTCTGGGAAGGGAGCACACAAGATTTATGCTGCCCGTGGCGTGTGGGAAGGTGGAAACCAGACGTATTTAGTTAACATGGAAACAATACTTATACTACTCTTACTATATCATGCTTTCTTTGCATTTGCTGCAAACCTTTGCATAATCAACCTGCTTTATACTGAACTCTAATTATTGTTTTTCAGAAACATTTCTTCTATGAGACTCATGTATAGAAATATTTTAATTTTTAGGAAAATAAATAGGTTTGTACTTTTTTTTGTGTGTTCAATAAATAAAAAATGTTATTTTAAAAAACACTTGTATATAATTTAAACAAGTAATATGAAAGGTTAAAATGGGGTAGAGGCTATAAGTAGTGGGGTGGAAAGAATGGGGATACAACAGTGGGGTGAAGATAGAGGTGTGTTGGAGGATGAGAAAGATGCAATTAACATGAAAAGTCATTTATAAAATTTGTTTTTTCTACTCCTTATTTTTTTTAAAATTTATATTTGTTTTAAAACTTTTTTGATCAATCATAAAAATTCAAAAACAAATTTTCCTCCGCACCGGCTACGCCCTGAGTTTCTGACTGTTTTTCAAAGAAAGAAAATCCTTGAATAGGACTACTGGTTTCAATTAATAAACCACTCTTATTTCTTTGTCCTTATGATATATTAAATTTATATCTATCATTATATCATGCATGTTCTATAAATGAGAAGCTCAAATTTCATGAGACACTAAAAATAACTTTATAAAGTTAAGAGAAAAGAAATAAAATTTTCCCGAAATTGCCTATATAATTTACTTTAGCATTGTAATGACGGGTGTTTGTTTACCTTCTAAACGCATTTGAAATCTATTAAATATCACCTAAAAGGCTGATGTGGAAAATAAATAAATAAAAAATTACAAAGGCGCGTAATTAGAAAAAAAAAAGATAGGTTCATTGATATTTATATTATATAATAGAATTTTAAAAAAAAAAAACGTAATCAACTCTATCTTCTTCTTCAAACCCTCCCACCCCTTCTCCTTCTTCAAATTTGTCAATCCTCTCTCCTTCTTCAACCAATCCCGCCATCCCCTTTCTCCTTTTTCACCCACTTTCCCCCCACACCTATCTTCTTATTCGAACCCCCACCCTTTTTCTCCTTCTTTGAACCACCTTACAATTTCTCCTTCTTCGAACCCCCACCCCCATCATTTCTCCATCTTCGACCTCACCTCACCCACCCAACACCCCCCCCCCATACACGAATATTTATCAATTTTTTTTACTTTGTGCTTTCAAGATTTATTTTTCTAGAAAAGTTTTGAATATTTTTATGAAAAAATAAAGAAACCTAATGGAGAAAAACAACCTTCATTTTTCTTGAATTGATTAGGATTAGAAATTAATTAGTGTATAAAAATATAAGTAAGAAAAAAAATTTAAAAATAAAAAATTTAAATTTAAATAATTTTCAATGTAGCGCTGACATGGCGGATGACATGGCAATAACGTGGCAATGATGTGGAGCGAGTGTAAAACACTTCATATTCTCTTAGGGTGGTATTTAATAGACTTCAAATGCATTTAGGAGTAAACAAACACCCCTAAAGTTAAAGTGATAACATATTCGGGTGGGGGTGGGGGGGTTTATGTCTTTTCCCTTTAAATATTTGACCTTATTAAAAATCAAATTGAAACAGGTATGTCATATTTTATTTATCAAATACAATTTTAGAATATATATATATATAACTTTTAGTTTTCTTTTCTCTTCCTAATTTGTTATTTCTGGCAAAATTTTCTTTTCTCTTCCTAATTTGTTATTTCTGGTAAAATTGGAATATAAATTATTGATCAAGGGTATAAGTTGCACAATCAGGTTATAATTTTTAATCTTGGCACTTTTATGATTTAATTATGTTGAAATTTGAATATCATAATTCACCATTTAACTTCTTGAATTGCTACTATCTTTTAATTTCTTTTTAATTCATTGAATTATTATTGAAAATATTGTTTATTTTCTTAACTATGTTAAAGGCAAATTTTCCTATAGATCCCTACTTTTTCATTAATTGTTTTTGCTAAAAAAAGTTCCCCCCTTCTTGAAATTAGAGTATTAATAATTACCGATTACAAAATTAAATCTCTAAGAAAATAAAAATAAAATACATATCAATATTATCTTTACTTAAAATAGAAATAACTAATTAAAAGTATAACAAAAATATTCGAATTGTAAAATTGAGATATTACATGCTAGGATAATAAACTACTAGTCTAAATTTCATGTATAATGATATATAAAATTTATGCTTTAAAATTATTATTGTGTGGCATTTTTTAAAACCTAATAAAAAGAGAGAACTGTGAAGTTAATACTTTTGATGGGTAGTCGGGTTCTAGCCTTCAACATGCTAGAGCCCATAGAAATGATGAGTAGGAATTGAGAAATCCTTTCCTGTCTTTTTTATAGTTTTTTTTTTTTAATTTGCATTTCTTGAACTTTCCTTTCGCATATTTATTACTCCTAATTAATTAGTTTCCTTTTAATGCTCAATATTAACTATTTCAATTTGTTAAGTAATGTCAATATCCTATTTACAGTAAGATTCACGAGGGGATTGAGATGGTTAAGGTCGAAATAATAATCGAACATGATGCATTTGATTGGTGGACTTAGTTGAGAAATAAAATTGAGTTCTTGTTATTAATTATAGCTATAACTTTTGGCATAACAGTAAGCGTTTTATCCCAATAAGTAATATTAGAGCTAAGATCATAAGTTTGATTCCTAAGAACAATATAGTGCATGAAATATGAGTTGGGAGGAGGATTAATTTTGGGTAATGCTAACATCTTGCTTAAGGCAAGATCTACGAGGGGATGAGATGGTTCAGATCAGAGTCATAATCGAACATGATGCTGGCTTGGTAGATTTAATTAAGAATAAAATTGCGCCATTGTAATTAGTTATAGTTTTTGATATGATGTTGAGGCCTTGATCCTAATCAGACAATTCACCTAATTACAATGATGGGGGTGGGGGTTCGAAGAAGGAGAAATTGTGAGGTGGTTCAAAGAAGGAGAAAAGGGGTGGGGGTTCGAATAAGAAGATAGGTGTGGGGGGAGGATGGGTGAAGAAGGAGAAAGGGGGCGACGGAGTTGGTCGAAGAAGGAGAGAGGATTGACAAATTTGAAGAAGGAGAAAGGCGTGGGGTGGGGGTGGGGGTGGGGGGTTTGAAGAAGAAGATAGAGTTGGGTACATTTTTTTTAATTCTATTATATAATTTAAATATCAATGAACCCGTCTTTTTTTTTCCAATTACGCCCCTTTGTAATTTTTTATTTATTTATTTTTCACATCAGCCTTTTGGGTTGTATTTAATAAATTTCAAATGCGTTTAGAGGGTAAACAAACACACGTAAAGTTACAATGCTAAAGTGAATTGTATAGACAAGTTCAGGAGGGATTTTATTTCTTTTCACAATATTTAATTTTTATCTCTTTTCAAACTTACTGATAGAAGTATGTGTAACTTTAAAAAAAATTAACACCTTCTTAATTTTTGAAAAAGAAAACCAATTACGGTAGAAAAAAATTAAAATGATCGAAGGGAGTATGAAATTGTCACTACAAAGAACTCTTTTTGTATATAATATGAGTTTTTGTTATAACTAGAAATAACTCTTTTTATGTAATATGAGTTCTGATAAATTCGAAAATTTTAGAATAAAAATATTTTAAAATTTCAATTGAAAAAAGTTAAAATATAAGGACAATTTTCTCAAATTGTAATAGAAGAAATTTAATTTCAGAATATAATCAGTTTTTCTTGAGTGAAGAGATGCAAATTTTATTAATTTTTAAAAATTAATCTCGATAAATATTATATCTATTTAATTAAGTTTAATTATTCAATTCCACATACCAAGTGAAACCTGATCATCATGTTATATGCAACAATAAGACTCACTAATTCACGACTTTAAGCTTGCATTTAAATATTTTTTTTAAAAAATTATATCTTAATGTTATATACTCCATCAATCTCAATAAGAAAAAATTGAATTGATTAATTTTATACATACTCAAAAATTAGTCTATTTATAAGCGAAAACTTTAAAGTTAAAAACTGAATTACTTTTTCTAGTTTGACGACATCTTCAAAATTAAAAATTGAATATGAAAGTTATCCTCATGTTTTCATTGAACAATAATAATTTAGTCTAAAAATTAATATACATATATCATTTCGATCTAAAATTTTAAAATAATTTATACTTGAAGGTAACATAGAGTTTTGAAACTATGTTTATTCCTGTCCCTTTATTATCTTTTAAATCAGGAGCAATATTTATCTTCATAAATCAACTTGTAAGTTTACTTAATACAAAATGTTTTTATCTGTCCAAATTTCTTATGACAATAAAGAGATTTCTGCCTTTAGATAATTCTCAATATTAAATCCTAAAATAAAACCATACACACACAAATACAAGGGTATCCCATATTTTAAAATCACATATTTAATTCTTATGTAATAATTATTTTTTCATAGTGTAATTTACTCCAACTATAATATAGTTTTAATTCGTATCTATGAAGTCATCAATCTAAGAAACAACGATTTCCGTCAGAAAAAAACAATATGTTCGAAATTTATCACATGAAATTAGATTTTAAATTTTTTTTCAATTGTACAAATTTATAAATATTATAATTTTCCTGTTTTAATTCATTTTAAAAAATAATTTTAATTTTAATTTTTTCATATGATATTTTTGAAATTATAAAATTAAATAATATTTTAATATATTTTATACTATGTATTTTTAACTTAAAAAATATAAAATTATAAAATATGTTTTATTTTTCTAAAATTTATTTTTAAATAAAATTAAACGAACAAATTAAAAAATTCTTTAAAAAAAAAAGAATATAATAAGTATTAGAAATCACGTTTTGACTCCCTCAAGGGTCAACAGCCAACAAATTAGAAAGAATTGCAATTAATTTTAACAAAGGAAAAATCATATATGATACTAAGTATTGGGGCTTATCGTGCGGCCCAAACAAGTCCTCTAGCATTAGGGCTGGAGCGGAAGAACCTTTCTTTCCTTATTCACCAGTAACCAGACCAGAAGGTAAAGACTAAAGACAGAAGAAGAAGAAAATTTGCATAAAATCAGGAAAAAGGGCTCCAAATGACCAGCAGAAAGATTGTGCGGGACTTGTTTATCTCCAAACAGCCCATTTTCCGACGAATATTAGCACCACAACAGGTTCTTGTGGGGGCGGGGGAAGGGGTGGGTTGTTATTTGTCTTCTCTATTGTGAAGCTGTTGAATTTGTGCTTAGTCGGTTTTATTGTTTCATTTTTTGTAATTTCTTTTTAATATTTGCATTAGGTGGTTTCTGGTAGAGTTGCTACAAATTTGAGGTGGTTTGGAGCAGATAGCTATGTGGGTATTCGTCATTTTAGTGTATTCAATGAGTTCTCCAAGAAGGTTAAAGGCGAAGTAGACAGGTATTTGCTATTTGGTATTGCTTTACACAATGCTGTAGCTTTTCATTTAGTTCTTTTGTTTCTTTTTTTCTTAATGGAGAGACTGTAGCTTTACCAAATTTTCCCCTTGGATAACGGTAGTAAAGAAGAAAAAGGGATTTTGTGCAAGCCTGGGAAATTTTGATTCTTAGAAACACCTTTCTTTTTGGTGTGTGTGTGATCAATGTTGGGCTTACTATAAAACAAATATCATTTCATTAATTCGCGAAGATGCGCCAAAGATATGCGTACAATCAGGATATACAGGCTACTTTTGATCTCCCTTAAAGCCTACCAAACTATCTATACAAAAGAATCTTTAAGCCAAAGTATATATGAATTAAAAACTATATATATATATATATATATATTCTCGTTGCTTTGAAAAATTCTCCAGTTGCTTTGGTTCCAAATATTCTAGATAAGAACACAGTGGAAACGTGGTTGCAAGCTTCTTTAACCTCCATCACGCTATCTTTGGGTTGCTCAATCAATGACACATTGAGGAGTCGTTTGGTAGAAGTTATTAAAAAGAATAATGCATGTATTAGTTTTGGTATTACTAATCCCTTGTTTGGTACACTTTTTCAACCCAGCAACTATTAGTTATACTCCCTATTTGGTATTATCCCATGTATAACTAGTACATAGCAAATCATGGTATAACAATAACAAGGTTATTAATGTATGCATTAGCATTGCTAAAGATACAATTGGCCCATGTGCAAAGCTAAGGAATGTGGACGGTATTTTTGTAAACAAATATTTTTTATGAAAATTATGTAATGCGTATTATTTTTAATAAACCAAACCAAACAATAGATAAGAAATAAATGCCAGTATAACTAATACAAGCATTACTAATTCCAATATTACTAATATACCATATTCAATGCTATTATTATACATCCCTACCAAATGAACCCCGAGAGAATTCCACTGCCCACAATTGTGAAGCTACTCTATAGTGTACCAGCAAGTGATCAACATATGCTTGCGCCCTTTGCATTTAAATCTCCATCTTATAAAGAAATGAGTTTATTCTTTATTGCATTGTCTTCATAAGGATTTCATTCCACGTGACACACCCAAGTAAAAGGAGCAACTTTCTTGGTGCCTTAGTATGAGAATCTCCTTTTACGGTGTCTTCTTTTCTCCTCAATTAATTAGACCAAAGGAATAAGATTTTAATAAAAATATGCACACACTAACCCTCTTTATACCATCCTATCCTTCCCATGCTCCACTTCTCAGATACTCAATCTAAATAGCTCCTCCAGCTAAATTCCCATGATATTCCCTTGAATGATTTCTAATGTCATGTTAGCCACAAACCCATAATTGCATCCTATTGTTAGCAATAGCTAACACCACTGATTATAGAGTGCATCTTCATGCCACATACCCAGCCAAACTTTGCCATTCCCGATGAGGAAGCCCAATGAATCTTGTGAGTCGTCTGTTTTCTTCATAATCCCTTTTTGCACGTACAATCAGTAAATGGCTAGTCACTTCCTCTGAAAGACATCCATTCATGTCATATATTTAGAAACTATCACCTTCTTCATAATTCATCTCTTTTTGTGTGTATCTCTACCACCATTCCATACATGGACATATTAAATACATTAGTCTACTGAACCTTAAACCTCACACTCTAAACAACTATTATTTTCTTTAGCTCCACGAAATGATATTTTTTGTGGCAATGTTTTTCTTCCTTTAGAAGTTTCCTTATCATTTTATCCAACCTCCGCACTATTGTCATACAAAACAAGGAGACACACGCTGTCTGTTGAAATGCTAGACAATGTAGTTTTTTCAAATATGTTATTTTCACTCTTAGACGGGTAATGTCTTCTACTCAACTTAACTTGCATCCAAGATTTTTTATGGTTGATTACTGCATCTTCATCCTTAAAATCCCCAACAGAAATGGCCATCTTACATTCATCAGTTGACAAGGCCTGTTGAAATGCAGTATGAGCAGCCTGATTCTGAGCGCTTCTTTTTTTCCTTGGGGGTGGGTGGTACGGGGACATGTTGGTATCTTTTGAAGTGAGAAGTAGAGAATGCAATTATTTCTCAATTTTATGATTATCAAGTTTCTGGTTGTTCGTGTCTCCCTCTCCATCTATTTGCTTCTAAGGCTTTGTTGGGGTTGTATTGGGTTTATTCCTCAATGCTTATGCTGCAGTAATCAAGAATTCCAACAGTCAGTCAAGGTGCTGAAGGAGAAAGCAGAGGAGTTGAAAGGGGTGAAAGAAAATCTTAAAACAAGGTGCCTTTTAGATTTCCTTTTAAATGTAATTTTAAAGTGGTTTTAGCCTTTTCTTTAAGGGGCTGAGACATACTGTTGTATGTCAAGGCTGGCAGAACTACCAATGGGGACCCTGAAATGGTGAACTGGCAAATGCAGAACGAAGCAGACAACTGAGCAGCTTTACAAGCATGTCGATGGTGTTTGGACGGAAGCTGAAGCTACGGCAAAAAAGGTAATAGTGCATCCTCCTTCAGTCTATCTGCTGTGGTCTAATATTTCATTGCTGAATGAGATTATCTAAAATGAATACTTCCAAACATGTATTTTTCCTCAAGACTGTTTTAGCAGCTGTTCATGGCTGTGCAAAGCTGCTTCTAGGCATCTAGATTGTATGACACGTTGATTCATATTAATCTGTTGCCTTTTTTTTTGTTAAAAAAATAATAATAATAAAAAATCTATTATGGGGGATCCAGAGGATGCAATAAGTATAAAAGCACCCCTCCCCCTCTCAAAATGAAGGGAGATAAAGAGCAGTCATTAAATCATTTACAAACTTTGAATTGCAGTGACAAGTTAGATTAACTAGACATCTACCTTTCGATCTATGTATGGAGTGTGAACACTTTCGGGACATCCTTGATTTCTTTCTCCTTCATGGTGTTTGTGTCCATATAATACATGCTGGTACAGTTCCCTATATCTTGCAACTGAGCTCCCTCCTTTTTTTCCCCTGTCAGCTGGTATAGATAGCTTTTAAGGATTCAAGTATGCCTCCGTGATACCAAATAAGTCGAACACATGTCTCATTTTTGCAACCATCTAGTATATAAGTAGATGATTCACAATTTTCACTTCTGTTTTACACATGTAACATCTCTTACACATGCTGGATTGTTGTACACGGTCCGTGCCCCCCCCCCCCCCCCCCCCCCTCCTTATCTAGTAATACAAATATTTGCAATGAATTTTTTTTTAATGGGTAATATTTACAATAAAGTCTTCTACAACATGAGACTTCTCTTGGTGCTTTAGTTCTCTGGACCTCTTTTCCTCTGATGCACCAACATTTGCTAACATTCTTTGCAGTGAAGTTTTGTCTTGTTGTTGAAGTGTGTTAAGCCGTTAGAGATAACATGCTTCTATCTAATTAATCACGTCTTTAACACGTCCCTCACGTGTGCATCTTGATTCTTTTTCATGTGGAAATTTTTTCCGATAATGGGTGGTGGCAAGACTCAAACTCATGACTTTCGCCTACTCTAATATCATTTTGAAGTGTGTGATCATCTCAACTAAAAGCTTATGTTGCTAGAGAGGGCACACTCTTATTTAATTAATTATGTTTTTGACACCTATTACTATTAATTAGCAAATATGTTGATCTTTCAACTACAAATCACTCCCTGAAGGCTAGATGTTTATTTTGTATTTTTGATTGGAACAAACTGTCCTATGTAAATAATGTTGATGCATTTCTAGACTTCGTTAGTTTCCTAACCTTGACTTAGTCACATGTTTGTGTTCCCCCCACATATTTTTGGTTTTTTTTTGGTTAGCTTCCTGGTTCTACTATAACATCATGTAATGGAGCTAACATATTTACTCTTGTATTGAATGTTTTTCCTTGAAGCCAGCAATAAAACACCTTATATAAAAAAAGATACTGATCTTTCAGTCTCCGAATCCTGGAACCTTAAAAGATGTCAAGTTTAGTCACTGCCTTTTGAGTTCATATAATTTGTCTTGTAGGTTTATGCCAATGTGGAGGAAAAAATATCTGCTACTAAAGAGGAGGTTGGTAATCTTTTACTGAGCTTGTTTTTAGCATATGCCTTGATTATGGTGAATTCTTTAAGGAAGTGACAGTTAACCCTGATTCGTATTCAGGTCAGGGAAAGTTTTCGGATGGGGAAGGAAGAAGCTCCAGGATCAAGTGGTCATTCAGATACTTCTGGTTCAAATACAAATGAGAATAGTGAGTCTGCATCAGCAAAAACTCAACAGGAGCAGCAGCAGCAGCAATCTTCTTCCAGTGATGATGCAGAAACAGTTTTTAGCAAGGTTAAGTCTGCTGCTTCATCCTTATCATCAAAAGTCTCACCAGCCTTCCAGAAAATAAAAGATGCAAAGCCTGTTGACTTAGCCAAGAAGGGATATGGCATCATATTGGATGAATTGAAAGGTACTCCAGGTAAGAGAAAGCGCCTCGAACATTCTGCTCCCACTCAAGAAACTTCAGCAAACTTTGAGAGGAGCACAAGGACTGATGTTGCTATCTTACCGTCAAAGCAATCAAAATGGAATAAGAAATGGGAGGCATTCAAGGAAAAAGTAATTTTCTTTCTTGTTAGGTCCTGTTGAGATGCAAGTGAACTTGTTTTTTCCTTTCATAATCCTAATTTTCCCTGACTTTTTATTTATTTCCAGATGCAAGGTCACCCTGTTTTCAAGCGCTTCACTGGCATGAGTGAGCCTGTTGTAACCAAAAGCCAGGAGGTACTTTCTGATTCTCAGTAGAATCTTATCTTTTGTGCTGGTAATATGTTTTCATTTTCAAACCTTGTCATCTGCTATATTTTCACTCCTATTATTTTCTTGAGCCGAGAGTCTATCGAAAACAACCTATCTATCTCCCCAGGTAGGGGTAAGGTATACGTACACATTACCTTCCCCAGACCCCACTCGTGGGATTACACTAGCTATGTTGTTGTTGTTGTTGTTGTTGTCATCTGCTACATTTAACCCAATGAGGATATACATGGCTTGATCCAGAAAGCATTTATCGGTGAGGATTTTTAGCATAAAATCGTTTAGCTGATAGCAGCAGCAGTGAATTTATATGAAGTTACCTGAAATATTTATGTGGTATGACAGATAGCAGAAGATATTCGTGAGAGATGGGAAACAAGTGATCATCCCGTTGTTCATAAAATCCAAGAGTATGGCTATACATTCCAATTTTAATGCTGTGTTCTGGATAGAGTTCTATTTAAGATCAACTTATAATTTCCATCTTAATGTTACAGTATAAATGAAACTGTGTTTGGAGAATCAACAGCTGCTTTGTCATTTAAAGAGATCCGCCGCAGAGATCCGTATGATTACAGCCTTCTTTTGCTTGACTTTTCATTATCATTTTTGGCTTGTTTAAGAAATTTGAAGTATGTTTTGTGAAGGTCATTCTCTTTACCTGAATTTGTTGCTGAGGTTCAAGAAGTGATTCGACCAGTTCTTGGAGCTTTCTTCAAAGTAAGTGTGCCCAAGTTCACTAAAGCTTATGGACACACGAACACTATTACTCGTGGGTGAAAATGTAGTAGAGACAGAAGGAAGGGTATGGATTAGTAATTTGTTTGGTTCACAATTAGGAGCGGGTGGTGCAATCTCTCCATCTCTAGTTTTCAACCCCTTCAAAGTTGGACAGAGAGGAGAATGTATGTGTCTTTACCATATAACCCAAAGGAATGGATAAATACTTCAGAAGTGAATCAGTAGGTCCACCTTTACCTAACCCTTCCAGGAACCGAGCTCTATTTGTCTTTCGCTGCTTATTGAATCTTCTCATGTTGATATACTTAAATATGTGTTTTTTTTCATCTTCTTTCGATGACGTCTTGCTTTTTGGGTCATTAGGGAGATTATGAGCTGTTGAAGAAATATTGCAGCAAAGAGGTAATTGAGCGGTGTAAAGCAGAGCATCAAGCTTTTGATAGCCAGGGTATCATTTTTGATAACAAGGTAAGAAAAATGCAAGTTATGGAAATGGCTTCCATTCTGAGTATTTATTTACACTGAAGGGGAATAACAATAGATGAAGAGTGCTGCTTTCTTCGAACTTTCAGTGGTACAATCTCTTAATGATTTCTATTAGCATGTCAGACAAGATCATAAGTTATAAAAAATTGATAGAACTAAAATTGTTTCGTAATTTGAAATAGCCAAGACACTTTCCTTACTGCTGTAGATGATTACATTTTTATGCTGATCCATGGGCTTATTCTGTTAATGTGAAGATACAATTTGTGAGTTCTGTGCTTGTCAAGTCAAGGTCATTAATCCTTTGAAACTTCATGTTTAGATGCTGTTGTGGTGATAGAGATTTAGAATTGTTGTCCCTGACTAGAACTATCTGCTTAGTCAACCTTTTTGTTTACTCTGCATAGTGCTATTTACTGTTTCTCATTAGTCTTGATCTAAGCATAGGACACTGCATTTGCTATTGTCGTGGCCTTGATTTAAAATCGTCTCTGATTTCCCACTTCTCGCTGTAGGAAAGACAAATTGAAAATGAAATTTTGATCTCTCATTTTGCATCACATGGTATACTACATTAAAGGGGTTGATTAGCTTGAGTTCAGTACTAATTGGTTTCTCTAACATCAAACTTCCCTTTTCCTCTTCTGTGGTTTCTCCCCATTGCTACTAGGAATCTGATAACCTACTGAAAATGATTCCCCACTCCCCAAAAAACTAATAATAAAAAGGATGGTGGCAGACAGATCCAAATTTCTGTGCACTTCTATATGCACGAATAAATGTCTAAACAATCTATATAGTTAACTACTCTCTCTTTCTCGTTCTGCAGATTTTACATATTTCGGAAGTTGAAGTACGGGAGACAAAAATGATGGGAGACAGTCCCATAATCATTTTGGCGGTAAGCATCTTTTCTCCTTCTTTTTGATGCCTGGACCAATGCACCTTTGAAAGGGCTTGGCTCTCTGCCTCGCAAAGACTTAAAACATATTGTTATATAAATGGAGAAACCCTGATTGTAATCTTTCTTTGGTAATTTTCTTAAAACATATTGTTTATAAATGATGGAGAGTTTCCTTCTTTCGCTGTTAAGCAAGTCCCCATTCTATTCGGCTGGCTTTCTTAGAGGCTTTTCAAGATATACTCCCTGATAGTAATCTTTCTTTGGTAATTTTTGCAGTTCCAGACGCAACAAGTCTACTGCATACGTGATAAACTTGGTTCAATTAAAGAAGGTGGACAGGTAAGTTTTATCCTCTGTTTTAGTTTGATGCTATTTAATGTCCTGCATTGGCTATTCAATTAATTGACCCTGCTGGTAAATTTGGTATCTTATATCAAATTGCATCATGTACAATCTTCATCGTATCAACATACTTTCTTGAATCCCTGTGGTGGAATTGTCATTTTTCTACATTACTAGTATGATCTCCATACGTAAAAGTGTGTTACTACATGTAAACCTAAGGATGTTAACAAAAGAAGCAGTCGAGAATTTCTGAATTAGATGACTTTAAGAGCTCCTTCCTTAGAGAAGCTTCTTTGTTGAGACATCTTCCTTAGTCCACCTTTTGGATGTATGGCAATTTATTGTAAGCTCTTTCGTATTCTGAGTTTGAATTTTAACCCTGGTATGGGTAAATCTTGTTGCTGTATTTAGGATACGATACACACGGTATACTACGCTTGGGCTATGCAACTAGTAGAAGCAGAAGAACTCGGAGAAGGAGCGATCCACCCTATATGGAGGCTTAGAGAGATGCAGCAACTTGGTGTTGCAGCCCTTATCTAATCAACTTTTTGCTGCCCGCCACAGCTTGTTCAAGTTCTGGCACTTATTTGTGCAGAAAAATTTTTGCAATAAATTTTTGCCTTTTCCTCCGTCGTAACGGAGGCATGATGTATTGAAATTAATGAGCAGTTAGGATATTTTTTTTCACCATTCTTGTGAATGTACTTGAGCAATCCCTGCACACACGGCACGAAGTTCCAACTATGAACACTGCATAAATATAATAGTCATGTTAGTTATAAATTTGTTACGATTTTAAGTTATATGGACCGACTGTATAAAGGTTTATTACACTATCAATGTGTAGTTTAATCTGGTATAGCGAGTTAGTTATCATTTTTTCGAGGCTACGAGTAATAGGAATCATGGAGATTTACCGGTAATTACATCAGTAAAAGTGGTCTAATAATTGTGTAAAATATTTTTAAATGGCAGTGCTGGAAGTTGAGATTAGTGCTAAGAGAGCAAGTTACACTTAAAGTTTCCATTACTACTTCACTTTTAAAATAAGTGGTATTTTAAAATAAATAGGTGTTTTACATAATCAAGAGATATTAATGATGTTCAGAAAATATTAGAGAGTTATATTTTTCTCAAGATATATATTAAGAATAAAAATATATATATTTTTTAAAAATGAATAATTTTTTTAAGGGGTGTGTCTGAAAATACAGCTTGTTTAATATTTAAGGGATCGTTGGTTTTTCTTGGGTTTTCCGCAAATTAAACTCCTTTGAAGGCCCTTTTGGTAAATGAACCTTTGCCTGAAAAAGCAGAACTGTGGCAGTTTTAGCTTTTACGGTTGCCTTTATAGCTTCTACATATAGCTTTCAGTCTACATGTGGTGGAAATCTATCCACACCACCGGCACTCAATCTTTATATTCAAAATAATATATTGGTTCTGGCTCAATTTATGTGAGCTATCAATTTAATTTGATATGAAATTTAAAAAATAAATGAATTATAATATTTTAAAATTATTTTTAAATTAATTAAATTATAAAATATAATAGTATATTTTTGTGAATTTTTTGCAAAATGTATGAGATTCAATCTAAATTAAATATTAATAGTGTTATTAAATATTTATTAAATAAAAATATATTATTTTTTAAATTAAAGAAAATATATCATATAAATTAAAATAAAAAAGTATTACACTTATAAATGTATTAATTAACTATAAGTTAATTAATAAAGAAATATATAAAATATTAATATTATGTTATTAATTTGATATAAACGCTGGGTTGGGTAAAAGAATTTTTAAAAGAGCGTCATTTCTGCATAGCAACTCAGAGAAAACTGATGGATAGATTGATAACAGTTATAAAATATATTTTATAGATGTTCATTTGTATTCATAGTCTAAAGCTTATAAGTAACTTACATAACAGCTTATTAGCAGTTTCTACCTGTAAACAACTTAACACAACAGCTTATCAGCAGCTTCTATCTGCAAGCAGCTTACACAGCTACTTCTGTTCTTCTATAAATAGGAAGCTAATTCAGTTCATTTATAGTAGAGTTGAAAGTTGAATAAGATATCAGTTTCTCTCTATACTTTTCTCTAGTACATTTACTTTATAGTCCTTATTTCATAGCACGTTGTCAGCACGATACTCTATCATCTCAAGCAAATACTTTGAAAAGTATCAAGAAATCAATGGCTATCCCTCAAATTTTATTTGGACCAATTATCAATCATGAGGATATTTGTGTGGTTGACAATGGAACAACACACGCCATATTCAAGAATGAGAAATACTTTTCTTGCTTACTTAAAAGAAAAGCAAGTGTTACTACAATTTCTGGTAATTCGAAATTGATTGAAAGCTCTAGAAGGGTTACTATATTTCTACCTAAGGGGACAAAACTTGTTATAGAAGATGCCTTGTTTTCTTCTAAATCCCCAAGAAATTTGTTAAGTTTTAAAGATATCTGCCGAAAAGGATATCACGTTGAGACAATAAATGAAATAGATATTAAATATCTTGGTATTACCAAGAATGTCTCAAGTCAGAAATATGTTGTGGAGAAATTACCAACTCTGTCTTCTGGCCTATATTATGTAGAAATTAGTACAATTGAAGCACATTCTATCATAAACCAGAAGTTTAATGATTTAAATACTTTTGTGCTTTGGCATGACCGAATAGGTCATCCTGGATCAATAATGATGAGACGAATCATTGAAAATTCAAATGGACATCCATTAAAGAACCTGAAGATTTTTACAAGTGATGAATTTTCATGTGCTACTTGATGCCAAGGTAAATTGATTACTAGGCCATCACCAATGAAGGTAGAAATTGAATCCCCTAATTTTTTAGAGCGTATACATGGGGATATGTGTGGACCTATTCACCCATCTAGTAGGTTGTTTAGATACTTTATGGTCCTAATAGATACGTCTTCACGATGGTCTCATGTATGCCTCTTATCATCTCGCAACTTGGCGTTTGCAAAGTTATTGACACAAATAATACGACTAAGGGCGCAATTTCTAAATTATCTCATTAAGTCGCCTCGATAATGCTGGAGAATTTACATCCCAAACTTTTGATGATTATTATTTATCAGTTAGGATAAGGGTTGAACATCCCGTTGCTCATGTTCATACTCAAAATGGCCTAGATGAGTCATTTATTAAGCGCCTACAATTGATAGCAAGAGCACTACTGATGAAAACAAAATTGCCCACTACTGTTTGGGGTCATGCTATCTTACATGCAGTGTCACTTGTTCGTCTCAGACCGTCTCATTATAATAAATACTCCCCGTCACAATTAGTTCTTGGGCATGAACCAAATATTGCTCGTTTACGAATTTTTGAATGTGCTGTATACGTACCAGTAGCACCACCACAGCATACTAAGATGGGCCCCCAAAGAAGGTTAGGATTATATGTTGGGTTTGATTCACCCTCCATAATTCGCTACCTTGAACCATTGACGGGAGATTTATTCATTGCTCGATTTGTATATTATCGATTTAATGAAACAAATTTCCCGCAATTAGGGGGAGAGACAAAGGAACTCAAAAGAGAAATTACGTGGAAGGTTTCATCACTATCTCATTTTGATCCACGTGCCCCTATATGTGAACATGAGGTCCAGAAGATCATCCACTTACAGAAAATAGAAAATCAAATGCCAGATGCATTTACTGATTTGAAAAGGATAACAAAATAACATATCCTTGCAGAGAATGTGCCTATCCGGATTGATATCCTAATAGGGCCATCCACGGGTGTCATAGCTTCTGAATCTCATACACGCCTGAAGCGTGGTAAACCATTGGGTTCTAAGGATTAAAATCCTAGAAAAAGAAGCTTGAAAATAACCAAAAATGACACTATAAAAGAATCTCATGAAGAGATTCAAGATCTAATTAATCCTGATATTCCTAAAGAAATCAGTGAACCCGTGATTCAAGTGAATAAAGAACTATCAATAAGTTCTACTGGTGATGCGATAAATCTGAATCGATCAAAAATCATGGTGGATAATGTTTTTGCATATAGCGTTGCTCTTAACATTATGCAAGACAATGAGGATCTTGAACCTCCATCTGTCGAAGAATGTCGACGAAGATATGATTGGCCAAAATGGAAAGAGGCAATTCAGTCAGAATTAAATTTTCTTGCTAAACGTGAGATTTTTGGACCAGTAGTTCAAACTCCTGATTGTGTAAAACCAATTAGCTATAAATGAGTCTTTATTAGAAAAAGAAATGAGAGAGATGAAATTGTAAGATACAAGGCACGCCTTGTTGCTCAAGGGTTCTCTCAAAGACTCGGTGTTGATTATGAGGAAACATATTCACCTGTTATGGATGCAATAATATTTTGATATCTCATCAGTTTAGTTGTACATGAAAATCTTGAAATACATGTAATGGATGTGGTTACAACTTATCTTTATGGTTCACTTGATAACGAAATTTGTATGAAAATTCCAAAAGGATTTAAAATGCTTGAAACATATAGTTCAAAGTTTCGAGAAATGTACTCAATCAGATTACAAAGATCATTATACGATTTGAAACAAAAGAGCGCATGTGGTATAATCGCCTCAGTGAGTACTTGATAAATGAAGGTTACATAAATGATGTCATTTGTCCTTGTTTTTTTATTAAGAAAACAACATCAGAATTTGTTATACTTGTTGCTTATGTTGATGACATAAATCTCATTGGAACTCCAGAAGAGGTCCAAAAGGCAATTGAATATTTAAAGAAAAAACTTGAGATGAAAGATCTTGGAAAGAAAAAACTTTGTCTTGGTCTGCAAATTGAACATTTAGCAGATGGAGTCTTCATCCATCAATCTGCCTATACTGAGAAGATTTTGAAACGGTTTTACATAGACAAAGCACATCCATTAGGTACTCCAATGGTTGTCCGATTACTGAAAGTGAGTAAAGATCCGTTCCGACCTTCAGGAGCTTCTTGGTCCTGAAGTATCATATCTCAATGCTATTGGTGCATTTATGTATCTTGCTAATGCTACAAGGCCTGACATAGCATTTTATGTTAATTTACTAGCAAGATATAGTTCTTCTCCTACATGGAGACATTGGAACAAAATTAAGCATATATTGGGATATCTAAAGGGAACCATTGATGTAGGTTTGTTTTATACTAACAAAGGTGGTGCAGATCTTGTTGGTCATGCAGATGCAGTTCATTTATCTGACCCACATATAACTCGATCTCAAAAAGGCTATTTGTTTACACATGGAGGTACTGTATATCATGGACATCTACAAAGCAGTCTGTTGTTGCTACTTCTTCAAATCATATTGAGATAATAGCTATTCATGAAGCAAGTAGAGAATGTGTATAGTTGAGATCAGTGATACATTTCATCAAAGAAAAATGTGGCCTGAAGTGTGATACCAAAATACCCACGGTCCTATATGAAGACAATGTTGCATGTATAGCCCAACTAAAAGGAGACTTTATAAAAGGAGACAAAATGAAGCATATCTCACCAAAATTATTCTTCACACGTGATCTCCAGAAGAATGGTGATATTGATGTACAACAAATTCGCTCAAGTGATAATCCAGCAGATTTGTTCACCAAATCCTTACCAACTTCAACTCATGAGAAGATGATACACAAGATTGGAATGCGAAGACTTAACCGTCTGAATGTGGTCTTCATCAGGGGGAGTAAAATACGCGTTGTACTCTTTTTTCCTTAACCAAGATTTTATCCGATTGGGTTTTCCTGGTAAGGTTTTTAACGAGGCACCTAGCAATGCGTATTACTAAATATGTGTTCTCTTTTTCCTTCACTAGGGTTTTTCTCACTGGGTTTTGCCTAGTAAGGTTTTAATGAGACACATTATCTATTGATGAACATCCAAGGGGGAATGTTATAAAATGTATTATATTATGGATGTTTATTTATATTCACAGTCTAAAGTTTGCAAGCAACTTCTATCTACAAGCAACTTACATAACAGTTTATCAACAGCTTCTATCTACAAACAACTTACACAGCAGCTTATCAGCAGCTTCTATCTGCAAGCAACTTACACAGCTACTTCTGTTCTTCTATAAATAGGAAGCTGATTTAGTTTATTTGTAGTAGAGTTGAAAGTCTAATAAGACATCAGTTTCTTTCTATACTTTTCTTTAGTACATTTACTTTATAGTCCTTATTTCATAACAATAACCAATTTCTCAAGTTTTGAAAAATTAAAAGTGTTTAATTTTAAAAATTAAGGTGTTTGATTCAAAATTTAAAGAAAAAAAAAAAGCAATTTAATTTTAAATAAGTTGCAGAAAATATTTTTTAAGAATAAAAAAGAAAAAAAAACTCTTAAAATATAGGTCAAGACTCAAGCATAATGTACGGCTCTACTGTTAACAAAAATACTTCTTGATTTGTCAAAGATAACATTTCGCTCTCTAAATTTCTAACAAAAAAAGATATTTTTTAAAATAAATAATTTTAAAAGTTTAGTCAAAATATATTATGAGTTAATCTGACACATTCCTAGCACATGAAATTTAGGATCCGTTTGATTATGATAATTTTTTTTTCCATTTTTTTTTACTTATTTGAAAATTAATATTTGGTCAATTTGTAATTGAAATTTAAATAATATTATTTTCACTTTTACTATATTTTTCTTTTTCAAATTTTACCTTTAACATTTTTACGTTTATTAAAATGACTCCATTTAAATACTTTATGTTTTAAGGAAAAGTATATTCCAACTAAATATTATTTGTGAAAATTATAAACAAACACAATTCTATTGTCAATTTCAACTTTAAAAATTTTAAATAAAGTGGCAAAAGTATTTGTAATGATATGTAGTAACTCATATATTGGATATAATATATGATATTATGTACCATTTATTTTGAGATATTACTTTTTAAAGCAAATTTAAATGTATGTCTTGCGTAAATTAATCTAGTTGAGTTGTTCAAAATAAAATAAGTAATATTTCATTTCCATGTCGAAATGCCCACTTAAATTGTTGGAAAAATACAATAGTAAATGTTACTCTTTGCTTATTAAACAATATATAATATAAATAGGGCTTTGAGTTTAAGCTAGACACTATTTTAAGAAACAATCTTAATTATGTATTTTTTTTTTCAAAATTAAACAAGCTTATTTCCAGGCTGAGGTGAACATAAATCACTAAAAATTTAATTACTAAATTGAATTGAAAATTTTCAATAAATTGATAATCGATATAATGTTTAATTATTATAATTTGGAATTTCACTAATCGATACTTTCATATACCAAAGTTTTCATAAGTTTTTAACTTTGTCTAATTAGCATTTGTATAGCCCCAACAATTTCTTTTTATATTTGTTTCACATTTATTCTCGTGACTTTATGTAATATGCTTGTTAGTTAAACAAATCAAGAATCAATCTTTGCACAGAATTTTCATCTGATAAATATTTGGAAATTGGAAACGCTCTTTGCAAATTTTGTAGGAATATTAAGAATTTATTCCTGCAGTGAAGGAGAATATTAAGGATTTATTGAACAAATTTTATTTTAACTTGAGGAAGTTTTGGGTTTACGCCCCAACTATGGGTGTTCACGGTTTGGGTAAAAATCGAACCAAATCGATTTTTATTTGATTTGATTTGATTTGATTTAATTTTATATTTCTTAAAATCGATAATATTTGATTTGGTTATGGTTTTGTTCAAAATAACCAAGAAAATAATCGAACCAAACCGACAAATTATATATATATATATATATATATATATATATATATATATATATATATATATATTATAATTGAGTGAAAATTATTTTCACCCCCTCCAAAATTTTGCTTTAAAAATTAAACTCCCCCCTCAACTTTGAACAATTGACATTCTCCCCCTTTATTCTAATTGACTTTCTAAAATATCTATTTTACTCATTATAGAACGTCATTAATTTATATACTCAATTAGTATTTTTTTAAATTTTATCCCAAAAATTAATTTTTTTTACATAGATTTAAAAATATATATATTATAATTTTAAAGAAGTAAAAAGAAGAAAACAAAGTTGATAATGTGAGGGTAAAACATGTATATTAAAAAATTAATTAGAATAAAGGGAGAAAATGTCTATTATGCAAAATTGAGGGGAGAATTTGATTTTTAAAGAAAAGTTGGGGATGAAACGATTTTCACCCATTATAATTATGTATACATAATATATTATTTTTATTACTAATTGTTTAATCAAATTTTATTTAATAAAGAAAACACTACAAGTGTACAACTAAAAAAAAATAAGAAGGCCCATATCGGGTTCAAGCCCAACAAAATAATAAATAAAGTTTCAGTGCTAAGATCGTTGTTAAGCTACTTTACTTCCTCCCAAAATTTAAAAAAATAGCGCAACAGGTCATTTATTCTTTGATTCACGACGGTGAGACAGCGGGACGATGTTTATCTGATGAGAAGTTCAATTGAGAAAGATGACTGCTTGCCTCCATGATTTTTTGTATATTTTTGTGTTGAAAAATTGAGTTGAGAAAACAGAGTTCATGTTTTGCAATTAAGTAACAAAACTTATTAATACATTGCACTCAAAGTTACTGTTTCAAAAAAATATTTACTTAATTTAATATTTTAAAGTTCTGTTAGATGTATAAAATTTTGAGTTGTTGTCTTCTGTGATGAGGTTAAAACAACCAATCATACGAAGTATTGTGTTATGCCTTATGTTGGTGTTTGTTTTGCTGGTTCTTCGTGCAATGTACAAGTAACATTTAATCCATATATATACCAAATTATAGTTATTTTTTCATCTATTCATTCTAGTAATGTAGTTTTCATTGATCCAAATTGCTGGGGGAACGCCTTGACACGAACGCCTTTAAATGTCTTTTAGGTGTGCCTTGCTTTAGAATTCGGCTTAATATTATGTCTCTGTCGACAACATGTATGTTTGTCGTCATAATATTACTTTAATTATTTTGTGTATTTTTTAGTATATTTTTTAGAATTAAAAAATTATAAGATATTATTTAATAATTTTACATATTTTAAAATATAATAATTTTTTAAATTTATGAGCATTATTTATTTTTTTGTGCATTCTTCATATAGAATATTATATCCATAATTAAAATATTTATAATCTTTAAAAATAATAACTACTATGACTAATTTAAACAAAAATATTCTTCACTCATCCATTGAATATGCTCGAATTATCCTTACTATTACCATTACCTTTCAGAAACACTGTTATATACACAGTAATTTGAAAAATTGGTTAGCATATTAGGTAAAATATGAGATATAATTTATTTAAATTTGAAAGAGTATTGATAAAATAATGAGTTTGAGCAAACGACAAAAGGTACGAAGGTCTTTTAAATTTTAGCCCATGCATTAAATAATGTCCATATTATTATTTGATGTTATATTAAGTACAATAATAGTAATGCATTTAGTTGGAGTGTTAAATTATACTAAAGCCTTTTACGTATAATTTAATAATTCATATCAATATTGAATAAAATATATATTTCTGTTATAAATATATTTATATTATAGCGAATGTCTATAAAAATATTTGTATTGTAGTGGATATATGTGTTTATATTATAGTGAAAATTTATCGTTTGGAGAAAAGTTAGGAGGGTTCTCCTTCATTGTATTTCGTCCTATCAAGAGAAATAAAAACTTCTCGCTTTCTCTATTTTTCTATAATATTCTTGTTCTTTCTTCATTATTTCATAACACGCTATCAGCACGAGTCTCTTCTGAAGTAAAAAAAATTAAAATTTCTTTTCCGAAAGATGTATTACTTAACCACAGGAGTGATATTCCTTTGGTAATATTGTTGCTCTACGACTCTATTATCTCAAAATTTGAAGGTCAATGTATTATTTTTCTCTTTCTTTTAATATGACTAACCTTACAAAACTTGATTTCGTTGCCCTTCAAAGTTCAGGCAAGAACTACCTTTCATGGATGTTGGATGCTGAAATCCATATGGATGCACGGTTCTTGGAGACACTATTAAAAGTGAAAATAAAGCATCGAATCAAGATCGTGTTGAGATTATGATATTCTTGCGTCATCATCTTGACGAAATTCTTAAAATTGAATATCTCACGATTAAGGATCCACTTGTTTTGTGGAATAGCCTAAAAGAAAGGTATGACCACGTGGAGATGGTCATACACCCAAAGACACGATATGATTGGATCCATCAAGACTATAAGTTTGTTCATGAGTATAGCTCATCAACATTCAAAATTGTTTCTAAGTTGAAACTATGTGGAGAAATTATTAATGTCGTTGATATGATTGAATATGTATAGTACACAAAATTAATTGAGAGCTCCGGAAGAGCTAATGTATTACTTCTTGAAGGAATGAAATTACTGCAGTAAGTCTCAAAAAGAAACTTATAAGTTTCAAGGACATTAAAAAAAATTGAGACTATAAATTATGGGAAGATCTAATATCTTCATGCTACTACAATTGAAGCGGGTTATAAATATTTATGTAAAAGATTACCCGCCGTTTTTTTTATTTATAGTACATAAATATGGGTATGATGATGAAATCACATATTAAAGTAAACTATAAGTTGACCATCCCGGTTCAAATGTGATGCAAAAATAATTGAGAATTCACGTGGTTATATATTGAAGAAATAAAAGATTCTTCAAAAATTCTCTTGTGTTGTTTGTTTTCATGATAGAATGATCTTGATCAGCTAAGATTGGAATTATATTCCTTGAAATTTTGGAACTTATAAAAGGGTGAATATGGGCCAATTCACCTACCATGTGAACCGTTTGCTAATAGATGCATCTATGGTATGGTCACATGTGTTTTTATATCAACTTGCAATTGATTTTTTTAAGGTTGTTGTTCGAATTATTAAATTAAGGTCATAGTTTCAAATTATAAAATCATGTTGATAATGCTGATTCATATCTATGTTGGTTTAGCAAAAATTGTATGCCTCCAATTATAGCTAAATCATTGGTTATGAGAATAAAACTCTCAAATAAAATTTGGTATGAGATATGTTTATTTAACATATAGCAACACTTGAATGCATCAAGCCAACAAGGTTCCCCTATCACAATTGGTTCAGGGTCAGGAACCAAATAATTCCATCTAAAAATTTGAATGTGCGATATATGATTCAATTGTTCCACTACAACGCACAAAGATGGGTCCCCAAAAGAGCTTGGGGGGTAAATGTTAGTTTTTCTAACATTAGAGGAAAAAGTCATTAACAGCTGAAAATTGAGTGTGGGATGAATTATCTAGATCCTCGGAAAAAAAAGTGAACTTAAAGTTTAATAGATAATTCACTTGCAAGATATTGCAAATTAATTGCGCGATATATTTGCTAACTCTATTTTATAATTCAGTTGCAAATGCTACAATGAAAGGTCCTTGAAGGACAGTGTCTATGAGACGCCTGAAACGTGATAGACCAAACGGTTCCAAATATAGAACTCCTTGAAGAAGGAGAGGAGCAAATGATTAAGATGGTCATAATGATGAGGCAAGTGCTTTAAGAAAGCACCACGACATAACACTTCATAAAACCTTGGCAAAGGTTCAAGTACCTGAAAATGACGAAAAATTAAGAGGTCTCAATAAGTTATGTCGCATCGGAACTGATATCAAAATGATCGTCGACAATACCTTTGATATAATGTAGTGCTCAATATTATAAATATTGACGAGGATCTTGAATTCAAATCTGTCAAAAAATATAGACAGATAAATGATTGGCCAATTAAAAATACGCAATTCAAGTATAATGCCAGTGGATATAAATGGATTCTTGTGGCATAAAAAATTTTCGTAAATTCTGACATTATTATTCTCTTGTGATGGATGTAATTATTTTGAGGTTCCTCATAAGTCTGGCAAAATATGAAAAACTTGAAATGCGGATAATGAAATTATTTTCATGTCTAGAGAGACTGAAGAATATATAAAAAACCTTGAAGGATTTAAAAGAACGAGGAAATTCTTGGTCCTGAAGATATAATCTGCTTCTACTAGGAGACATTGGAATGAGATCAAACACATAATGCAGTATCTAAAAGGGACTACCGATACGAGCTTATATTATTCTAACAATTGCAGTCCCGATCTTGTTGGTTATGCTGATGTTGGGTATTATTTGACCCACACAAAACTCGATCTCAAAACTGGCTACGTGTTCATATGTGGAGGTACTGTCATATCTTGGAGATCTACAAAGCAGTGTCTCGTAGCTACTTCATCAAATCATGTTGAGATAATAGCTATTCATGAAACAAATCGAGAATGTGTGTGGTTGAGGTCCATGATACATCTCATTAGAGAAAAATGTGGTTTGAAATGTGACAAATTACCCACAATTTTATATGAAGATAATGCAACATGCGTATCACAATTAAAAGGAGGATTCATAAAATGAGATAGAAGAAGCACATCTTGCCAAAGTTTTTCTACACACATTGTTGACACCCAATTTTGACCTACCTGCGTTAAATAGGCTGCTTATATATATATATATTTATTTATTTATTTAACACAAAAATTCGGCTTATTTTTATATTTATAAAATAATTTATTATCATAATATTGCGAAAATCATTTCAAATTATATATATATATGACCTATATTAATTTTAAGTTTTGATATTAAATAATTACGATGTATATAATATATTTCGTATCAATATGCGCCCTTATTTTAAAATATATCCTTTACTTAATAAATTATTTACCTAGTTTTGCTAATTTTATAAATTTATTTGAATAATAAAATTACTTGAATTTATAAATTATTTACGTTAATAATATGATTTTTATGATATTTGATGACTTGACTTTATATTTTAGTCATTAATTTATTCATAAATATAATAATTTAATTATATGATATTTACATAAGTATATTTAAATTTAGAATTTATTTATTAATAATAATATTTATATGATTTTCTTATAATTTAAATTATTTTATATCTATTTATTAAATTATTTTAAAGTGTAGTATATTTATTAACTTAATAGCAGCTAAATCCAATTTCATTCAATTTATTTAAATTCTAGCCATCTTGCAACTCAATTTTATTCAATTCATTTCAAATCTAGCCACTTTCCATTAAAGCCATTTCAATTTTAGCCAATTGTAATTCATTTGGCTATTATTTAAATTCAATTTCTAATTAAATAACCCAATTCCCAACCCGTTTACCCTATCCGGACGACCCGTTTGACCCATGACCGGATCCGTATTACACCCAACTAATCTTAGCCGTTCATCTCATTTAATCCTACGGCTAAGATTAACCCTACCTTTACTTCCTTATTTACCACTTATCACCCCAAAAAACAAACATTCTTTCTTTTCCCACTCCCTCTCTAACTCTTCTCCTTCCCCCTTTCTCCCTCTAAGGAGCCGCCGCCCCTTCCTCTTCATCTCCCTTCCCGTCGCCGACCAAACCGAAACCATCGCCAAAACTCCATTTTTTCCGGCGAATCTCCAACACCACGACTTTCTTCCCCTCTCTTCCCCTCTCTGCCGCTATCCTCTTCCCCTTTTTCTCCATTTTTTCCAGCGAAATCCGACACCACCATTAATTCCGGCCACTATTGGCCGAAAAACTTCATCAACCCCTTCACCTCTTCTCCCCTCTTCTCTCCTCATCTTCACCGCCGGAAAACCACAAAAGGCCGGCGCTGCCTTTACTCTCCTCTCGTCGTTGCTCCGGTCGAAACCACTTCATCCGCCATGTCCGGCCGGTGAAGCTATTGATCACCGTCGACCCGAAGTTGGGATACATCTAAGTATAAATATATCCATTATTTCTTCATTGTTCCATGTGTTATTACACATAATGATTTTTAATCCTATCTACACATAATTGCTAATCTTCTCTCATTTGAAGGGATGATTAATAATTTATATTTTCAGATCTTAAGTTCATGCAATTACATAGATTATTGTTGCAACTACATCTAGATTGTTATACTTGAAAAAACGTAAATTTTAATTTCAATCTTGTTATAAATTAAACAATGTCTAATTTTATATATTAATTGTGTGTGTTAATTTTAGGTCTCTTATGTTTGTGCTTTGTGATTCGCTACATTTTTTTAATGTGATTTGTTTATTTTTTACCAGGTTAAATTGATATTTCAATGTTTTAAATATGGAGCATGATTATGTGCTTACTAATCTTTAATTGCATGATTTGCTCTGATTAATAATTCATTTTGGTAAAATTATCATAGATTAATTTTAGCTGCTAATTAGTTTTTTTTTGTCCGTTGAGTTTCATTTTTATCTGCCTTGATTAATGGTATAAACATTTTAAATTAATTGTCATGTCTACTTTTAAAAAGAAAAAGTAAAGATTCTTTACTTTATTTTAATCATTATTTACTTTAATTATTATGTTTCACTTTTGGCTAACTTTACTTTTTGATGGGTCCACTCTTTAAATTAAAGAATCTCGGGGATTGCTCAAAAAATAATTCTCCTTTCCCTTTAACGGCTCTTATTGATTTTATTTATTTTAATGTATCATAATTATTCATTCTATTTTATGTTTGTAATATTTGTAATAAACTCATAATAGTAAAAAAAGGGGTTATGGGGGCGGGGGTTTATTTTATCGTCTTATTTGTTTTATTAGAAATCATGCTTATAGGAATTAAAATAATTTGATTTGATGCACATAGAAATCATGCCTATAGGTCTTAAATAATTCAATTAAAAATGCAGCAATTTATTTCATGCGAATTTAGGGTGACATTTAGACATCATGCATAAATTATTTTATTCTTTACAACATTAATTTACTTGGGTAATTTTTGATAATTTGTTGCTGGAATTATTTTAATGAGTAGGTTTTACACGCACTAGACATCATGGCTTTATGATAAATTTTAACATGGCTACATTCACTAGAAATCATGATCATAGGTTTAATAAAGAGGCCTATTTGAAACCCCCTTAATGTTAATTGTTTGTTTGAATTTACTTGTTCGACATTAATGTCTTTTAACAAAGCCTAAGAATTTAGAACCCAAAATCCTATTTAGTAGTCCATCGCCTCTTGGATATCAGGATTGGGACGGGTAGGCACTTGTTAGGGCGTTAGTTTTTCTCATCTAGAACGTTATAGGATTTTAATAATTAATTAACTAGGTGGGTAGAAGGGAGATGATGAAACAGACAGACTACAACTGACTTCTTGTATGAAACGCATATTCTGCTTTGGAAATACAAAGCAACCTATTGCTCTCATCTCTTCTAAATTCATTTTTTTAAGAAGCTTTTAAATATTTTAAAATTATCCTTGTTATGTTGAAATATTAATATACTTTCGTCAAAAAAAAAGAAATTTTGTTAAAATATATTATATATAATATACATATACATGATTTTCTAAAAATGCACATTTTTTACTCGCCGGGAACCACATTTGTGGACCTCGAAAGGTGCCTAACACCTTCCTTTCGAGGTAACTAAAGCCCTTACCCGACTCTGGTTGACTTAGTTAACAAATTAGCTTAGAATGGTGCCTTAACGCACCATAATTCGTTAGGTGGCGACTCTCTTCTTTTCCACCCTTAAGAGTCCTCGATGTCGAATCCCGCTTTCCCGCGATGGGTAAAATTGGGGCGCGACACACATGAGCTCCAAAAGAATTGTGATATTAACATGCAATAGATTTGTCAAGTGATAATGTGGCTGATTTATTCATCAAAATCTATATCAACTGCAACTTTCAAGAAGATGGTGTGCATGATCGGGATGCAAAGATTAAAGGATGTTCTAATTTGGGGGGAGTTAATACGCGTTGTACTCTTTTTCCCTTACGAGATTTTGTCCCACTAGATTCTTGTAAGGTTTTTAATGAGGCGGCCAAAATGTGTATTATCAGATATGTGTACTCTTTTGCTTCACTAGATTTTTTTCCACTGGGTTTTTTCTATTAAGGTTTTAACGAGACACATTATATATTAAATAGACATTCAAGGGGGAGCATTGTAAACATATTTGTATTATAGTGAATGTCTATAAAAGTATTTGTATTATAGTGAATACATGTGTTTATATTATATTAAAAGTCTATCTTTTGGAGAAAAGTTAGGAGGAATTATCCCTATAAATAGATGAATTCTCATTTATTGTATTTCAATCCAGAGAAATAAAAACTTTTCTCTCTCTATTTTTTTATAATATTCTTATCTTCTTTATTATTTCATAACAATCACATAATTATTTCAGATACATCAATACAAACGGGTCCTTTATAATTGAAGAATATTTTATTACTATTTTTGCATCAATGATAGAGCAAAAGAGATATAAATCGTGTTGACAATGAAATTTAGATCGAAGTTTTTGATTATGTTATTTAAAAATTTAAATTATTAAATATTTATATAATTAATTACTTAAATTTTATTTAAATATTTAAATTATGATAAGTTCTAACTTAGATATAAAACACATGATGCAGTATTGTTAGTAAATATTTTTCCTTCATATTTTAAAAAAATTATCATAATTGTCGTAACCTAATAAGTTAATTATTTATTTTTATATTAACTTTAATTGAAATATGATAAAGTTTATCGCATATCTTTTTAAAAATTTGAGGAAAAAATATGTAATATGAACGTTTTTAAGAAATAAAATAAAAGAAAAAGAGAAGAGAAGAAACGACAGGACCCACGTCAATCATTTTCCTAAATTATGCAAAGAGGCCGGAAACCGTATTTATCTGTTTGCCCTTTTCCGGTCTCCGTTTCCTTTTAGTATTCTCCTGTAAAAATCCTTACTTTTTAACCGTTAAACCCTACTTTTCTTGGTTTAAACTCTGTTTGTCAAGCTAAATTGTGTGCTTCAGCATTCTCTTGTTAACAGTTAAATTCTGGGCTTTTATTTGCCTTTCTGTATAGTGCTAACGGTTAAATAGCCGTTTCTTTTTTTGGGTTGTTCTTATTGTTGTTTGTATATATGTTGGTGAAGAAATATGGGTGTACTGGAAAATATATCGGAAGCACTGCCTAACAACGAGGAGAAGACGGTGGAGTTGAGGCGAAAAATACTGAAGTTAATTTTAGAATGGGGGAGTTTTGAGGAGGAGTTGAAGTTGTCCAACAATTGTTTGAAGGAATGTTTCACTGATATGGAGTCCAAGGAGGTTCATTTAGTGTCTGTTCAAGAATCAATGGCGGAGAGGTTGAAGGAAATCCATGATGCTAGGGAATCATTAGAGAGGAAACGCCAAGAAGTGGAGAGGAAAGAGGAGGAGTTGGAATCGAAGTGGAAGGATTTGAGTGTGGCGCGAAGAGGATTTGCTGAGATTGTGAAGTTAAGGGAGGAGAAGCTGAATGATCAGGAGAAGATGGTGGAACGACTCTGGGAGGAGGTTGAATTCGAACGGAAACAAATAGGGGATGTGGAGGAAAAGTTAATGGTGATTAATGTGAGAGAAAATGAGTTGAACAAGATTCAGAGTTGGATTCGCCATGAAACACATGCACTTGAGTTGCAAGATCAAGAATTGGCTGAAAAGATGGAAGAATTTCAGGTAAAGGAACATTATTTGCAGAGCATGAAGAAGGAACTTGAAGTTGAGGAAATGGGATTGGAATCTGTAAAGAAAGAGCTCGTGATTAAGGAGAGTAAGTTGGATAATGCAAAGAATGAACTAAGGGTGTATGAGAATAAGTTGGATCATGTGAAAAAAGAGCTTAAGGAGAACGAAAATAACTTGGAATCTGTGAAGAAGGATGTCTCTTTCCAGGAAAGTAAGTTGGATAATACTAAGAAAGAACTAAGGGTGAATGAGAATAACTTGGTTTATGTGAAAAAAGAGCTAAAGGAGAATGAAAATTGCTTACAATCTGTGAAGAAGGATACCACTTTCCAGGAAAGTAAGTTGGATAGTATGAAGAAAGAATTAAGAGCAAAGGAAAGTAAATTGGAGGTTTTGAAGAAAGACCTTAGAGAAAAGGAAAATAACTTGGAATCTCTGAACAAGGGACTTGCCGTTAAGGAAAATAGGTTGGATGGTGTGAAGAAAGTATTAAGTGTGAAGGAGAGTAGCTTAGATTATTTGGAGGAGGAACTTAGAGAAAAGGAAAAAAAATTGGATTATGTGAAAAAGGATTTAAACGAGAATGAAAATAAGTTGGAGTCTATGAAGAAGGATCTCACTGTTAAGGAGAATAGGTTGAATAGTGTGAAGAAAGAAGTTGGAGTAAAGGAAAGTAAGTTGGAGATTTTGAAGAAAGAACTTATAGAAAAGGAAAATAACTTGGAAGCTGTGAGCAAGGCACTTGCTATTAAGGTAAATAGGTTGGATGGTGTGAGGAAAGTATTAACAGTGAAGGAAAGTAGATTAGATTATCTGGAAAAGGAACTTAGAGAAAAGGAAAATACAATGGATTATGTGAGAAAGGAACTAAGGGAGAAGGAAACTAACTTGGATATGGAGAAGGAAGTTGCTGTTAAGGAAAACATGTTGGATAGTATGAAGAAAGAACTGACGTTGAAGGAAAGTAACTCTGATGTTGTGGTGAAGGAACTTAGAGAAAAGGAAAAAAAACCGGACTATGTGAACAAGGAACTAAGGGAGAAGGAAACTAACTTGGATTCTATGAATGAGGAATTTGCTGTTAAGGAAAACATGTTGGATAGTATGAAGAAAGAACTGAGTACCTTAGATGTTGTGATGAAGGAACTTAAAGAAAAGGTAAAAAACTTGGATTTTGTCAAAACAGAGCTGAGGGAGAAAGAGAAGAAATTGGAGTCGGTGAAAAACGAATTCAAAGCTGAAGCAGATAACTTGAATGCTCTTAGAAAGCAAGTTGAATCTAATGAGGAGATCTTCTCCTCAATGAAGAAGGAACTTGAGCACAAGGAGAAATTTCTGGGTGCAATGAAGAATAAACTTGAACTCCAGGAGGAACACTTGAAGTCATTCTGTGAGAGACTCCAGTTAAGGGAGAGAGAACTTGATTCTACTCAAGAAGCATATAAGCAGCGTTTTGAAGAACTTAATTCAAAGGAGAAGAAGCTGGATTCAGCAGAGGAATTTAGGAAAAAAAGCTATGAGAGGTTTTTATCTAAAAAGAGAGAATTCCTGGTAGAGCAAGGACTTTTTGAGCAACGCATGAAAGATGTCATACTTAGAGAGGAGAGGACTAAGGATAGATTAGAAGAGCTTGAGTCAAGAGAGAAACATTTTGAGGATCAGTCTAAAGAGCTCAGAGAGAAAGAGAAGCAGTTGAATGCTATTCCTAATGCGCACATAAAGGCAGAACCTACTGAAGATGTAGCAGTGGACAGGATAGATAATTCTGCTGTTACAAGATTTGTTGTGATAATGGATGGGAAGAGTTTACAGATATTCTTAAATGAGCATGAGAAGGAGTTGGATTTGATGTCTGATGACGTTTTTGAGGCTCTTCAGATGTCTCCCGACCCTGCAAAATTGGTGCTTGATGCAATGGAAGGGTTCTATCCTCCCCATTTGAGAAAGGAAGAAACAGAGTTTGAGGGTAGTGTCATCCGACGGAGCTGCATTCTTCTGTTAGAGCAGTTAATTAGGGTTTCACCAGAGATTCGAGTTTGTGTGAGGGGAGTAGCAAGAGACATTGCAAGGGATTGGAAGGTTAAAATGAAGGCTACAAAAGGGAACCAAGATGAGATCTTGGTTTCTTTTATCTTTTGGCTGCGTACAATTTGGTATCTTCCTTTGATGCTGATGAGCTTATGATCCTGCTGGAGATTGTTGCTAAGCATGACAAATTTGCAGAATTGTGTCGTTCTCTTGGTATGAAACAAAATTTCCCTTGTAAGTATATTGGTATTTTTTTTTCTTTTTGATAAACTAAGGTAAGAGATATTATTAACGAGCATCCATCTCCCACTGCAAAGAACACATCAGAAATGATTCCTGCCTTAGTTTGCTAATATACCTCCAGGCTCCAACACAATACGATGCTGGATTCACTTTAATGCTCCAGTGACATTACTCAGCATGCTTCGATAATTTCCTTCCCTGGTCATTGCCATATCTCCATAGCCATTTCATTAGGAGACCCCTTTTTTTCTTTGATAAGGGTAAGTGTTTTATTGGAATCAAAACAGCACAAAGATTGTGCTCATGAAAGCTATACAATTTGTGTGTCCGCTGATCAGGTTGATAATGTCATCTCCATCTTGTACAGGGACCTTATTAAACCAAAAATTCAGAAACAAAATGATCTATTCATAAAGGCGTATTACATTTTGATTTTGCATGAGGAGACTTTGTTTTCAAAATCTGATAATATTCCCCACCTGCTCCTTTCGTTGCATAACCCTTCCCTTTTCACCATTTCCCTATTCCCTTCCATAAAATATTTCTTCTGATTTTGTTCAATTGCATAAGAACTTTACTAAGAGTTGGATATATTGACATGAAATAGTGGAGAATTCTATCCAAGACAATGAGTTGGACCTTGATTGGACCAAGTTGGCTGTCGATTGGGAGATCATGTTGCTGTGCAACAGTAAGAAACTCCAATGGATTTCAGATTATATAACATAACGCAGATCATGTTGCTGTGCAACACTAAGAAACTACAATGGATTTCAGATTATATAACATAACGCTCCATTTCTGTGGAGCTATGCAGTTCTCCAATTTATAGTTTGTTTGCCGTACAAGTGAGAAGTGAGATGCCTTTCTGGACTTCTGAGATTTTTTACCTTAAATACTTTTAGTTCTTTGGCCAATGGTGTACTGGAATCTTGTACGTGTGCACATAGTTGTCTTATTATAAATCGTAATTGATAAAATCACTGCCTCTGTGTTCTTTGGGAAAGTTTGTTACAAACTAAAATGACCTACTCATTATGATTTCAGGTTTTGTCCAGAATCTTCTAACCAAGCAGCAACATCTTGAAGCTATTAGATGTGTTTATGCTTTTGAACTAGTGGACCATTTCCCACCCACAGCCATTCTAAAAGACTATTTGGAATGTGTTGAACGTAATTATGTGGATGTCTTCGAGAAAGAGACTTTCACAGCCGAAGAAAAGGTACTATGCCACTTCTGTTGCCAATATATTAGCCTCACGTCAAATACTCATTTTTAAAAATTTTCTATTTAAAATTTTGCCAATAGATTGAAGCCATTGAACGAAGGGTTGCTTCTGTTAGAGCTGTTATCAGATGTATTCAAGATTACAAACTTCAGTCTCAATATCCGGTAGGACAACTCGAAGAGCAGATAGAATTGCTTGCAAGGCAGAAGGAAGATCAAGCCGCATTATCTCTCATTTGTGAGGCTAAAAGGCCAGAGCAAGCTAATGCGAATCAGATAAGATTTACTAATCCATCTACTCCCACAGGCACCAAGGCCCTTAATTCTGTATCATTCTCTGCTAAAGCTTGGGCTTGCTCTTTAGGTCATTCCAATACTATGGCAGTTATCCTTGTGAACATGGGTGGAAAGAATTTGCAGAAATTTTTAAACAAGCATTTGAAGGAGCACAAGTTGTTGCGCAATGAAGTCTATAGTGCTCTTCTAATGTCACCGGACTCAGGTATGCTTGTGTTGGAAGCACTGGAAGGATTTTATCCTCCCGACCATCAGAAAGAAGAGATTGGATTTCATTGTAATATTATCAGGCAGAGTTGCATTGTTTTACTGGAACAATTGATGAAACTTTCACCTGGGATTAAACCAGAGGTTAAATTAGAAGCAAGCAAGCTTGCATTTGCCTGGAAAGCAAAGATGATGGCTGAAATGGAAAACCACTTGGCAATCTTGGGTTTTCTGCTTCTTGTAGGTTGCTATAGATTGGCATCTGCCTTCGATAAAGATGAACTTGAGAGTTTGTATCACAAGGTAGCACATCATGTGAATACATCTGAAATTTGTCACGTCCTTGGTATTTCAGATAATACTTCAAGTAAGTGGTCAGATCTAAGAATTTTTTATATGGTATTGTCAAATTTTCTCCTAGACATTGTGTTAATGTTGCCTTTTCAGGAAGTGATGATTTTCCTTCTGTAGAAAAACCCCAGAGACATCAGGCTCAAGGCTGTACAGATGAATCTATTTGCAACAGCATGGATATGAAAGGCGAAGGACATGATGTAATCTGCAATTGTGCTTCAAGTTTACATTGTACATCAGATCCTGCTTTGCTTGTATTGGATGTTTTCCGCTGCTGTCATCCCGCAACATTAGTGAGGTGTGAAAACTTCCTATCAGTTATGAGGAGTTTCTCTGATCTCTTGGACCAGCTGAGAGGAGTTTCTCCAGAAATTGAACATCATGTTAAAAACGAGGCTTCTGAGTTTGCATCTGAGTGGTATTCTACATTGATTGGGTCCCAACTAAATCCTTCCGAGGTCAGGGCATTTTTGCAGCTTTTAGCTATTTATGAAATAGCAGACTCTTTCCATTCAGATAGACTTTTAAGTCTCCTGGAGAAAGTTCGGCCAACTGAAAGTGTTATTACTTTGGTCAAAATCCTTGGGTTGAGAAATGAGATCCAATGTATGTTTCCTCTCTCTTTCTACTGTTTGTTTCACTTTGAAATGTGCTTGCCCGTGTCCACATACAATCACCTCCCAATATGAATAATGTGCTGCAACGCCGCTGATCATATGCAGGGTCACAAATTTCCACTGTTCGTTTCTCATTTGTGATTATGAAATTTTGGTTCCAACTGCCTTTTCAATTTGTTAGCTCCTGTTGATATCCTTTGTAGAGACAGAATTGTAGGATACAGCTTGTTGTATATATGCATACTACAAAAGAGGGATAATTTGATCAGACATTCTAGGAGCAGCATTCGTTTTGTATGATGATTTTTTTCTGTTGAAGTTGATTCAACTTTGTCCAAGGAAGACGGAATTTCTCCTGAACGGTTATTTGGGCTTCTCACATTGTCAGTTTATAAAGGAGGAGAATTGTGGTGGGTTAACTTTTATTGTAATAACTAATTGATTTATGATGAAACAGTAGTCATAGTCTCATAGAAGGTTGAACAACACCAGAAATGATCACATTTGACAAAAACTGGAAGTAGTACACAGTGGATAAATAAGAGAAGCTCACTTGCAATGATTTGGTCTGGTCCTTGTGTAGACCTTGAGATGTACTGGTGCAGGTGTGCATGAAAGGAGAAGTTATCTAGAAATGTGTATAATCTCTTCGGATCCATCTAGATTTAGCGGAGAATAGTACAATGAAAGAAAAAATCAATTTAAGCAATACCAATTAGTTGGGATTCTTTTTTTTTTCTTTTTCTTTTTTTGATAACCACATTAGTTGAGAACTGGGATTAAGGCTTAGTTTTTTTTATTACACTTAGTTTAGGTCCAATATTAAGAGTTTTCTTGATAGGATTTGTATGCCAGTAGAAGAGATAGAGAACTTCTAGTGTCAAAGAACTTCAATTATTAAATATTAGTTGGAGACGGGCGTAAATGGAGTGACATGGATAGTGATCTCATTGCTCAGAATAAAGTTAGTGATAATTTGGAGCTGACCTTTGTTTACGTTTCCTTTTATTCTTTCATATTTTTTTCCAGATATTTTGCTGCCAATATAACTAGAAAATGCATTCAGTTCAGTAATGGTGTGATTTGGTGTTTGAAAACATCAGCATTGGCTAAAATTCTTATTGCTTCTAACATACAATTTCTATATCTGCTATAGCCGCTATTGGAACTAAAATTTCAGTTGTTAACTGTAGCTGATATTTTCATTTGGACATTTTACTGGGAATTTTAGTTGAAGCAACATTTTTACAGTAGTCTCCTTTCGTTTCTCTGAAGATAACCAAAGACTGAACCACCTTTGGATTTATCCGACTCATCTTTTCTTTCCTCTTCTTTTTTGAGTTGCAGGCTTCGTCCAAAAACTTAGAAAGAAAAAGCAGTGGCTGATGGCATTTACTTATGTCTATGCATTTGAGCTTGTTGACTTGGTTTCACCAGTGTTGCTCCTGAAGGATTATGTAAGTCACTCAAAACAGATTGCCAAGAAAATACTTCATGCTGGAAATTGTTCTTATCAAGCCCAAGTATGTAGTCTTCTCTTCCCTTTTAGCAAATAGCATCATGAAATGATCATTTCTTGTGAAGTCCAAATTCAAGTTTAATCTAATTTTTTTCGCAGATGAAGGCTATAAACTGTGAAATATATGCACTAAGAAATGCAGTTAGACATATTGTGGATCGTGGTCTTCAGTCAGAATATTCACCTTCCCATCTTCAACGACAGATCGAACGACTTCAATATCAGATGTCAAACTTGAGGCAGTCAAACTCAAATTGGGACATTACTGCTAAGTTCCAACAAGATAAAGGAACTTGCAGATCTGCTCCAGTTGCTCAAGTGCGTAAAGAGCCCACGAAGAAACGCTCGGCTCCAGCTGGCGACACTTGTATTATCCACAGGGCTCAACAAAAACAGTATTTTAAGCGCCATTGTCGTTTATCCATGAGGAGATGAATTGTATCAAGTGTTATATTGACAATCCGTCACCGTTGTGTTCCGTACTAGCATGGTGGGTGTGTTTTGTTGTGGAATATTTTGAAGGGGTAAGAAGAGTTTTAACAGTAATGCGTCTTTTTGGGAAAAGGAGAGGAGGTTGAGTTTTGGGGGGCACAGGTGGTGCGGGGATAACATTTTGAGGCTTACTTGTCCAAACATTTATATAATTTCTTGCCAGCAGGAGGTAAACAATTAAATGAATCTGGACGCTATTGGGTGGACTTGAGTTTCAGGAGGAACTTGCGAGATTGGAAGGTGTGAGAATTTCAAAACCTGACTGAATTGCTTCACAAAGCAAGCACATACAAGGACTACCATGATATTGTTGAAGGGTAGGGGGTGGGGAATCATCAAGTGTTTTCTCAGCTTGGATCCCTAATATACCGAGAAAGATGTTTTCTTTTACCTGGTTAGCAGCAAGAAGAATTTGAGGGGGGAGATTACTTACGCTGGTTGGTGGTATATGTGTAAGGTCATGGTTGAAGATTGTATAGTAGTCTTGCTTATGGTGGAAAATTCTGTGATGGTTTGATGTATAGGTAGTGTGAAAGAAATGTTGTTAAAGTGGGAGTATGGAAGATGGAGGTGAAGAAGCAAGGCATGGAGAGGTGCTTCACTTGCGCTCATGTAAGTTATTTGGATGGAGAAACATGAAGGGTAGAGACTGATTCTGCAGTACTGTTGATAACCTCTTATCCCTTGTTTCATTTTGGAGGTTCCTACTATATAGACGATTGGGTGTGACTTGTATAAAATCATGTGCTTTTTGTATATGGTGGTTTTTTTTTACCCTCAATAACGAAGAAATACTCTATACGTACAAGCATTTTGTGATGTTATCATCACGTGATTTGGTATTTCATTATGGGAGCTTAGATCTCACAATCTTTAAACACGATTACAAAGGCTTGTCAGTGGCAGCTACTCATTTCTCTTGATCATGGCTGGCTTCTCGCGATCACAAAGATCTAACACTCCACCAAATTATATTTTAATTTATTTTGAAACACTCCTAAAATATAGCAAGTCTTAAAGAAATTCTAATTTGTGATTTATTGAAATATCTTTATGCTCACATACAATAAGACCTGCTGATTCTTGCAGTTTATTTTAAAATTTAAGCATCAACTAATATTTAGTTGCTCTTTCACTAATTATATTTTAAAAGGTGTGAGTGCGAGATGAGGTATTTTATCTGATACGAGGCGAGACGTAAATCTTGAGTTGTTGGAGCTTTAATTTTAATTTATAAATTAATATAATAAAAATAATAATAATAAAGATAAAATTACCTAGAAATTATAGAAAGTTCAAGAAAATAAAAATAAGTGGAAATGTATATAAAACTGCTTCATCTTAAAGCTTTAATCAAAATCAATAATTTACCCCCAAAAAAATTAAAATTGCTCATCTCAAAAGACTAATTAAACTCTTTTTAAAAATTAAGTATATATATATAAATTAACTTGGAAAAGGAGAAATGCGAATAAGGAACCTATGATCAAAAGCGTCAAATCAAAGTAAGTGATGAAGGATGATGCGTTTTTGCTTTTCAAATTGCACAATGATCGTTTCTCCCTTTTACCTAATGAATTACGAAGAGAAAGAACAAAAATTAGGGCCAAGAATAAAAAATACGTAGATCTTTAGGTTTTTTAACTTTTCAAAATTTAATAACGAGTTGAATTATATATTTTTTGATACTACTTTAAGGAGTTGTTTAGCAATTTTAATTTTAATTAGGAGAGATTTTCTAGACTTACGTCATCAACCCCTCTCTCAAAAAAAAAAAAAAACTCTCCCAATGACTGAGTATTCAACAAACTAATGAGGTTTACGCTTCATGATACTTTCGCCCCCCCCTGAAACTCCCCCCTAATTATTTCCATCTTGTATGTGAAACAAGAAGAACCCTTGTTGGTCTTGGTGTACTATTTGATCAACTCATTGTCTATCGACAAGACTAACACCCACGGTGGCCTTGGTAGATTTGGTGTAGATGCTAAATTTCATTTTACATGTTATCGTGCAACTAAATCCTTCATATTGATGTTTCGAATAAGTTAGGAGAATTAAGTATTTTAATCTCAAATTATCATCTTACCAAATTTTAATCTTTTGTTGCAAGGTTTTGATCACAAGATAATTGGATGCATATTTCCACAATTTTTTAAGTGTTATATTTTAAATGTGAAAAATTTAAAAAAAATGAAAAAGGTGAAATTATAGATTTACTAGTAAATGAAAAATAATTGATAAAATCAGTTGCCCAACAATTACAAAATAAAGTCAACACAATATTATAGGGTTACCCTGAAAAAAAAAATCTCTTGTGAATATATATTGAGAAGTGGGATCAACAAGTTGAAAAACATTGTTCCATAAAAATCATCTTCAACATTCAAAATAAGCTAAAATGAAATAATTCTCACTTTAATTTTTTTTATTAAAATCTAAACAGAGCAAATAAATGTTATAAGTACTTTTAGGAGGGCCTAAATAATTATGTTAAAAAATAATAAAACCGTTAGAGATCTCGTATTTTATTTTACAGATAAGATTTTGCAATTATTGAGCTTTGCTTGCAAAGTAATTCACGAATGTGCGACAACTCCTCACAATCTCAAATGTCAATTAGTCATTTCTTATGGTCGTGGTTGGTTTCTCATGATCACGAAAATCAGTTTGGTGTCTAGAATCTGCACTTTATCAAATTAAGTTTTGATTTATTTGAAAACGCACCTAAAATATAGTAAGTTTTCAAGATACTCCAACTCGATCTTCTAAGACTTTTCACCTCCTCTTTTCTTTTTTTCTTTCTTTCTTGTGATCTGGTGAAAGATCTTGATGCTTATATGATCCTTGATTTATATCACATATAATAAGACTATCTAATCCTTATAATTTATTTTTAAATTTAAGTATCGACTAATATTTAAGTGTTTTTAGTAGTAAAAATTCATCATGTTTGTCTAATTAACTAATAAATTAAGACCTTGATTAACAACAACATATCATATTTGTTAATGCATACTAATTGTTATCATTTCAAAGATGCAATATAATAAAATCAATCAATTTGCGCTGCGACGTTAAAAATTAGATCATGCATCTCTAATTCTAATATCCAAGTAATCTGAGAAGTTCTTATTTCTTCAATTGATGATATAAATTATGTTGTTATTATTATGGTGAAACAATTGATCAAAGGGTATCAATCTTGCAATCTATTAACTAAAGCAGTACTCCCTCCATTTCAAAATAAGTGGTGGTTAATCTTTTGATTTTATTTCAAAATAAGTAGTGTTTTACATAATTAAGAAGACATTAATGATATTCTTTCAATTTTATCCTTATTTAAATGGAGAGAGTTTTACAAAATCAAGAGAATGTTAAAGAGTTACATCTTTCTCAAAATATTTATTAGCGGTAAATAAGTAAAAATATATTTTTCTTTATATGAATAAGTAGTTTTCTTAAGGGGTGTGTCCAAACTAAAAACACAATTTATTTTAAAATGGAGGGAGTAGTCTCCCACATAATAAGTATGAGTGCAATTCCATGGTCCTTCTTCCAAATTTTTCATTCATGAACCCACAATATAATAAAAAAATTTAAAAAATTAAAGATTTCGGGTTCAAACTTAGTTCTTCTTGAAGCTCAAAATTTCTTAATGGGCCAAATTGAAAGCCCAAAAACTTATGGGCCCAGCCCAACATAGTTCAATTCAAACCCCCTTCGCTATTGCTTTCATCTTGTATGGGAGAAACAAGAACAACCCTTCTTATTCCTTTTTGGGGGAATGAAACTTCAGTAGTCAGGCTGTTTCCCCATTTCCCGAAATTTTCAGTCTCTTTCCCGCGACTTCTTTCTATTTGTGTGTCAAGTTATTCTCAGCTGAGGTCTTTTTCTCTTTCTCTCCGTATTTCGTTCAGACCCTTTTTCATCCCAGGCGCGTGATTCAAACGGGTAAGCAAGCATATTTCTGTTGTATTTTCTTTAGATAAAGCTTATGTCTGTGTGTATGTTGTTTCCCTTTTTTCTTGTGATTTGGGGTTTTGGATCACATACTTGTTACAAGTTTGAAGTGTTTGGACTGTCAGTGTTGACCTTTTTCTCAATTTGGGGTTTTACGAATCACAATTCTCATAATTGAATTTTTAGGGTTTAGAATGTTTGTTGATCTATTTTCTGTTGTCTGAATTCTGGGGTGTCTCTCAAGTTTCTGTTACTTTAGCTAGATGAGTATCAATAATTGCGTCCCTTTGTTCATTTTGGTAAAATTTGAGCTGCTTGGGTTTCTCTCACTGTGAGTCAACCTGTATCGTGCTTATTCCGTCACAGTTTAACAAACTTCTAGTGGAGTTTCCTTGACTGAGACTAAAAAAGGTTCAGAACTATACGACCGGCTACGCTTAGTAGGTCAGGACTCAGGATTACATTATAAGGATAGAAATAGACCTACCTCCAAACTTAAGGGACTATTTGAGTTAAAGACTCCTAAATACAACATTGCTGTGCTTTTTTAATATATTGTTTTACTTATCGTTTCGGTAGATTAGTTGAAATGAGCTATTCTTTGGTGTAGATTCTGACATCTTCATAAAAGCTCCCCCCCCCCCCCCCCCCCCCCCTTTTTTTTTTTTTTATGTTTTAAAATCAATGAAATGTTAGCAATTGTATTCGAAAGAAGCGCAAAGGTAGTGCTGGGATTCTGTTCAAGTGAGCAAAAAAGCGAGGGACTTTATGAGTTCTAGTATAATTTCTGCCTCGTTCGCATCTTCCTTGTTACACAAAGTGAAATAACATGACGATTCATATAAGCTTCTTGTTTTTCTGTGGTGCAAAACCTAGCTGCTTCAAAAGCACGTTATCACTGAAGATAAACTGGTAAAGTTCCTTCTCCAAAGCTGTTTCTATGCAACATAAAATGCATTTTTCTATGTCTGTCTTGAGAATTGCATCATTTCCTTTTTACCACTCTTGCTTTATTTCGTGAATGTATGTTGTTGTCTTAATACTGCTTTTATTTATGCTTATATGCACACTTTTTCCGACATTGATATAATTTTCCTTTCTCCTGTATGGTTATAGAATTGGGATGAAGAAAGATAAGTTAGAAACACATGCTTAATTTGGCCGGTTGATTTATTAAGTGCAATCTGCGATGGACTGCAACAAGGATGAGGCCCTAAGGGCCAAAGAGGTTGCGGAGAAGAAAATGTTGAATAATGACTTTGAAGGGGCTAAAAGGGTTGCAGTGAAAGCAGAACAACTTTACCCTCAACTAGAGAACATATCCCAATTACTTGCCGTCTGTAATGTTCACTGTTCAGCTCATAACAACAGATTAGGATCAGAAAGGGACTGGTACGGGATTCTTCAAATTGATAGGTTGTCTGATGAAGCGACCATCAAGAAACAATATCGGAGACTTGCACTCATGCTTCATCCTGACAAGAATAAGTTGCCTGGAGCGGAGGCAGCTTTCAAGCTAATTGTGGAAGCAAATATGGTTCTCTCGGACCAAGTCAAAAGGTCTTTATACGATAATAAGTACAGAGTTATATCCGGAGCTGGAGTAGCGAAGCAACCACCTCACCTCGTTAATCGAAATTCATTTGTCAGGCAAAACAACACTCAAAATGGTTTCAATGCTCAGTTCAGTAGCTATAAATATACACAACCAACTTCATCTGCAATGCAGGAAACGTTCTGGACACAATGTCCCTCTTGCAAAATTAGGTACCAGTATTACAGTAATTATGTGAACAGTACTCTACGCTGCCAGAAATGCTTGGAGACTTTCATTGCATATAATTTAGGTTCTCAAGGTGCCCCCTGTGGACCCAAATGGAGTCATCCTGGAGGTCAGGATGCGCCCCTTAAATCTAATCTCAACCAGTCTTCTGAGCAGAAAGAGCTTCCTAACCAAGGAACCTCGAAAATGGCAGCAGGAAGTGGTGGGTTTCCACCTATTCAAAAGGGTTACCGGCCAGGTTTTAGCAGCAGAACGGCAGGGTCCGAACCAGAGAGATGCAGAGGAAAGACTGCTCCAGTGTTTGAGGAGATATGGACCAAACAAAAAGATGAAAAGCATGAAAAGCTAAAGAGAGGTATGAGAGATGGACCTGCAAGGCCAAAGGTGGAGCGCAAAAGCAGGAAAAGGAGTCGGAAACAGACAGTTGAATCGAGTGAGAGTGATGATACTTCAACCAGTGTCGAGACAGAAGATGTGGACATTGAGAGTGGAAACGATCCACCTGCTGGACAAGGAAATGGAGTTGATAGCTGCGGCGCTAGGAGATCATCTCGACGTAGGCAGCATATTTCATACAGCGAAGGTGTGAGTGATGAAGAGAATGATTTGGCAAGCCCTCTGAAGAAGGCTAGGTCTAATCAATCAGCAGGAGACAGCAAACCGCAGCAGAAAGAAGTTGGTGGTGGTGGTGATCAACATCAAGCTGATGGTACTAGGCCTTGCAGTAAGTCCATGGAAAGATTAAATCAAAATGGAGTGGGCCTTCCTGAAGGAAATGTGCAAAACAACAATTCCAAGATTGGGACAGTTAAGGAACAGGCTTCTAGACCGCCCTCAGGTGGCTCAAAAAAAGTGGAACTTATTGTTGATTCTGATTCAGAACCAGATACAGTTCGTGATTGCAATCTTCCTGAGGTGTATGATTATCCTGATCCTGAATTTAGTGATTTTGACAAGCTTAAAGCACAAAATTGCTTTGCAGTTGATCAGATCTGGGCTTGCTATGATACAGCTGATGGTATGCCAAGATTCTATGCCCACATTAGGAAGGTATACAGTCCTGAATTTAAGGTGATGTTCAGTTGGCTTGAGGCTCATCCGGAAGATCAAAGGAGCAGAGCTTGGGTCAGAGCAGTGTTGCCTGTTGGCTGTGGGAAATTTAGACGTGGGTGTACTGAATTCACTTCTGATCGACTTACATTTTCTCATCAAGTGCAGTGCGAAATGGGCAAGAGAGGTCTGTACATTGTATATCCTAGGAAAGGAGAAACATGGGCCCTTTTCAAAGATTGGGATATTCATTGGGGCTCTGATCCAGATAATCATAGGAAGTACAAGTATGAAATTGTGGAGATTCTTTCTGATTATGTTGTGGATGTTGGTGTCCAAGTAGGTTACTTGGATAAAGTGACCAGATTTGTTAGCCTTTTTCAGCGAGCAAGGCTGACTGAAGTTGGCACGTTCTTTGTAAAGCCAAATGAACTTTACAAGTTCTCTCATCGAATTCCTTCTTTCAAAATGACTGGAACTGAACGAGAGGGTGTACCTGCGGGATCCTTTGAACTTGATCCTGCTTCTTTACCCCTCAATCCAGATGACATTTGGTATGCTGAAAAGATTACGGAAGACAGTAGGGCTGCAAATTCTGAGCCTGTTAAAAATGTTTCACCTGCAGTTCCCACTGAAACTAGAGATAAGTCCAGTATATCTCGGAATGCGACAATATCTCTGAAGTCTGGGGAGTTGAAAGGCCTCCGTGCTGCTAATGGAGAGTCTTCTAAGGTTCGAAAATCTCCTAGAGGAGTGAACATATCCGAGGAGAAGCAAAGTATGATGAGCTCCTGTTCTGCCAATGACAGTCCTTCCACTGATTTTGATGATAATCGTGTTAAAAGAGACCGTCACTCAAGTCCCAGCATACCAAGTCATTTGTCATGTGAAGCTGATGAAGAATTGCATTCATGCACACAGAGCTTTGATCTCAGCAACACCTCTGGAAGCTCCAAGAATCCAATAACTTTGTCAGATGATAAAGGTTTTGAAGAAGTTTTTTGTGATTTTAGGATGGATATATCCATGGGGAAGTTTCAAGTAGATCAGGTATGGGCTCTTTATGGGAAAAATAGTATGCCAAGGACTTATGCTCAGATTAAGAGGATTGTTCCTGCCCCATTCAGATTGCATGTAGTCCTTCTTGAGGCATGTGCAGGTTCTAAGAATGCTCAGTTGGTTTGTGGAACGTTCAAAGTCCAGAATGAAAAATGTCAAGTCTATACTCCGACTTCCTTCTCCCATATGGTGAAAGCAGTAGCCATTAATAGGAACAGGTTTGAGATTTATCCAAGAGAAGGAGATATTTGGGCACTGTACAAGAACTGGAAAAAATTAAGTTTGCATCCAGACACGTTTGAGTACGAGATAGTCGAGGTCATTGAGAATTTAAAAGACCGGATAAAAGTTACATCCATGGTGCGTGTGAATGGTTTCAAGTCAGTCTTTAGGTCTCCAAGAATACAAAGATCGAATTCTGCTGTTCTCGAAATACATAAAGATGAGTTTGGGAGATTTTCTCATCAGATTCCTGCATTTCAGCTGACTGGGGAAAAAGGAGGGGATTTGAGAGGTTGCTGGGAGCTCGATCCTGCTTCAGTACCGTGTTCTCAGTAAACTGATGCACCAATTATACTGTGATGGGACACAAAAAATGTGAATGGGTTCTCCTGGATTTAGAGCATCTTGGAAGTGAAATCTTCCTCTCTCAGTTGCTCCATTAACACACTGATGGCGTATTGTTCTCATCCGTTTCTTGCTCGATGGTTAGATGACCTGTAGATATGACAGATTCTTCAGTCTTTTGCTTTACTTGTGTTTCACTAGAATTTACGGATGCTGTCATTACTATAATCTTAAGCGAGGACACTACAATTAAGAGTATCGTTGGCATTTGGCATGAACACACTTTTAATGCTGTATGTTTGCAACAGCTGCTATTAATGAATTGTATTGTTCGATGGTTGCTGAAATATGTAAGGAGGATATTAGAAGACAGACAACATTCTTGCTATTTAGAAGGCTTCTTGGTTTTTTGTTTTCTATTGCCTTTTGCGAGGAGAAATGAAAAAGTTGCAAGTTTCAGGTCTTTCTTGTTTTCAATAACCTATTCTTGATACTTTTTGTGTATCGGAGGGAAAGGTGAAAAACATATTTTAAGTAACATAGTTTTTTTGAGTTTTATAATTGAATTATTAGGTGTGCGAGTTTATGTTTATCGAAACACATCTCGATTTTTAGTTGTTTACTTTTTCTATTTGAAATATAGATAAACAACTGATAGTTAGATAGGAAACTCCCACGCTTGTAGTAGTTTAGGCATGAAATTTGAAAAATTATGATATTTCATGTGTGTTTTTGATATTTAATTCTTTTAACTTTACCTTCGAATTTAAATAAAAGCTACGATCTTTAGACGAGGAAGAAGTAAATTAAATTCCAACATAAAAAGCTTAAAACTTTAACAAATCCCTCACTAAATCGTCCCTACCAATTCAAGAAATTACCAAAATCAGAAAGGACAACATGAGAATCTGAACATAATACAATAGCAGTTAAAAAGACAGAGCAAAATTACCTCAAGAAAATAATGATCCATAAAAAGTACTAACAACATCTCAAATTATATAACTGCTGATAAACAAAAAATTGAGTGAATTACTTACACGACGAACCTCAAATGTTGTTGAAAAAGAGAATAAGAGAAGACTGCTAAACTGCTTCGACCAATTTTACGGAGTGGCTGCGATTTAAGGTAATTCATTATTTTCTGAGCTAAGAAGTAACTAGAATAGTAAATGAAGATTTACCATTAAAATTTACAAAATATATTTTTATATATTTAAGGGTAAAAAATGTAAATATGATAATTTTTAACGGGTTAATGGTTTATTCGATAAGGAAATTGAGTAATCTATTCTCGTACCGATGAGCCATTAAATATAAAATTAAAGTTAAAAATAACATTTTAATTATTTAAATAAAATCTTAATGACATGGGTGAGTTAAGAAACTAGTATATTATCATTAAACTTGAGCTATATTAAAAGAAGAATATGTAGAGAGCGAAAAAGATGACTTTCACTCGCCATAAGGATAAAATAGAAACCAATGATAAATTATTTTTTATTTTTAAAACTACACAAATAAACAAGGACATCTATTTTTATTAAGAAATTAAGTAAAATTGAACGGAGGGAGTAATTAGGAAACTTAAATATATAACAAAACAATACTCTCTTCAAATTACTTTATTTATCGTTCTTACTAAAATAAGATGCTTTCAAATAATTATAATTTTATGAAATCAAGATAGAATCGAGTACGTTCTTCTCATTTTGCTTTTAGTAATAACTATTTCATTTGTTCACTTTTATTTATGCTGTATTTTTAAAATAAAATATTATTTTTAATTATCACTTTTAATATATTAAGAAAAAAACTATTATTTTTTTCCTTACTTTATTCTAAATATTAATTAAGTATTTTCTTAATTGTTTTCGACACCTAAAAATATTCATATTAATTATTATTGTCAAGAAGACGTGCAAAATTCAAAACCAACATAAAAGTGAAAGGAAGTATTTAATACTAGTATAACAATCAAAACAACAGTCTTTTTAAGTTAATTAAATCACAATATATATATTACGAAAACAATTTAACCTCTAAACATGTAGAAAACCTTTGATTAAAAATTTGAAGTATCTGCGGCCTGAAGGTAACTTCTTCCCTTGCTACATTCTCAAACTACTTTAAGTATCTGCGGATTGAAGGGTAAATTTCTTCCCTTATCCATTTTCTAATCACAATTATAGTGATGTATATGATGTGAGTATCAAGAGTATGCAGTGATGTAGAAACAACAAGGTTTCATATGAGAAGTTTTTGAATTAGAAAGTGAAAACGGCTAAAAACCTATCTTCTCTCTCTTTGCAAATTTAAAAGTTGTTTGAACTTTATTTAGAATGATTGTGATCTTTGCTTCAAGTTTGATACTTTTTTGCTGGGTTTCTGTTTTGATCCATTTGCATTTAATGAAATTTCTTCAAGGAAGTTATTATGCTGGTCTTCTTTACTAATTTCATGTTTAACAAACAAAAATAGCTAATTTTCCTATGAAATATTCGTCCTATGATGATAAACTCATCTTTTGAACCCATTTTATGGGTTAAAGTTCTAAATTTTTGCTTTCTTGTAAATATGTATATCTTTAAATGTGCTAATGTTACTTTTCACAGCAAAAATATGTAATAGTCTCTCATGAAAATTTTCGTATAGGGTTTTTTTTGTTCCCATTTTGAAAATTTTCTGATTCTTGTGTGAACTTTTGAAACCTTTTGTTTTGTTAGGGTATTCCTTTTGACACCCTATTGGATTTGATGAGTTCCTATGTCTTATAAGGCCGTCATATATTATAATTTTATGTTGATAATAATATGGCGAAATCACAGATAGGGGCGGGGCTAGGTGGGTGCAAGAGGGTTCGTTCGTGCAAATTACAATGCATATACAAGGTCAAAATTAATATTTTGGTATATATAACACAAATTGAATCCCCTTGACACAGCTTGGTAACATAGTTCAGTGAGCTTAGGGGTAGCAAATTCGAGTTTGAATCTTGTCAATGTGTATAATTTTTTTCCACAGTCCCTTTACTCTGCTTTCTTTCGTGAAAATCAACAATTTTGCTTCATTGCATGTTCTTTTTTACTACAAAAGGCACCACATCTCATTCTTCAGTCTCCACTCATTTTAACAAGTCTCATGTCTCTTTGAACTTTTTTGGCTCCCATCTTTCTTTTTATTTTTCCCTTCCTAAATATCCTACTATTAAAATACTTATTAATATGTGTTTGAGTATGAGGAATATGAAATTTCAAGTAATGTTTTCTTATGTTTTGGTTAAAAATTTGTATATAAATATCCTTCCCTACCAGTATATTGTAGATATTTTAGTTATTAGTTAGTTTTGAAACCATAATTAGTTCATTTTTCTTTTGGCAAAAAAATGCCACTTAGAAAATAATGTACCACTGTGCTAGTTCGATCTAACATATTCTTAGTTTGATTTTTAACTATAGTTTAATTTACCTTTATGAATCTATCTGCCGATCTTTTTTACTGTTCATTCCTTTAAAAATTGAATTCCCTTGCTAAAAGTTCTAGATCCACCACTGATCACAGATTATTCTGCTTCAGATAACCTGCATATCTGGGTTAGCTTTTTCTGCTGACTCACATTTCTTTCATGCTTTTCTCTTCCTACAGCAAAAGATTTTATTGACTTGCTGGGTTTCCATTCCTTCCTGTATTTAGAATTTGGTTTTGTTCCAAGATCATGAAGCTTGAGATGTACATATCGTAAATGAGAAAAAAAAAACTTTTATTAATTGAATAATCTTTGAAGCTAAACTGGATTAGATCAATCAATATTTTAAAATTAAAAATTAGATATTCAAACAATATATGAGAAGTACTACTAGTTGCAGTTCGTCTCATTTCAATATGATGAAAAATGTATCTTAAAATGTTGGTCAAAGTTTATTTAGTTTGAATCTCAAAAAGCGAAAAATGCACTTAATTGAATTGAGACAGGGAAATTATTTGGCAAATTCAGCCTTGATGAGTAATTCCCTCTAAATTTATTTATTTTCTTGATCATGTTTCTAGATTTCAAGATTGTTATCCTTCTCAAGGAGAAAAAAGAAGAGAAGTTTGAAGATTGTTACTGTTTGAGCTTCTGTTGTGCGTAGTATGTCATGATGGGAACTGAAGATAAAACACTGTTTTGTTCCTGTCATTGGGGTGGGAAGAATATGGTGCTACCAGATGGATCCACTGCGTATGTGAGAGGTACTACTGCTCGGATTATTGTGAAGACAGGCTTAAAGTACAATGATTTTGTGAATGCAGTTTTTGACCGATTAGGCATTGATCCTTCTGATAAGATCTTGCATTTTACAATGAAGGAGAGGGTGTACCAGCAGGATCGTTTGAACTTGATTTTTATGCCCTTTCCCTTATCTAGATGATATTTGGTACCCTGGGAAAATTGAGGAAGACAGCAGCACTGCAGATTCTGAACCTCCAGAAATCGTTTTGTCTGCAGTCCCCCTGGAACTAGAGATGAGTCCAGGACACCTGATAATGCGAAGACATCTCTGAAGTCTGGGAACTTGAAAGGCATCAACTCTACTGATGATGAGTCTTCTATGCTCATTGACTTGGAACTGAAATTATGGTTTGACGGGACTCAAAAATGAATTGGTTCTCCCGGATTTAGAGAATTTTGGAACTGAAGTTTCTCTTCGTCAATGGCCTGTTGTCTCATCAGTTTCTTGTTTGATAGGGAAGGCAATGCAATAGCACACATGAATCTGGAGTTTTTGGAGATAGTTGTTTATTATGATAACCACCTGTTATCACAGGATCATTACGGAGTTGTAAGGAATAATTTGAGAGAAAAATAAAACTCTATTACTCAAGAATAGAATTTACAAAGAGATTTTCAAACTCACAAAAAAAAAACTCTCAAACTCACTCCACTCACTAGGAACTACTCTCTTAGAGATGTATTCACTCTTTGGTGGATAATTTACAATGAAGATTAACCCTCCTTTTATAGAGGGTTGAGGTGGTGTGAATGGAGGTGTGAAAGGGGAAACTTTCTTCTTCAACAATGGTGGCTTGGGTAGGTGTTGAATGAATAATTCAACAATGGTGGGTGAAATATTTCTAGATATGTGCTAGAAATCTTTCAATTCTCCCCCTCTAGCCATATCTGGAACAACCATCCCGGCTATGTCTCTGCACAACTCCAATTTTTCGCGAGTAACCACCTTTGTCAACATATCTGCTGGATTCTCCTTCGTATGGATCTTTACTAGTCTCAACAGTTGTCGATCCATCACCTCGCGTATCCAATGATACCGAATATCAATGTGCTTTGTACGGGAATGGTACATGGAATTTTTGCTCAAATCTATAGCACTCTGACTGTCACAGTGTACCTTGTACTCTTTTTGCTTGATTTCAAATTCTTGGAGAAACTGCTTCAGCCACAACATTTCCTTTCCAGCTTCAGCTGCTGCAATATATTCTGCTTCTGTTGTAGATAAAGCAACACACTTCTGTAATCTTGACTGCCATGAAACAGCTCCTCCTACAAAACTGTAGATGAATCCTGAAGTAGATTTTCTACTATCAAGATCTCCTGCCATATCTGAATCTGTATAGCCTTCCAAGATTGGATAAACTCCCCCGTAACAAAGACATATATTAGTTGTACCCTTAAGGTATCTGAGAATCCACTTTACTGCCTCCCAATGCTCCTTCCCGGGATTAGAGAGAAAACGACTCACTGTACCCACTGCATGAGCAATATCTGGCCTCGTACACACCATTGCATACATCAGACTTCCAACTGCTGAAGAGTACGGTACTGATGACATTTCCCTGATCTCTTCCTTAGATGAGGGACATGAACTCTTGCTCAATTTGAAGTGATTGGCTAGTGGAATGCTGACTGGTTTGGCGTTGTTCATATTGAACCTTTCAAGCACACGTTCAATATACTTTTCTTGAGATATCCATAATCTGCAGTTCTTCCTGTCTCTAGCTATTTGCATTCTCAATATCTGTTGAGCTGGTCCTAAGTCTTTCATGTCAAAAACTTTAGACAATTCTTTCTTCAGCTGGCAGATCTTTGTTGCATCCTTTCCCACGATTAGAATATCGTCTACGTATAGTAGAAGAGCAACAAAATTCCCGTCTGAAAATTTTTGAATGTAGACGCACTCATCTGTTACAGTTTTCTTGTATCCTTGACTTACCATACAAGAGTCAAACTTCTTGTACCACTGTCTTGGTGCCTGCTTCAGACCATACAAGCTTTTCTTTTGCTTGCATACGAGGTTATCACCTGAAACCTCAAAACCTTCTGGCTGCTCCATATAGATTTCTTCTTTCGAATCTCCATGAAGAAAAGCTGTCTTCACATCCATTTGTTCAAGCTCCAAGTTCAGACTTGCGACCAATCCAAGTATAACTCTGATTGAAGTCATCTTGACTACTGGTGAAAAGATCTCATCAAAATCGATTCCTTTCTTCTATTGGAATCCTTTGACTACCAACCTTGCTTTGTATTTCACCACTTTTCCGCTACCATCTTTCTTTAGCTTGAACACCCATTTATTTTTCAGTGCCTTCTTTCCTTTTGGAAGTTTTACGATCTCATAAGTGTGATTTTTCTGTAGAGATTCCATTTCATCCTGCATTGCAAGCAGCCATTTTTCTTTTTCCTTATGAGATATAGCTTCATGAAAACTCTCTGGTTCTCTATCTTCGGTAAGCAGAAGATACTCGGATTCTGTATATCTTCTGGATGGAATCCGACCTCGTTCAGATCTACGAACTTCTGGATTGACAATCTGAGGATATTCACCATCATCTGAGCCTTGTGATGGACCTGAAGCTTCTGGTGGAGGGGTTTGTGGCTCCCCCTGCTCAACACCCTCTTCTTCCTCTTCTTCTGCTTCTGGTACTTCATCGTTATTTCTCACAAATGATTCTGTTACTACTTGTGGCATCTGAGCAGCAACATTTGACTTCTGAGACATTGTGGGTTTTTCAATGTCTTCTATTGTCTGGTTTTCATGGAACACCACGTCCCTACTTCTGATCACCTTTTTTCTCCTTTGGATCCCATAATCTGTATCCAAATTCTTCATCTCCATAGCCAATGAAAATGCATGGAGTGGTCCTTGCATCGAGCTTTTGTCTGAGCTCCTTGGATACATGTGCATATGCTAAACATCCAAATACTCTCAAGTGTGAGTATGATGGATTCTTCCCAGACCACAGTTTCTCCGGAACTTCAAAATTCAGTGGTACTGACGGTGATCTATTGATCAGGTAACAAGTGACTCTGACTGCTTCTCCCCAGAATGGCTTTGGCAGCTTAGCCATACTGATCATGCTTCGAACACGTTCCATGATTGTCCGGTTCATTCTTTCGGCTACACCATTGTGTTGAGGGGTGTGTGGGACCGTTTTCTCGTGTCGAATACCATATGTTTTGCAATACACGTCGAAGACCTTGGAAGAGTATTCGCCTCCATTGTCCGACCGTAGACACTTTAATTTCTTTCCTGTTTCACGCTCTACCATGACATGAAACAATTTGAAGTACTCGAACACCTGGTCCTTTGTCTTCAGGAAATACACCCATACCTTTCGAGAAGCATCATCAATGAATGTCAGAAAATATTTGTTTCCGCCGAGTGATTCAATCTCTAAGGGACCGCAAACATCGGAGTATACTAGACTGAGCAACTCTGATCTTCTCGTTGAAGAGGATTTGAACGAGACTCTATGTTGTTTACCAAATAGACAATGATTGCAAGGATCTAGTGCAACATCTTTGTCAACATTGATAAGCTTCTTATTTATTAGGGTAGACAACCCTTTCTCACTCATGTGGCCAAGTTTTTGGTGCCACAAATTCTGTGAAGCCTCTTTTTCTGCTACATTGAGGTTGTCTGTACATATCTTCACATGAGTCTTGTACAACGTGCCACAAATATGACCTCGAGCGACTGTCATAGCGCCTCTAGATAACTTCCATGTGCCTTTGCTGAAGTGATTATCATAGCCCTGTTTGTCAAGAGCTATACCTGAAAGTAAATTCAACCGAAGGTCAGGCACATGGCGGACATCCTTCAGAGTAATTGTACTCCCGGAACTTGTCTTTATTTGTACATCACCAATTCCTACAATCCCAGAGAAACTGGAATTTCCCATTTTCACAGCTCCAAAGTCACCGGCTTTGTATGTTGTGGTATTCCTTATGAGGAGTTACGTGGTAAGATGCTGCAGTATCTACCACCCATTCCGTGTCCTCTTTTGACACGTGAAGACATGTCTCATAATGTGTTGAACAGAAAGCTACATCTCCAGGGATAGTAACTAGTGTTTCTCCACCCTTATTCGTCGATTGCGAACTGCTCTGGCCTTGCTCTTCTAGCCATTTATAGCAATTCTTCTTCATATGACCCTCTATTCCACAATAATGGCACTTGAATGCTGGTTTTCTGCCATCTGTGGATCTACCCCTGCTCTTGCTCCTGCCTCTCCATTTGCCTCTACTACTCCTTCGTTGTTTCCTTTGTTGTCTCCCACGATTTTCTGTAATAAGGGCATGGGTCTGATCTGTGCCCATGTCCTTTCTCCTTGCCTCTTCATTGAACAGGGCATCTTTAACCATAGACATGGTAAGTTTTCCATCTGGGGCCGAGTTGCTGAGAGAAACCACCAGCGTTTCCCAACTGTCGGGGAGAGAACTGAGAAGTAGAAGTGCCTGAACTTCATCACCAAGCGGCATCTCTACACATGATAACTGGTTCACCAGGCTCTGGAACTCACTGGTATGCTCGGCAACTGAAATTCCATTTTTCAGCTTCATGTTGACTAAGCGTCTCATCAACAAAGCCTTATTCCGAGCGGTCTTGGCCTGGTACATATCCTCCAACTTCTTCCAGAGGGCATATGCGTCTGTCTCCTGTGCAACATGGTGGAAGACACTATGGTCAATCCATTGTCGGATTTGACCAATAGTTTTTCGGTTTAATTTCTTCCATTCCGACAACTTGTCGGGATTAGGATTTACACCTTTTATTTCTATAGGGTCGAACAAATCTTTACAACTGAGAAGATCTTCCATTCGAGGTTTCCACAGCGTGTAGTTGGTGGCAGTGAGCATAATCATGGCTCCGGAAGATGATGTTGACTCTTCTATGGTCATTATCACCTTACAGTGATTAATTCACCGAATTTGGGACTGAAATGTAATTTCTGAAAAATCTTGCAGAAATTACTGCAGTAGAGTACTGTAAATCGTCTTCCTCCTCAATTTCTTTTGGGAGCTCTTACGACTTCATACGACGTCGGATTTTAGTTCCGAAAATATGTACGAACTCGTGTTGACGAGAGGAATGCAATGGTGTACTCAAAATTGAGTTTTGAGCACTTTTGAAACTCTCAAAATTTTCAGCCTTACACAATTCTGATGAGCACTTCCGACGAGGCTCTGATACCACTTGTTATCACAGGATCATTACGGAGTTGTAAGGAATAATTTGAGAGAAAAATAAAACTCTATTACTCAAGAATAGAATTTACAAAGAGATTTTCAAACTCACAAAAAAAAAACTCTCAAACTCACTCCACTTACTAGGAACTACTCTCTTAGAGATGTATTCACTCTTTGGTGGATAATTTACAATGAAGATTAACCCTCCTTTTATAGAGGGTTGAGGTGGTGTGAATGGAGGTGTGAAAGGGGAAACTTTCTTCTTCAACAATGGTGGCTTGGGTAGGTGTTGAATGAATAATTCAACAATGGTGGGTGAAAATATTTCTAGATATGTGCTAGAAATCTTTCACCACCTCCCCCTTATGTCAAGGGTTTATACACCCAAGACTATCAAGTTACTTAAAATAGCTATTTTAGTAAGCTTGAAGGACTATCAAGATAATATGATTAAGAAATAAGTAGACCTTACTGGAGATTGTTTCGGTATTTTTCTGCCCTCCTTCCAAATCCCAACTCAAAAGAGATTTCTCATGTCTGAAAAATGAGGAGCAACTGTGGAATGCAACTGATCACACCTCTCAAGACAGAGGACTTGAATGGGATCCATGCTATTGATGGAGAGTCTGCTAAGGTTCAAAAATCTCCCGAGGGAGTGAGCATCTCTGAGAAAAAGCAAACTCAGAGATTCCTTGTTCTGCCAATGACGGTCCTTCCACTGACATAATTGTGTTATAAAAAAAAAGCAGCCACTCAAGTCCCAACATACCAATTCAATTGTTATGTCGAGCTGATATGATAGAGAGTTTCATCATGTTCAAAGAGCTTTGGTCTCAGAAAATGAAAATAGTATTTACTTTAAATGACCATGATTAATCTGTAGGCCACACTGAGAGTCAATGGATCAACCAAGACATAACGTGATTGAATACTGCAAATCACCTTGATTGATGTCTTGTTGTTAGAGTGGGTTAATGCCTCACATTAATTGAGGAATGGACTGGCGGTTTGCTTTTATGGACTTGCGCAATCCTTCCATTATGAGCTAGCTTTTGGGGTTGAGTTAGACTCAGGTGTCATATCTTTACCCTTGTCTTATCATATTTGAGTTTTAGCTTATATATCTCCTCTTTAATTTCTTATGTGTTTGTCAGATTTCTGATACACTAGGATATTGTGTTGGAAAAGGTGAAATTTTGGAACCAATTTTGTATAAAGTTTTCTTTGAACCTATTTTGAAAATTTTCTGGTTATTGGTTAAAATTTTGGAACTTTTTCATTTGTTGGGGATTCCGTTTTGACATCCTACTGCATCTATTGAAATCCTATGTCTTATAAGTTGTCATATGTCTAATTTTATACTCCGTGTTACATAGTTATATGACGAGGATATTCTGCTTTTTTTTCTTTTTAATAATCCGTCCCTAGGAGCTCTCACTTGTTTTTGCTCTCTGGGTGACTCGCCTCTTGTCGGGGGATATTCTGCTTGAGATAGCCTTCCTTACTTTTTTTTTGGCTGACATACATTTAGACACTGCTTTTTCTTCCTACAGCCAAAGACTAAAATTTATCACCTGGCTGGTTTTTGATTCCTATCCTGTTTTTAGAATTTGGTTGTTTTCCAAGAACATGATAAGTAACTCCCTTTCATTTTATTTCTTGATAAGGTTTTGGTTTTCGGAATTGAGGATCTTTTGGAAATAGTCTCTCTACCTCTACGAGATAAAGGTAAGATCTATGTACGCGCTATCCTTCTCACATTCTGCTTACGAAGCAACACTGGGTTTGTTGTTGTTGTTTTAGTTTTCAAGATAGCGAGAAAAATGTTGAACTTACTGTTGTTTCTGATTCAAAACTAGATACTACTCTTGATTTGCCCAAGCAAAAATGATTTGGTCCTCATCAATTTCTTGCTTGATGATTAGGATGGAAACAACTATAGGGACCCCCCTGTAATGGGTTCTTACATTTATGTTATTCACCGAGACGATATCTCTCACATGGTCACTCAATTAACGGTAATGTTCTCAGCAAGTTACTCTTCTTTATTTTATAACTCAAAAGTCATTTAATTATTGATATATCATTCAGAAAGTTGCGCAATCATTTTAAATATTTTTTTTCATTAAATTTTATTGAATCGAAAATTTTATTTTGAGCTAACTTTTTTAAAAAATAAGAAAAAAATATTCATTTTAACCATTTTATTGATCCAATCCGCTAAAATTATATGATATCAACTTTACATAATTATACAATATTAAAAAACACGTTACACAATTTTAGCCTACACCCCCCCCCCCCCCCCCCCCCATATTCCATCCAAAACAAAACCCCATCGTTAGCTTAAAACCTCGCTCCTTAGTGACCTAATTATTACGTTGTCTCCTAAAAATTAAATTTTTAAATAAAAGATATCACTACCTATTTCCTTCCTTTTTTCATTTTGCATAATACACATTATTTAACATGCAGAAATTTGATTATTTGTTTTTTTTGTTTTTTGTTTTTTTATGTTTAAATATTTAAATCTTTATTTGTAATTTATATCTTAAACATACGATTAATTTTTGACAATGGTTTGTATATAATAAATCATGGTTCATTCATATTCTAAGAAAATATTACTATACTTCGTTTATATCATTAAAATAAAATGAGAATATGCTCTTTGAGAGAAAAAGAAGATGATATTTTAGTATTCAATCCCCTAATCAATGAGAGAAAGAGACAAAAATTATTATCAACTAAAATTGATTCATTATTTATGAATGAGAGATAAGAGGAGGTAATTAGTAAGAATTATAAAGGTACTAATCCCTGATTTTTTGGATATTGGTTATATTTGTTATATAATATGTTTGTTTTTTTTGACATGTTTAGAAAGTTTTGAAGTTAATGCCAATTTTTTGCACGGGCTGCCCATTTTTCGGGATGGTCTTTATTTTTTGCCCCTCAAATTCGTGGTCTTTAATTTTTGCCCCTACTACTCATTTAATGAATATTTATGGATCAAAATACCCTTAATTATGACCTAATTTCTTTAGGCAAAGTTAATTCGCAAGACAGAACTTTTTAGAGAAGGTTTTGTCTTGGGCATAAGTTCTATAATATTTCATTCTCAAGACAAGACTTTTAGAGAACCTGCGCCTTAAGGCATAACTTCTACCACTGAATTTATGTCTTATGACAAAACTTGTACCACTGGACTTATGCCTTGAGCATAAATTCTTTTGTGTTGGAGCATAAATTGTTTCAGTAAAGATATAACTTGTACCACTGAAGGCATAACTTGTGCTTTGAGATCAATTTCTTTTGTCTTCAGGTATAACTTGAGTAACTGCACTTGTGCTTTAGGCAATAACTTGTCCTTGGGTCATAACTTATGCCACTGAACTTATGCTCTGAGGCATTACTTGTGTCATTGAACTTATGCCTTACGAATTTTCTTTTGCCTTACGTTTTTTTTGTTAACTGTTAAGAGCATGTTTAACTATTTTTTTAATTACTTAAAGCTTTGAAGGGTAAAAATTAAACATCAACAATTTTGAGCGGCAAATATTAAACACCACCCTGCATTAAGGGCATTTGTGCGAATGACCATATGCAATTAACTTTTAGAAAAAAAGTCACCACGTAAAACTCTCTAAAATAAAAGAGTCTTGGTAAATATATATTTAATCCATGTAATTTGGATGTATAGTATCAAGTGGGTCAGGTCAATAAAATGGTTATCTTTTTATTTCTTAAAAGAATAGCTTTAAATAAAAATTTCATGTCAATAAAATTTAATGAATAAATTATTTAAATTGATTAGGTGACTTTCTAGGTGAATATCCGTAATTGAATAATCTTTGGGTTATATAATAAAGTTGAGTGGCTTTCTAAAATGCCTTAGTTAAGTGAAGATCCTAAATATTACTATTGGAAAAATATTTCTAATATCTCAAAAAAACATATTGTCTAGATTCATTCTCTTAATGGGTCTTACTATTCACAACGGCCAGATTCTTGCATAATTATGGAACCGTTACCCCTATGACATTATTAGCTATCAGATTTATTGCCTCTTCACTCATATTCCTCCTATTGATGATATTTTAACCACATTTGATTCATATTCCGTCTATTAATTATAACATTGAATAATTATTTGATTGATTACATTTGCTAATGAATCATTATTTGACTATAAGAAAAATGTTAGTTGACATATGGACGGGCCAACAATTTGTCATATTTTCCTCTTATATATATCACAGAAGTCCTCTCATTTGGGAGGAGAAAAGATCGAGATAAATTTTTTCTATATATGTCTACTCATTTTTCTTTGGTTCTTTCCTCCATATTCTATTGGTATGTTGAGTTTTCTTTGATTTAATCTTTGGTAGTTTCGATGTTTCTAGTTTTATACTAGAAGAACTTGTTGAATTCTGGAAAATATACCTACATCGGATAAAATATTTTTAAAGATAGTATCGTTGATACGTCTCAAGCTTAAAAAAATTCTCTACAAATTTCGTGATCAAATACTTTCAGTAAGATTTCCAACAATTACCTCGTTATTCACCTTGTGTTATTTTTGCAATGGACGAAAAGATACTCACTATTGTTCAAGCTAATAAAATATAGACCTTACAAAAGATTATTTTGGTGTTTTTCTCAGCTCTTTCCCAATCTCAACTCAAAAAAGATTTCTTTTCTCTGAAAAATGAGGACCAAGTCTCTATTTTGGCTAATACAACTTGACTAAATGTAAATAGCAGTTAATGTGATCGTCTTTTTTAAGCCAATGAAAAGCACAATAGACCCACAATAAATTCACTCCTCCTAGAATATACCAAGGGACAAACATCACATAAAGAAAAGGGGGTTTCTAGTTTCAGAGGCATGGTAGAAAACATCCTTTGGTTAATAGTTAAGCATCTGCAGCTTCAAGGTAGCCTTTTTTTTCCCCGCCCTTGCTCCATTCTCTACTCACAAATGTATGAGTATGCATTGTTGTAGTTGTTTGATGATACAACCATAAGGGAATTGAGTATGTTGGAGAAATGATCCAACTGTATGTCTTTATTTACTACTAGTATACTTAGATCTTTTCTCTTTCAAATTTTATGGGAAAAAGTTGCTGTTTGACCTTTATTTAGAAAGACTCTGATCGCTGCTTCAAGTATGAAGCTTTTGTATTTGATGAATGGTATAATATGCTTGTCTTTGTTGCCAATTTCATGAAATTTGTCATGTGATAAACTTATTCTTTGTGCCCATTTTGAAATTTTTTGATTAGTTAAAGTTTGAAACTTTTGCTTTCTGGGGGATTAGCTTTTGATACTTTTGCATTATTCGAAATTCTAAGCTTAGTATGCTTTCCTTCTTTTCTAACTTCATCTTCCTCAGCAAAAGATATCTTAATGTTCTCATGAAAATTTCTGATTCTTGTGTAAAGTTTGAATTTTTTTGTTTTATCGGGGATTCCCTTTTGACACCCTATTGCATTTGATGATATCCTATGTCTTGTACAATTGTCATATGTTTAATTTTAGTTTTTATGATGATGATATGATGGAGAGATCATATCCTTTGTCTTATGGCTTAGGCCTGATATGTAACTCCTTTGAGAATGTTTTTTCTTGATCAGGTTTTTAGTTTTTGAGATTGTTACCGTTCTCAGAGAAAAAGGAAGGGAGGTTTTGAAGATTGTTATCCTTTGTGCCTGTTCATGTACACTACTTCATGATGGGAACTGAAGATAAAACACTGTTTTGTTTCTGTCATTGGGGTAGGAAGAATAAGGTGCTTCCAGATGGATCCCCTTCGTATATGGGAGGTATTACCCGCCAGGTTATTGCGAAACAGGCATAAAGTATAATGACTTCGTGAATGCAGTTTTTGACCGATTATGCATTGATCCTTTGGATAAGATCTTGCATTTTACTGTCAAGTTTGATAGGTCCCAATTGATACAGCTGAGCGACCAAGAAGATGTCAATACTCTATTACAATTTAATGATGATTTTGCACATGTTTATGTATCGAGTTTGGAGAAGAAGCCTTGTTCTAGACTGCTGTCAGTAGGCGTGAAAAAAGTTGAACCTGTTGTTTCTTATTCAGAACCAGATACTAATCCTGTACACAATGAAGAGAATGATTGGGCAAGCCCTCTGAAGAAGGCAGAGTCTAACCAGTCAGCTGGAGACATTAAACCTCTGAAGAAAGCAATAGCTCATCAGTCAGCTGGAGACAGTAAACCTCATCAGAAAGAAGCTGTTGGCAGCGCTGACTATCAAAAGCAGGCTGGTGTAACTAGATCGAGCATTAATTCAGCGGAAAGATTAAATCAAAATGTAGCAGGCCTTCCTGAAGGGAATGTGCAAAACAATTGTACTTCCGAGGATGGGACATTTAATGAACAGGCTTCTAGATGGCCATCAGGTGGTACAGAAAAAGTTGAACTTATTGTTGAACCTGATTCAGAATCATATACAAGTTCTGATAGTGATCCTCCTGAGATGTATTATTATCCTGATACTGAATTCAGTGATTTTGACAAGCATAAAGCTGAAAATTGCTTTGCAGTTGATCAGATCTGGGCTGTATATGATACACTTGATTTTATGCCAATATTCTATGCCCACATTAGGAAGGTATTCAGTCCTGAATTTAAAATAAAGCTCAGGTGGCTCGAGCCTCATCCAGAAGAAGATCAAAGGGAGTGTGCATGGATCAGGGCAGAGTTGCCTGTTAGCTGTGGGAACTTTAGAGGTGGGAACACTTATTATATTACTGATCCACTTATTTTTTCTCATCAAATGCAGTGCGTAATGGTAGCGAGAGGTCTTACATTGTATATCCTAGGAAAGCTGAGACGCGGGCCCTCCTTTTCAAAGATTGGGATATTCTTTGGAGTTCTGATCCAGAAAATCATAGGATGTACAAGTATGAAATTGTGGAGATTCTTTCTGATTATGTTGAGGATATGGGTATTCAAGTTGGTTAGTTAGATAAAGTGACTGAATTTCCCAGCCTTTTCCAGCGAACAAGGCAGACTGAAGTTGCTATGTTCTTTGTAAAGCCAAAAGAAATTTACAAGTTCTCTCATCAAATTTCCTCTTTCAAAATGACTGGAACTGAACGAGAGGGTGTACCTAGTGGATCATTTGAACTTGATCCTGCTTCTTTACCCCTCAGTCCAGACGATATTTGGTACCCTGGGAATGGTAAGAAGAGCGCAGGACTACAAATTTCAAACCTGTAGAAAATGTTATATCTGCAGTTTCCCCTGGAGGAAACTAGAGTTAAGTCTTGAGTGAAAGATTTCTAGCACATATCTAGAAATTTTTTCACCCACCATTGTTGAATTATTCATTCAACACCTACCCAAGCCACCATTGTTGAAGAAGAAAGTTTCCCCTTTCACACCTCCATTCACACCACCTCAACCCTCTATAAAAGGAGCGTTAATCTTCATTGTAAATCATCCACCAAAGAGTGAATACATCTCTAAGAGAGTAGTTCCTAGTAAGTGGAGTGAGTTTGAGAGTTTTTTTGTGAGTTTGAAAATCTCTTTGTAAATTCTATTCTTGAGTAATAGAGTTTTATTTTTTTCTCAAATTATTCCTTACAACTCCATAATGATCCTGTGATAACAAGTGGTATCAGAGCCTCGTCGGAAGTGCTCATCAGAATTGTGTAAGGCTGAAAATTTTGAGAGTTTCAAAAGTGCTCAAAACTCAATTTTGAGTACACCATTGCATTCCTCTCGTCAACACGAGTTCGTACATATTTTCGGAACTAAAATCCGACGTCGTATGAAGTCGTAAGAGCTCCCAAAAGAAATTGAGGAGGAAGACGATTTACAGTACTCTACTGCAGTAATTTCTGCAAGATTTTTCAGAAATTACATTTCAGTCCCAAATTCGGTGAATTAATCACTGAAAGGTGATAATGACCACAGAAGAGTCAACATCATCTTCCGGAGCCATGATTATGCTCACTGCCACCAACTACACGCTGTGGAAACCTCGAATGGAAGATCTTCTCAGTTGTAAAGATTTGTTCGACCCTATAGAAATAAAAGGTGTAAATCCTAATCCCGACAAGTTGTCGGAATGGAAGAAATTAAACCGAAAAACTATTGGTCAAATCCGACAATGGATTGACCATAGTGTCTTCCACCATGTTGCACAGGAGACAGACGCATATGCCCTCTGGAAGAAGTTGGAGGATATGTACCAGGCCAAGACCGCTCGGAATAAGGCTTTGTTGATGAGACGCTTAGTCAACATGAAGATGAAAAGTGGAATTTCAGTTGCCGAGCATACCAGTGAGTTCCAGAGCCTGGTGAACCAGTTATCATGTGTAGAGATGCCGCTTGGTGATGAAGTTCAGGCACTTCTACTTCTCAGTTCTCTCCCCGACAGTTGGGAAACGCTGGTGGTTTCTCTCAGCAACTCGGCCCCAGATGGAAAACTTACCATGTCTATGGTTAAAGATGCCCTGTTCAATGAAGAGGCAAGGAGAAAGGACATGGGCACAGATCAGACCCATGCCCTTATTACAGAAAATCGTGGGAGACAACAAGGGAAACAACGAAGGAGTAGTAGAGGCAAATGGGGAGGCAGGAGCAAGAGCAGGGGTAGATCCACAGATGGCAGAAAACCAGCATTCAAGTGTCATTATTGTGGAATAGAGGATCATATGAAGAAGAATTGCTATAAATGGCTAGAAGAGCAAGGCCAGAGCAGTTCGCAATCGAAGAATAAGGGTGGAGAAACACTAGTTACTATCCCTGGAGATGTAGCTTTCTGTTCAACACATTATGAGACATGTCTTCACGTGTCAAAAGAGGACACGGAATGGGTGGTAGATACTGCAGCATCTTATCACGTAACTCCTCATAAGGAATACCACAACATACAAAGCCGGTGACTTTGGAGCTGTGAAAATGGGAAATTCCAGTTTCTCTGGGATTGTAGGAATTGGTGATGTACAAATAAAGACAAGTTCCGGGAGTACAATTACTCTGAAGGATGTCCGCCATGTGCCTGACCTTCGGCTGAATTTACTTTCAGGTATAGCTCTTGACCAACAGGGCTATGATAATCACTTCAGCAAAGGCACATGGAAGTTATCTAGAGGCGCTATGACACTCGCTCGAGGTCATATTTGTGGCACGTTGTACAAGACTCATGTGAAGATATGTACAGACAGCCTCAATGTAGCAGAAAAAGAGGCTTCACAGAATTTGTGGCACCAAAGACTCGGCCACATGAGTGAGAAAGGGTTGTCTACCCTAATAAATAAGAAGCTTATCAATATTGACAAAGATGTTGCACTAGATCCTTGCAATCATTGTCTATTTGGTAAACAACATAGAGTCTCGTTCAAATCCTCTTCAACGAGAAGATCAGAGTTGCTCAGTCTAGTATACTCCGATGTTTGCGGTCCCTTAGAGATTGAATCACTCGGCGGAAACAAATATTTTCTGACATTCATTGATGATGCTTCTCGAAAGGTATGGGTGTATTTCCTGAAGACAAAGGACCAGGTGTTCGAGTACTTCAAATTGTTTCATGTCATGGTAGAGCGTGAAACAGGAAAGAAATTAAAGTGTCTACGGTCGGACAATGGAGGCGAATACTCTTCCAAGGTCTTCGACGTGTATTGCAAAACATATGGTATTCGACACGAGAAAACGGTCCCACACACCCCTCAACACAATGGTGTAGCCGAAAGAATGAACCGGACAATCATGGAACGTGTTCGAAGCATGATCAGTATGGCTAAGCTGCCAAAGCCATTCTGGGGAGAAGCAGTCAGAGTCACTTGTTACCTGATCAATAGATCACCGTCAGTACCACTGAATTTTGAAGTTCCGGAGAAACTGTGGTCTGGGAAGAATCCATCATACTCACACTTGAGAGTATTTGGATGTTTAGCATATGCACATGTATCCAAGGAGCTCAGACAAAAGCTCGATGCAAGGACCACTCCATGCATTTTCATTGGCTATGGAGATGAAGAATTTGGATACAGATTATGGGATCCAAAGGAGAAAAAGGTGATCAGAAGTAGGGACGTGGTGTTCCATGAAAACCAGACAATAGAAGACATTGAAAAGCCCACAATGTCTCAAAAGTCAAATGTTGCTGCTCAGATGCCAGAAGTAGTAACAAAATCATTTGTGAGAATTAATGATGAAGTACCAGAAGCAGAAGAAGAGGAAGAAGAGGGTGTTGAGCAGGGGGAGCCTCAAACCCCTCCACCAGAAGCTTCAGGTCCATCACAAGGCTCAGATGATGGTGAATATCCTCAGATTGTTAATCCAGAAGTTCGTAGATCTGAACGAGGTCGGATTCCATCCAGAAGATATACAGAATCCGAGTATCTTCTGCTTACTGAAGATAGAGAACCAGAGAGTTTTCATGAAGCTGTATCTCATAAGGAAAAAGAAAAATGGTTGCTTGCAATGCAGGATGAAATGGAATCTCTACAGAAAAATCACACTTATGAGATCGTAAAACTTCCAAAAGGGAAGAAGGCACTGAAAAATAAATGGGTGTTCAAGCTAAAGAAAGATGGTAGCGTAAAAGTGGTGAAATACAAAGCAAGGTTGGTAGTCAAAGGATTCCAACAGAAGAAAGGAATCGACTTTGATGAGATCTTTTCACCAGTAGTCAAGATGACTTCAATCAGAGTTATACTTGGATTGGTCGCAAGTATGAATTTGGAGCTTGAACAAATGGATGTGAAGACAGCTTTTCTTCATGGAGATTTGAAAGAAGAAATCTATATGGAGCAGCCAGAAGGTTTTGAGGTTTCAGGTGATAACCTCGTATGCAAGCTAAAGAAAAGCTTGTATGGTCTGAAGCAGGCACCAAGACAGTGGTACAAGAAATTTGACTCTTATATGGTAAGTCAAGGATACAAGAAAACTGTAACAGATGAGTGCGTCTACATTCAAAAAATTTCAGACGGGAATTTTGTTGCTCTTCTACTATACGTAGACGATATTCTAATCGTGGAAAAGGATGCAACAAAGATCTGCCAGCTGAAGAAAGAATTGTCTAAAGTTTTTGACATGAAAGACTTAGGACCAGCTCAACAGATATTGAGAATGCAAATAACTAGAGACAGGAAGAACTGCAGATTATGGATTTCTCAAGAAAAGTATATTGAACGTGTGCTTGAAAGGTTCAATATGAACAACGCCAAACCAGTCAGCATTCCACTAGCCAATCACTTCAAATTGAGCAAGAGTTCATGTCCCTCATCTAAGGAAGAGATCAGGGAAATGTCATCAGTACCATACTCTTCAGCAGTTGGAAGTCTGATGTATGCAATGGTGTGTACGAGGCCAGATATTGCTCATGCAGTGGGTACAGTGAGTCGTTTTCTCTCTAATCCCGGGAAGGAGCATTGGGAGGCAGTAAAGTGGATTCTCAGATACCTTAAGGGTACAACTAATATATGTCTTTGTTACGGGGGAGTTTATCCAATCTTGGAAGGCTATACAGATTCAGATATGGCAGGAGATCTTGATAGTAGAAAATCTACTTCAGGATTCATCTACAGTTTTGCAGGAGGAGCTGTTTCATGGCAGTCAAGATTACAGAAGTGTGTTGCTTTATCTACAACAGAAGCAGAATATATTGCAGCAGCTGAAGCTGGAAAGGAAATGTTGTGGCTGAAGCGGTTTCTCCAAGAATTTGAAATCAAGCAAAAAGAGTACAAGGTACACTGTGACAGTCAGAGTGCTATAGATTTGAGCAAAAATTCCATGTACCATTCCCGTACAAAGCACATTGATATTCGGTATCATTGGATACGCGAGGTGATGGATCGACAACTGTTGAGACTAGTAAAGATCCATACGAAGGAGAATCCAGCAGATATGTTGACAAAGGTGGTTACTCGAGAAAAATTGGAGCTGTGCAGAGACATAGCCGGGATGGTTGTTTCAGATATGGCTAGAGGGGGAGAATTGAAAGATTTCTAGCACATATCTAGAAATATTTTCACCCACCATTGTTGAATTATTCATTCAACACCTACCCAAGCCACCATTGTTGAAGAAGAAAGTTTCCCCTTTCACACCTCCATTCACACCACCTCAACCCTCTATAAAAGGAGGGTTAATCTTCATTGTAAATCATCCACCAAAGAGTGAATACATCTCTAAGAGAGTAGTTCCTATTGAGAGTTTTTTTGTGAGTTTGAGAGTTTTTTTGTGAGTTTGAAAATCTCTTTGTAAATTCTATTCTTGAGTAATAGAGTTTTGTTTTTCTCTCAAATTATTCCTTATAACTTCGTAATGATCCTGTGATAACATTGAGAATGCAAAGACATCTCTGAAGTCAGGGAACTTGAAAGGCATCTAGGCTACTCAAGATGGGTCTTCTTTGTTCATTGACTTGGAACTGAAATTGTGGTCTGTTCGGACTCATTCCTTTGTCAGTTGCTCCGTTAACACACTGATGATGGACTATTGTTGGCATCATTTTCTTGCTAGATGATTAAGATGGACGTTAACATGGCTATAGGGAGGGCAACAAGGCAGCAGAGGCACTAGCACACATGAATCTGTAGTTTTTGGAAGAAGTTGTGTATTATGGTAACCCTCCCCCTTTTGTAACAAGTTTATACACCCAAGACAATCAGAGGACTAAAGATGGTAGGGTAGTCCCTAAGTTTTTGTAGAGGCTCTTTATCATATACGGATCTGTACAATGACAGGTTCTCTGGTCTTTTGCTTTACTCATGTGAAAAGTGTTTTTCGCTAGAATTCCCGAATGGTGTCATTATAAATCTTAAGCTAGGCCACTATAGTTAGTAGAACCAATAACATTGAGGCTGAACACTTTTTGCTGGACTGGCAAAGCAGAATTACATGACAATGTCAATAGCTTCAACAACATTCAATAATAATATCAAGAAGAAATAATCTAATAAATACCAATAATATCCTTTTTAATTCATACATTTGTAAAACGAAATTTGAGGTTGATAACTCAATTTTCTTATTAACTTTTATTTTTTTTGCATTGTTTAAGCATCCTCATTGTTCATCATAGTATATTACAAATTCAGTGATGATCATAAAATACCTGGTTCTCTCTAGCTCTTATTTACTTAATGCTTGTTAATTAGTTGAGGTTTGTTATCTCATTAGACTTAATAAGATATGACCTAACCCCCTTACTTGTACTTATTTCTATTTAGAATTTTTTATTCTTAATAAAAGACCGTTAGACCTTCTGAAATTCGCCAAAAATACAAAGAAGTTTCAAACTCATCTCATTTTTTTAGTTGAGCTAAAACAATCAACTTGACTAAGTCTTATATACTAAGGGGTCATTTTGGTAGGTATAATGTATAATAATAGACTCAATATGGTGTATATTGAAATTAGTTACGCTAAAATTAGTTATGTTGGTATTACTTTTTATTCATTGTTTGATTTTGTGTATTATAGGTAGTTCTGTCTTTAATCATACTTATCCATGTATGAAACTATGAATAACCATTGTATTATATTAATAATATGATTTGCTATATTTTAGTCATACGCGCTATAGTATTAAATAAAGTATATAACCAATAGCTGAAAATCCTGCCAAATAAAAGACTGAATAATATCATGACTAATACATGTATTATTTTCTCTAATACACCTTACCAAACAACCCTAATAACTAATAAAGTTTGATTTTTTAATACGATCATTCAACTAGTAATAATTATTTTAAAATATTACTTTTCATTAATAATCAACCAATTCAGACAACCTCAAACTTCATTTGTAAAATTATATTGAATATGTTATTGTTGTTATAATCAATTTAGGTAATATTTGCAAAAAGCTTTGCTGATGTGGAATTTTTTTTAAAAGCTAAACTTCTTTTTATTTTTTTTTAAAAAAGACTATCAATTTTAATTATTAAATTGACCCGCTCACTGATCCGACCCACTAAAATTAAATGATTTAAACATATATTGCAGGACCCTGTAATGTTACACATGTCCATTCCTCTCCCTCTCTTCCTCATAAATAACCATGGATTTTCTCTCGCTAAAATTCATTTGTTTTAGTCTCAAAAAAGCATGGTAGGAACCACCTCCTTTGGTTAAAATTTAACTATCTGCAGCTTCAAGGTAAGTTTTCTTTCCCTTACTTCATTGTTTACTCACAAATAGATGAGTATGTAGACTTGTACGGAAACAAGGTACCATGTGGTTGTTTTGATGATACAACCATAAGGGAATTGGACATGCAGCAGACTTGGACCTTATTTATTTCTTGTATAATGAGATGTTTATGAAGCATTGACTTGGAATGCTAAAAGAGTGAATCTTGCTACTCGAAACCAGTTTTTTTCTCTTCCATTTTTTTTTTTTTTGTGAATAAGTTGTTTGAACTTAAATTAGAAAGATTGTGATCCCATTTTAAAGTTCGAATTTTTTTGCTTTGCTGGGGATTTCTGTTTTGATCCTTTTGCATTTGATGAAATTTTATGGTTTAATGTGATTATCTTCTTTGCTGATTTCATGCTTAACAAACAAAAATAGCTAATCTTCTCCTTGAAATTTGTCGTGTAATAACTTATTCTTTGAGCCCATTCTGAAATTTTCTGATTAATTAAAGTTTGAAAACTTTTGCTTTCTTGGGGATTCCCATTTCATCCTTCTTTGCTAATTTCAAGTTTCACTACAAAAAAATTTAGTAGTAACTAGTAGTCTCATGAAATACTTTGCATAGAGATTTCTCTGAACCCATTATGAAATTTTCTGATTCTTGGTTAAAGTTTGAAACTTTCTGATCTACTGGGGATTCTGTTTTGACACCTTATTGAGTTAGATGAAATCCGATATCTTATAAGGTCGTCATATGTTTAAATTTATGTGTTATTATATGATGGGGATCAGAGACTATTCTGCTTGAGATTTACTTTTTTTTTCTGACTCAAATTTAGATAATGCTTTTCTTCCTACAGCCAAAAAAATTGGTGATTGCAGATGCTTGGTTAATGCTCATGCTTTTGTGTCTTTCTTATGATTTAAATTTTTAGTACATACAGCCTTGATAAGTAACTCCCTTTAGATTTATTGTTTTTCTTGATCAGGTTTTTAGTTTTTGAGATTGTTAACCTTCTCAGATAAAAAGAAGAAGAAAGATTTTGAAGATTGTTACTGTTTGAACGTCTGCGGTCATGTACGCTGCTTCATGATGGGAAATGAAGATAAAACAGTGTTTTGTTTCTGTCATTGGGGTAGGAAGAATAAGGTGCTTCCAGATGGATCCACTTCGTATGTGGGAGGTATTACCCGTCAGGTTATTGCGAAAACAGGCATAAAGTATAATGATTTTGTGAATGCAGTTTTTGACCGATTATGCATTGATCCTTCGGATAAGATATTGCATTTTACTGTCAAGCTTGATAGGTCTCAATTGATACAGCTGAGCGACCAAGAAGATGTCAATACTCTATTACAATTTAATGATGATTTTGCACATGTTTATGCATCAAGTTTGGAGAAGGAGCCTTATTCTAGACTCCCGTCAGTTGGGGCGAAAAAAATTGAACCTGTTGTGTCTGATTCTGAACCAGATACTAATCCTGTACACAATGATGAGAATGATTTGGCAAGACCTCTGAAGAAGGCACGGTCTAACGAGTCAGCTGGAGATAGTAATCCTCTGAAGAAAGCATGGGCTCACCAGTCAGCTGGAGACAGTATACCTCAGCAAAAAGAAGCTGTTGGTGGTGATGATCAAAAGCATGCTGGTGTAACCAGGTCATGCAGTAATTCCATGGAAAAACTAAATCGAAATGGAGCAGGCATCCCGGAAGGGGGTGTGCAGAACAAAACTTCCAAGGTTGGGACAGCTAACAAAAAGGTTTCTAGACTGCCATCAGGCGGTGAGAAAAAAGTTGAACTTACTGTTGATTCTGATTCAGAATCAGATACTGTTCCTGATAGTAATCTTCTAGAGGTGTATGATTATCCTGATCCTGAATTTAGTGCTTTTTACAAGCTTAAAGCACAAAATTGCTTTGCAATTGATCAGATTTGGGCTTGCTATGATACGACTGATGGTATGCCAAGATTCTATGCCCACATTAGGAAGGTATACAATCCTGAATTTAAGGTGATGTTCAGTTGGCTTGAGGCTCATCCGGAAGATCAATGGGGCAGAGCTTGGGTCAAGGCAGAGTTGCCTGTTGGCTGTGGGAAATTTAGACATGGGTGTACTGAACTCACTTCTGATCGTCTTACATTTTCTCATCAAGTGCAGTACGAAATGGGCAAGAGAGGTCTGTACATTATATATCCTAGGAAAGGAGAAACGTGGGCCCTTTTCAAAGATTGGGATATTCATTGGGGCTCTGATCCAGATAATCATAGGAAGTACAAGTATGAAATTGTGGAGATTCTTTCTGATTATGTTGGGGATATTGGTGTACGAGTTGGTTACTTAGATAAAGTGACCAGATTTGTTAGCCTTTTCCAGAAATCAAAGCCAACTGAAGTTGGTATGTTCTTTGTAAAGCCAAATGAACTTTACAAGTTCTCTCATCGAATTCCTTCTTTCAAAATGACCGGAACCGAACGAGAGGGTGTACCTGCGGGTTCCTTTGAACTTGATCCCGCTTCTTTACCCCTCAATCTAGACGATATTTGGTACCCTGGAAAAGTTATGGAAGACAGCAGGGCTGCAAATTCTGAACCTGTAGAAAATGTTCTGCCTGCAGTTCCTCTTGGAACTAGAGATAAGTCCAGGAAGGCAATGACATCTCTGAAGTCAGAAGATCGCATCCATGCTACTGATGGAGAGTCTTATAAGGTTCGAATACCTCCTAAAAAAATGAAGATCTCTGAGAAAAAGCGAACTCAGATGAGCTCTTGTTCTGCCAATGACGGTCCTTCCACTGATTTTGACGATAATTATGTTAAAAAAAGCCGTCACTCAAGTCCCCGCATGCCAATTCATTTGTCATGTCAAGCTGATAGAGAGTTGAAGTCACGCACAAAGAGCTTTGGTCTCAGCAACTCCTTTGGAAGCTCCAAGAAAACATCAAGTTTTTCAGATGATAAAGGTTTTGAAGAAATTTTTTGTGATTTTGAGATGGACAGATCTATGGGGAAGTTTCAAGTAAATCAGGTATGGGCTCTTTATGGTCAAAATAGTAGATTCCCAAAGACTTATGCTGTGGTTAAGAAGATAGTTCCCACCCCATTCGAATTGCATGTAGTCCTTCTGGAATCATGTGCAGGGCCTGAAAGTCCTGCTCAGTCGGTTTGTGGACCATTCAAAGTCCAGAATGAAAAATATCAAGTCTATGCTCCTAGCTCATTCTCCCATGTGGTGCAAGCAGTATCTATTAATAGGAACAGGTTTGAGATCTATCCAAGAGAAGGAGAGATTTGGGCACTGTACAAGAGCTTGAAAAAATCAGGTTTGGATCAAGACAAGTTTGAATATGAGATAGTGGAGGTCATCGAGTATTCAGAAGACCGGATAAAAGTTTCGTCCATGTCTCGTGTGAATGGTTTTAAGTCAGTCTTTAGGTCACGAAAGCAAAATTCAAGTTCTGTTATTTTAGAAATACAAAAAGATGAGTTTTGGAGATTCTCTCATCAGATCCCTTCATTTCAGCTGACTGGGGAAAAAGGAGGAGTTTTGAGAGGCTGCTGGGAGCTTGATCCTGCTACAGTACCGTGTTATCTGTAAAGTGATGTACCAGTTATTGTGTGATGGGATCGGTTCTCCTGGAGTAACACACTGACGGCCTATTGTTCTCATCAGTTTCTTGCTATATGATTAAGATGGAACATAGCTATAGGGAGGGCAACAAGGTAGCAGATGCACTGGCACGCATCGGTATGTAGTTTTTGGAAGTTGTGTATTATGATACCCCTCCCCCTTTTGTAATGGGTTTATACACCCAACAAAGGACTAAATATGATAGGATAGTCCCCAAGTTCTTGTAAAGACTTTAATTATTATATGCAGAAGTTATTTTAAAAAAAGAAGAGGAAGTTTTCGTAGACATGATAGATTCTGTCATCTGCTTTACTCCGGTGAATGGTGTTTTTCGTCAGAATTGCCTGATGGTGTCATTTGTATAATTGTTAAGATAGGCCAACCACTATAGTCAAGACTCGAGAGAAACTCTGGCGTTGGGGCTGAACACTCGGCTGCTGTATTGTTTGCATCTGCAGCGCCCTTTTCTCCGAGGCCTCGTTTGTTTTCATTAAGATTAAGATGTCTAAATCTGAATGATTAATATGTTGTCTCTAGATCTGAACACTGAATGATTAAGACTGTTTGTCTTTTAATATCTGAACGTGCATATTTTATTTATTTATAAATATATTAAATATACAATTCAAATAAAAAGTAATTAAATATTAAAAATATATCAATTTAATAAAATAAATTTATTATTTGATAAAAAGATTAAATATTTATGTTCACGATTGATGGTGGAGATGATTTACAATAGTGGTCATTGTAATGCATAGTGTTCGTGACTAGTAATTATGGTAGTGACAGTTGCTAGTAATGGTATGGTGATAGTTATGATGATGGAGGTGGTTGGTCTTGTAGTGGCTGACGTGATGGTGTTGGTGGTGGTGATGATTGTGACGATGAAGTTAGTTAATGTCAGGATTTGACAATGGTGGTAGAGGTAGTTGGTGGTGGTGGGTGACTGGTGGTTGGCGATGATAATGGTGGTGGTGGTTGTTATGATAGATGTGATTAATGGTGGTGGTTGCTGGTTATGAACAGAGTGATAATGAAAATTGTTTAAAAAAATATACCTCTTAATGGTATTAAGACTCTGTTCCAGATCTTAATGATTAAGATCTATTCAGATGAAATAAGTGCTTAAAATTTAATGAAAACAAATGCACTTAATGACCTGGTTCATACCTTTATTAAGTGCAAACAAATGAGACCTAAGTCTTTGTATTCTCATAGAGTTAATTTCTCATATGGTCACTCAACTGTGGATAATCCACTTAGAAAGTCACTTTTCTTTGGTTTATAACTCAAAAATCACTCAACTATTGGTATTTTACTTACAAAGTACTTAATTATTGGTATTTCACTCACAAAATCACTCAATCAATTAGATAATTTTTTCATTTAATTTTTCTGATATAAATTTTTTATTTTAACCCAAATTTATAAGAAATAAAAAACTATTCATTTTAACCATTTATTAACCTGCCCCACTTGACCCGACCCATTACAATAATGCAATTTTGATATTTTTTATTTTTTGTTTAAAAGAATGCTTCTTTCTTTTTAAATCTAGAAGTAATTTAGTTTAAATTTTTCATTCTATTTCTTAAATAACAATCTCTTATAATTAAACGTCAAATATTCGAATACATTTATTCTTTGCTTTATTGAGGCTAGCATTTTAAAAATGGAAAATATGAAAACAAGAATAAGAATGAACATTATTAAAAATGGCAAAAGAAAATCATACTGGTAAATTAAAATCATAAACTTTTAAAATTTAGGGATCGGATCAAGTGGGGCAGGTTAATAAAATGGTTAAAATGAATAGATTTTTTGTTTCTTATAAATTTGGGTTAAAACAAAATTTTATATAAGAAAAAAATTAAATAAAAAATTATATAATTAGTTGTGTGAGTGAAACACCAATAGTTAAGTGACTTTGTGAATGAAACATCAATAGTTGAGTGACTTTTGAGTTATAAAGCAAAGAAAAATGACTTTCTGAGTGAACTATCCACAGTTGAGTGACTATCTGAGAAATTAACTTTATTCCCAAATGACTGCTGAAAGTTTCAAACCCGGTCTTGTTTTTCAGTTGAGCTTTTCTTTTAATACATAATTACGTTCATTGACTGTGTATACACCACCCTCCCGAGAGCCCATTTATGGAATTTCACTGGGTAAGTTGTTATTAATTTCAGTAGCAGGAACAACAATGATCTCAGAATTAAAGATTAGAAACCATTCCTTCTTGGAAAAGCTGAAATTTCAGTTACGCAAATCTTTATATAACTGTAGTGCAGAAAGTTGAACAATCCTGCTTTAGTCTACAAGCTATTTGGACAACAAAAGTGTGTCACAATTGTTCAGGGGAACTAAACGAAAATAGTTTAAACCAAAGAACTGAAAGTGTCTCTGCTTTATACATAAAGGTGTGGCACAGTTTCACTAAAAAGACACTCTCAGCTATTTGCAAAGAAATGCAGCTATGCTCCATGGAGACGAACATATTTGGCATGGTAACCTGCAACATCAAGCCAGAAACATATTTTTAGGTGGCTCAAGCAGGAGAATGTTTCAACAGGTGGATATACCATTTCCCCCAATTAAATAAATCCTCCATATGCAGATCAATGAAATCTGTGAAGTATAATTTAAAAGAAGCTTTACTGGAGCAAGCAACTAGTTGAAATGATTGTGAGTACATTTTCCCAGGCCGTTCCAAGCTAATGGTGTCTACGACGATCCTTCTCCCGTGACGAATAAGACTGGTAATCACGATCTGCATACACAGAAAGTTGTCAAATGCAGTCTATCAGGAGTGGGGACTCAAGATCAGACAAATGTATATTGTTGTTTACCTCGAGAAGAGTGATGTTTTTGTTTCTCTGAGTGACCTGCAATATTTAGATCAGCTTGAATAAGGCAAACCAGAAAAACTAGCCAATGAGACATAGAAGAGACTAGACATTAAACATTCACAAGCCTATCTGAGTGTTGACAAGTCTGGAAATTAGACAATCACGAGTCAACCAGAACTTACCTTTATCTCTTGAGCGATGACTCCTTTCCTTGGATTTTTCCCTGTCCCTTTCAAAGTCATCTCGCTCCCTTTCCCTGTCAGATTCCCTTCCCCTATCACGTTCACGTGACTTTAGTCTTTCCTTATCCCTCTCTCTCTCTCTGTCTCTGCCCCTGTCCCTCTCTCTCTCCTTGTTCTTTTCTCCACCAGCATCTGTTCTATGATCAGTTCTTCCAGGGTCTTCTTTTGACTCCCCTTCTGAAGGCATACTCTTAGAGTCATCATCGCTCTTCTTTGAGTCCTTCAACTTATCAAGGGCAGCTTTTGTCGCATCCTTAGCAACTTCCTCAGTATCTTCATTCACTGGTAGAACATCCAACAAACCTTCCTACAAAAAAAGAGGAGGGGGGTTAATATCAAAAATTGGACGTGTTCTATAGCAGATGGCTACATATTGAAAGACAGGTAAGTGCTTTACCTTAGATACAGGAAGCGATGGCGAGTCCCTTGATCTGTTTGATGTAGCAAAGGAGCCTCCTTCCTTGCATACAGGAATGTATTGTGCTTTTGGAAGACTGTAAAGATGAGTGAGAACTTTGCAAACTTCATCTATACCAGCCTTGTCTGCATCAAATGCTTTCCACCAAGGAGGATTCTCTGGGAGAGGCACTTGAAATCTACGGGCTGCAGCATATACAACTCCACAAGCCACAACCTCACTCTTGAATCTTACACAGAGTGTTGTGCGCAAACTGCTCACAAACAAAAGCACCCGAGGGTTTTATGGGTTAGAAACATTATAAATTTCTGGGTAATAAGCTAAATAGAATTTTTAGGCCAATATATTATTGATCACTCCCAATTAGTTAAGCTTCATCGAAGAGTACCATGACACTTGTCAGAAGAAAAAATACAGATGCCCAAAGAAACAAGATACCTTGATGAAAGAACTTCCCAATACATCTCATTAAAGGTTTGAATAAAACAATAGTGCTACCATGGGCCGAGCATTAGCTTGGACAATTTAGATAATAACGATTGAAGGTTTTCTAATTTTTCTTCTTGATTTGGTATACAATATCTCTGTCACCAAAAAGGTACTGTATAGTAGATACCATCTTATTTACATTCTTCAACTATATGTTAATAACACAAGGAAAAGGATGTAAGCAGCACCTGGTTTATTTTAAAACCAGCTATGACATGATAAAACAAAAGAGATGGCTATATTTCCTTTATCTGGAAAAACGAATAGAGTGTAAGAAGAAGAGATTACGGAAAAGGAGAAGACATTACGGAAGAAAAACAACCACCAAAAGGCTTTTCCCACTTATTGCCTTTTGATTTGAGTAGATCCCTTGAGAACTCGAACATCTTTCTTCCACATCAGTTACATGACCATTTCATTTTAAAGGACAGATATGGATCTTGAAAACTGTTATATATTGATCATGCCACACCTAAGGTATGAACTAAAAGCTTTTAACTAATTTCAAGCTACAATCAGAGTTTATGCTTCCAGAAAAATAGATCGTACACCTTTTAAGTGTTTCAAGTTGACAACACAACATAATATAGAAAGAAAGATGGCCAAAACACAAATATAGCTTAATCAATTTTAAAGTACTGAGCATTAAATGTCAACATTATACATAAAGGTAATCAGAATTATAACTTGTAGCAATTCAAGAAATACTTTCTGTTGTCAACACCAACATAAAAAACATATTCAGATAAACATAAGAACACCTAAACAATACTCACCTGTCATTTGCAAGATTCCAAGCTTCTTGTCTCAATTCTGCAGGTGTTTCAAGAGTTGCAAGGTAGTTTGATATAAATTTATGAGGATGCTCGACATGGCAGATGAAACCCATCTCTTTTAAAAGATGCCTCTCTGTTCTGATTAGATCTGCTTTCAAATCAATATATTTCTGCAAAAGAGATAAAAAAATCTTTATTATGGAAACACCAATGAAATGTATCAACTTGATGTTGTTATAATATATAGAAACCCCCAAACACCAATGAAATGTATGAAAATGGGTAGTGAAATTATCAGAGCCTAGTCTTGCGACTTGCAATGCATCAAAACTTTGTTCTTTTCGTACTGGAAATATCAGTTCCACTGATAATACAACATAACCAGTGTACACAAAGTGGAGTCTGGGGAGGGTAAAGTGACTTTACCCTTCCCTCAGAGGTAGAGGCGTTGTTTATGCTGACCTTACCTCTATCTCAGAGGTAGAGATGCTATTTCTGATAGACCCTCGACTCAAGAGAAAACAGATCAGTTCCACTTAGACAAAAAAGTTATGTAGAACTTTCAGGAAAACTGCATGTGCAGACCCTTCCAATTGGGTGTTTCAGGGAAAAAAAACAATACGGATATAGAACACACCAAAAAAAGTAAATTCCCCAATGTATCAATGAGTAAAGCAAACTAACATACAGATAGAAATAAACTATTTTGTCAAGTAAATGAGATATCAAACCTTGGAAGATGTATCCAGATGTTCTATAGGTAAGTTTTCTCTCCTACATTCCATTCTGTGGAAAACAATAAGCACCTGCCTTGCTTTTCTTGGGCTTTCTTCGAGTTTTGATGCAAGCCAAACACAACTAGCAGCAACCCTCTGCAAGTTTCGACAAAAGAACCACACCTCAGTATGATATAACACAAACTTTTGAGGGAAGTTGGAGTTGGGGCAGAGGGGAAAAGAAAGAAACCTTCACATTAAAACGGGCAAATGACTTCTTGCAGTAAAAGCGATGAAATAATACTTGACCAGTGGCCATTACAGCTTGGGGTCTGCAGATTATAGTGTTAAGGAGACATCCAAAAGCCAAATGCAGTGAACTTTATACAACAGATTAAATCAACTCAGCTGGTATGGTTTATGGTACAGTACACATCAGATTCATATATCTTCATATTAACTCACATAAAAAAAAGGATACAATCTGAGCAAAATCCCACTTTCTTGGATCAGATCACAACCATAGATTCGAAGTGCTGTTTCCGTAACTTCATCAATTCCATCTTTCCTAGAAGGAGAGTTTATAAGCTGCTCCTCTTCTAGATAGAATGTGTCTATTGCCGTGTAAATCATAGTTGAACTTCAAGAATCCCCGAAACTGCAACAAGAAACATAATTGGGCAACCCCATATCACCGAACTGTATAAATAAACTTTAGATAGCATATATCTTGCACATAATAAACTTTTGATCCTAATCAAATAAACCTACCTATACAAACAATTTAGGTTAAAACCACCCCACCCAGAAACCAAAAAAGAAATACCTTTTTTCCCTTCCCTCATATTCCCGTGTATTCTACCACACAAAAATTAAGCCTACAATCACTTGAATTACGAAGCGGGACAAATCTATAAACAAATAATTGATTATCGACTCATGAATGAATAACTATATGATTTGTAATCGCAAAGGAAAATACCAACATACCCACAAACCCTAGAATCCTAATTGTAAATATATACATAAAAGCATTATGTAGTAGAAAAAGATTCACTTACATTAGTTCAGTGACGATCTCAGTTAGAGAAGAAGAAGAAGAAATCGTAGTTGAAGCGCTAATTTATTTTTTGAACTATTTCTCTAATTCGCTTCGACCCAAATATAGGTTTCCATTTTTCTGCTAATTTGTTTTATAGGAATTTTTTGTTTCTTTATTTTATTCTTCTAACACGACTAATATTTGGAGAAATAAAAAAACGTTTAGTTATAATTTCATTATTTCGAATTCAACTTTAAATAGGAAATTTGAAGTGTTTAATTATAAATAATTATAACTTTAAATACTCTTTTTTTTATTGTTTCAAATTTCAACTTGATATTGTCCAAATGATTGCAATTCGAATTTTGAACTTCCATTAATTATAAGAAAAATAATCCGTACATAAAATTTAGTATAGTTGTATGTATCCTATAAATATTACTAGCTGGGATTACATAGAAATCAAAATGAAAATCTGAACATATTAAAAAGACAATTTGGATATTATTACTTGTTCATATTTCATTTAAAACACTTTTTAAAAGTAATTAAGAAAATGATAAATATAATATTTAATATTTAATATTTTAGAAAATAACCATAGTTAATAATAAGTGTAAATTATGAATTAAATAATAAATTATTTTTTAATTTTTAAAACGGACATATATTTTACTACAGCAAACAAGTAAAAATATACATAATAAGTATTTGCTATATTATAGTTATATTTATTTTAGGAGATACAATATGAGGTATTCTAATATTTCTTGATGTTTCTTCCATACCATTTCTATTACTCTGTCGACATAAGATATTTCTTTGAGTTGGCTAGGTGAGGAAACATGTTGTGAGGATTTTATTTGTTGTTATTGTAAAATATAAATATATTATGTATTTTATATATAATGAATTTAAAGGATTTTACTTTTATTTTTACAGAAAAATTGAATCTGGGGATTAACAAGTTGCTGTCTTATTTGACTGCAGACAAAAAAAAAAAAGTAAAAAATATTTACTGAAGCTAAAATATATATTCTCATAGCAAGATCTTGATTATCTCTCAATACAAGGAACACTACATTCTTTATTGTTGCAATTAAGTTCATTTAGAATGTTGTTGTTATTTTATGATTAGGAAGAAAAACACACAACACAATTAATAATCATAAGATTTTACAAATAAGTAAATTATAGCAATAACGGGGGGGGGGGAGGGGAACACATTTGTCCACATACACAGAAAACTTTCCTCAATGGTACTTTTTTACATTTTTAAAAAAAATATTTATTTCTTTTTAATTTTTTTTTTGTTAAGTTGTATCATGGAGGTGCCTGGAGAAATCAGCGACAAACAATTTCAAATGACGAGACATCTTTAGAATTTATTCCAAACCTTCAAGTATTTCAACAAGCAAGCAAGACGAGATCACCATTTCTCTGAATAATAGACTTTCTTTATTTTGTAACCTCATCTTTAGATGTTCTTTCTTAAATTATTTAACTTCTGAGATGAACAGAATGATCGATATCAAGTTTTGAGTTTCCGCGTTGAAAGATGTTTGATTTTGCAGTTGATTCAATTTTGAATTCTACCTTTCAGTTTTGAATTGTTGGACTTCCCCTGTTACCTTTTTTTGTTAAGTAGCAATACATATTTCCTTTAAATGTTTGGAGAATTTTTAAAAACTAGTTTTTTACTTATGATATATGAAGGCTACAAAACTATAAGCTCCAGGGAATATTTCAACTTATCAAGTTAAAATGAGTTATAGAAGAAGCAAACAATTTAACAGAAGAAGCTGGATGAAACACACTGATGTAAAATTTATTTAGAACTATCTGATAAGTTGCTTATACAATATACATGTTGCCAGAGGCGCGATAAATACTTAAACGAATACTACTAATTAACACGATGATAATGATAATCTGCATTCCCAAGCAGACATTGTAGTGGCTCTCTGATCTCCCTTGCTGATTTCAATCTGAAGAGCAATAATACACAATGAATTACGTAAGGGTCAAGTGTTCACTGTCTTCTTCTGCTGCGAAAGTTGCGCCTTTTACCCCCCCTCTGTACTCTGTATATCATTTCATGAGTGATAGTTGTAAAAAAGTCTATGAACCATCTTGGCCTTTCAAAGAGGTATATAAGATACAGTATGGAAAATCCAGAAGTCAAGCCACAAGCATAACCAATTAGGACAGATTGCCAAGTCATTTCGCTAAGGAAACTCGGCTCATCTTCCTCCGACAATACTGGTACTGATGCACTGATCTCATGCTGCCGCCCACATTCATTTGACAGAGGAAATCCACACAATTCAGAGTTTCCGAAATATGAGTCATTTGGAAACGTATTGAACTGGTTACTGCGAGGAATAGGTCCAACGAGATGATTGTGTGACAGATTTAGGACCTCTAGAAATGTGAGACTTGTCAATTCCTCTGGAATTTTGCCGGTGAGCTGGTTAAATGAAAGGTCCAAAGCTTCAAGCATGCTCATGTTCTTCATTTCAACAGGAATATGCCCACTGAGGTTGTTATGAGATAAATTCAGCAGCACGAGTGAATTCAAGTTCCCAATGAACTCTGGGATTTCTCCCTCAAACTTGTTCCTTGATAAATCGATTGTTGTGAACACCTTCGAGATCCTTTTGAATTCAATTTCCAGATTTTTCATCACTAATACCACTGATTCCTCATAGATCTGTGGATATATTCCAAATTCCATAATTTGTTCCTCCATATATTCCAATCCTGATTTGTGTGCATCCATGTTCATCATCGGTTTGAAACCTCTTAGAAGCTTGGTAGGTAAAGAGCCAGTAAACGAATTGGCCGAGAGGTCAAATATCCTAACATTTGGAAAAGGGGATTTTGTTTGGAAAGTAACAATGGATCCATAAAATCTATTAGATTTCAGTATGAGAACCTCTAACTCATGCAGTGTTTCCAGCCAGGTGGGAAATGTATCATGGATGTTATTGTTTCCCAAATCAAGGATTTTTAAGGATGTACAATTTACTAGCGATCTTGGGATCGGACCTTCCAATTTATTTTTGCTCAAACCAATATAATATAATGGACCAGCCCCCGAGAATATGTTTGGAATGGGACCATGAAGGTTGTTTCCTCGTAATTCTAGGACCGAGAGAGTTGGAGAAATAAACAAACAATTGGGAATTTCACCACTCAAATTATTATAGGACAAATTCAGATTATAGAGGCTATTCGCTTGGCAAAGGGAAGATGGAAGTGGTCCAATGAGTGAGTTTGACTGAAGATAAAGTACCTCAATACTCTGCCAAGGTATATGGTCTAAGCTTGTAAGGTAGTTTTGAGAGAGATCAAGGACATCCAATGAAAACACACCCTGATCAACCCATTTCGGAAGCTGACCCCGAATTGCGTTCCCTGACAGATTCAAAGACCCTAATTCCTTAGCGTTCAATAAGAAATCTGGGAAAACTTTAACATGACAAAAGGCTAGACTTAATTGCCAAAGACGGGGAAGGGTGATGTTATGCTTGCTGCTACCACTCCATGATAAACCGCTATGAGAAAGATCAAGAGATTCAAGGTCTGTCATGCTTGAAAACATTTCTGCTCCAACCTCCCCGCTAAAATTATTTGATCCAAGAAGGAGAGAAATTAGGTTCACATGATCTCTAAACGACTGAGGAATGGGACCATCGAGTTGATTTTGAGACAAATCAAGTCCCTTTAGAGAGTTGGCCTTAAACTCGGGAAGTGGTCCAGTGAAATGATTGCTCCCCAGGTCTAAATTAGTCAATGAAGGAAGACTAAGCATCCAAGATGGGATTGAGCCGTTGACTGAGTTTTCAGACAAATCTAGTATATTTAGCTTTTGAAGCCCGTTAGCAGTCATCAAAGGAGGGAGTGGTCCAGTGAAATGATTGCTCCCCAGATATAAATGAGTCAATGAAGGAAGACTAGTCATCCAAGACGGGATTGAGCCATTGAGTGAGTTTCCAGACAAATCGAGGTAATTTAGCTTTTGAAGCCCATTAGCAGTCATCAAAGGAGGAAGTGAACCGCTGAGTGAATTGTTTCTCAAACTCAAAAGTTCAAGCTTTGTCAAGTTCACAAGAGAAGATGGTACAGGACCAGTGAGGGCGTTGTTCTCCAGTGATAAGAATGTAAGCTTTTGCAAGTTGGAAAAAGGATCATCAGGAATTTTGCCTTGCAAATGGTTGTCTGAAAGATCCAGGAGAGTGATCTGTGAAAGGTTCCCGATGGATTCTGGTATAGTTCCGATGAGGTTGCACCAATAAAGCTTCATAACTTTGAGGCTACTTCCGAGTGAAGTGGGTAGTCCTCCGGAAATATTATTGGAAGAGAGATCTAGTTCAGCTAGCGTATGACTATTGCTCCAGTTAAACTTGGGTAAGGAAATAGTAAGATCCATATTGTATGACAATCTGAGAGTTTCCAGATTAGGTAGGAGGAAAATGTTTCTGGTAAGTCTCCACGCAAGTTAGTAGATGCAAGATCTAGATATCTCAAAGAAGAAGAGGATGATACATTCACAGGTATGCTGGATGAAATGTTTGGAGAATTAAGAGAAAGTAGCTCTAACTTGGTCAAGTTTTGAAAGAGCATGTTGAATCCAAATTGATTAAGCTGTAGAAGATTCGAAACATCAGAGAGATCAAGCGAAACCAATTTGGACAGGTATGAGAGTTCTAACGGAATCCTTCCTTGGAGAGAACAATAAGAAAGGTTGAGATGCGTTAAGCTGACCAACTGACCAATCCCCTGTGGAATTTGAGAACCCGAAAGATCGTTAAAGGAGAGATCAAGAGTTTGAAGATGACGAAGCTGGAAAAGGCTACTATTGGGATGGATAGTTCCTTCGAGTCTGCTACAACTCAAGTCCAAACCAATGACATGGCCAGTGAAGCCATCACAGGTAACTCCATCCCACCTACAACAATCCATACTACTACTATTCCAAGACGTCGTCTTAGGATAAGAAGATTGACAATTAATATAATAGTCACCTGTCACGTTAAGTGAATGCTTAAAGTGTAGGAGTGCAAGGGAATCATGAGAAGAGCAGAATGAACGCCCAAAGGAAAAAGAAACCACTTCAACTGCATAGAGAAATAGAAACACAGATATCATTAAAAGAGACAATACAATTCTCTCCATCTCACTCTTTCTCATCTATGTATGTATGTCTGATAGCAAATGCAAATAAAACATTTATCATTTATATAAATAAACCAATTACACTAGACTTTGTGCGTCTGTTTGGCTTGCCCAAACTACACCTCCATAGTCAATATAACTGTCCTAAATGGAGTATATTTGAATATATCATAATATATTTAAAAGGTAAAAAAACGAGAAAGTTTGATAATTTTGAGGATATAATCATATAAATTTTATTAAACTCAGAGATATATTAATTTAAATTAATATTATGAGTTAATATAATGAAATTATTTATTTAAATTTAATAAATATGAGTTTAATTAAAATTATCCAAATGCATTAAGGTTAGCTTATTAAATTGGACTAATAAACCTATTTTGTCCGGCGCAAGATAGATTTTAGAGGCTCGGTTTGTTGTCATATGTCAAATGACATGGCACGCCAAGTCAAATAAAAAGAGTAAATAGGATCATGTTACATGTCAAAATGACATAACATGTCTAGTCAATGAAAATGTATCACGTGTACAAGTGAGATGTTTCGGTCAATCAAACATTGTCATTTCACTTAAATATACAATTATAAATAGTGGCCTCAAAATTTTGAAAAGACCTCAATATTCTAATAAAAATCCAAGAGCTCGTGGATCAAACCGATTAATCAAGTATTTCTCTATAAAATCTAAAGATCAAGATGAAAATTCAAGATCAAGCTCAAAACTCTTGAATTTATTATAAAATATTACGACTATTGCGATATTTTTCTGTCTTGATTATTCTTTTTCCAATGCAAATCTTATTATATGCAGATGATAAAATAGGTATTTGACGTGTTGAGTGATGTAGACATAGTTAAGTGACTTTTTATTAAAAAAAATATGATTTTACTAGTTAATTTCGAATAGTTGAGCGATTTTAATTCGAGTATTGAAGTCATTTCTCTCATATGCCTTTCACCTTTAGTAGTACACTAAAAACCGTGTAGACAAGTCTTTAGCATTAGAAAGAAGGCAGTATTGACTTTGAAAGTCTTCTTCCTTTTTCCACTAACTGAGAACCTCATTGGATCAGAGAAAGCACTCTTATACTTCCTGATGTTGATTTGACAACCTGCGTCTAGTGGAAAGCTTTTTCAGCTTTGGGACCCTTTTAATCAACTTGGTTCAGAGATACCACTTCGATCTCTTCTAGTAATAAACTTTCTTTACTTTGTAACCTTAGCCATAAACATCCTTCATAGACTCTCGAAACTCCAATTGACAGAATCAATATCAAGTGATGAAAGATGTTTGATTCTGCATCTGATCAATTTTGAATTCAATTCCCGTTTTGTTGGACCTACTGAATAACCAGACTGTTGTTATATAGAGGTTTAGTTAGTTTATGTTCTTGTACTTCTTATATATCAACAGAAGATATACTTGCAATGGAGACTGAAAGCTACTTGAATTACGAGGGCTGCAAAACTAGGCACCAGGAAATATTTGAACTTATATACTACGTATTACAGGAGAAGCAACAACTTATTTAAACAGCGCAATGATAAGTTGCTTAAATCAAACACATTCAATACTAATCAAACATGATAATAATAACGATCTGCATTCCTTTTTTCTTTGCACATATTGCTAATTTATAATCACTAATTTTCCAAGCCCATGCTCTAATGTCATTCCAATCTCTCTCTTGCTTGATACTTTCCGATCGCCATCTGAAGAGCAATAATAAACAATGAGTTACATTAGGGTCTCTGGATATTCTGTACAGTTACTAGCAATATACTATAAGATTCACCTTCTCTAAGGTAGAAGACATCGTCCATATGGATTCCTTTTTTAAATGTATTTAAACTAAAGAGATCTATGAGTAACCTAAAAGGTCATTTGAATTATGAATGATAACACGACTATTGATTAATTAATTACCTCATAGATTTCACTGCCTTCTTCTGCGAAAGTTCCTGCTTCTTTGACCTCTTCTCTTTGCTCTGTATGCCATTTCATGACTGATAGTTTCCAAGTAGTCTATGAACCATCTTGGCCTTTCAAACCGGTATATGAGATACAGTATGGTCAATCCAAAAGTCAAGCCACAGCCATAACCAATTACGACAGATTGCCAAGTCATTTCCCTAAGAAAACTGGGCTCATCTTCTTCCTGTTCAACTGATGATACTGGTTCTGATGCACTCTTACGATGCCCACATTCATTTGACAATGGAAATCCACACAATTCACTGTTTCCGAAATATGAATCATTTGGAAACGTATTGAACTGATTACTATGAGGAATAGGTCCAACAAGATGGTTGTGTGACAGATTCAGGATCGCAAGAAATGTGAGACTTGCCAACTCCTCTGGAATTTTGCCGGTGAGCTTGTTAAATGAAAGGTCCAAAGCTTCAAGAGTCCTCATGTTCTTCATTTCAACAGGAATATGCCCACTGAGGTTGTTATGAGATAAATTCAGCAGCAGGAGTGAATTTAAATTCCCAATGAATTCAGGGATTTCTCCCTCAAACTTGTTCCTTGACAAATCAATTGTTGTGAAAATCTTCAAGATCCTGTTGAATTCAATCTCTTGATTTTTCATCACTAAAGTCACTGTTTCCTCATATTTGTCTGTGTAATTTCCAAAATAGTGATCCTGTTCTTCCATATATTCCAATTTTGATTTATGTGAATCCATGTTCATCATAGCATTGAAACCTCTCAGAACCTCTGTAGACAAAGAGCCAGTAAAGGAATTGTCAGAGAGGTCAAAGATCCTCAAATTTTGAAATGGTGTTTTTGTTTGGAAAGCAACCAGGGGACCATAAAATCTATTAGATTTAAGTACGAGAATCTCTAACTCATGCAGCATCTCCAGCCATGTGGGAAATGTAGAATGGATTTTGTTGTTTCCCAAATCAAGGACTTGGAAGTGTATACAATTGGCCATTGATCTCGGTATCGAACCTTCCAGTTGATTCTTACTCATACCAATATGATGTAATCCATTACACCGGGAGAATATGTTCGGAATGGGACCGTGAAAGTTATTTCCTCGTAATTCTAGGACTGAGAGTGAGTCAGAAATGAACAAACAAGTGGGAATTTCAGCACTTAAATTATTATAAGACAAATTCAAAAGATCAAGGTTATTCGGTTGGCAAAGGGAGGAAGGCAGAGGTCCTCTGAGTGAGTTTGATTGAAGATCAACAACCGTCATTGTCCGCCAAGGTAGATGGTTTAAGCGTGTAAGGTAGTTGTGACTGAGGTTAAGGACTTGCAACGAACTCAAATCTTCAAACCATTTTGGGAACTGGCCGTGGATTTCGTTCTTTGAGAGATCCAAGATCACTAATTCCTCAGAGCTCAATGAGAAATCTGGGAAATCTTTCACACGACAAGAGGCCAAATTTAAATAAAAAAGATGATGAACGGTGAATTTGTTGTTTTCCTTATCGCTATACCATGATAAACCACTGTGAGAAAGATCAAGATATCGGAGGTTTGTCATGCTTGAAAACGTTTCTGCTCCAATCTCACCACTAAAGTTATTTGATGAAAGTTCGAGGTAGTGGAGCTTTGTCGCGCCTGACAGTATTTCTGCTCCGACCTCCCCGCTCAAATTATTTGATCCAAGTGAGAGAACGGATAGGTTCACAAGATCTCTAAGCGATTGAGGAATGGGACCATAGAATTGATTTTGAAACAAATCAAGCACGCGTAGAGAGTTGGGCTGAAAGTTGGGAAGTGGTCCGCTGAAATGATTGCTCTCCAGGGATAAATAAATCAATGAAGGAAGACTAATCAACCAAGATGGAATTGAGCCGTTGAGTGAGTTACGAGAAAATCCACATCTTTTAGATTTTGAAGCCCGTTAGAGGTCAAAGGAAGTGGACCGCTCAGTGAATTGTCAGTCAAACTCAAAAACTCCAGCTTTTGCAAGTTGAAAACAAAATCAGGAATTTTGCTTTCGAAATGGTTGTTTGAGAGATCCAGTTGGGTGATTTGTGATAGGTTCCTGATGGATTCTGGAATTGGTCCGACGAGGTTGCACTCAGAAAGTCTCACAAGTTTTAAGGCTTTGAGACTTCCGACTGAACTTGGCAGTCCTCCAGTAATATTGTTGTCAGAGAGATCCAACTCCCTCAGTGAATAACTGCTGCTCCAGTTAAACTTGGGGAAAGAAACAGTGAGATTATTTCCTGACAATCTGAGAGTTTCCAGATTGGGTAGAAGGAAAATGCTTTCTGGCAAGTCTCCACGCAAGTTAGTATCTCCAAGATCTAGATATCTCAAAGAGGAAGAGGATGATACATTCATGGGCATGCTGGATGAAATGTTTACCTGAGAAAGAGAAAGTAGCTCTAACTTGGTCAAATTTTGAAAGAGCGTCCTGAATCCAAATTGATCGAGTTGGAGAAGATTCCGATCATCAGAGAGATCAAGTGAAATCGATTTGGACAGGCGTGAGATTTCTAACGGAATCCTTCCTTGGAGAGAAGAATAAGAAAGGTTGAGATGCGCTAAGCTGACCAACTGACCAATCCCCTGCGGAATATGAGAACCAGAAAAATCATTGGAGGAAAGATCGAGCGTTTGAAGACGACCAAGTTGGAAAAGGCTACTATTGGGATGAATAGTTCCTTCAAGTCTGCTACAACTCAAGTCCAAACCAATGACATGGCCAGTGAAGCTATCACAGGCAACTCCATCCCACCTGCAACAATCCATACTGCTCCTGTTCCAAGACGCCGTCTTGGGATAAGAAGATTCGCAAGCACCAGTATTTATGTCGCCTGTCACGTTAAGTGAATGCTTAAAATGTAAAAGTGCAAGGGAATCATGAGAAGAGCAAAGTGGAATCCCAAAGGAAAAAGTAACCACTTCAACTGCATAGAGAAATAGAAACCAAGAAATTATTGAAAGAAACAATACAATTCTCTCCATCTCACTCTTTCTCATCTATCTAATACCAAATGCAACTAATAATGAAAAGATAGATGTGCACCTGTTGAAAGCAGTCACTCTCTATAAGAATTAAGGAAAACCATGACAAATTAAAGATTAGTATTTGTGCACCTGTTCGTTGCTTGCCCATACTATACGTCTCCACTGAATAATTGTCCCCAGGTGATGGTAAGTTGCCTCGTAGTAGTCGGTGTGCGACCACTAACCACGAAAAGTCCGAGGAAATAAGATTTCTTGTCCTTTTACAATTTAAATAAAAGAAAATGATATTTTCAGATCTCTTATGTGTAAAAACGAGCATTTCCGTAAAAAAGTTAATAAAACTCAAAATATTTGTAAACAGCTAAAAAATCATTTCTCCCAGGAAATTATTAGCTACGGTGAAATTAACTGCTACTCATTTTAGTAGTATCTTTTCAATAGACAAGTTACTTACTTCTTACATCTATATAGAATTGTTCCAAATTTACTTATTTTGCCCTGTTCGATTATTAACAGGAATGTGGTCTGAAACAAGAATGCAATGTATAATTATTTAGTACTAATATGTTTTTCCCGCCATTATATAGAGAGGAAATGAGATCTCTTGCTTTTTTTACAATTTGAATAGAAAAAAATTATATTTTTAAATCTCTTACGTGTAAAAATGAAGATATCTCATTAAAAGATCATAAAATTAAAAAAGAAATTGTAAAGGACTAGAAAACCATTTCTTCCCATGTGAAATATTATAAATAAATAAAATATCTATATTTTAAAATTACTTTATGTTTTTAAATTTATATATCATTTTTTTTCATTTAGAATATTCAAAAATGAAATCGGGCACCAATTCAATTTATATATATACATATCTCTACAGCTTTCACATATATATTTTCTACAATCTTGCTTGCTCTTAAGGCTATCGAGTCTTTCTCATATACAGTTTCGCCTTTAGTAGTACGCTAGAAATTTGTAGTGACCTTCTAAGCATTACTTACTTCTGTCGAAAATAAATGAATTTTTAATAATTTTTTATGATTCAAAATCAACAAATTGTTTAAAGTCTAAATATATGTTAATTATCTGCTTCCTTTTTTTTTTTTCAAAATCAATTTGCTCTTTAATGATTTTTTCGAAAGTATGGAAAAAAAAAAAAAAAAAGCAAACACTTTGTGCATCGATCAATCAAAGTAGGATTAACTCATATATATGTACTTACCTGGAATTTGATCCTATTTCCACTTGTTCGACTCTCGATTAATTTCCATGTGTTAATGGAATACTTGGTCTTGACTCCAGATATCAAGTCTAGTCAACCCAAAGTTAAGTGTCCAAAAATAAGGAAAAGGACCCTAGTGAATTAATGACAATTACTTTTCCACCAAAACCGACTTTTCTTTTTAGGAAAACTGGAAAAGGACTTCATCTTTGCATATACAGAAGATATAGAATTCAACTAAGGATGTTTTGTGGGATGTAATAAATAAGGATATTTTATCTCGTCTTTTACATGGCTGGTGGTTTATTATTGCTCTTTGGATGGTAATCAGAAAGTATCAAGCAAGAGAGAGACTATAGAGGTAGAACGAAGAAAGTATCAAATATCACATGGCTTTGAGAATAATTGAAGAGGTACAATGAAGACAGTACCAACTAAAGGAGGATGTAGCATGTCATCCCACTACTTTCAACACGGAAAACAAATTTATGTTTAAAAAATTGACTAAATCGCAACAAGTAATAGATGAAACTCGATATAGAGCGAATATTGGAAACCTCGTATAAGATTGTCTCTCTTCTGGTAGTACACAAAGGAAGAAAAAGCATTACAACGAGAGAAGCACATATAATGTTTGCATGGAGGCTGGAGGTAAACCTACTAGTCAATATTATTTTGATTGCTACATCTTAAGAATCATTCAACTACAGATCTGAAAGCATCAAGAACCACTGGAAGGACAAAAATCCAAGAAAAATTAACCCGCCCCATTCATTTCTCTCCATTGCCAGGTCTAAATGCTATACATCCTAAACCAGCATATGTAGTCAACTAAGTTGTTATGGCATGTTCCCCTCCTGCTGCACGTCAATCATGTTGTATATCTGCTTCTATCGCATGTTCCCCTCCCGCAGCACGTCAATCATGTCATATATCCGCTTCTCTTCTTTCAACTTCACCTATAATCAGAACCATCCATTGTAATTTTAGTTTATTTTGTATAAACAGCAAAGTCAGATAAACACCTGCCCAAACATAAAAATAGTTGGTACTCCTATCTATATAGAGAAACATCCACTGCTATTCTTTGGTGAATGCAGAATAGAAAGCTAGAAAGCATCACAATAGCCAGAGCAAAATAGTTGGAGAGATTTCAATTATATTGAAATTTCTATTTTTAACTGAATTTGTTCCTTGAGATACATGGTGAGTGAATGCGCAGGACCGAGACAAATTTAGACATTCTAAGTTCTAATTACCTTCTTAGCTAGGAAAAGTATAGCATCAACTGTCCCCTCTGCATAGATTGATCTACCACAAACATTGTGTTGAAATTCAAAAGAAACCCTGAAAAAGAGAAACCAAATTAATGTCTGTTCAATTTAGACATTCGCAACCAAAAAAATAAAAGAAAAAAAGCAAAGGATAGATAGTATTACGTTCCGTCTGGTGAGGTCAGATGGTACATGTGGAAAGCATGGCCTAACAAGTATTCTTCTGGGACACCAACCATCTCAACTTGTTGCACGGGATCTCTTATTAATTGAACCTGATAGAATATTCATGAGGATAACTAGAATATCAGTTAGGGATCTGAGAATATATACTCTACCTTTTATAATGCAAATTACATAGAAGAAATCAATTTCAAGGCTTGACAGCAAATTGAATTTCTCTATATGCTCCAGTTTAATTTTAATTTTTATATCATTCATTTTCATTCTCTGTTCCTCCCAAAACTAGATGAAGGCTGAAGATATATTAGACCTCTCATCTTTCGTTTCATTCTCTTTTCCTTCCAAACTTAAAACACAGTTGAAAATATTCAATAACTTGGCAGTCTGTACCACCACTTAAATCTGGAAAACCCACTCAGACAAGGCTAATATAACATTTATGCCGTACAGAAATATAATTTACTCAAGACTTTTTGCTGGTATCGAAATAGTGCAATGGATTTAAGCGAACATGGTGAATTCTGCTGGATGAATGTCCAAGAAAGGAGGAGAAACATAAATCTGTAAGTTATCTAGACGAATGCGTGTCCCAGGAAATGCGCAACAGCAGGGGTCAGGAAACCCCAAAGCCAAATGGCACTTTGGGAAGATAGAGGAACCAGATGGAAGAAGATATGATATAGGAGCAAGTAGCATCACAATAAAGTGCCAGGCACGATGATATCTTTGGAAGAAAAAATAGTGGATGTTCTCTGTACTCTATATCTGACAGATCCATCACCATTTCAGAAATTTGATTCAGTATACAGAAGTTTTAAAGCGAAAACCGTCATTTTGAAGCAATACACAGGAGTGGGGAGAGTTGATACATTCTGATGGCTTTATCATCAAATCCTCTCATTAAGCCCATTGCAGCTATCTAAAACATGGTTAAAGTTAAAAACACAAATTTGTTTGTGGCAGTTATTCCCACTCTACTTAGCTCCAACCTAGACCTTAACCTCCATCAGTGACCATGAAGTCAGATGCTTTACTTTAAAGCTGTGAAGCATAAGAACTTACACAGAGCAATAGTCAAGCTTTTTCTATACGCTATCAGATTCTTTCCCGACCAACTTATTTACGCAGGACACTGAAGTTGGGGCCTGGGGTATTAGAAAATAGTCAAATTGTGCAAAGATGAAATCATGTTCGTAAAAGCATAAAAGACCACAATCAAATACATAGAGTAGCAGTAGCAATATTTCATAAGAGAGTTCACTATTTAGTGAAAAGGATAAAGTCGGAACGAACTAAAATAGTAAACTGGAAGAAGGAATGGAAATTTGGGACATGAGGATATGGAAGAACCATGATAGGGCAATGTTTTCTCGTTATCGAATAAAAAAGCAGTAGACGCACCTCATCCAAATCAAAAGAAACACCTAGTTTCTCAAAGCAAGAGATAACAGCCTTCGCAGTTCCAGAAGTGTCCAATTTACTTGCTTGATGAGACTCCATCACCTTATAATTTGATAAAGAGGGTCAAAATTCAGACTTCAAGCACAGGATACTATAAACCAAACTCAATGTTCTGTTAAAATGTTGAGATGAATAAGCCCACAAGAGGACCAGAAAATAAGGAAATAATAAAGGGTAAGAAAAGAATAAAACAAGATGCACTATGAATGCAAAGATATATAGACATGGAAATAAGCGTACTTCACATATGGTTGCTACCTAGATATGCCTCAATTAGATATAATATCTTATTGTTAAACAGCACAATCAGAAAGAGTCAGAACTCCAATAATCTTAGCAGACCAGTTCCTTCATTTTTCAGTATTATAAGCATGAGGTTTGTCCACTTTATCTCAGAGCAGAAGCAGTAAATAATAAAAGAACCAATCCCAAGGACAGTCTTTAAATTGCTTTGTCTAATCCCCGAACATGCAAATAGTAACCTAGAACACAGGCACAATACTTGGTGGGTACTAAATGATCTAATAGGTGTTCAGATAATATTTGGTTGAAGTTGGGGGAAAAAACAGAATTTGAAGATGATGTTGAAAAGGAGTATTGTGATATTCAGAAATTTGCAAGTCATTTCAGACCCCTTCATGCTCTGCCTATCTCTCTCCATCCATGAACTATAAGAGACAAACCAAAACCCCAGTTCTAAGAGAACAGCTGCCAAAGAGCTCCTCACTCAGTCATTTTAATCGCACAGCAGTCAAGGTTTAAAAACGACATCCAGTGTTCCACTGGCCCAATCACACATGAGGCAAACAACTGGTGGTTTAATTTATCCCTTTAGATGTCAAGCCACAATGTGGACACAAAATGCCAAATACAGCAATTCATGTATACCCGACACTCCTGCTGCTTGTTCTCGGTATATATCTTCAGGATTAACAGCTTCCTGTACGCAATCTCAAGCAATTACAATTTTTGAGGTCCTTAACTCTAAGTTCATCCATAGAACATGTAATATGAAGATGGATATTAGTGAAAGATGTAAAATTGGATACCAGTTATTTACTGCTTAATCACTAGTCTAATTATGCTGTCTGCCACAAAACTGATTTTGTAGAGAACTTCAAAGAAACAATCAACGAGTTCCGGTTCTTAATGGTACACTGATCTTCAGAAAGTAATTCCCAATAGCTTTAACATCTTCTATAGCAAATTTAAATTTAAAATATGCAAATCTCCGGATGAAAAGAATTTATGTTAATCTCGTATACATGTCAAGGAAAACAGAAACTGACATATCAGTGCATCTAACGCAACTAAGCACCTTTTAGGGTAAACGAATGAAAGCATGGACAAAACATAGTCAGCATTTCAAATCACTATGAAATTATTTTAGTTATCATGGTCTCAATAAGAAACATTGGCTGAATATGCAAGAGCTTGGAAACAAATGTCAACTAGCATACCGACCGAGACAAACCTGTAAACTGTACCCAGAGAAAGCTCCAGGGAATTGTTCTGCCATGATTTCCATGGCTGCCAGAAAAGCTACCACCTAAAACAGAGGCAATCATACAGGGGTACCTCCTGTTAAACTACAGTCTGCCATAATGTTAAAAGAAAAAAGAAGAGCAAAATGTCTAAACCTGCTTTCCCATTTGTGGGGAGATCACAGCATAAACTTTTGAGTCTGCCACTGTTTTGTACAGCTTCTCCCTATCTCCACCAGTTGTTCCCATTACAAAAGGCACTCCGACTTTGGTGTATAACTCAGCATTATCTGCAGGTTCATAGTGGAAACGAGAACATTACAATGGCTATGTCAATGGAATCTCCAGCAAAGAATGCCATAGATATCATTTTGGTGCTTTTGTATTTTACACCTCATTCCGCACCCTCTTATGCCCTCCACTAAAAACATGTGTAAAAGATATCTCAGGAAGCTACCTATTCTGGTAAAGTTTATTTATAAGAACCTCAGTATCAGGATGATTGTATCTATACGGAAGAGCTGGGCTCTTTCCTCTGAGCATGTAGACAACCTTTAAAGTTCAAAATTTTATCAAAAATCATTAGAAAGCCTCATCGTACACCAAAAAAATTTAAGTTGTAAGGAAATCCACGCTTTACCAGAGAAATATTCTACATTTTCCTCTCAACACAGCTGTGGTTTCTTTCTAACAAAATTGTCCAGAATATTCATAAAGCAATGGTTCTCCATGTCTGCCTATAATTCTTAGCCTCTGCTGTTGCCAGCTAGTCACTGCTTGCTCCCAAGCATTCATTCACTGAATACCATAAAGGTTCCAAAACATACACACAATTTGCCAAGTTAAATGTAGCAGGATATATCATACAGATCCAGCAGAAGCTTCACAAAAAGTTGAAAAAAAAAAAAAGAAAACCCCGTCTTCTGTTCAGGTTGTTTTGTATTATTAGCCATGCCTCGTGCAAAAGCTAGCCACTAGAAAAACATCTCTGTTGGGGCTTTTGCTCTCCGAAGCAGTCTCTGCAGCCGCTGAGTAGATACACTAATTTCTAGTTTCCACTCTTGTCCACATCATTCTGCCCTCCCCTTCACCTATTCTTGTGCAATGATAGTTCTTGTATATGAATTTGTCTACTTCTTCCATTCCCAAGACTGAATATCTCTTCAAAAGCATAGTTCAAGGATAGACTGCACTTGCTTCTCGTGATAAGGTCAACCAATGTTGCTAACCTTTTTTTATAACTGAGAAAGATGGTGGCGCATGGTTCGAAACTTAATGGATAATGGACCTGCCCCTCTACCTTTCTCCACTTAAATATCATGCTTTTGGCTGCACTAAGGTTCAAAGATGTGATTGTCTAACTCACGCTCCCACAACAAACTCTTGCCACTAGATCAAACTCCCGGGGCAATGTTGCTAACCTACTGTTTATGATAACTAGTGTATATTTTTCCATCAAGATTGTGATTCCACACCATTAATAATGAAAGAACATTTCTATGTAATGAACACATCAAATTTCATTATCAGTGATTCAGAAGGTATAAAGTAGTTCACAGAGAATGAAAGTAAATGAGCATTGGCAACAAAACACGGAATATCAAAATAATAAGATGAATACATGTATCGCGAATTAGAAGAGCCAAAAGACATTGGAAAGTGACAGAAGTAAGCAGATTGAAATTGCATTGATGTCTGTCATTGGCATATCAGTGTAAACTTTTTGACCCTGTCTTACCATTCACAGCAGCAGGCACTGTGTAGTCCACTACAATTAGATTTGGGTGCTCCTCAAAGACAGAGGACAGGATGTTTTCTCTATCTGAAGGACCATGCACAGTTATCTCTTTTCCACCCGCCTCCACAATTTTTCCTGCATCTTCTGGACCACTAAAACATACAGAGACAGGTTGAAGTCCCGCAGAGATTGATGCTTCAAGAACTGCCCTCCCCATTTTGCCGGTACAACCATTCACCTTTATATCATCAAATCAAACAAAAAAGCTTGAGCTTAACCACCATTCACCTTAACCAATCATCAAATAAAAGAGCTTAACCCATCTGAATTAAACAGTACTCGCAAATTCAAAGAAAACTACCATTATAGGGAGTGGATCGAATTGTGATTTAACTAAGGTCGTCTGCTCAATTAACTGACTATTTTGTCCAGATGTAGAACACATCTTCACCAAAGATTTTCTACTTCTGACAAAACTATTAGAACCATTTTTGCTGCTAGAACTATAATGAATTGCTCCTCCATGGATATTTACAGGAAGTTTAATGACAGCCCACATTGTTTACAGATGATTTCAGCGCAGAAAGGCACGGTAGACCGGAGGAGATGGGGTAGAATATGAAGAAGATGGGGAGGTAGAAAGCCGGCTCACGACAACGTTATTAGGTTTTGGGTTTTGTTTTTGGTCATGCACTATTTATTTTTTTTAAGAAAGTATTTTATTTATTTATTTTTTTTTTTTTTAAGTTAATTGATCTTTGAGTAGCTCTTTTTAAATTGTTATTTTTAATTTATAATTTATAACATATATATGTAATCTAATCTGACTTCTTAATAAGCATTAGACCTTTGACAATCGGGTGTCGTTTGATTGAAAAATAAGTTATTTCAAAATAGTTTATTTCGAAATTAGTTAAGAGATTGTTACTTTATTTTCAATGGGAAATAAAAATTATATTATAATTTTTAAATAAGTTATTTAAAAATTTTATCCTAATCAAATATAAATAAATTCATCAAAAAAATAATTCTAAAATTATTTATCTCTTATTTCTTCTATCAAACCGTAAATATCCTCTTATAAAATGACAACAAAAGGAGCAATTAATTACCGAGAGATAAAAAATGATTACCCTAAAATATTTGGGCTTTACAAGTTCATACATACCTAATGCTTAGGAATGGACATTAAATTTAAAAAAAAATAAAAAAAGAGTTAGATTAAATCAAATTAATTTGATTCTTCCGGTTTCTGATCTTTCTCGATTTTTTTATTTAAAAGTTCGATTTTCCTAGATTACAATGTAATGTTGTTGCTATTAGGTGCTAATGGCTGTGTACAAATCACTGCTTTTGGTGATGTAATGCAGCTACGAAAAGCACTTTCTTCACTGCTTTTGGTTCTTGGAATGTAAATTTTTATACTTGGTGCGGTGTTCGCTAGAAAGGAAAATATTTTTTTTAAAATGAAATAAATGGAAAAAATAAATTTCATAAGTAACATTTTAAGTTTATTGTTTCGTCGTGCCTCAACCAACCGACCAATCAACTCCCACTCCTTGACCATATTGCCCCTCACTATACTTTCTATCTCATCCCATTCCTATAGTGTTTTGCTCGATTACATATAATATTTTTAAGATAATAATTTTTTACTTATTGCCGAACAAAGAATAAGTAAAACATCAATTTTCTTTCATGAAAAATGTTTTCTTTCGAACTTAACACACCGTCGATTTTTGATTGTTTTGGTAGAATGTCACTTTAGAATTTAGATTGATATTAGTCTTGCCCTTATTTAACATAACTAGAAAATCTTAGATTTGAGATTTCAGTTTTTTCTGGTGAGGCCATTTCCTATTTGTTCAATCTTTAGGCCCAAATAGAAAATAGTCCATTTTCAAGCAGAAAATAACCCACCAACTTGTCAGGCCCATATCAAAGAATGCAGTCAAATCGAAAACGAACCAAATAAATTATGATTCTATACTTCATAAAAGTTTGGGCGGCGAAAAGTTATAACTGAAACATACTTAGTGGACTTGATAGGTCTATAGATGGCAAATAGGCAAGTTAAACTAAATTTGGACAGGTCAAAATGGAATGGATTGATTAATGGGTGGATTATTGATCCGCTAAAAGTTAGTTGGGCTGAATCAGGTTGGGCTAAGATGGGCTAGAATACGGATCATAACCCAACCCCCAACTCTAACTAAATTTTAATTATTTTGCTCATTCTGTTATAGTCTTTTAGTAATTCATAAAATTATTATATCTCTTTATTATGCTAAATATAACATATTAAAAAAATATAATGTCTTTTTAAAACATCTAGACAAGATTTTTTATGAATTAATTTGGGTTAGATATCAACTCAAACTTTGATGAGCTGAAATGATTGAGCTAATAAATGTGCAGATTAATAATCAATCCAAATTCAAACGGATTAATGAATTGTGATTTCATAAACTGATTTTGCCGCCTCTGAATTGGTCCAAAGTTTGAGTCATTTATTCTGCCCATGTCACTCGAAGCAAGCCCATGATCTATCACTATACTTCTTGGCAGATGAGATTTTATGGGCTGATAATAATAAGGGCTAACTGAAGTTTGTCCTTCATACTGGACATATTACTGGGCCGTTTGGTCACAGAGGCTTTTGGGTCTGGGACGACTGGCAGAATGTTTGGCCTTCAGCATCGGAAGCCAGATCTTGAAATGTGAATTTATGGCGTTTAGCTTTTAGTACTGAATAATAGGCAGGAATTTTTTATTTTATTTAAAATTTATGAAGTTAAAATTGGAATTGAAGATAAAATTATGTTTAATTTATATTTTTTATGAGAAATATTTAAAATAATGTTCACAGTTGAATGTATTTAAATATAACTTTAAAAGTAAAAAGTGAACTGAGAAATAAGTTGTAAGCTATTTAAAATTGAATTTAAAATTTTCATGATCAAACACTGATATTTAAATAAAATAAAAAATTAAATAGAAAATTGTCATTAATTTCCACTCAAATGTTATTAAGTATTGGGAACCATGTTTTAATAGCAGCGTAAAAGTCATCCCTTTTAGCAAATCACCCATACTTTTATGCATATATTATTTAACTTTAGTATCAAAAATATTCACGATATGAAAAAAGTGCCACTTTAAGTTGCACCAACACATAAATTGGTGAGGGAATACCAAATTCATACCTCTTTTTTCTCGGGGAAAGCTATAAATATAGTTGTTGAAGTTTTTGTGCAGATTCTTATTATTTTAAATTATTTTTAATTGGTATTTCTTTAATTAGTGATTTTTACGGCTCATATAATGAAAATTAATGAATTAAAATATTTTTAATTATGATCTAATTTAGTAAGGTAAAAAATTTTAAAAAATATTTGTTCTGGGACATAGATTCAGTAATATTACAAGGAAAATCTTTTTTAAAAATTTTGCCTTAAAATATAAGTTCAGTAGTATCCAATTTGTAAGACAAACTTTTTAAAAACTCTGTCTTGAGATATAAATTCAGTAGACATAACTTATGCGTTGAGATATAAATTCAATAGGATAAATTTTTTTAGCATAATATTCTAAAACTGAACTTATATCTTGCGAAAATTTTGTTTTGCCCTGTGAGTTATTTATTACAAAAAAAAATTAATATCAAAAATATTTCCAATCATATTTTTATAACTTAAAGTGTTGAAAAATAAAAAAAATAAAAATCATAAATATCACCCAAAATAAAAATAATAAGAAGAATTAATAATTGATATTTTTATTGAAAATATTATCAAAAAAAAAGTGACATAACTAGCTCTCCCCGTATTTTTAAGTGTAATGTAAATATTCAGCAGGATTAGACATACGGTATACGCATACCATAAAATAAAAAAGGAATATCTAGAAAAACAAAAAGTTGATGAGTTAACCCTTTAAATGGCTCTTTAAGAGTAAAGATTAAAAATCTTAAATAACTTTTTGTTAATCGTATTTTTTATTAAGTTGAGATATATATCATACACAGGTGCATGACAAATATAGAGAGTTGGTTATAGATTTAAATATGTATAACCGGAGCTAAAATTTAAAACATATGAATTTAATATTTTAATCTATTTAAGTTGTTGACTTATAAATTAATAATGTTTTTCTCAAAAACCAATATAAGATTTGAAGCAAAATTATTGAGCTATAATTAAATTCATAACTCTTATTTTAGCTCTGCCCCTATTGAAGTGAACTTCACGGTTTTTGCTCAAACCACATACACACACATTAAATATCTATAAATATTTAATTGTAAATTCAATTAATTATAAAAAAAACCATAACTACAAGGAATATTTATATAAGTAGCTAATTAAATTCAGTATTTATTTTTTCTAACCCGTAAATATAAATTATACACTAATCAAATAATTTTACATATATTATATATGTATTGATTATTTTAGATTATGCAGTTTAAATAAATAAGTATTGAGATTAATTTTAAATTTGTTTGTGAGCATACGTTAGGTTGGAGATTATGTTGAGGAGAGTAATGATTGAGAAGAAGGCAAGATATATTAGCTAGAATGAATGAATTAAATAGGAATAGGTGTTTAGTTTTTGTCCACAACATAAAAGACCAATATGTGAAGTAGAGAGGCCACAAAATAAACCATTGGAATAGTCACGATTTGACCCCTCAAATTTCCAGCTGGGAGCTTTAATACCAGTTGTACTTATATTCCATCAATCATTTCTACCTACTTCCCAACACTTATGTTTACTACTAATAACTAATCAACTTGGTATTTAACCTCTCTTTATGTCCTAACGGGATTTTTCTTTTCAGAAATCACTATTGATGATTGAAAAATAATTATATATGAATTAAATTCTTATGAGGTCTTACGAAGAAATTGGATTGCAGAAATTTTATGCACACGTTAAGAGAATCAGGCTCTTCACGAACGACTGGAGACGACAATTAATCGTAAGTTGTAAAGCAGATGTTAAATGCAAAAAAGATTTATTCAGGAATATAAGATACATATGTGGCTCAACATATACGAATTCAACATAAAAATATTGTTATTACACAAAAGAAAAGAACTTTGAAATTGGAAAAATTCATGTGAAGGTCAAAATAAATAAATAAGAAAATCAAATCTAAGTAAAATTAAATTTCTTGACCAAATTTTGATGGGATTTAAAGCAAGAAGTCAAGGGAATTAATTCGATCATCGTTATTCCTAAATAAAATACTACATTGATGCTATTAACACATATTATTTGCACAAATACAAAACTTGATCTTGGCAATAGCAATCATTGTGAGAGAGTGTTTTGCGAGATTCAAATTCATCAATGAAAGAACCTATACCACAGAAAATTGTTGTTTAATTTAGTTCTTTTAAGTTGTTTAAGTTTGAGTCTCTATTCTTGAGTAATTGTAACTTATTTGTTTTCACCAAAGCTTTATAATAAGTTTTCAAAGTACTTAATAAAGTTTTCTGAGTGTTACTTTCTAGATTAGGAAGGGCGTAGTCTTGAAAAGAGTTGCTATAATTGGTTTAATTGTATAAGTGTAAAGTACTAGACATAATCCCTTTAGTTATAACTTAAAAACTGCTCGAGTTTTAATAAGTTTGAAAATAAAATCCTATAGAAATAGGTTGTAATTTTTTACTCCTCCGAATAAATTTTTTTATATTATTCTGTGATTTACTTCTTATTTAGTAATTGAAGAGCTCAGCTCTTCAGTTTAGTAGGTTAGCTAAAATAACAAAATATTTTCCTATTTGTTGATTAATTTTATCATTATTTTATACTTATACTACTTAAATATTTATCATATAAAATATTATTTTTGGAAACAGCTACTCATATAATTAAACATTAATTTAAAAAAACGTAAAAGGCCTAAATATTGCTTCTTCTATTTTAGTTTATTTATTTGATTTTGATTTGACGTAGAGTTAAAAAAGTAAAGAAGACTTTTGTAATCTCGTCTTCTTATACCAAATATGAATAAAATGCATCAAAATATCCTTTAATTTTATTATCTTAAACATATCACGTGAAAAGTGAAATTAAAGAGTTGTCAAAAAGAAAAATAGATATTATTCTAAAAATAAACTAAAAAGAAAAAGAAGACAAACAAATTAAAATGTAGAAAGTACCAAGGAGTCGTTTGTAGCTGGTTAGAGTTATGTAAGTATTAGTAATACATGAATTAATTATGACGAAATTTGTATATTATTTTGTGCAGTAATTAGTTATGCATGATTAAGTTATTCATCTATTACTTATTCCACATTCTATTCTGTATAAAATAATACATAGATTCCTTCATAACTTACATATATATATTAGTCATGCAGATTTCTAAATTACAAAGTTATTCATCTATTACTTATTCCACATTCTATTTTGTATAAAATAATATATATATTCCCACATAATTTATACATATATATTAGTTATGCAGATTTTTAAATTACAAATCAAATATCATATTAATTTTATATATAAATAACTTACCTCCTAACCAACTAGTAAATATGATATTATTTATATAAAATTTAATACCTACGTGACTTACATGTAAATCAACTGACAAACAACCCTTAATTTCTTGTACTACGTAAAATTAAACAAATTTATCCTTTGATGATACTTTAGCTTAAATATAAATATATCTTTTCCGCCAATACTTAATTTAAAATATACCTTTATTTTAAATAATTTTTTTTCTTAAAAATTTAATTATGAAATTAATCAATTAATTAGTATGGAATCTTTTAACACGTGACCCAATTCTAAGAAATCTGGACTTATGGAGTCATATACGAGGACATATTTACTCCCACCACGCGCATACTCACCCTTCAATTCTAGTTTGCGAAGAGGCAAGTATTTATGGTTAAAAAAAGTAACCAAATTTCTCCATAAATCTCCCTTTCTTTATCCAAATTTAGAGACCACACCCACATTTAAAGAAAATTCCATATCGTAGTTGGGTATCTGTATTTTTATTTGTTTTTCCATCTCTCGAAAGGGGGTGTACGTGCACTTGTAAGAAAGGAAAAAAAAAAACAAACAAAAGGAGAATACAAAACACAAATATTTGTTTCACAGGTGTCACATCACTGAAGTCGTAGGCACTGACGGACTCCGTTTGTCGTCACGTGCCTTTTGGCGTCCCCCCCACGCTCGTTAGCTTTTGTCCCCTAAAGGACGCCGTTCACTCCTTTTTGTCTTTTTTTCCCCAAACAAATTTGGCAATAAATCAACACTTTCGGGGCCAACTCATAAATACTCCATACTTTAAGTCCTCACCCCGAAACCTAGCAATTGCTAAATATTAGTACGCGGTCCCACTGCTGAGCCAAAAAGTTTATTACTCCTTCAGCCCCTCAATTTGTCGTCTATCTATTCGGTGTCCTCTACCGCTCCGCGTACTTTAGCGTGTTCCCATTAGTCCGTGCTGTTTTGCGCTGGAATCCTTATCCTTCGCTCCCCCTCAATTCTCTCTCACCTCATCTCAAATGGTCATTTTCTCGCTGATAGTAAGCTACCCATTTCTCTTGTTGTTGTTTGGCGTGCATTAATGAGCTGAGGAAGTAGTTTGTGGAGAGGGAGATGAAAGTACTGCTACCAGAGAAGGAAGCTTTATTGTTGTTGGTTTCTTTCATGGAAATGTAATCTGTTTGTTTCTGAATTGATTTTGTTAATCACTTTTCCTCTCCACCAAATCTAAAAGGAGAACCACTGTCTATGGCAAGAAATCATGAAGCTGCTGCCAACGAGTCCAAGAGTGAATCTAAGGTACTTTTTGCTTTCGTGTTTTCTTTCTCTGATGATCAAATTAATTCTGTCGATTCATGATTTTGGTTTTTACCCTACGGCTATGTGGTTTGAATTAAGTGTGGTGTGATCTTGTCATGAAGATTTGGAGGGTAGGGTTGTGTTTGCTCCGAGTTCTGAAAACTTGTACTTTTGAAAGGATGTACTTGCTAAAATATTGGTTCTTTGCTGCTATATTTGGTCTATCAGTGCCCCGTGCCCCCACAAATTTGCTTGTTTTTACAGGAAAATAAGTGCCCGTTTGTGTAGATTTTCAATATGTATACGTTGGTAGTGTGGGTCTGGAGTTGCTCTAATTGTTCCCCCTAAAATGAAAAACTTCCCATTTTGTATGATGGGTCTGAATCATTTTAGCTATTCCTCTTTTAGTATGCTTTACTGTCTTACATATCCCTGCTAAATATCACGGTATATGCATAATAAATGTATAACTGTAGTTGGGAACAGATGACTCCTCACTTCTAATTTGTCTGCTAGCAGCAGATTCTAGTGTTATTTACAATTCTGCTGAAAGTGTTAGATGTAAGTTAAGAATATTGTTATGCATAGTGCAGGTTATCATGGCTTTATCACTTCAAATCGTACAATTTCTCAATTTTCACCTCTGTTTTCTTATAGAGAGTGGTTCCACTCAATACATGGATCCTAATTTCCAATTTCAAGTTGGCTTACAATCTTCTCCGTCGCCCTGATGGGACTTTCAACCGTCACTTGGCAGAGTTCCTTGACCGTAAGGTCCCAGCTAATGCAAATCCAGTTGACGGAGTTTTCTCTTTCGATGTTGTCATTGATCGTGAAATAGGCCTACTCAGCCGTGTCTATCGCCCATCTTTTGTAGATGGAGCTTCACCGAGCATAATTGAACTTGAAAAGCCTGTGACTGCTGATGTTGTACCTGTCATAATTTTCTTCCATGGTGGAAGTTTTGCACACTCTTCCTTCAATAGTGCTATATACGACACACTTTGTCGCCGTCTTGTTGGCATTTGTAAAGGAGTTGTTGTGTCAGTTAATTACAGGCGAGCACCCGAAAATCGTTATCCTTGTGCTTATGATGATGGATGGACTGCTCTTGAGTGGGTTAAGTCAAGGCAATGGTTGCAGAGCAAAAAAGACTCAAAGGTTCACATATACTTAGCTGGAGATAGCTCTGGTGGTAATATTGTTCATAATGTGGCTTTCAGGGCAGTTGAATCCAATATACAAGTGTTGGGAAATATATTGCTGAACCCTATGTTTGGTGGACAAAAGAGAACTGAATCAGAGAAGCGATTGGACGGCAAATATTTCGTCACACTTCAAGACCGAGACTGGTATTGGAGAGCCTATCTTCCTGAAGGTTCAGACAGGGACCATCCGGCATGCAACCCATTTGGTCCGAATGGTATAGACCTCAAAGGAGTTAAGTTCCCAAAGAATCTTGTCGTTGTAGCAGGCTTGGACCTTGTTCAGGATTGGCAATTGGCCTATGCTGATGGGCTTAAGAAGGCTGGACAAGAGGTTAAACTGATATATTTGGAGAAGGCAACAATAGGGTTCTACTTGTTGCCAAATAATGAACACTTCTATACTGTCATGGATGAGATAAGTAACTTCGTGAATTCTGACTCTTAGTATATTTAACCTTGTCAAAAGTAGGATGCTTGAAGAAGCTTGATGTTTTGTTGAAGTTAGTTCCTAGCCTATCAACCGTTTGAAAGATTGTATGGCATTACCAATCACTGCCTTATTGGTCATGCTATTGCGTGGATTCTTGCTCCAGTGGCTGGGTTGGTTGTTGGAAGCAGAGAACCTCAATCATTTAGCTGGATCTGTGCTATATTTATTCCAGGTACAAGGAGTGTCTGGATATTGGTTGTATATTTTGATAGCTGTGCCAGTGGTTATAGTCATCTTGTCTTCGGTTAGCAGATATGCTGATTTACAGTTAACCTTTCCCATGTTAGCCTCCGTAATAGAGGGGGCAAGTCTGGCTCTGATCCATCAGGGAACCGGTGCCTTGCTAATGTTATATAGCTGATCATACTATTATGCTTCACGGATGAACATCCTAAATTGTGAAGTTGTATAATATATCTAGAATTATATAGAACTGTGTTTGCTTCCACGCGTTATCATGGTCTTTGTTCGTGTCACTCTTTGGTTTTGTTTTGATTTCTATGTTCTTTGTCACTTCCTTGACCTTCATTATGTACATTCTTAGAGCACTTCCTGCCCTTAGAAGATATGTTTGCAAGTACTGTTTCTTTTCATCAGGATGCACAATATGAACATATTGAGCATATGTAACTTAGCATGCCTCAATTGTTATAAGTTGAATGGTTCTCAAGTGTTTGTAGTTCTCTTGCACATGAACTGATACAGCATGTCCAGTGAGGTCTTTCTATATTTTGCAATAATGCAATTTTGGTACTGTTGAAGGTGGTAGAGAATACCAGTCGAAAGTACATGAGGCAATTTTTTTTATAGCCAGCCAGCTCGAAAGTGTTACCTTATTATAATATTAAATGTAAGTTGCACGAAGGTGTGGCCTATTAGTCAATAAAGTGAATGAAAATTATATTAGTAGAATACTTATTTGGCAATAGATTTTGGCTCAACGGAGAATATTTTAAAGAAGTGTGTGTTTATCAAATTGACCTATTTATTTTTTTTTCCTTTTCTAATCTTTAACTAAGTCGTGTTCATAGTAAGTATTTGGTGAATTTGTCGGGGTTTGTGTAAGTTAAGTCGTACACTGATGTTATATGCACAAAAGAAAAAAGAAAAAAAGAAAGAAGCTTAAATACAGGTGTAGAAACACTGGTGATTTGGGAATACCGACAAAAGAACCAGTCTGTCTTTGGTGACCTTTATGAATCTAGTCCTATAGTGTCAAACTGGTGATAAAAATTCACTGGCAGAACTGCTTCTTTGCTCCCCGTCCCCTTTCCACTCTGTGCTAACTCTTTCTTTATATGAAAAGAATTGTTAATATGGCTCAGGATTTGACACTTCTGCTGGTTAGGCTATAAATGAGGAAATAGTGACCAATATAGCATTTATAATTTCAGTAAAAGAAGAAGATTTTGCATATATATATATATTTTTTCCAAATCATTTACGTGTAAAAACAAAATATTATAAGATATGGGCAGATTTTATCTCTATCTTTATAAGATAGAGAATCTATTTTCAATAGACCCTTGACTTAAAATATATATATATATACACGTGCTTGTTGATTTAACACACAATTAAAAAAAAAAAGAAGAAAACGAATTGACCGGTCATACACACAGATATTTGGAAATAGGGATGCTTGCAAATATAGATATTGACTTGTTGTGGGGGGAGTGGAGTTGGGGGTGATTGCTATTTGGATGTATTAAAAGGGGACCAGTTATGATATCAAAGGAGAATCAGGTGATTTTTTGCTTTTCTTTTCTGGGTGAGCTGTGTATTTTTGAGCCAACAAGGATGTGACATCTGTTTAAGATTTACTCGGTGTTTGGTTATAGATTTCAAATATTTTCACTTTATTTGAAATTTATTAAGTTATTTTTGGTTATGTATATTTTTTTTTTTGCAAAAAATATTTGTACAACTTTAAAAATAAAAAGTGATTATAAAACAAGAAATAAGTTGTTTCTCAAATTTAAAATAAATTTTCAGATAAAGTGAATAATTTTTATAACCAAATGAATTTTTATTATCTCTGTTCTACATTATATAATATATTTTTCGTTTAGACTATTTTTTTTTTTTGAAAAAACAAAACAACACATTTCTCTCTCTCTCTCTTCCTAAACTATGAGAGATAATAAAAAGACTATTAAATATTTTTATACTCTACAGGAATTTGACTATGCGTAAATTTAATTCATTGATTTTTTTAAATGTTAACGTCCAGTCAAACAATTTCATATATAATGGAGAACATAGTATTGGTTTTATCTATTTGTGTGGGGTCATGAGATTGCATTTGGTAAATGTAAATCAATGAAAATCACTTGTAAGAATGGAAGTCATTGTCATGGAATAGAGATGGTGCCTAATCATGGATTGGAAATTCGAGTGCTTTTTTTTTTTTGTGTACCAAAAAAGGGTTAAGGGAATAATGTTGGGACAGTACAAAAACGTTTCACCATGTTTTAAATTGGAAAGTAAAAGCAGATTTTCTTTACTTTGCAGTTGTAACTCCTTTTGGAATACAATACTGATATCGATTTATTGTTCTTATTATTCATCACTACAAACAATAGTTATTACTTCAGATGCGGACTCAGAATTTCAAGGTAGCGGAAGCATCATTATCTTTTAACACAATCGTACCAATCACTAGCACCTCCACACCGAGGTCGAAACCTTATTTTACAAACTCCGGCTATTTTTCAATCATAGACCCATAACTATACTCCATGTCATTTTTACCCTTTTCTGGAATCTGGGGGTATTGGGCTGCAAGGACGAGGCCCAGGTGTCCTCCGCTACATGGTCCTAAATATATCTAGGCCCAATTCAAAACTCATGGATCACGACTGGTCCGGAAACCAACTGTTGATGAACTAGAACAATTTTGTGTGCCAACAACTGTTATAGTTTGTGATTGAGAAAGATTAATCATTTTATCCAACTGAGATTTTGGTTTATTATGACATGTCATTAAGAATGTATAACACATACTTCAAAAATAGAATAAAATTTGTGTTAACTTATTTAAGACGAAAGTTAATATAATGAGATATAGTGATCGAAGGAAGAGCATTTACATTATAATAAGCTGTATTTATATAATTTTACATACCCTCTTGTATGTGTGTTTTTATCAACATGCGTAATAATAGCGAATCATCAATCAAATTTATATATATAATACAAAATAATTTACATATCACGCGTTATTTAATAAAAAAAAGTCCCAATCACATTATAAATTTTAAGTGGGAAGTGTATATGCAAGTAAGAGTTCTGACATGGTGAACATGTGTGGATAAAGAAGTTGGCTTACTCGCATCAATGTTTAGATATATGCAAAAATAGAAAAGGGCCAGCAAAGTCATCATTATTCAGCACTGTTATCGATATTATCGTTGTTGTCCTCTAGAAAATAGGTAATGGATCACATGCACTTTAATATTAGAAAACATGTTGTTTGGCTGTAGTTGCACACATACCTAGTAGAGTAGGAAGTTATCATCAATAGCCAAATCATAGCCAAGTTGACCTTCAAATTGATACCACATATATATGTTCAATGAACCCATACATAATAAAGGAAAAGGAAAAGGAAAATTATCAACTTTACCTACTTACTTAATAATTTGGACGAACAAAATTAAAAGAGAAAGAAATGGTGTACATTGTGGTCCTAAGAAAAGACAAATATTCATAAAAGAAACAAGAATTAATTTGATAATAATGCCAAGAAGCAAGTGACGGTGCATTAAATCCATAACGGTATCTCATTTTAAAATAATTATATTTTTCATCTTTAATGAATAAGGAACTTAGCGAATTATAATATTTTATATTTATTTATTTATTCTATTAATAAGCGTGAAAAAAAATTAAAAAAAAAAACACAAAAGGAATAATATATTTGTCTTTGGAACTTGTTTAAGGATATGGCACATAAAATTAAATATTTTGTGTTCAGTTTTTAAAATATTTTCTTGGTCTAAAAAAGTATTATTTTACTTGTTTAGTAGGTGCGAAGAGGGGAAAGCCCACGAGCAATTATTATCAAAGTCCAAAGAGAGAGAATAATATTATAGTAACTTATTGTTCAAAGAGCAATATTAAGTTACACACCATGATGCAACTCTTAGTAAATTCTAAGGATAATCAGAGTATAATGTTTTTGAGTGATCTACTTCACAAAATAGTTAATAAATATATAGATTCAATTATATTGAAATATAAATTTGATCGAACTAGGAATTAAAGTAGTTTAGTCATGATGCAATCAAGCTTTTATTAAGTGGAGATTTGACTCATTTACAATACAATAAGCCTAATAGAATAGAAGAAGATAGCTAATTAACTACAATGAAGTCCTCCTCATCTTCTCTTTCATTGATTATAAATTTGAAGCCAAAGAAGTGAAGCTCCAAGTACATTATCATGAACAGTACTTTCTAATAATTAACACATAATATCCAAACAACTTCTAATTAAACATAATTGAAATTTCACATAATTCATATTCACACCACTGGAAATGATCCTCCAGCATCCGCGAATTGTTTCTCCAGCTACAAATTAATCAATAAAGTGCAAAATGAGTCCAAACATCCTCTTTTAATTTCCCACTAAGGTAAATTTATTAGTATATAATTAGTGAAATACACATATATACTCCCTCATTCTCAAATTCAGTGTCGCTTCAATTTATTTCACGCTCATCAAGAAAAATAACTAATACTTCCTCCGTTTCAAAATAAGTAGTACTTTTTGTTTGATCACACTCCTTAAGAAAACTAATCTTTCCTAGATAGAAAAATATATTTTTACCCACATACCTTTAATAAATATTTTTAAAAAGATGCAACTTTTAAAACTATATCCATTTAAATAAGGGTAAAATTGGAAGAACATCATTAATGTCTTCTAAATTAGGTAAAACACCACTTATTTTGTAACAAAATCAATAGGCTAAACACCACTTATTTTGAAACGGAGTGAGTATTATAAGATAGTAAGTTACCTCTAATTATTAGAGATATTTTTTGATATTTGAGCACTGTTAAGAAGAAATAGTTCTTTAATATAAAAATATAATTAAAAATAATTTACTATTTTTTGTCATGAATTTCTAATGCGACGATTATTTTGAAACTGATGGAGGAGTATATATATAGTTGAAATATGGTAGAATATAAAATCACCTTAAATAAAGTTTCAAGCTTGCTCTTGACAAGGGTATACTCATTCTTTACTTGTTGCAAACATTTTAAGCACCTGCAGTAAATAATATTTGGATTTATTACTTCAATTGTCAAAAAAAATGTAGGAACAAGAAGAAGAAGAAATTACACAAAAAAGTTTTAATTTACCCTTCAACATTTCGTTCATCACAATAATTACGGAAAGAAATGCACAGTCTTTGTACTCTTTGGGCACCAATGCTGTAAATCAAACCATAAGAGTTTAAATTATATACACACGACTAATATAAAGTAATTTTTATATGATCAGATTATCTAAAGGATAATTATAAAAACTACTAAGTAAGATTAATAATCTGAAACATATGAAAGTTAAAAGGAAAAAAAGGAAAGAGATGTTGGAAATATTTACCTAGAGCTGCTACCTTTCAGTTGATGAACATGTGCATCCAGCTTCTTGAAGTCTACATTAGCTTGATTGCTATTTTTACAAACCAAAATTGCAAATTACGTTACAGATATAATAAAATAATTTTACAGATAAATTAAGAGGAGGAGTACGTTAGGTTGACAGTCAGTCTAAAACTTATTCATTCTTGATGTTACAGAGATAATATATAAGTTCATATATATTTTTTCTACCTAGTTCTCTTCTAGGTTTGTATGTAAAACACAGGCCTGGCTCTATAGGCTTTTAAAAAAAAAAAATTAAGCCAGCATTAGGCTTCCAAATTTGAGGGGCTCCATTTCTTTAGATTGAGTTTTATTGGAAAGAATTATTAAAAGATTAAATGAATCGGCTATAATAGGAGTTTATAATTTTTTAAAAGTTTAAAGCGTTTAATTCGATTTTGACTTTAGACTACTAATATAATTGAGCCACCCTTGATAAAACAGGAAATCAAACAAATTAAAGTGGGTTGTTAATAACTCACAGGGCTTTGGCAACTTCATTAAGAAGCCTTTCAGAATCTTCAAAGAAAAGGGATACCACTTCCACCACAAAGTCTGGATTGCTCTCATCTTGCAGTTGTTGCAGTTGTATAAATTGCTCATCCAGTATTTTCTTCTCACACCAAAAAGATTTTTTTCAATTTAAAAAATAACACCCATCAAGAAACCATATAATTTTTTTCTTTTCTTTTAGAGGTCAAAATTTTACCTCATTGTACAAGGAAGCAGTGTACTCAGCTAGTTTCCTTTGCAATTGCTCCATGATTTTGCTATATCCACAGTGAAATTAACAGCCTACTGCTGCTATTAATAGAATTGATGAAGTTATATTAGTACTAGTACATGGAGGAAGGTGGTTTTTCTTTTTTCCTTTTTCTACAATATATTCTTGGAAAAGCTCCAGCAGGGGGCACTCTTTTCTATAACAGAGAAGACTAATGTTCAATGAACTTTGCACATTGATTCACTGTATTTATATAGTGGCGCGCGCGCAAACATATATACACTTTATTTTTCTTTATTTTTTTCCCCTCACTTTCTGCAATTATGTTTCAGTTACTTGTGCATCCTTAAATGTCTCGCCTTGTTGATTTTTGCAGCTATATATGTAAAGCTGTCACAAGATCCAAAATATTTTTCACCGTGCCCTATTTATTTGTTTTTTTTTTCTTTCTACATATGTATAATTTTCTTAGAGTATTTCCTTTTTGTTGAAATAAGGAATTTGAACTTTACACACCTAATTTTAATATTTTTCCAAGTGAAATATAATTCACGTTCAAACACAATTTTATTGACTTTTAGATACTAATCTTTTTCTACTTCAATTTCAAATATTTTAAAACATTTTCTTCAACTCTAAAAACGTCTCGTAATATTTTTTCTATCATTTCAAAAGAATTACTACTAATATATCCACAAATAAATTATTAAAATTCATTTGCAAATGAAAAAACAAAAGGAAAAGAAGAATTAATCAGAATAACTGCTCACTCGACCGCATAAACTTAAAATAACCAGCAGATATAAAATATATGTATATTTCATGTATAATATGTGTATGATCATATATAATTAGTGCATAATCTGTGTATATCGGCTAGGAAAAGTAAACCGTGAAATCAATTAGTAATTTGTGTAAAGATTCCGAACAAACAAAAAAAAACTGTAATATTACATGTGAAATATGAAAGTGTAGCAGTAATAGAATCCAATGTTGCAGCAAAATTCCAATTTGTTGATGAGTTTCTCTTCTAAAGATGGAAATGGTGGCCATGGGCTGGCATGGGCAGGTCAGTATGTGCGGAACATTAAAAAGGGTTGGGGGCAGAGGGGTGAAGGTGACCAGCCATGTTACATCAATATCTCCAAGATTTAGTTGGTAGATTCTGTCTGCATATTCATATTCACCTATCTCATATTACCAATGCTCATGATATTCTTTTTTCTTTAATTTGGATTTGATTACTCTTCTGTATTTAAAATTTATTGGCCTGACTGATTCGAAAAACTTGTGCCGGATAGGTTTATTTAAGGAGTAAAACGCTTGAAAAAATAAAGCCTTCGTTATCAGACTCGAACTGAAAATATTTGATTAAGAATAAAAGCATTCTAATCAGCCCTCTACAAGACTACAATCATTAATTAGGTGGGATGAAAATTTGTTTCCTTATATTATATTGGACAATTCAAAACTAGCTTTTGAGGCTGAATTAGGTGCAAAAATTATATTCTTATCAAGGTGTCGGTCATGCCCACTTAATTTTTGTTTCGCTTGATGTTTCGCCCACGTATTATATTGTTCAAACTATAATTAACAGGTGTAGGTATACGAAGGTGTTGAATTGTCTCACATCCATGGTGGAGATAAAAAAAATTATATTCTTGCATGATCTTGAACAATTATCACCTCAAAACAAACCTTTAGACTTAAATTAGCCCTGATTTTCAAGATTTAATTTCTTATTTTTTCGTCTAAATTTACGTGATACATGACAAAAGAAGATTCATCATATAATTGTGATAATGATATAATATTGAAACTTAAGTAAGTGTGAAATAGCGTACTGTCACAACAAAAATCTGTCGTATTGATATCCTTGACATGTGAAAGTGAAAGCCAAATCAAACCATCTTATCTAATTGGGATCAACTTGTTTCTAGGTAAAGTTAAGAACGTTCTTATCTAAAATCAAATGAAATATCCCTTACCTACTCTTTTTTTTTCTAATAACTATTACATTTATTAATATGTAATCAACACTTTTTTTTTTTTGGGGGGGGGGGGGGTTGAAATATTATCTTTCAACTTTTCAATAACTATATAAGGACTTATAAAGGGAATCTCTTTCTGGTCAGTTTGTTTTGCTGTAGGGAACGTGTTGTTGATATTTGGTTGGTTGGTACATTGTGGATTAACTTACTGCTTTAAATTATCTTCGAAAGGGATAATTATTGGTCCCATATTTACGATGATTGTTGCCCCACAACGATAATTTCAAACAATTACCCTTTCTTTCTAACCATAGTAACACACCTGATATTTAATATCATAGTCAACAAATAATATTAAATTAATTTATTATCTAATTTTATAGAGATGATGAGTTTGCATACGTCATAAATTTAAATAGTAAAATATTTAAAGTAAAATAAAAAAATAAAAAAAGATTTATGTTGTTAAAAGAATTTCAGTGCTTCAAGATAATTACATACCTCAATAACCAAAAAAAATGGTCTCTCAATACTTTTCAAATGGAGAAATGACATGGATTTTCTTCAAAGAGAATCATTATTTGTCATTCGATTCCTTTTTGGATTTTATGGTATTGTGATGTGGATATTTTTTTCGTACATATATATATATTTTGTGAAGAATAAATACAAAAACTTTTGTCATAAATGTTGATTTTTCTTCAGCATGATGGAAGGGGACAAGGGAACAGGTGTCGAATACACAATAAACACCTGTTTGGGACATTACATACTTTCTACTTTCTAACATTTTCAAGACTTTAGGTTATACATTTTAAATAATTTTTACATCATTACATTTAAGATTGTTTTTTTCTTTTTACCTGTTACAACATATTTTATTTCTACTAAATTCTAAATTCAAAGTTTGGAACAAATATGCCAAGAAATTGATGGTAGCTTTTGTAAGATTAACTCTAGGTGCAGATTATGATCTTGAACACAATAATTTTATAAAGAAAAATGTTACAGAAAATAAATATACTTGATGTGAAAGACATTATCAAATATGATAATTCTACGGAGAGAAATGTTACAGAAAACATGTTTGGTGTGAAAGACATTATCACAAAAGCGTTAATGGCAAAATTGATTTTAATTTTACCTCCTTGATTAATTAAAACATAATAAGATACCTCTATCAAATAATCAATATACGAACGAGATCTAATTTTTTATTAAATATTTGTTATAGACTTTATATTAATTGAGCTACAAATAAAATAATAATTTTTAGAGCTTTTCCTATATGAGTTCAAATTGTCCCCATACTGTAAGTGATGAATGAATAATAACAATAATACTATAACTTTACAAAACCTCTATAATTGGGAGCACTTGCATTGCAGTCCAGATCATAATGAAAACTATAGCATATTTTAACATAAAAGACAAATTTTGGTTCACATTCCTCCTAGTAGGTAGGTCCTGTTTTTCCCTTTAACAAGCCTAGCAATTTTTTCTATAACTGCTTTTTTCTCTTCCACCTAATTTTTATTTTATTTTATTGAGTTAACATAGTTTTTGATTAGTAGTACCCTCTTTATCAATTCAAGTGACGACTCCAAATAAGAAAGGTAACACATAATTACTTACAGTATTTCGCCATTCTTTTTTATGGGAGTAGTTACATAACAATTTTTGTTTCTTTTAAATATGCATCCCACTAAAAATATATGACAATTTTATTTTATAATACCTCAAAAGCAAATCCTTAAACATGCTATGAAATTCACATTTATAATTTTTGATCAATCAAATTAAATATGCATACATAATTAAAAAAAAATTAATATCCGATCGATCTCAGCACGCATATATAATTTTTACAGAAACCTCTAAATAAACCAAGAGAAAGCAGAATCTAGTTAGAGAGATGTAGCTGAATAGTAATTGTCAGTTGGAGGTAGCACAAATTTAAGTAGACATGGACAGCCTCATATCATGTACGATTTGACTTATTTCTTGGAAGACGTGCAATATATATATGTTACTCTTTTTTTTTTATAACCATGGTGTCCGGACCAGTTTAGTATTTTTTCGTTTCTGCTGAGATTTGAACTTGAGACCTCATTAATTTGAACTCACTTTATTGATCACTAGGCTATACCCTTAAGTGCATGTATATATATATCGCCTTTAGGGATGAACAATGTATAAAGTATATATTAGGTAGTCCAAAGGGACCACTTGGTCGTGACACTTGCCAATTTGATCGCAATAGTTACTGCTGTATGCTAGCTAGGTGTTGACGAGGATGCACATTTTGGGATGATCTAGCTAGCTAGGTATCCTAAGCTTTCATTCAATAATATAAATGTTACTAATTGTCATGCACCTGTAACATGTATGTTAGGGGGAAAAAACCACAATCACAAATGGAGTTTAATTAAGTTCAAAATTATGACCCACTTTATAATCTGAAGAGATCGAACAAGAGTAGTTACAAACTCACTCAAATAGCAACATTGAGTAGCTCAATTGTGAGATAGTAAATGGTGTTTTCTTTTTTTAAGTCTCCCATTAGATTCCGGTCTTATTATTTGAAACTATCTTTGTTATATAGATAAACATGTTTTAATATCTTTTTAACCCGAGACGGTTAGGAAGAGAAAAATGATGAGATGGAGTAGGAGGTTAAAGAAAAAAAACTCCGTTAATGTATCTCACTCTCTTAGGGTGAGATGGTGCAGAGGGTTAAAGGCTACAAATTGCTAAGTATAGGGGGATAATTAAGACTACCAATAGTTTAGTATGATTGAAAAAAATGCGTTAAGTTTAAAGGGAATTTTTAGGTATTCTATTTATTATAAATATTGTACAAATAATATAATCACCCATAAAAGAGAAAATCCTCCAAAAATTACATCCATTAATTTTGAAAATGGATGGTCTTGAATTTTTAACACCCTATATATGCCCCACAAGTAACATGACATTTCGCCCATAAAGTAAGCAGAGTTAAAAGTTCAATACCCGCCACACCTAAAGTTATTTTTGTAAATCACCAATGGTCTACTAAGAAAGAAATGAAGGGATTAATTGGTGGTGGGGCTTTTAATTTGGGGGGATTGATAAGTCATGTTATTAGTAACCACAATGAAAATGTGAAGGACGAAAGTTTGGGGCAACTCTGTTCAATTGGCACGCGAGACCAGAAATATGGGCTATATGTGGCATATGTCGGCCGTACTCTACAGTAATATATATGATCAACCCACCAATTCAGATTGGACCTGTGTCTCAGTATGCCCCCCCCCCCTCTTGAGTTGGCTACACCTCCCCTTTTACGAATCATATTTTATCGATTGTTGAGATAAGACATATATATTATGCGCCTTGTGAAATGATATATGAAAACGAAATTAATATCAAGTTGCGTAGTGATCAGAAGGGAGAAACTTTCTCTTTTAGAATGTTTTAACATTCATATGATGAGATGAATCTGAATTAGTCGGATCAGTGATTTCGAAATAAATCAAATCTTTTCAAATTATGCTTAATTGCAAGTCTAATTATATGTAGCTCTTATTTGATTTAGTTTTTCCCAAAGAGGGTACTGTGTATCATTTGCACTCCATTGACCCAAAATAGTATATAGACCTCCTTTTCATTGGTAATCTTACTGTGCTGGTTTTCAGAAAAGTGTCCAAGACAATATCACATGATATATGATCTTATCTGAAAGAACAGTTGATTTTTCAAAGAGCATCTATTGATTTGTATAAATTTAGGAAAAGATATCTAATTTTAACTGATTATACTTCATTATTATATTTTTTTAGTGATATATACAAAAAATTACAAAACACAGTTATATTTTAACATTTTATAACAGATATACATTAATATACGTATTTCTAAATTGTAGGTACAATTTTTATATGCACGTGCATATTGTGGTCTCTATGTATATATATATATATTGTCAGTGTATATAATGTATATGCATTGATACTGTTTGCGTGCGTACAAGCTACATTTTGAAAAACAAATATCGCTAGGTAGGCCTAAGTCATAGGTTGGTCATTCACACGAATGTCCTTATTTTAAAGTGGTCTTTAGTTTGTCTCTTAAATTTATGGTCTTTAAATTTTGATCTTCGACGCTTTAAGTAACAAAAAAGTGGTTTAAAAAACTACTAATAGTAAAAAAAAATCGTAAGACATGAGTTCTCACACAATTTATGCATCAAGGGTATAAGTTTAGTAGCATGACATAAATTCAGCAGCATGAATGAATTTGTATCTGGCATTAATTCATCAGCATGAATTATAAATTTGTTAGGCATAACATCTTGAGCATAAGTTCAGCAGCATTAATTTGTGCCTTCTAGGGCTAATCTATGCTTGACGAATTTTTTTAAAAAAATATTAAGGATAAAAATATGTCTTGCAAATTAAATAATACTTAATCTATGCCTTCAGAAAAATATTCTCTAAAAAGATCTACCTAGCGAAATTAACTCATAATTAAAGATATTTTAGACATAAAATTTTCAATAAATAAATTGTAAAAATAAAAATTAAAAATTACTCTAAAATGGAGAGAGTATGCGAAAAAACTTGGACGTGGTATACGCAGTTTAGGCCCGGAGATATGCAATGCGAGATGTCGGCCCATTAATCGCCTGTATGGCCTTCCTTGTAAGGAACCAAAAAAAGAATTGAAGTTAAATTCAATGTTTAATGAAACAGCTTTTATGAATGATTTTGATTACACATTTGTCATTTTATTTAATGGTTAATGCTACCGCCTACCAAGGCCTCCTAATTGCCCTTCATTATTCTTTTCCACATTGTTGGCTTTTTAATCTAGGTTTTTTTTTGCACGAATTTAATTAATTAGTCATAACTTAATTGCATCAAAAAGTCAGAATATTACAGCTCAAAAACTAAAACAAGTAATTAAGATAAATTATTTAAAATCCCCGTCTGAAAAAAAAAAAAAAGAGTTTTGATCCTTTGTAACTTGTAAGAAGAATTTCAATAAGTTCAGCTTGTTAAAGTCAAATGTACAATAAATGAAGACAACTATACAAATGATGAATGTAGCAGCTGAGCTGTTTTTTTCCAGAATTATTAGTTTACTTCCTCCAAAATTGAATTTCAAATGTCAACGTATTGACACATTCAATTCCTTTTTATTTGTCCAATTATTCTAGCTAGATATTGAAGTACTTCAACTGCAATCACTTGAAAAACTACAACTTTTTTTCCCCTCATTATATCTTGTTCTTTTTGATTTTTTATTACTCAACACAATGATATTCCTTAATTTGCAATCCAAACAAGGAACAAGATCAACAATAATCTTACTACTCCTGATTTACTTGTTCTCAAATTGTACAACAAAAATTCATTCCAGTAGTTGTAGAAGTGGCTGTGATTTAGCTCTAGCTTCCTTCTTCGTCTGGCGTGAATCGAACCTCCCTAGAATATCCAATCTATTTGACAACATGCCGTTCAATGATATCCTTGACTGGAATAATAATATCACTAGCACGTTTATCCTGTCCGAATCCAGAGTTAACATACCCTTCTCCTGTGATTGCCTTAATAACGGCGAGTTTTTGGGACATGTCTTTACGTATAATGTTAGTGCCAATGACACTTATGATCTCATTGCGACGAGGTACTATTCAGATTTGACGAATAAGGAGTTGTTGATGAGGTATAACAGTTATCCGGATAGTAATATCCCGGTTAATGCGACTTTGAACGTCACGGTGAAATGCTCCTGCGGGAATAAAGATGTGTCCAAGGATTACGGGTTGTTTATCACGTATCCGATGAGGCCAGGGGAAAATTTGAGGTCTATCGCGTTGGCGACTAATACTAGCTCGAGGCTGATACAAATGTACAATCCGATGGTGAATTTCAGTGCTGGCAGCGGGTTGTTGTACATACCTGGCAGAGGTGAGTTAAATTTACAGAAGAAAAAGAAACACTACTCCTAGTAGATCATGTAGTGAATTTGATGTAAGAAAATGTAGTATAATGGTTTCAAGTCAATTTTGATATGTTACAGAATAGAAATTATATATGTACTAGTGAAAGTATGAAACTGGTTTTTTAAATATGATATTGGAGTCATGAGACGGACTAACATAGAGTGACATGGTTTATGAGGATTCATACAGCTGAACTAAACTTGTTTGAGATTAAGGCGAAGTTGTTGTTGTTGTTTTATGGAGATAGAATAGTATGAATCTCATTGCAAACAGGCTCTGCTCAAGTAAAATTTAAGCAAGCACTGAAAATATGGAGATACTATGATGCCATTACCAGTTTAGCAAACATTTCCAAGATAGCAAGACGCCAAGAATTAGTGTAATTGTAACATATTTTCAATGTTTGTTCCACATGAGTTCTTTTCACTTTCTTTTAAAGGATTATCTCTTTGGTTACGATAATGTTGCTGCTGTTGTGATGGATCTTCTATTTGTAAAAATCCTGTTTTATCCATGGATATACTTGTTTTATGCAGATAAACTTGGGAATTATCCACCAATACCAACCAGGTACCTTTTTCAGATTTGAGGTAGTTATACATTGAGCAACTTATCTTAACGCATGCTTGTATGTTATATTAACATATTTGGTCATCCATGTTTTCCCTGGCTTGCAGCAAAGGTGGACAACCCTTTCCTTCTCTTTCTTTTGTGTTGATTCCTCCACTATGGCTACTTGCCCCCAAATCAAGTTGTTGATGGAAGTATCATACAACGTAAGCGTATTGATTATTCTGTATGAGTGTGTCATCAGGTTCATCAGGTAAAACAATAGCTGCAATAGCAGTAGCTGCACTAGCCGGAGTTTCATTATTGATAGGCATCATTTATGTGGGAAGTTATAGAAAGAAGGAACAAAGGGTTGCAGCAAACATCCCAGCATCTTCTGATCAATCCCATTCACCTGGTCCTGGTAATTGTAAATCTCACTGCTTTTTTCTTCTACTTTTTTGATCTTTCTTTTGCTACTTCTTTGCTTTTCCCAAATTTCAAGCTCAAATCTCCTTCTGAACAAAGCCGCCAGTTGAAAGGGGCTATCTTGGTTTAACAATTAAACTATTTCACAGCAAATTATTCTCATTCATTATCAAACTTTAATGTATGGCTGTGTCTAGTAGTTTCTCAAACATATAGCAAGCACATTGGGAGTAATAAAATCAATATAATGTCAAAGGGATTCTTGTGTTGTTCATCAAACAGCTACGTGGCTTTGAACTTATGCCATATCTTAGGATTGTTATTATCCTTTATGAATGAATGGAATAAACCTGGAGACTTCCGGAGGTCATTGAACTGTCCCTTTATTCTGTAATTAACAAATCAATATGGGGGAGTGATTGCTCGTTCCACAAGTTTATTACCAATCTTTCTTCTGAGTAAGGCCTAAGGCACTGACCTTGTTGATGGTGCTTCAGCAGGCCTTTCGGTGATACATGTGGACAAATCGGTGGAATTTTCATATAAAGAACTTGCTGAGTCGACTAATGACTTCAGCATGTCGAATAAGATTGGAGAAGGTGGCTTTGGAGCCGTCTATTATGCTGAGCTGAGAGGCAAGGTCTGCAGTTCAAATTTTTGCCTCCCCATGACTGCAAAATTTTGTCCATCTATAGTTAGTAATATATTACGAAATGAGTAAGGAGAACACAAATCTTGCACTTAGTGTCAGTTCTTGATTTTAAAAAAATTATCGGGGAACAAGCTGGAAAATTCTGATCTAGCTATAGTTGCTTGTAATAACTTTAAGATTACTAGGATGATTGTTAGTCAAGATATACTCATCGAAACAAATTCTGACGTACTGATGAGAATTGATCCAACTCTAATTTCCTATTAGATAAGGTGAAGTGGAGTTGCAAATCCTAATAGTTAGATTCTTTTAACTAGTACACCATGAGACGTTTTGCAAGTTGATTAAGTTAGATGTCTGAGTGGTGTTAATTAATATAAACTGAAAAAGCTGTTAAAACATTGTTATTAAAGGTTGTAATGTCTCTGCTAATTCTACATTGAAAACTCTGATACAGAAAGCAGCAATAAAGCGAATGAATAGGCAAGGAAGTACGGAATTTCTTGCTGAACTGAGAATTTTGACGCATGTTCATCACCTGAACCTGGTATGATCAATATCTTCTCTGTCAGTTGGTGCAATTTACTTTAGAAGCAGTTCTGTGTTATTTTGACGAGCATAAGTATTGGATGCAAGATGTTGCAAGTTTTAGCAATAGTCAGCTTCATTAGCATTCACATGTATTGCTTATTTGGTTGATTGTTTTGAAGGAAATGTAAAGATAGGGAAAAGAAATATAGTGTTTTTCCCACTCAAAGCATGTTGTTTTAGTGATTTTCTCTCCCTTTCTCTTCCTTTACATTTTAATCATTCCACATTGAGCTCGTAAAGCTGCAAGTTTAGTTTATCATATGAAGTTATAAACTGATCTTGTAGGAGTTGATTTGTAATTTACAATGGGAACTGAATTTGAAAATGTGTCCATAAAGAGAGCACATACCTAAGAATGTGAAGGATGTTTGCACTTGGAATTAGAGTTTTTGAAATGCATGTATATCATTTTATTGATCTGGCGCGGAACTGAAATGTGATATTATGCTAAATTTGTTTTCTTATTTGATTTTCTCCTCCGGTGCTGAATGCATGCAGGTGTCCTTGATAGGGTATTGTGTTGAGAGGTCCCTCTTCCTTGTATATGAATTCATTGAGAATGGTAATCTGAGCCAACATCTTCGTGGTATGAGAGTTCTATGAGCTAAGCAATATGATGGAATAGTTCATTCTTTTTTGTTTTCTTCTTATTTGCATTTGTGATGTTTATATGCCTATACATCAGTTAATTGTTTGATAAATCTATTCCAGGGAAAGACGTATTAACATGGTCAACGCGGGTGCAAATTGCAATGGATTCAGCCAGAGGTCTTGAGTACATACACGAGCACACCGTCCCCCTTTACATCCATCGTGATGTTAAATCAGCAAATATTCTGATAAACAAAGACTTTCATGCAAAGGTATCTCTAAGGTCCCTATTCTTTGCGTTTCAATAACTTCTGTAGTCTCCTAACTGGTTAAATCACTCACAGATTGGAGATTTTGGCTTAGCAAAACTTGTTCAAAGTGGAAATCCAACTTTACATTCACGTTTCGTCGGTACATTTGGATACATGCCTCCAGAGTAAGTTTTTTCACTATATAAAGTGTGTCTAATAATAGGAAATAGCTGCTGCTGTCCTAACCTTATTACTTAAATAGAGAATCTGTCAATAAGTGGTCTTCATAGAAACAGAGTTGGCCTTTAAACTTTGTGTATTATGGTAGAGAAAATACTATCTCAGGAACTGGTTCATCAAAATGTAAGCAAGCCAATTGCTTTGAACATTGATTCGAAGAGGGTGGAGAACATGTAGGTACACGTTGAAGTTCATGGGGTAGTCACTAGAACAAAATCTCTCTTGGCCGCCCCAAGTGTCTGTCATATCGTTGGCTTGCTATGATCACCACCTATACTTCCAAGATATATGACATTTCGTCCTTTAAAGATTTACTGTCCCAGTTCCTGTGTATAGCACAGAAAGAGTATTTCTTCAGGCTAACAGAGCATATCTAATGTGTCACAAAGATGTAGCAGCAAAGTATAAAATAGTTACCAATGCTAAAATGTGCAGGTATGGTCGTTCTGGAGTTATCTCTCCTAAAGTAGATGTCTACGCTTTTGGCGTTGTCCTTTATGAATTGATTTCGTCCAAGGAAGCAATAGTCAAGGAAGGTGGTGTTGATGAACCAAGAAGCCTTGTTACCTTGGTAATCTTTATTCACTGAATGTTATTTCATTGGCATTGAGATGAACTTGACAATGGACTTTGTTTATTCTCCTCTCATTTAAAATCTGACACTCAGTTTTTACATTTCTAGTTAGTGTTATGTTGCCTACTCCACGGTAATGTTAAAACTTTTGAACCACTCGATGAGTTAATTGTGATTGTTCCATGACATTCGTAGTTTGATGAAGCTCATAGTCATTCAAATCAAATTGAAGGCATTTCCAGATTGATAGACCCTAAACTCGGCGATAACTACCCCCTCAATTCAGTCTACAAGGTACAATTATATCTCACAAACTGCACTAGCTAGTTAGTTACCACTTTTTGATCTTTTTGTGCTCCCAATTGAAGCATCAAATCACTTGTCTATTGCAGATGGCACAGCTAGCTAAAGCTTGTACAGACAAAGATCCTCAAATGAGACCGACTATGAAATCAGTAGTGGTTGCTCTTATGGCACTCTCATCGTACACAATTTGATATGCTGGCTTTCACTCTATGGAAATCAAGATCTAATGGCAGAAGCAAGATCGTGTTGCATAATGTAAAGTATTTAAAGGTGTTGGGCACAACAGGGGCCTCCTCAAAGTTATATCACATGTTTGACATGAAGATCGATCAGCTTGACTTCATCTTCTAGTAAAACTACTTTTCCTATAGGGATCAGAACAATGATGTTCACAAGTAGAGATAGCCTTACATATCGTATTCTTGGCCTCACAACTATCACCACAAAGCAACAAACCTTTTACAAGGTCAAATCGTCAATTTACAACAATTATATGGATGTTTTAGCCAACCAAATTACAATCCCACGCAGCATCTTTTTTCCTACAGGCATACTTGAATCTTGATTTGGTACATGACCCAATGGGATGTACAGTGCTTGCATGAGTTGGAACAAGGAATTGATGTCCACAACAAGTGAAGTGGTCATGGTAAAAACAGTCTCTTGTAAATGTTTAGGTATGTAGATATGTCAAGGTATGGGTTTAACTTTTCAATAGTAATCTTAAATATTAAATTTTACCGTCTTTTACCTTTTGTTAAATTTGAATTTTCAAACTATATAAAGTCCCTACGGACGATTTTTCTTTTTTTTCAAATTCCAAATTGTTCTGTGAGAAGCATCTGAGTAGTTGGTGATCAGTCAACAATTGACTTCATGTTTTAGCTTATTTTCCTTTGGTTTATGGGGATGTTTTCTATTACTCCTAAGTTTTTTACATGTATTTATTAATTCATTTGCCCTTTAATTTTTTCTTTTTTTAAAAGATCTTGCCATAATTTGTGGACGATATTAAGTAGTACAAACCCAAACACAATAAGCATCAATTACTTGACTAATTAAAAGCAAGATTTAATGGTAAACACCTATTTTACCTTTAACCTCCTGAACTGAAATGAGTTCTTGTTATTAAATTAAGGTATGAAATATTCAGCTTTATATCGAGGTTTAATTAACATATGAAATAGAACTGAATTTATAAACAAGTGTTTCATCAAAAAACTAAAGGAGTTGAAGTCATACAAGCACATCGTTTTTTGCCAATAGCATTTTGAGACAAAAGAATATATACTGTTACATATTACTCCCTTTGTTCCATTTTAATTGCTAAATATATTTAAAATAGTTATTTCAAAATATTTGTTAGTTTCAAAATTCAAGAGATAATTGATCATGTTTTTCCAACTCTATCCTTAGTACTTAAAATCATTCTAAAATGTGAAAAGAGTTATTATTGTATGTTTTCAAAAAATTAATAGCGTTCTATTAGTCAAATTATCATCCCTATTAATTTTTTTTTAATGGATATACAAATTTTATTTTAGCAATTAAAATGGAATAAGAAAGTATCTTTTTTTTAAAGATAAAACAGAAAAAACGAAGATGTATTTTTTCAAAAACATAGGGAAACACACAGATGATTACGATATATACGAAGACACTCTACTTCGTCCAAAGGATGTGTTTGGTACGTAGAAAAATGTTTTTTTTTTCTTTTTTTCGAAAATAAATGAATTTATCTATTTAGCTTTTAGTTTTTGATAAGTAAAAAGATATTTGTATTTAATTTATTAAAGCATTATGGAGGTGGAGGTGTTGGGTATGAAGTAGGGTGGGATGCGTGGGAGGACAGAGAGAAGATAATTAGTGTGAATGTTGTTCATCATGGAACTTGTTTTTCTTATTTCTCTCGGAGAAGTCATTTAGTTTGTTTTAAATGAATTTATTTTTTAAAAAAGATATTTTTAAAAATTATAACCAATTAAATATAAAAAAAAATAAAATATATTAATAGAACATCTAGACAAGATGCGGTAATTTTTCTAATTTTAGCACCGACGATGTGTTTGAGAGCCAATAAAACAGCCTTTTACGCACAAGTCACATACTTATGCACACCCAAACTATTGATTAAAGTTCATACAAATTGACTGCGGAGAGTAAACGAAAAGAGTAAAAACATGCAAAAAGGTGGTGCATGCAACTAGTCAACAGCTTATGGTTTTTCTTTATGTGGCCACTTTCCTTGGAAACTTCCTCTTATTAATAATTCCCCACTAAGGAGTAGCTAGATATATTTTTTTCTTTCTGTGTTTCCCCTAATAGGTACTTGATCAAATCATAAGGATAATCGTATTTGTGATATTTGCAGTTGTTCATTATGCTGATTCCTGGTGCACAGAGGGCTGTGGCTTAGCTTTAGCTTCATACAGATTTTCTCTCTCTGCTATTGATAATGTGCTGGAAAAAGTATCTGAAATATCCGTCCGGTTGTTCTCGAACATATCTGCACTTGAAATCCTTAGCTACTCTAGTTACATAAACCCTAGCGAAGGCTACTGGATCAGGAGGATTAACATACCCTTCCGCTGTGACTGCCTTAATGGCGACTACTTGGGACACGTCTTTCCATACACTGTTTACCCTGGGGATACTTATGGTAGTATGTCAAGGTTCGACTATTCCGGTTTGATAACTGAAGAGTGGTTGATGTGTTTTAACAATAACCGGGTCAGAACATTGATGGTGATAGTGAATTGCTCGTGCGGGAATACAGAGGTCTCTGAGGATTATGGGTTGTTCATCACGTACCCGATGCAGGCAGGGGAAACTTTGGAATCCATAGCTTCGTCCACAAATACAAACTCGGAATTGATCCAAATGTACAATCCAGGGGTGAATTTCAGTGCTGGCTCTGGGCTGCTCTACATTCCTGGCAGAGGTGAGTGCTACAAACACAACCTCTATATATCTCAAAATAATTGGACCTGACTATTTGAATATCATAATATTTCTTACTACTCTATTTATTTAGGCACATTTCAATATTTGATATACTACTAATTTCTTTTGACTGCGAATTAAGGGTTCTGGAAGACTAATTAGATTCTAATACGAAGAAAAATGTTTTCCTGAAAAATAAGTGTTTATTTTCTGGGGTTTGGTAAGCAAGCAGAAAACATGACCCCTGAAGGAAATTATATATGTAAAACTTAGCTTAATTCTTTCTACTTCCCTCTTCCTCTGATTTTGAACCTTTTTATGAGAGATTGATTCGTTTTCTGATCTCCCTGCATTTGTTGAAAGGAAGTAGTACATTGAAGTCGATAATCAAACTTTTGCATTGTGGATTTTGATCTAGCATGGCTTAAGATTTGTACCTGAAATTTGGGGTTGTTGACAATATCCTTTTTTCAACCGGTTGATAATATTCTGACCAGAGCTCCTTTGTTTAATGCAGATAAATTTGGGAATTATCCACGTATGCCAACCAGGTACCTTTTTCAGACTTGAGGTGGCTGGCTATATATATTGAACAACTTGTCTTGGCTCATACTTGCATATTATTGACATATTTGCTCATCCATGTTCTCCCCAACTCTGCAGAAAAGGTGACTGCTCTTTGCTTTCACCCAAATCTAGTTGGTGATGAAGTTATTCATGTTACCCAAGCTTATTGATTATTCTGTACGAGTGTACGATCAGGTTCATCAGGTAAATCTATTGCTGGAACAGCAGTAGCATCACTAGCTGGAGTTACATTACTCGTATGCATCATTTACTTGGGAATTTATAGAAAGAAGGAACAAAAGGTTGCATTACACATCTCAACATCTGCTGATCAATCGCATCCATCTGGTCAGGGTAATTCTCTAGATTAACAAAAACATTTTCACAACAGAAATTCTTCCAAAGATTCTTTCATTCATTATCAAGCTTTGAATTGATAGCTGGTGTTGTCTTGCTTCCTCTGGTGTGTGTGTACTGTATTTTCACACGGATCAATAAATCAATAGTAAATTGAAAGTGTTAAAATTAGTGTCTCTTTATGATTAGTGTTTCGCCTTTGGCAGTGACCTTTCTGATGGTGCCTTGGCAGGCCTTTTGGGCATAGCTGTGGGCAAATCTGTGGAGTTCTCATACAAAGAACTTGCTGAGTCGACTAATGGCTTTAGCATTTCTAATAAGATTGGTGAAGGTGGCTTTGGAACTGTTTATTATGCTGAGCTGAGAGGCAAGGTCTGCAGTTCAATTCTTTTTCTTTCTTTCCAATAACTGTAGTAATATGTCTGCCTGTCTTGTATGGAGGTTGAAATCTTTCTATTCCGTACATATTTTTTTCCTAAGCTATTTCTCATAAGTAAAAGGAGTAAAGTCTTGGAACACTTATCAGTATTTTTGTCGCATTAGCTAAAAGTTATTTGTTTTTGTTCTTTCCAATTTCAATACGATGGACTTTACTAAGGCTGAGAATGGACCCTAGCTTCCCCTATAGGTAGCAAGTCAATTGCTACTTTATTTTCTTCCTTGTTTCATGTGTTTCAGAAGACTTCTATTATGAACTCAATAAGTAATACACAAAATCTGAGTCCTGCTTATGGAGTACCTTTGGAGGAATAATGAGAAGTGTGATACACCTAAAGAAGCGTAATTTATAAAAGCTAATGATTATTATGAAGAATTATTAGTTAAAAAGCTTATAGAGTAAAATTTGGGGATGTTAATGACAGTTAAATTTTTCCAACATTATACTGTAACTGGATATGTGTTGGGGGATTTCTAATTAAATAAACTGATAAGAACTTACTTACAAATGGACCTGTGCTTAAAACTATAACTTGAAAGAGGGCAACTCACCATTCAATGGGACATTTCTACATTAGAATTTCTTTTTACAATGTGAATCTCTGCTAACATATACTGAAAACTCTGATACAGATAACAGCAATAAAGCAAATGAATAGGCAAGCAAAAAGTGAATTTCTTGCTGAACTGAAAATCTTGACGCGCGTTCATCACCTGAACCTGGTATTATCAGTATCTTCTCTGTCAATTAAGATTGCCTTTAGAAGCAGTTCTATTTCTTTAGATGAGCATAAGTATAATGCTAATGTAAAATCTTGTGAGTCTAGCCTCTCACATATATTTTGTCATTATTTCACAAGTGATACAACATCTTGATATCATCGCATTCATGTTTGATATTTGAAAGAAAAACTAGTTTATAATCTACTTCATTAGCATTTATGGATGGCAAATCACATGTTCCGACGTTGCTGCCAGAAATAAATAACAAACAGAGAGTCTTTGCTTATTCAGTTGATCGTGTTTGAAGGAATAGAGAGAAATGTTAAGGAAAGAAAAGAAAGAGATTTCTTAGAAAATGTTGTTCAATCTATTTTCCCTCCTCTTTCCATACCTTTCAATTTTAACCATTCTAACCCTCAGTATAAACAAACTCTTAAAACTTCTAGTTGGTCATATGACAGCGTAAATAGAACCTTGTGAGAGATGATTCATGATTTACTATTATATGTTTCTGTAAATAGCATGTGGACCTAAGAATTTTTGGGGATTGGCTACATTTGTACTTGAAATCTGAAGTCTTGAATTATATGTATATCATTTATTGATCTGGAAGGGAAGTTTAATGTTGTATTATGCTTTATTAGTTTGCTTGTTTGATTATTTTTTTCCTGTGTCACTGAATGCATGCAGGTGTGCTTGGTAGGATATTGTGTGGACAGGTATCTCTTCCTTGTATATGAGTACATTGACAATGGTAATCTAAGCCAACATCTACATGGTATGAGAACTTTATGAGTTAATAGTGATGTGATGGAATAGTTAATTCTGTATATTGTTCTTCTTATTTGTATTGGAGATGTTTATATGCTTAAGCATTTCTTAATTACTTGATAAATCTATTTCCAGGGAGAGATACATTGCCATGGTCAACGAGGGTGCAAATTGCACTAGATTCTGCCAGGGGTCTTGAATATATACATGAACACACCGTCCCGGTTTGCATCCATCGTGATATTAAATCAGCAAATATCTTCCATGCAAAGGTCCTGTTAAGGCCCCTGATCTTTGTTTTCTTTGGCAAATATATATAAGTGCTCTCCTAATTTCTAAATCACTTAACTTACAGGTTGGAGATTTTGGCTTAACGAAACTGGTTGAAAATGAAAATTCTACTATACCTACACGTTTTATGGGTACATTTGGGTACATGTCACCAGAGTAAGTTTTTCAATTGTACAAAATGTGTTCAAACATAGGAAATAGCTGCTGCTGAAGGAGCTTATTTAGTAAGGAACCCTGGTATTAGGTGGTCCTTATGGGAACAGAGTTGGCATTTAAGATAAATTTTCGTTGCTCCATCCGTAGTTAAACACAGAAACCGAAATTACAATCCGGCTAAGACAACAAACCTGATGTACAGGTACAGGGCAGACTGGTGCTACTGGAGTCCAAAAGCAAGACCCCATACAAAGCTTCAACTTCCTTGACCATTGCTCTAGATTATGTCAACAGAATTCAATAACATATTTTTACACCTTCGATTTTTCAAAAATATAATGTACATGTATAAGCTGGGAACTTATGCAATGAAGGGGGGTTTAGTTGAACCCCCTCAGGCCAACTTGGTTATAACCCTACTGATGTGACATAGATAGTACCAATAACCAATGCTAAAATATGCAGGTATGGTCATTCAGGAATTATATAACCTAAAATCGATGTCTATGCTTTTGGCGTTGTCCTTTATGAATTAATTTCATCCAATGAAGCGGTAATCAAGGAAGATGGGGTAGATGAAGCAAGAAGCCTTGTTGCTTTGGTAATTTTCTTCAGCATATTTCTTAACAGAATGTTATCATTTGGCATTGACATGACCTTTTCATGGATTTTACCCTTCTTGCTAGTGTTACTTTCTCTACTTTCATTGTATCATAAAAAGTTTGCACCAAATTTACGAGCTAATGGTGATTGTTCTGTGATAATCATAGTTTGGAGAAGCTCATAATAATCCAAATCCAATCGAAGGCATTTCCAGATTGATAGACCCTAAACTCGAGGATAACTACCCCTTTGATTCAGTCCACAAGGTACAAATTACATCTCTTTGCTGCACTATGTACCCCTTTTTGTTTCTTTGCTCTAAATTGAAGCATCAATGCTCTCGTCTATACAGATGGCACAGCTTGCTAAAGCATGTACAGAGAAAGATCATGAGATGCGGCCGACTATGAAATCAGTAGTGGTTGCACTTATGGCACTCCCATCATCGAGTGGGGATTGATAATTTGATATTCTGGTTTGGTCCTTCAGTGTTTCGTCCAGAAGAGTATCTTGATTTCAACTTCTGTAAAATTACTTTTCCTATTAAGATCACTTTCCACAAATTTCCACGGACTACTCTCAGAAAGTAGTTAACACTACTGGTATTTTTGAGTTTTGAACTACTACTCTCGTGGTGATAACGTGGAGATAAAACGTGTGCAACTCTTCAAGGCATCGAAATTTCTCTTCCATATATTAATGTTTGTTTGTTGAAGGAAGACGTATTCTTGATTTGGTACATGGTACATGAATTAGAATAAGAATTGTATACTGTTTGCAGATGCTAGGTGTAGTTAGATGTAACAACTGATTTGCAGAAAGATTTAGTAGTCGCACGTTAAAACAAATCTCGTCTTCGATTCATGAGCAAGACATGCGTCACAATGAGATACTTCTTCAGTCCGAAAAAACGAATGAAGGGGCTCAAAGTACGAGTGCATAAGTTAGGATAGTAAATGAGGGTAACTTTTTCGCGATACTTTTGAATATTGAAAATACAGATGTCGGAGTATTGATTAAAGCAAGTGAAATTGAATAAATGTTGGGATATCTGTAGTCCTGGTAACCAAATACTGGTAGACATTTTCCAATAGAACATTTTTTATCATACCAAACAAACCTAAAGGAAATTATCAGGAGATCTGTAAGAAGACACATTTATCAAAATATAAGTCCCCAAAGGACTTGGATGATTGCGTTGCATCTAAACTTGTTTTTCCTTTGGTTTTTCGTGATCTTCAGTTAAATTTTTGCAATAGTATTTCATCACCCTAGTAAGAATTTAAAAGTTCCGGAAAACACAAGTAATCAAGTAGATGTAATAGAATCTCATCTGATAATAGATGTACCTCCTCAACGGCTCCATCTCAATATCAACTCCCATTTGATTTCTGTTCTACTTGGAACATTTTCTTTAGCGCCCTCGCTTGTATACAAGGCAGTAGAAAGAGACTCCAAGACAGCTCAAGAAGAGTAAAAGTTGCCACAACCTAAGAGGGGAAAATAGAAAACCAAACAACGCCGGGAGCACCAGGAAAACTGTCTTCCAAGTTTAATGAATGCATTCATTTGGAAGTACAGAGATTTGAACATATGCCATCTTTCTATGGAACCTTTGCATATTAGCCAATAAAACCACTAAAAATATCATATATTACACGAACAATTTAGAAGTGGAATGAAGCAGAACACTTTATCATACAGTTACTCAGCAACATTGCCTAACTATCAAATGCCACAATGTAAATAAGCACTATAGATTGAAAAAGGTTAACTGACAACATACTTTTTTTGGTCGATAATAAGTAAGCAACTTCACAACCCATTAGACATCAAGCAACCGATTCCCTATCATTCAGCATCATGTTTATACATCCCTCAACTTTGCCAAAATAACCCTGATACAAATAAACATCAAGCGACAAAGTCTAGTGTTCCAATCAAACACGGTCAATGAAACAGATAAACAACTGTACAAGCAATGGTGATTTTCTTTTCTTTTTGATTTTTTTATTTTCCTTTTTTTTTTGGAAAAATAAAAAGAACATAGTTTTACACAGCATAGACAAAGACATGTCCACACCAATCATTTGCATCATGAATTTTACTATACAACATATACAGGAGAATCGGACAGGAGAAACCAGGCATCTTCACTCCGGCAAAAGGAAAGAACTAAGTCATATTTCACATATCAGTCAGTAGATTTCTTCGGAAATGTTCAGCTCTATTCCATGGCATATACGCTATGTTCCACTGAATTGGCCAATTCCTACTACCAGCATTACTAAATGTTACTGAAATAAGATAGGCTGGTACTACGCGGGAATCAGAGTTGGGCATCAACCTGCAACAACCAAAGGTAACTACATTACATACAGAAGAAGAGATAATGACCTGTGCAACTAAAGGTGATGATGTTCAATACTGTCAAAGAAATAGAGAAGAAACCGGGTATGGGACTATCTAAGGTCTATCTGTTCTACTGCAGTAGGTCATTTTTTTATATTCTATCTGTTCTATTATTAATAGATTAAATCTAATATACAATATTTTGGCCTAAATGGTAAAAGGCATTGCATGAAACAAATCCATGGGTTCAAGAAAGGCATGTCACGTGAAAAAAGGAAAAGGATGGAAGACGAAGAAAAGAACAACTCAACAAGATAAATCCAACTTAATCACTCACCTTCTTCAGAGAAGTCAAACACACCTCCCAACATATCATCACTTTCCCCATCATCATCAGGTTTCTCTTTGTTGCAAGGACTACCACTGCTATCCATATCAGCAACCAGTTCAGTCAACTCATTTAATTCATTGTTAGTTGAAGCCTTACAGTAGCCTTCTTGAAAAAATTGCCCAAAATCTACAGGGTCGCATATATCTTCATGAACAGTTTGTTCGTCAATTATGTTCATACTCATGTCGGAACGATTGGAACTTGAGTTTGAAGCTTCACTGGTGATGACACTGTTTGAAGAATGAACCTCTCTTGCACTTGTTCCTCCAGTGGAGAAGGATTCACTTTTGGAAGGAGATGGACTATTTACAGCATAGCTTTCCTCAACGGAGGACAAGATATTTGGGGATGATTCTAGAGCAGCCTGCAATTTCTTACTCACTTGTGGGGCTACAGTATAACTAGAGCTTCTCAATCCATCACTTTCTTCCATAGATAGTTCAATACATGGATACGAAATTGGCCCCAAGCCAACTTCATGTAAACCAGGAACTTGTGAAGACCCTGAAAGCATATATGTTAGACAAAGTAGAGAAAGATTCTACCATAAAACAACTATTAATGCTTAAAAGAAAAGTTGAACAGTCTAACCAGAAGGAAAGCTTTTCTCAGAGAGAGAGTCTGCCCTGGAAGTACCAGTTGTGTCTGCTGACTTCTCTTTACCAATGGAAGAGCTGAGGAATGGAAGAAAAAAATCAATATTATTTTGACTGCACAACACTAGTATTAACCGCATCAAGATGTACCAACTATAAAGAACAATCTGAGCAATACTTGACAGAATAATGATCACTAGGTCCTTTATAGAAAATAATAGAAGTAACAATACTGATCTATGTGTGAAGAGATTCTAAGAAAATCCTGTATCGTTTGTATATCAGAATCTAATTGAGTCTGAAATGTTACTCAACAAAAAAATAAAACATGTGATCATCAGAGTGCACAAAAGGAGGAGATTCCAACAACCAAGACAAACGAGTGAAACAGAATTGTCAAATGCGGGGACATGCAAAGATGCATCAAGAAAGAGCAGGTGAATAAAAGCATGTGTGACCTAGAGAGAGCGCTATATAAAAACATATCACAATCATATGAACAAGTGAATCGAAAACTTGAAGATTTAGCGAAATACATGAAGTAAAACCATGCCAATCAAGTTCCTAAATACCAATTTCAGATTTATGCTACAGATGTCATTTTTTAGTGTAATTCAAGCCCAGTGACAAATTATAATATATTATATTTCAAACGTTTATTCTCAATGAATAAAAATTCATCTATAAAGATTTCCTCAACATTTAATATATCTACTATGTTTATTGTTTAGTGATGTCTCTTCGAATCAATCCATGGATGTTAGGTCGCATGCCTTAATACAATTGTGCCTACACTGACATATTGTTTAAGGCAAAGCAGAAATCTATCATTTGCACCTAGTTTTAGGTTTTACACAAACCGCAAACTATTGTTCAGCAACACTGAAGTAGAGACCCATATTAGCGATCTATGTAAAAGTAAAACCACAAAGTTCTTCTCTTCCAGTCTTTCAGAATAAAATATTTAGCATACTGCAATTGCATGCAAAAGGTTAAATTGAGAATCAGGAGACTAAGGAAAAGCAGAATATGGATCTTGCTAACAATAAAAACCAGTTGTCCCTTATGAGCAACGTCCACAGGAGCATTTTGTGGACATCAACAGCCATTCAGAAGTTTGTCATCAATCAAGGTCGATAACACTGACTATTTTACTTCAATTTTGTTTAAAGATTTAAACAGAATTTTTTAGGTGAGAGTTGAAAAAAGGGGTTTACGTTTTTTCGAGAACACAGAAAGAGTGGTTGTAACTTCCAGTTTCTTAAAATATGGGGCAGTATTACACAAGTGTGAGAAAGTATTAAACTGCCCCATAATTTAACTAATCAAAGAAGAAACCAAGGGCAACTAGAAGCCCTAAGTTTGGTTTGAAGTGAGGACAAAAAACAAAAGCAAGCTGTATAATGCAAGAGACATGGCGACTTATCTCTAGACAATCATTGGCTTTTGTAGATTCACTTAAATCACTTCAATATCTTTACAACTCTCAGTGATGAATCAGAGGATGAACAGAATTTAAACCCACTTCACTGCATGCCTGAAGATAGACACTAGAATTTTTCAATTGCACATTTGCTTCAAAAAAGTCACCTGCTTATTCCCCCAATTTTAACTTCTTGCGTCCACCAATTCATGGTCACACTATATTTTGTCTCATGAATCAGCCAGCAATCAAGTTATAAACAAAAACAATCAGAAATAGTTATGACAGGGACACATTCACAACCACGGTTAAGAACAATGACCTAATGACCACCATTATGGCTGAACCTTAAGGGACAAGAGAAAAGATCAATCTCATACACATGTATAGACAGAACTCTTCAGTGAAGGCATAAATCCTCATAATCATTCTACTATGCTAAGGTAGAAACAAATTCACTTTGCACCTAATTGTTGAACTTATCCGGTAAATCACTTTTTATGCTCAGGTTTTGTTGGGTCTTAGTTCACCGGATACTAAAACATAACTTCAATGTTGCCATATTATGAAAGTCTACTTGCCAAAGAACCAAGCTTTTAAGACTGCAGAATAGCCAGGAAACCCAGCTGATCAACATTAAAACTAGTTTCACTGTGGTGGATATCCATTCCAGCTTGTATCTTGCGGACTGTATGGAAAGAGAGAAACGCGAGGTTTTCTGAAGATAACACTAGCTCTATACAGAAAATTTGGATGAATAGTATATAGTCTTTGTATTTTTGTTGTAAAAGGAAAATACATAGAGGATACTGACTCTTTACAAGATTTGCTAGAAGCCTTATAGTAACCTTGTAAGATGAGCAGAACTCTTTCCATTTTATCTTTACTATAAAAATAGTGCTGAGCATTTCCTTAATGCTGATTAATATACTATCACTATTCTTAAAAGAACCAATGGTGCTTGGTGGGGCCAAATCTTAGAGACTAGGGTTCAAATGCCAACAAAGGCAAAGAGCACTAGATGATTTCTTCCCGTATATTTAAGCCTTGCGGGGAAGAATTACCCAATGCACCTGCTGGTGGGAGGTAACAGGTACCCGGTGAGATAGCCAAGATGCACACAAGCAAACCCGGACACTCATAACACAAAAAAGAAAACAGTTTCAAGACCCAATTTATCAATGTCCAAAACTATCTCAAAGAGGAAAAATTACAGTCGCAAAGAACCCATACAATGCCATAGAAAACTGAAAACAGTATCTACTCAGTCCTAAAACAGTAGGCCTCAATGCGAGGTAAAACCCAATTTTCAGACACCTACTCGTTTGGTCAGATTAGACAAAATGATGACGAATATGAAAGTGCAAGTGCTAGAAAATGAACAAAGGAACCAGGATAGCTATTGCATTACCTATCATCTGACCACTTTGACGGAATCCTGTGGAAATGGTCAAACACAGGCAGCAGATCTTTACGCCTTATTTCGACCTCATTGACAGGAATTTTCTCAATCTCAATCTCCCCCGCAGCAAAACTTCTAGAGATATCCTGCTCCTCATATCCAGAAAGAATCATGGTACAGAAGTATATCTAGAACAAATACAAATGACATCAGTACATATTCAGAAGTATAGAGGAACCAGACACAATTTCGATAAGAGATGATAACAACCTTGGACTTCTGCCAAATAGGTATCCTCCCAGACTTCAACTGCACCTCAGCATTGGAAAGGTACCAATGAGACCGATCACATAGTTTAGCCGAATCCTTTTCTCCTGTATCATCATCTTCAGAAAGAGATTCTCCCATGACTATGTCTGGAGCTTCACGGCCACCTAGAGTAATTCCATGAATACATTCCTCTCTTTCAGGCCAATCAGCTCTTCGACAGACATCCCACCACTGAATGGGGTCAACTTTCACCCCAATATCATCCTCTTGCATTTGAACTACTGAAGCAGTCCCAGTTCTCAGATAAGAGTCACCCTGCTCTCCACCAAATGAGGGCATCAACTCATATTGAATTAAGTGACCAGATGGAGTATAAGCCAGCAGATGCTCCAAAGCATTGAAGTTTTGCGGAGCAGGTTGTTCCCGGTGTACAGAACTGTGAAAAACAGCAGCAAGAACACCAGAAGGCACAGAGACCTTTCCTGCTGCAGAAGATGCAGCATTGCTCACTGTATTTAGCCAACCTGAATTTACATTCTTTATCCTGTTGACCACAGAGAGCGTGATAGGTGCTGGCGCTGGTGCTGGCGCAAAAGACTGCTGATTGACCAGGAAAGATGATGTAGACCACCATGGTCCTGAAAGAATAGGTAGAAGGATGGGTCCATCAACAAAAGAATTTTGTAGTTGAAGACCAGTCTCACCGCCAAAAGGGGATAGGACAAAAAGATGGCAAGTTCCCCTGGATGAAATAATAGCTACCCACTGACTGTAGTGACTAAAACAAATGTCTTGTATCACCTATCAAATTCAGGATTTAGAGAAAAAGTTTAATCAGAATCATTATAGTGACTGAAACCTCAATGTCGAACATGAGAAAACACAACAAACAAATACGCACAGCTGGAGTCACACCCCGATGAAGCTTGTAGAGGTGGACATGTGAAGCTTTCCAGTCGTTGCTTTGGTTTCCTGCTCCATTTGAGCAAGAAGGTACAATACGAAATATGTTTATATTATTCCCACGAGTAGAGGCAGTAACAAGAAGAGTGCCACTAGGGTCAAAACACAAAGCAGATATAGGACTAGTATGCGCCCTGAATTGTGATATAACTGCTCGAGAAACAAAATCTTTAATAACAACCTGCAGAAGAAAAGTTGGCAGGAAAATTCAGCTCTCATCACCACCGTACTGTAACTAAAGCTGATGCAGTTACTCTCTACCTCAAAATTGCACATAGCACAATCATCAATTTAGGAGCTAAAGTACAAAGGGAATAGGAGAGCATTTGAAGGGGTTGAACAAGATTTAAGTTAAATCACAAACTAGTCTTTTGTTGCTACTTTCCTTTTGGAGTGTGTATGAGGTCCATATTGATACAGAATGTAGGATTTCTTTTATTGATAACCATAGTTAGTTGTAGGTTCTCTTCTTTTTGGTATACGCCGTGTATACAGGGTTTTCCCCAACAGTAAATAATATCTCACCTTATAAGAAATTCAATTTAGGAGGTAAATATAGTTTCTTAGTGCTTAGTAAGGGAACATCTGGAGAACAAACTACTCGCATTTAAAGAGAGCGAGAGAGAGAGAGAGAGAGACAGAAATGTCTTGCTTCTGGTTGTCATCAGATAATAGGTAGTATATGCTACTACAACAACACAACACCCAGTGAAATCCCACAAGTTGATGGGGAGGGTAGAGTATATGCAAATCTTACCACTATCTCACAGAAACAGAGAAGTTGTTTCCGATAGATTCTCGGCTTAAAGTAAAAAGCATATCCAAGCAGTTTGAAAAAGGAAATACAGAAATGAGAGCAATAACAACAACAAAATACTGTGAAATGGAGAGCTGGGCAATATTCGAAGAACAAAAAACACAGGTGATACCCAAAGAACAAGAAACTACTAGAATAGTGCTAATACCATTTGTAAAAAAGAAGGTCCAAATACGACTACCAAACCTATCCCACAGAAAAGTGATAGAACCCTCAACTACCAACTGACCTTCTATCCTAACAGGTAGTATATGCTTCTTAGTATAATAGAGCTTAATACTGATTCAAAAAGTAGAAAAGAGCTTAATTTTGAATAGTCGAAGAGCTAAAAATCACCGTTCAAACTTGGGAAGGACAAAGAACAAATATCTTTTTTATAAATGAGAAGTCTGTTGTTGACAGCTACGGAACTCATATATGGACTGGCCCCTCTGCCCTTCTCCACTTACTCACCAGTTTAAATTGAACTCGTGAAGTGAGGGAATCTTAGTAGCTCAGTTGATTTTTCACCTTGTTGGTGAGAGTTTGATTCCCTACTTTGTAATCCCCCTCCCCCATTTTCCCTTCTCCTGCCTCCGATCCCCGATGTAATAATAATAACAATAATAATAATGATAATAAATAATAAATAAAAAAGAATTCTATGAAGTGCATTAACCACATATCTCTTGTACAACTATTACATTGACCCAAGGCCCTGGGATTAAGAGAGACAAAGTACAAATAATTGTGCACTTATCATGCTTCTTTCGTTTTATTGAATTTACAGAGAGGATCCCCCAGGTTCAAGAGCTCAACTACAGTGCCAAATAGTGGAATAATCCATTGAATACTTATGTCTCTGGCATCATGCACTTGGAACATCAGACACCCAAGCAAAATATGAAATCATAAAGTGTGAAACAGAACCAGCAAATAAAAATTGCAGTTATCTTGTTCTCAACTATACCACAATTTATCTTTTCTGAGATACGGCCATCAAAAAAGTCAAAATCAGCAGAACACTCAACACACAAAGCCCTTCCTTAACACTCAACACACAGAGCCCTTTCCTTCCCTTTCCTAATGAAGCTTGTTTTCATTTTCAACAGAATTTCTCAATAAAGTTAATTTTCACGAGCATCTTGATAATACAAACAAGCTTTAAATAGATTATACCATGCCCGAGGCATCTGTTTCAGTTGAATGTGCTGGAACCCTCCCAACTTTCCAGCTAGCACTCGTTGACACTGGCGAATTACTCCCGTCAGGAAGAAGTTCGTGACAGTATTTTGACAAAGTCTTGTAGCCCATGTCTCCAAGATTGATCAACCCAGCAGCTAAATGTTTGCTTGACTCCATGGCATACCTAGCTACCAGATTTCCATTACCAGGTGATGTAGAAGGACTAACACCTGGAGAAGGACTAAGACTTTGGGGACTCAAGCGACCAGTGTTTGACAACAGTGGATTATTTGAAGCATATGCTAACCATCTCGGTCCTACAGCCATGGGACCATAGCCAATGTTGACCCCAGTCACACCTTGACCACCCAACTGAGGCACGGGATATGTGAGCACGCTAAACTTGTTCTCCAAGGTAAGAGCATCAAAACAGTAGATCTGCCAACACACATCAAAAATACAAGGGAGCATCAAATTTTCAGTGTAATTCTCAGATTTATGGACAAAGGCATAATCCATCACTATCAAAATTACAAGATGTTTACCTGTGCTGCAAGACCAACAGCCACTACCTTTGGACTGCATCTAACCATATACACGGTAGAGCGGAATCGCAAAACATGCACATAGTTGTGAGACCTTAAGGAGTAAAATCGCACAGCTGTAGGGGAGTGTATGATGCTTCCTCCCTGAGGCTCAACAAAGCCATCCCTCCCAGTTTTAGCTGGAGCAGAATCTTTGGTGTCATCACATGCCACAACCAAGAGCAATGGATGTGATTTCTTATATCCTTCACGACCATCAGATTTTGCAGGGATGGGCTGCATCTGTAGAAAAGTTACTGGATCATCACGCCTTGAAACTAGTTCACAAACATTTGAAGCATCTTCAACATCAAGGACTTGAAAGCCATCTGAGTAACCAATAAGGAGCACTCGTTTGAATGAAGACAAACCGAGCTCTAGTCTGTCAAAGCAAGCCCATAAAACCTGTTTGGCCAAAAAGAATAAATAACCAAGCCAATTACTTCTAATCGGATCATGTACAGCTTATATCGCCAAACTAGAAAAATGATGCTGTGAAGCATAAAAGACTACAATATTCCATATCAGAACACTGTTAGAACATCTTACTTCACTTGAGTATCTAAAAGTTGTCCTGAACCAAAGAACTTCGCCAACAAACATAGCAGTCAACAACAAACCTTACTCAAATTCCTGCTGCATACCCTTCATCTATTTATTTAGCTCTTTTTGCTGTTGAGCAGATATTTAAGAGGGTGAGGGAAAGGTCACCCAGAGGAGAGACGAGGACCAAATAAATTAAATGGAAATTACTCAAGCAAGTAAATAAGCGAAGAGAAATGGTACATGCTGATACTTATCAAGCTATCATACCCATCGCCAAATTCCTTGGCTGATGAGAATTGAAGATAAATAGTAATGGTAAAATTTTCCCTTTTAGGGGACCAATATCTCTCCTATATGTGTGATTCCTGCGGTTGTCTTCCTTACAAATAAGAGATGGAAGCTGAGACGAGGAGCTTCACAGAAGGAGATCTTGTTTGATCGCATAAACAGTTTCCCAGATTTAAATATCCAGAAGTAAAAGACTATGAACAGCTTCAACTTACATAGGCCAAAGCAAGACACAAATGTTTATATAGAACCTAAATGCATATAGATAAATTTACCATCTGCTGCATAGTTCCATAATAAACAAAATTAGAACATTAATATCGCTGATTAAATTGAGATTTACACGAAAAGTAATTATGGGAGAACTAAAATTTCGTTGTTCATACTGTCACACTCCACCACACTCCCCTTCTACAAAATATAACTAAAAAGAAGCATAAGACTTCTACAGTGATGAGATGTCCTAACCTAATAAAATATGTTACCTTTCTATCATTCTATTACCTTTCTATCATTCTATTTTTAAAAAAGTAAATTTACATATGCCATCTTTTTGTTTGAAAACCAAATTGAGTAAAAAGATGGCACTCAATAAAGATGCAAAGGTTTTCTTTTGAAATAGTGGCTTATATACCATTTGTAGTTTGGAATTTGAGCCCAAAGTTGTATTTGCATTCCAGAGATCCAGACTACAATAGCTTGACCGCACATGGTCACTAGGAAATCTTATGAGGGACATACTTGTAATAGTTACATATCATTTACCCTAATCAGAAATTAGTAATCACAATGGAATCCATTACATCAAGAATTTGAATAACATTTCATTAGACGGTGATAACATTTCAGGTAACAAATTATAAGTTTATAACTCAGAATCATGCCTGTATTTGTTACATTTTCCTTTGCAGGGATGAAGCAGGATAAGGAAAGAATTGGATCTACCATAAATGAAATGTCATTTATAAAAGGGATTTAGATATAAACGGGTCTATGATGGTTCTCAGAGCACACCAGAGCTTTCAATTATTTTTAAAAAAAGCTCCAGGATTTGCATGCCCCATAACATTGAGCATATGTAGGATAAGGAAGAAGCTTAAATTGAAACACAAGGTGCCTACAAGATCTTCTATATAATCAAAAGAGTAGGGCACTGTCCTGTCTACCCAAAAAATATAAAACAGCCATTATGATTTGACCCAAGGAACAACTGAAATGTATAAACTCTTTGGGTTCAATTTTCTCCGTGCCAACTTAGCATAGCATATATCAAGTCTAAATGAAGAATAAGAAGTAGAAAACTGAACATCTAATCATGTTGCATATCCATCTTTCATCTTCTTTTTTTTTGAAATAGGTAAGTTTGCTTATCCATTTTTCTTCTTTGGTAAAAACATATATCTCTAACTACATAATATTGTCCAAAATATTCAGTTGAGCTCTCGGAGTAAATGATCTCAATTATAAATGCCAAATGAAGTTCCCAAACCAGCTCAGTTTCACAAAATCCTATATTCAAATCCCTAATCAGTAGATAAATAAACAAAGTACAGAGTGTGAACAATAATTTAGAATAGGTCTTTTCTACCTATTAATAAATCTATAACTTGAATCCTCATCCTAACTCGCGCTATAAGAAGAACAAGTTCAACCAGCTGGCAAATCCCATTGTGCTTAATACACCGAGCAAATCCTAACTACCAAGACCTTTTTAAAGCCAACAAATCCAATTGCACCATGCTAAGAATCAACTAACTAACACTGTCATATATAAGAATGAGATGATCAACAGTCAAAAGCATAAAATGGAACTAGAACCCGAACCAGACCTGGTCTTTGCGGTGATCGTCGGAGGAAGAACCCGCGACGGAGGCGCCAGCGGAGCGTACATTGGACGACACCGTTTTGATGCAAGATGAGATGAACTTGAGAGAATTGGGGATAAATCCATTGCTATTGGTCCCATTCTTCACCTTATTTTTGTTACTACTGTTGCTATTGCTGCTGCTGTTTTGGCTTTTCTTCATAATATAATCAAATACGAAGTTTCTAGAATCTCACCGTTAACCAGCTAGTAACCACGGGAAAAAAGAATCAACAAGCACTTCAACAACTTCCTTCAGTCCAATACCGCTTACTCCGACTCCACCGCCACCAGCGTCCACCTCCGCCACTGCCGCCGAGCGCTGACGTAATTTGACGATCAGATGAAGCATGAATATCCGAAACACTTCACCGGAAAACCCGAGCAGATAACACCGGCGAGAACTTTTTGGTATTGATGTTGGTGTTTTGGGTTTGACTCTCAGACGGTTCCCTTTCCTCTCTCTCTCTCCCCTTTTTTCTTTTTCTTTGTATTTTCTGTGTATTTCTACTACTGCTGCTGTTCTCTCTCTCTCTCTCTTCATTGTTAACTGCGGTGTAAGCCAATCCAATTTTTGCTAATTTTTGCAAGTGACCAACAACTTTTGGAAAAATGTTACTTGCATCCCACTAACTTTCAATAGAAAAACAACCCCAATTGGAAAAGAACAAATATGCTATTTCCAAATCGAAATAATGGGAGGGTCGATTAGTTTTGTCACAAACTTATTTTTAATTTTATTATTTTACAAGAAATATGAAAATGACACACAATTATTTTGCAGGACTATTTTTTAAAATTTAACTTATCGAGGGATAAAGAGTAATTATCATTTGTAGATGACTCGGTTTTGATTGATGATACTCGAGGAGGAGTAACACGAGGTTAGATATTTGGAGACAGACCCTAGAGTTGAAAGGTGTTTAGTTGAGCAGGATCAAAACTGAATGCTTAGAGTGCGAATTCAGTGACATGTCTTATTAAGCGGACATGGACGTGATGCTTGATACATAGGTCATCCCTAAGAGGAAAAGTTTCAAGTACTAGGGATAGTGATCTAAGGTAATGGAGAAATTGATGAGGGTATCACTAATCGCATTGGGGTAGGATAGATGAAAAGGAGGCCAGCATCGGATGTTCTACGCTGTGACAAGAATGTACCACCTAAATTTAAAGGTAAGTTCTACCAAGTGGTGGTTAGACCGACTATGGTATATGGGATGGATTATTGCAGTCAAAAACTCCTATGTTCAAAAGATGCGAGTGACGGAGATGAGGATGTAGAGTTGGATATATAGATATACCATGAGAGATAAAATTAGGAAAGAAGATATTTGGGTCAAGATATGAATGGCTCACATTGAAGATAAGAGGTGGAAAGTGAGATTGATATGGTTTGGACACGTGAAAAGGGGTACAGATGCCATGGTTAAGAGGTGTGAGAGGTTGATCATAGTAGGCTTGAAGAGGGATAGAGGTAGGCCCAATAAGTATCGGGGTGAGGTAATTAGGCAAGATTTGATACAACTTCAGCTCGCCGAGGACAATGACCCTTGACAGGAGGGTGTGGAGGTCAAGGATTATGGTAAAAGGTTAGTTAGTAGTGAGACGTACTTCGTTCTCCATCCCAGAGTTTAGTACTATTATTTTCTTTTCTATTTTTAGATTTCTATCATTATATATTATTTCAACATCTTATTATCTTGTTGTTGTTTATATTTGTTACTATTGCCTCTTTTTTCATTATTTGCCCAGCCAAGAGTCTTTTAGAAACAACAATTTTACCTTCTCAAAAGTAAGGGTAAAGTCCACATATATTCTACTATCCTCAGACCACACTTGTGGGATACACTTATAAAAATAATATTAGCATCTATTTTTTCTTTGCTACTTAATTCGCTGGGTCAAAGTGTTTTTATTCCCCTAAATATGAGATATTTAGTAATTTTAGTAAATTATAGTGACATTAGATAATAATAATAAGAAGAAGAAGAAATTTACTTAGAAATGTGATTTTATACAAGTTAGAATGACAAAAAAAATATTATTTTTTTTAAAGAAAAAAGGATATATATTCCTAGTAAATTTTGAAAGAATTTAAGTTGTGTCAATCCCAATTACATGTAATAATAACTATGAGCTATAGCTTTCATTCAAGTGAAAATATCAAACATATAAAAGTAACATTGATAGGTTATCAAACTTAAATCTTCACAAACGAAAATATGCTCTAGGTACTTGTTGGTCCGCAAATATTGAAGTTGAGAAAATACTAATAAAGTTTCCCATGCATATATGTAGAAATGAGATTCTGGCGCCTAGTGGTGGAGGTGAATAGGTCATACCTAATTAACATCTAATAGCTATGTAATTGTTGCACACAACAGACATAATTTTGGTAACCATACTACATATAAGAAGTGCAATTTATACTTATAGCAATTTAAAATTTAAAATTTGCTTTTATTAACTCAAAATGTGTTCTCATCTCAAACCTCATCTTCAACATTATGTCAACATATTTACACCTATATAAAATAAATACACTCATTAGTGATTAGCAATGCAATTAGTTTTTTTTCTTTTTCTTTAAAGAGGTAGAAATCCCCTTAGAAGTTGATGCGGCCACATATAGCATTAGTAAGAAGAATGGGGGAGGCAAATAGAATTAAACCAAAATAAGTAGCCGACAAAATGAAAGAGCGAGAAAATGAGTTTACGTCACGACACCCGGATGAGAATATCTTAAATGAGATGCCGAAGCAAACATGGGATTTACGGCCAGTTTTTTAGTCTATGCTCCTCTATTCCGGGGGTTGAGATTAGGGCTACCAGCTATTATATTAAAATTGAAAATTTTGTCATTTTAATGTTACAAAATATAATAACAGTAGTGATATATATTTTATTTTTTATATTTAATATTTATAGCAAATATTATTAAAATATTATGTTAATTTTTATATGATTATTAATATGATTAAATATATAAATTCATTATTATTCAGAAATTATAATTCCATAATAAGTTAATTGCCTATCAAACAACTGTATATTTCTATGCCTCTTCTTCTTTTTTATTGTTAGATAAATTATAATTATTCTTTTATTACGTTCCATAGTATGTTTAAAATACTTTTAATTTAACTGGTCAAACACAATATATTTTGCTTTTGAAATAAAAAAATAGAGGATTTATTTTCTTTCTACGTATTACTTAATCGATAAAGCTGTTAGTTGACAAGTGCAACAAGTTATTTATGATATATAATTTGAGTTCTATCAAAGCTACATATGTCAAGTTAGATTTTTAAATATATATTTGGTGAATAAACACTAAAATTATATAAATTTATACTTAATTTTGACTGATGTTATTTAGATTTTGAAATTTTAACTATGTTATGGTAATTAAGATATTCTTTTGTGTATATAATTAATTAATGAAAAGAAATTATTTTTATTTTATTTTAATATTTCTATACGTGTAAGGGGTTAATCTAATATAATTGATATATTTCTTAAGAAATCAAAGTTATAATTTTTTATTATATTTTATATGAATATATGTAAATTGAAGTCAACCAAATTATGATTATTGATTTATCATACCACAAAATATTGAAACAAACTTAAAAATATTTAATCATATCTAATTAATTTAAAATGATAAATAATATAATATTTTAAAAACTAAAAATTAAAATTACCGAGTATAATTGTAAATAACCATACTATACACACCCCTTTGAGATTAATAAATGAACATTTGATCAATTCTTCGGAATTAGTTATACGATTTAAATTTCGCGTTATCTCTTCGTATTTACGCTAATTCAATAAATACATCACAGAATAAATAACAAAGTAAATACATCAGATGTATTTCTATGTATATTGTTTTCATTTAACTATTTTGTTAACTATTCCAACTGATTCTTTTTATTTGTCATATTTTGCTTTTCGAAAGTCAATTTAATTAATATTCAGAGTCAAATTAAATTAGATTAATGTAATGTTTTAAGTTTAAGATATTAATATTTTGAAAATTATACGAAAATACTATAAGTTGTAATCTTTTACATATTAATATGATGAAAAAACACTACAAAAAATTACCTAAAAACGAGGGCCAATACCGATGGACAGGGTCAGTTTTTTGAGCAAAATCGATGCCAAATTGACGCATTTATCGACGTTGGAATTTGACTCGTCGAAATCGTGAAACCGAAGGATAGGGTCTTAAAACCCACGGACAATCGACCCAGTCCGCCGGTTTTTTAAAAATTAAAAATTAATGAAAGAAATTTAAAAAAATCGAGTGACAGGGTAGGTTTGTCCATCGATTTTCAAAAAATAAAATAAAAAATATATATATATATATATAACTACTTGAAATTGAACTCAGGTATTTACTATGACATTAGACAATTCTACCACTCAACTATGCATGCTCTTTGATGAAATATTTCCTTCGTCTTTATCTATACTCTTCAATTGCAATTTTACACTTCAAAAACCAACTGAATCCCTCAATTTTATTTAAAAATAATAAAAAAACTGAGGAACTCCGTCGGTTTTTAAAAAAAATATTTTTTTAAAAAGAATTAATTTTGACAGATTTTTACGTGAAAAAAATCGACGGCAACCTACCCTGTCCGTTGTTTTTTTCTAAAAGAAATTTAAAAGTAAAAACCGACGGACTGAATCGGTTTTTCCTTGATTTTTAGACCAACTATATCCGTTGGTTTTAACAATATTTTTAGTAGTGAAAATATATCTTAAATATTGATAAAAATTCAGATAATTTGACTCTCGAAAAGTGAAATACAACAAGTAAAAAAAATTTTAAAAAATAATATTTATTTTTACCTCAATTTAAATTTAACTATAATAATTTAATATTTGACGAACGAGTAAAGAATTTCTTTCTTCAGAACATATTTTACTTGGGAAATCGAATTTTTCGATAAGGAGCTTAATGGATCATATCAGTGTGAATACAAATCGGTATGTCTCAGATATCAAATGCTAAAGTAAACGAAAGGGATAAAATAAATAAATCAGAGTATGTTTCAATTTTTAAGTCGTTGCCAAACAATGCAGAAGGGAAATACCAAGTATCGAATTCATCTAACTCAACATTTTTAAGATAAAGTATAAATTTATATGTAGAACTCAGAAAGAATTTTAGTAGTTCGGTTGATTGATTATCTGAATTTTTATTTCATTGATAGGAATTCAAGTTCTCGCTTTATAAATTTTTTTTTCATTTTTTTCTTCTCTCATTCAGATATAATAAAAAACACTATAAAAAATAAATTAATATAAAATTCACAAAACTTATAAAATAATAAATATAAAATTCATAATATTAAAAATACAATAAAAATTTAATATTAAAAATTAAATTTATAAAACTTAAATTCTAAATGTGCTATTATTAATACGAAGTAAATGCCAACTTAACGGGTCCATTTCCCCACTTTTTGAAGACATTCATGACCCAACCAACGTCTCTCTAACTTCAAGTAAATTAAATTTTTGAGATTTTCTTTCAAGAAATCCAAATTCTTATATTTAACACATCAGATAGAAATCTAATACAGATTTTGAATCAGCAGATTCAATCTGGATAACCCACCGGTTCATGAAAAAAAAAAGTTATTAAAATGCTATCTTTAAATCTAAAAATCGAATAATTATAATTGTTCATTTTCTTAGCATTTGAATATTAGAAAACTGGTGAAATTCTTTAAGTACTAGAGCCAGCATTTTTGTAAATACAAAAGGAATTCTCATGTGGTCGAAGAGATAAAACTACAAAATATTTTAATGTAAATATTGACATTGAAATTAAAGAAGGTGGGTGGCGGTTGAAGAGAAGCAAGGCCAGTTCCTAATTGCCTCGTCATCTTTTTTGGGTGTATTGGGTAGGGAGGAAAATAATTTCCAAATTTTGTAATTTTTCATGTTTAGTAAAAAAAATTTAAAAATATTTTCCTAAGCAAAATAAATTTCTTTAAGATAAGGTCAAACAAAATGACCAAAAAAAAAAAACAGATTTGTTGTTTACTTCCTACCGTCCAATGTAACAACGGAGTTAGAAATTTTATTTAGAGTTTTCAAGATTATATATATGTATGTGTGAGAAAAGTAATTTATTTATATAATATTTATATATATATATATATAATGTAATTTAATAAAAGGGTATTCAACTGATCATCCTATTTTATATGTGGCTATGCCACTGCTCCAATGCGCCCACCTCCTACCCCTACCAACTCCTACAAGTCATAGTGTTTGCCTAAATTATATAAAATATTTTATAAGATAATATTATTTATTTATTTATTACTCCTTCTGTTCCATCTTAATTGTTAGGATAAGATTTGCACACTCATTAAAAAATAATTAATTAGAATGGTAATTTGATTAATATAAACTTATTAATTTTTTGGAAACATACAATAATAATTCATTTCATATTTTATAATAATTTTAAGTACTAAGGGTAGAATTGAAAAAATGTGGACAATTATCTCTTAAACTTTGAAACTAGCAATTATTATAAAATAACTATTTTTAATATACCTAATTTTCCTCCTTACCGAAAACACCATTTATCTCAATTTTGGCTACCATATTAATTTCTCAATTTGACTTGTATTTACTGACTGAAAAATAAATAAATAATAATATCTCAAAACGCTTGCTTGCTTTTAAACGTTCATTCAATTTCAAGCAATATGTAGCATCCAACCATAGAAAAAATGAATGGTAATGTTAACCTCACTATAATATAAAACTAGTATATTTTAATTTCTGCTCTAAATAAATATGAAAATAGAAACAAGAAGAAGAAAGAAAATAAACCACTCACTGAAAATATATGTGCACAAGTACAACGAACTGACGTGTAGTAAACATACTATTCAGTTTTGTGGACAAGTTTTGGTAATGAAATCTACAAACAGTGACAGCTTGTGGCCTATATTTGAATCTCTTCTATATATTATTGGACCATACAATATCCAAACCAGACAATCCTTCAAATATGTTGTAACTAAAATATGACTAAGTAATATAAGGATGAAAATATTGGAATATGTTTGGTCTCCTCTACGGAACATTTTGATTTTATACAACGTTTTTTTATGATTTGTGGATAAGGTTAGTGCGAGATTATAGTTTTGAAATTATAATTTCGTGACTAATTTATTTCATTCACGAGATAGGACAAAATAATTTTCCACTAAGCGATTTATATGAATCATTAATTTTCCTTTCATGGAGTTTCTCCCTTATATCAAGATGGATGAGAATATTCAAAATTAAGGTTGAGATCAAATTTATATTTCTGTTTGGTTGATAAATTTATACCTTCAACCAAACAGAATGTAATTTTAATTCCGCTCTTAATTTTAAGATGTCTCACCTTACCTAGTGTACAAAATGAACCATAAGTGTCAATATGAAGAATAACATATATAATGCACAAACTATTACTTTGTTAAATCCAACATAATATATGATAAATACCTCCTCATTTTTCTTAAAGGACATTAAACAATAGCTTTCGACCGGGAGAAACAACACATTCACCTTGTAACATACGCATAAAACAAAATAAAATAAAAAAGACATGTGGTTTAGTAGAGTTTAGATTATAGGGTAGGAATACCTCGAAGTAAAATTTCTTGTCTTTTTATAATTTGAAAAAAAAAAGAATAACTTTTTCAAATTTTTTATGTGTAAAAATAATGATATGTTATATGTAAAAATGAATATATCTTATAACAATACCATAAAACTAAAAAGAATTTATAAAGAGTTAGCGAGCCAAGAAATGTACTACAGTCTATATGTTATGAATTTTAAACCTATAACAATATTTGAATCTAATAGGGGGATTTCAGGATAGGAGTTGATCCAATCCTATTCCCCTTAACAAATTTAAATTAAGTTTTGTCCACGTAGTTTATATTACTGGCTGAAGTCACTATCTTGGTCCTTAGACTGTGCAAAACATATGTACGAGGATATCAGTCAGTTAAAAGGTCTTAAAAATACCATAAATATAGTTCGTTTTTCTTTTATTCGAAAGAACAAAAATAGGTATAATCATCTTTTTAGTTAATTTTTTCAAAAAAATTTGATAAATAAAGTATCATGAGATAAACAGTATTCTATGAAGCTCGCGACTCTTTCGCTTTGTTATTCTAGAAAGGTCACTGTTTTGATGAAGAAAAAGAAAAGTTAAATAAGCGCATGATGCCAATAATAAGAAATAAATGTTGTTGAACTACTAACAACACACACACAAAAAAGGAAAATACAACTAGAGGAAAAGAATTCCAAGTAAACAAAACAAAGAATTACTAGCTATTTGACCAATATATATCAAGAATCAAGATAGATGAGAAGGTAGCTATCTCCAAATTCCCATTTCTCTATCCAATATTTATACTTCTAAACTTCTAATCAATGTCGATGTCTCTCTTTTCCTGCCTCTTTCCATTTTTATTATTTTTACTCGCTTCGAATTTATGTGATGCATTTTAATTAGATATAATAATAATAATATGTTTAGTGTAGTTTCATAAATAAGCCTTATGAAGATAGTGTGTGCGGAGATCTTACTCTTATATTTTGGGAGATAAAAATAACTGTTTCCAAGCACAAACGGCCCCCAAGCTGTGACTAATTAGCTTTTCCTTACTGGTAATATTAACTACTCCCTCTCTTATATATATATATTAGTTGTTATATAATATATACATGTGACACTCTTTTCTTTTTAATCAGGCCAAAAAAATACATTTATATATTTAGTAATTAATTTAATATTAAAATGTTCACTTCACCTTTAGTGAGATAATTTATAGCCATACAAATATGTATGACTTATTTTAGACCATAAATTTTAAAAATCTTTCTGTATTTCTTAAACTCCATGCCCATTTAAAGTACATCAAATAAACGTATTTACGTAGAAAGATAAAAGATGGAACAACCGGAAGCATGTGATAAACTTAGATGTTTTGCTTTTGTGGCCATTGGAGATTTGGTTGCTATCGTTTTCAACACAGAGATGCGTGCAAAAATATCATTAAAAGACCTCCTTTGAAAGTGACATAAAAGTATATATACATGGTGGTAATTACCAATGAGTTTATTGAAGTTTGGTGTCACTGTTCAACTAATTTTTGCATAATTTCTTGAAAATTTCACATCATTAATGGCCATGCAGAAAAGTTTCTGATAGGAAAACAAAAAAAGGAAACACATGAAATAAACTCCTTCATTGGTCAAACATCTGATCATTATTTGTTTGAGCAGATAAAATAAAATTAAAAAAAAAAAATACTCAAAACTACATTGAAAATAAAATTATTCAATTCTTTTTCAAAATCATGAGCAAAAAGAAAAGTAAGTGACAATTACTTTTTGATTTTTAGATAATTAATTCGAGAAATATGCTATTGATTCACCAAAATGCTACCATGTCCTCTAAAACCAGCTGATAAGTTTTTATTTTTGTACTTACGATTATAATATTGGGCTTCTCGCCGAGTTTGACAGCAGTTCTTCTTGGGCCTAAGATATTGGTCTTAAATTTGTTGTAGCCCACATTACAACACCCCTGTAAAATGGAAACTTAGGATAGATATACATTTCAGCCATCTAGTTTATCAAACATGACCGAAGTATACATTACATATGTACTTCAGTTGTATATGATGCGTATATATTATGTATAGTATATTGTATCTTTAGTAAAAAGACCGTACCAGAAATGACCAGTGTGCTCTATTTCTGCTGTATGTAATAAAATAAAGCATTGTCCAGTCAAAAGTTACAAAAGAACCATGAAAAAAACGAATTGATTCCCACACACTATATAATTTTGCAATCGCATCTTTGGATTTCTGTCCCGTCGAAAAACAAGAAAACTAGAAATCAAATAAATCGGCATGTAACAGAAATTTAAGCTTTTTCAAGCCCATATGCTAGTCGGAGATAGCAAGCACCAGTAGAATAATTGAAGTGCGCATAGGTTGATCCAAAGAATACAGTTATTTAAAAAACACTTTGAACCATTTAACCTTCAAGCACAGTTTTCCATATGTCTAATATATGCATGGACACCATTACCAACTGAGAGTTTACTCACTTCACTATGTTTCCCATGGCATTTGAAAGAGTGAGAGCCTTTCTACCTCTTTCTCAAAATTCCATGAAAAACAGAGATGATTATTTGAAAGTACTTACATATGAGGGTTAAAAAACACCCTAAAAACTTCTAATTTTCCTTTAAGCTGTGACTATGCTATGTAATGAGCTACAGTATTACCAATTCTAGCTAAGCTGCTGAGGTCTTTGTATTGTCTTCAGAAATTGAATTTCTTAGATTAAGCTGCTTAAGATCATTCAGGCATTTCGTCGAGTTGTAGTCTGATGCATCCATCAGTTCTTCTGAATATGTCCTCCTCAGCAGGAATTTCTGCTTGTAGCAGCTGTCATCAGTCCTCATTAGGACGATAGCCTGCAATAGAAAAAAAAAAAAGGTCATCCTTTCAATCTTCATAAAACCTTCAGCACAGTACCAGAAGCTGCTGAACTGAACAAGTTTCCTCTTGGTTAACGTAAGGACAATTCATCACACAGAAGTACTAGCTGCTCCAAGAATTTCAGCATTGTGTTCTTCTTGAGAAAACAAATCAAAATTAAGTGGAATGAGGAAGAACATCAAAGATAAACACTGAAAGAGGTGTGGTGATGCTGGAAAGGTAATTAGAAATAGAAAAAAAAAAGTTAAAGAAAAGCAAATATCTAGTAGAGAGGTTGGCGGAGACGAGCGGTGTTTGAAACCTATGTAGGTTTCTACCAAGATCATAAAGACTTTTGATACCATCTAGAGGAAGAAAACAAAAGTACTAAATGTCTTATTGAAATTAGTAATTAACATGAAAGAGAACTTCATATAAGTGATTGCAATCAAGTATACAACAGATGGAATTGAATTACTAAAGTCAGCTTGATCCATGATTTTTTCTTTTCACCAGAAAAAGTTTCCCTTTTATTTCTTGAGATTAAATGGCATGCATAGGCAGATATGCAGACCTGTACATGTCAGCAGGTTACTTATTTTCATCTAAGACGCATACTCTTAACTCTCGTTTTATGGGTTAAGACAATTTAATGGATTATGTAGCATTAGCTTCCCTATGGCTCCAAAACTGCAAATTTTAACCTGACAAATAATTATCCTTTCGAATAGTATCAAGAAGAAAAGATAGATGATTTCTATAGAATTATAAGAAGCATTTTTGTAATTCTACATCTTGTGCCCCTGAAGAAGTTTTATGCCTTGAGAATTAACCTAGTAAACTTACCAAAAGCTGAATTAACCTAGTAAACTTACCAAAAGCTATCGAGTCCCTGGCCCATTGGAGAAGATGAAATTAAAAAATAGCAGAAGAACAGGCATCTCTATGATACAAAAATGACTGGAATTGCAAAGCTAGAGGCCAATGAGGGTGATTGAAAATAACTGCTTGCCTGATTCATTCGAGGCCGCATAAGTGGATTCTCTTCAACACATAAGCCAGCAGTTAGAATCACACGTTCCATCTCTTTTGGATTGTAATTATCACCAAGAACAGGATCAATTAGTCCTTTCACGTTGTGCTTATTGAGCAGAGGCTTGGCCTACAGTTGAATGTGTATGCTCGTGTTAGTAAGGATGTTTCCTGAATTGGATAATAAGGAATATGATGGAAGACTTGACACAAGAAAGTAGTACCCAAAGAACAAGGCTCTGCTGTGAATCATCTAATGCTTGCCTTCCAGTTATTATCTCCAATAGCAGCACGCCAAAAGAAAATACATCTGTTTTCTCATCCACAATGCCATTCATAAAATACTCCGGAGCGAAATAACTGACAATATCAAGAAAAAATGCATTAGATCTCCTTGCAAAGTAGATGAAGATAGCAGAGACATTTTCAAAGCTTTTAATACAGATTTCAGGACTGACAGACCCAAATGTGCCTTCAAACTTGCCCACATTATGATGTGTCCACTCTTTGGGAAGCCACTTTGCGAGGCCAAAGTCACAAATCTGCATCCACAATTTGCTGATCCATTAGACATGCTTAGAATAAGCAATAAACAAGGGTAATTTGCAGCAAACACACAAATCATCGTATCTACTAATACTAAATTACACGGAACTCAAAGAATACTATACTATAACTAACTAAAAGGAGAAGTAGAACCTCTTTGCCTGTAATTTCTCTCTGTCATGACTATTGAATCATTCAAACATAATCCACCAGTGCAATTTGCAGTTATTAGATTGATTTATGCATTAACTGTGCTTAATATATATATAAACCAAATACAGAAGATGGAAGTTGGACTTCTATTTCTAATCCTGGGACAAATGAAATTTGTATGTCAGGTTTTCTCCAGCACATTAAGAAACTTTTATAAACATTTGAACTATTTAGAAAAATAATCACTACAAAATTCCACATTTAGAAATGCCAAGCAAGAAAATGGGATTGTATTCCTGAATAAGATAATACTTATCCTCTATACAAATGTTTTTCCTTACATTACACATAAATACTTTTTTTCCTTCATATTCTCCTTACTTCAGTAGTTCAGTAGAGCTCGTGTTACAATTGCACTCTATACTTGGGCGCAATTCTACACACCTCTTCCTTGACCGTTATTCCCCTTCTAACTCAATTATTCGAAGGAGGGATGGCGCCTTTCTTTGCCCAGGGGACATTGTAGGAGAACAAGTCGGGGACAGGGTGAGAACCTTTCACTGGTCACGCCCTTTAAGTGTCGGTTTTTTCATATTTAGATATGGACTAATTTCCAGCGATGGTTTCATTAGATATCTTACAACTAGAATCCTCTTTTTTCCAATCCAATTCCTCCACCAGCACGAACCCCAGTTAGATTCGAGCATGCTACAGTTTTTAGTTATTGGGAGAACCTAAGTACTTTCTTTCAGATTCAGGTAACAACTCTCGGGTGGTTATTATGAGGCACAAACCGGTGAATTTGTCCTGAAAGAGGAAGAACTTGTCCTAAAAATGAAAGAACGGTTGAAACTACGTGAAACCCTCACAAGGGTTTACGTACAAAGAATTGGAAAACGAATGGCAAATGTTTTTCCTTGTGTGGATCTTATTTCAATAAGAACTTGATAAGTCGATCCACCTACACGTCTTGTTTTTAATGTTATCAGGAGTAATTCCATGTATTGCTTGATGTACAACAGATAGTGGATTTATTTTTATCTTTTGTTGAATTTTTTTTCACGGCTTGGTAGATAATTTGATAAGCCAATGGACCAAAATTCTAGATTCAATATGAAACAATTAAATATTATTCACTCATGTCCAACAAATCAAAAAAAGACCTTTTTTGATTCTTTTTTTGAGTGTGTTATGGATTTTGATGAATTGTAAGATAAAAAGAACCTTTTTTCTCAATTTTCTCAAATATTTGATAATTATTAATACCAATTTTAATGCTTGGATTACTGTTGGTATCAATATTAACCCAGGCTTCAGTTTCTCCTTATTGTCTAAGAGATTATCAACAAAACAACCAAATTTGCAGCAAAAGTTTTAAAACTATGTTCTAAAACCTTGCCAGAACAATCATCTACTTTAAGCTTTAATTACTAAAGAAATCTTTTTTTATTAAAGCTTGTCTTTCAGTCAAAAGGATGCTTTTGATACATGTGTTTTGAATGTTATACATGATGTATCTCACATAAATATGTACTCATCCATCTTTAAAACCTCTTTATATTTTTGTGTGACGCCCATGATGGAAGACAAGCTTATGAAGAGGGGTGCACATTACATAGTGAATTCCACATTTGGATGGGAGAAGTAAGTTACGGACCTTATAAGAATGAATTCAGAATCAACTATTGAGGTGTCTTTTAGGTTAAAACCCAAGAGAAAAATCCATGTAGGCCTAGGCCCCAAGAGGACAATACCTATTTCTTTAACTTTTTCTATTATATTGGCGGTAGCGGATAGGGAGTGGGAGGAGATTACAAGGTGGGAATCAATCCTCACCAATAAGGTGAAAGTTCAAGTAACCAACCATCTGAGCTGCTAAGACCTCAAAGAGGACAATACCTTAACTGTTGGACCAGGATCGTCACACTTTGTCCTCTATTTTCCTTTTCCTCTTTGTCGCGCTCTCATCTCCATTAGAGGCATGTCTTTTATGAAAGTTTGTCTTTCCTCCAAAAGGATGCTTTTGAAACACATGTTTCAAGCAACATTATACCCAATATATTTTACATGAATTTGTATCCTGTCATTTTCAAAGTCTTGTTATATATTTTCTTCTCTATTGTCTTACAATAATATACTTTTTCACTAATATAATACCTCTCCCGTTATGAATATACAAATGCAGGCCTTTGTAGGAGGTAGGGGAATCACCCGACCCCGGTAATGCCAGATAAAATCTTGTATATAGGTGTGTATATACCTTGAAGAGCAAATATATATTTTATTAAGCGCCAAAAACACAAAGACTAGTCAGTTCCACTGGTCAAGTTTGTTGATTAAGTTCTGCTCGTGTTAGATGGCATGGTTTCGATTCCCAACTCTAGCAACACTTTAGTTCTTTTCAAATTGTGGGTCCGCCTCTATTAATGTATTACTAATCTCCATTAAGGAATCTCTTTTATGAAAGCTATTTTTCATCCAAAAGGATGCTTCCAAAGCACGAGATATCAACGTTATTCACAATGTATATCACATGAATTTGTACTCATCTATCTCTAATTCCCGCTATCTTTGTTCTTCTCTATTTACCTTTTCTCACGGATGCATGATGGACCTTAAAACAGGCAACCCAACCCATCATTACTTGGGCTGCGCGCCAAGCCGAACCTGCCCATTTGTTTAAAAAAAATATCTTATAAATTCTAATTTAAAAATGCTAGCATAAATATTTAAAAGATAATATTATATGGTATTACTACTTGCTAACTAAGTCTTAAATTCACAAACAGAATAATCCTAATAATACTTATTAAGTTTGGCTTCAAGTAAAGTTTAACTGTATGACTTCACTCTGAAATACTGTCGTTCTATGCAAATATTTTGGTACATCCGTACAAGAAATGATCTTGTTGGATGTAAAGCTTCTTCGAGATTGAATAACTTTTGACATGATAGAACTCGAACCAAATAGAGATATTAATAAGTAAACTAGATAGTAAATGAGTAACAATAAAACTAGCTAAAATAGAAATATTAACTTAGTTTTGTTCTAATAGATCACAATAAAACATATAAAAAGATGACAATATTCTATCCATTAAAATGATGGTTTAAGTAGACTTTAAGTTTGGACTTCTCTTGTTATTTTTAATACTCTATTTTATTTTTATTTTTAAGTAACTTTTTATTTGGTCCATGGTCCGGCCCAACCCACCTCGCTCAAGCCGCACGGACCTACGAGCTTACTCGAGCTAGGCTAAAAAGCCTAGTTCTTAAATGGGCTTCAAAAATCATAGCCCAACCCTATCAAATTATGGGTTGGGTTGGGACCATCCCCGGCCCTAGCCCATATTGACGACTCTAATTATAATCCATTTTTTAACTCTTGCTATCATTATTTTTCTCCATTTCTTTTTTCCCTACTGAGATACTACCTAACTCTATTTATTTTACTAATCTCCAATAAAGGAATCTCTGTTATAAAAGTTTGTCTTCTATACAAAATGATGCTCTTGAAATGCGTGTTATGAACGTTATACATGTGAGATATCACATGAATTTCCTTTTTCTTAAACGCTAACAATAATTTTCATAAACGACGCAAAAGTAGTGCTGGAATTTTCTACACAAATGAGCAGAAAACGTGTTTTGAACGTTATACATGTGATATTTCACATGTATTTGTTTTTTTCTTGAACGGTAAAAATTAGAAGTCGCAAAAAGACGAAAGTATAGCGGTCTCTAATCAGAGGACTCTATAAATACTAATGAATTTCTGGCTTAAGCATATTTCCTTCTTACACAGAAAGTGAAATAACAAGATATAGTCTTAATCCTCTTGACTGTTTTTCTCTTGTCTTCAAAACATCTTGAGTTCCTTTCTTTCTATATCACCAATCACATAGAAGGAGGAATTGTATGCCACCGGCTATTTCTTACTTTGTTCCAACTCTTGCCTATACCAACAACTCAAAAAATCCCATATATTCCCAGGCATGGAGCCTTTGATTCTGGCAAAGTTGAGAAACAACTGATATAGTAGGTCAGTAATAGGTCAATGCAAAAAAGGGTGATTAATGTTTTCTGTTCGGCAGCCATATAAATAGCATCTGTGATGTATGGACAATGTATCTCACATGATGTGTACCCATCCATTTCTAATCTTTCTATCTTTGTTCTTTTCTATTTCCCTTTTCCCATACCTCTTTCTGTTGCCTCTCCTGTTATTCTCTATCAGAAAACATGTTTCAAGTAGTAAATAGGTTGCACAAAACTATCCAATTTGTATCCAGCCATGTTTTAACTCTTGTTATCTTTGTTCTTCTCTATTTTCTTTTCTCACTACCACTACCTCTCTCTATTGCATCTCTTGCTAGTCTGCATTAAAGGTATCTCTATTCTGAAAGGTAGTCTTTTCTTCAAAAGGATATTGTTGAAATATGTGTTTGAATGTTATATGCGATGTATCTCACATGATATACACCCATCCAGTTTAAACTCTCGTTATCTTTGTTTTTTCTTTATTTCCCTTTTACCAATGATGCAATACCTCTCTAGTCGCATCTCCTGCTAGTCTACGTTAGAAAACATGTTTTCAGCAGTGCATAGGATGTATCTCACACAAATATGTACTCATTCATTTTCTATCTCAATCTCTATTTGCTCCTCTTTATATTCGGTTGCTCACTACTTCACCACTTATTGTGATTATAAACAGGCTCGTCAATCAATTTCACTTATTTCCCTCTTTGCACCTCTCGATAGTCCTTTTCTCAACATGATACTAGCTTTCTCAGAAAAAGTTATCATCAAAGCCCATCACCAATTATCATTGATAAAATCTACAACAAACCATCAATCACATTCAATCCTTTGTGAACCAAGGTCTCACTTAATTGTCAATCTTAAACGTAAGTGCTTTTGTCCATATAAAAGCAGAGAATATATTCTTCCAAGAGGAGTTATTGAAGTGTGCATAAGAAGCTGGGTGATGATTCTAATTCTCCTAAAGCTCACCCTCGGATTCTCAAATCTGCTTGTCGAATCTACAAGTGTCCTGTCAGCTGGCATAAGTTCTTCAAAATGTGGAAGGGAAGTTTCCATCAAGAGAGTGTCTTCCTTTCCATCTTTAGCTGTTCCAAGGATATCAAGAAGGAAAAAAGAAGCGTGAGGGAAAATGTAGCAACGTGTTTCTATCCATCGAAATCATCCTAGAAGAACTTCATCCTATTTGACCTGGAGAATGGTGCCAGTAATTGTAGGCGAAGGTACGTAGATCTGTTTTAACGTCTCTCTTCACAGCATTCAGGCTTCTATGGTAGAACATATATATGCAGAACAACTATGGCAATTATGTAACACACCTGATCTCGACGTATATGTTAGATATGATCTTTTCTTCCCTTAATACTCAATTTTAAATGCAAGTGCTTTTAGACGATGTTAAGAGAGATGTCAATGAAGACATGACCATTTCAAATTTGTATTTATTTGAGTAAGAATATTACAATAAAAATAAATGATGAAGGCCAGAGCTTAGACAACTATAAATGCTGTTGTAGCGCCTATTCAACTGAAGCAGGGCATATTGGTATAAAAATACACTCAGAGGAGACCAGATTGTTTTACCAAAATTGTGTAGATTATGGAAGATTTAATAATGCCAGCTAGTATAGTACCTGAGGCACAAAATCCTCTGTAAGTAGAATATTATCAGCTTTAATATCTCTGTGTATAATCCGCCTTTGACAATTCTCGTGAAGGTAAAGTAGGCCATTTGCTATTCCAAAAATTATTTTGTACCTGGCCGCCCAATCTAGTTTGTCCCTTGAGCCTGATAAAAATAGAAAACAGTAAAATACCTTGTGTTAAAACAGAAAAGGGCGGTTCATCAACTACAAGAACAGAAATTTTGTCTTGTAATGAGAAATCTTGATACAGACCACGAAGATATGATCCTAAGCTCCCTTGAGAAGATAACTGTAGAACAAGGTATGTCCCTCCTTCCACTCCATAACCAACCAACCTTGCAGTATTAGGATGGTCTACATGTGCTATAGTACCAATTTCACATAGGAAGCTTTGTTCCTGCTCCTCTGGTGTACCTTTATTGAGGCGCTTAACCGCGATAAGCTGACCATCAGGCAAACGACCCTTGTAAACTTCAGCATACCCTCCTTTGCCAATCAAGTTTTCTGTCAAAGAAGGAGATCAACTCTAGAATACACATTTATCCTCTAAACAATTTTTTAAAAAATAAAATAGAATCTTGGTAGCACCATGAAAGAGTAGTAGATGTAGAAATGTATTAGCCTGAATGCAAAAAAGAGAGACGTCGAACCAGATTACAGACCTTTGCTAAAATTATTGGTAGCATTTTTCAGGTCACTTAGGCTGAAGTTCTTCCAGGAAGATTTGAAGTGACAGAAACCCGCTGTTACATTTTCCCTCGAACTTCTGCTTTTCCTTGTCAATGTCCTTGGCACAGCTAAAGGTAGAAAAGAAGGTGGTTTTTTGATAGAACTTCTTTTCCACATTTTGAAAAACTTGTGCCAGCGAGAGGTCACCGGTGGATTTGACATGCAGCTTTGAGAACCTGGGGGTTTAGCTTCCGGACAATTGGAATCGTTCTCCTGGTTTCTAATGCACACTTCAGTAACTCCTCCAGGAGAAGAATCATCATGTTTCTCCTTTTCCATCTCAAGCAATCTGATAACATCAGAGGCAAAAAAGAAGAAAAAACAAGTCATACACAATCTCTTTGAAATACAGCTGATGTCATCTTGAGCAGAAACCATGGAAGAGAGATTCTACTGTCCAGCAACAACAGCTTTGTTTTCAGAGGTATGTACTGCACCCATATTCATTCTCTTAGCAGATTTACTGTAAAATATCAACCAATAGTTCTAAAATTTATCCATCGAATCACAAAGTAACAGACTAACTCTTTGCTCTTATGCTTTCCTTGGTCTTGCATCAAGGAAAGTACAAGAACCAAGAATTCAAAGTGATTGCAGGCAGGTGGTGAATGCTTAATGCTGCATGCAGGGAGTCTGGATTTAAGGCATATATTCAAGAAAGGCAATAAGGTAGCAGATGACTAGCAAAGCATGGAAGCAATTTGAAAGTTTTTGAAAGCTTAATGTTGTATGATGTACCCCTGGTTTTTGTTTTATCATCTTATGAAAATGGAAACATACTTGTATCCCAGACAGTATTTATAAACTTTAGCAATAATAATATTAGTTTCTTTTTCAAAACAGGATTCCTAATTTCACAGAAACAAACACAATTAAAATGAAAATTGGCATAACCAATGTTAAATAGATACTAATGGGAACTTACTGATTACAAACACCACAAAAGATGTGTTTCACGACCATTCCCTGTGAAAAAGAAACATATCCAGTCAGCTTAGGTAAAAGAACAAAAAAAGGAAAAAAGGTGATTAGAACAAAAAGGCCCTATGAAACAGAACATAGGCGATTTCATGGTGGATGAGTTATCCCACCTTTTCTGGTGTGATGTAGGAGGTACCCAATAGAATAATCGGGTCGCATGCAAGTTGGTCTAGCCACCAACTTGATCAGAAAAAGTCCTATAGAACACAAAACCAAATGCTCTACACAAGCACAAAAATGCTCTCTTCTTCTCTGCATCATACACAAGAAAAAAGAAAAAGAACATCAATCATGAAAACAGAAAAAAAAAAGAAAAGAAAAGAAAAAAGGAAATCCTGAAAATCACAAGGGAATAGAAGAAGAAATAATTAACTAACAGAATTTTTTAGAAATGTTGAAACAGAGAGTCCAATGGAAATGATGACTAAAGTGGGTTGATACTGCATAGAAGAAAACCACAACTAGCCAGAAAAAAAAAAGTCTTTTTGGTTAAATATCATCCAAAAATTGAAGAAAAGATTGTATTAAAGACCCCTTTACCCAAATCATAAAATCTACTGTATCATTCATGAAACTTTTTTTCACAACACCATTACCCACCCCCACCACCTTAGAGAGGTGGTGGTTGTTCTTTTATTTTTGACAAGTGGAGGGAATTTGAGGAACAAATGAAAATGCTAATATTAAGGTCCTAGTATTAATGGCAGCCTGAATTTTGGACACTCACCGTAGAAAAAGGAGTGACTTTTCCCTTTTGCCCGTAGAGAGACCAGAGAGTGTGGCGGGGGATGGTTGAAGGGGTGGATAGAGAGGGAAATGTTTGTTTGGATTTTGGGAATTCAAATGCCAGCCTTGCGGATTTTTTAGATTTGTTTAGGAGCTGTTTTTCACCCAAAATCTTGACTCATTTACCAGGATACCAATAGAAAGTTAGTACATAATTTAGAATTTATTTAATTTTTTTATATATATTATTGTTGTTATTATTTTTTTAAAATTTTATTATTATTCGTTATTTATTTTTTTGTATTATTTATTATTGTTATGAATTATGATTCTTTTTTTTGTTTTTAGCATGATTTTTTATTATTATATTTTTTTCTATACTTAATTTTTATATATTTTACTTGTGCCGAAAATATATTCGAGATGATCTCTTTACTATTTTTTAATTTTTTTAATAAGAATTATATGTAGGGGCGAAAGAGAAAACAGAGAAGATGATGAGAACGTAAAAGATCATAATTCGGCAATTTATTTATGTACCTAAAAATGTTTTATTTTGTGAACAGTTTGACCAAAATGAGTTAAATAAGCAGTAAGTGATTTATTTTTGAGGAAGAGTTGAAAAATATTTGTCTCCGTGCGAAACCAAACGCACCCTAAATAAAAATAAAAATAAAACTTTTTGGTGGAAAAGTGATGTAATTACTATATTGATGGTTAATGTGAGAAAGGCAAAATCATTAATGATGAATTGCACAGTTTCTCATTCAGAAACTTCCATTTAAGAGGATTTTTCCTTTTCAATTAGTGGAAAGCAAATAAAGTCTCGAACTAGAGTTTGGGTACAAGATCCACAAAGGTGCATCTTTCTTTTTGTCCTCTCCAAAGAGAGTCAAATATTAAAGGAAAAAAGAGATGAATTTCATTAAATCACTGGCAAATATTACAATTTTTAATACTAGTACTCTCAAGTTTCAAGGTGTAAAAGAAAATAATTAACTTGAAGGCTGGATTAATTATTAAATGGCTCCAAATCTAAATTTAAGCGTGATAAGTAGCAAATTAGATGATTCTTATCTGGGTCCCCCCCCCCCCAAAAAAAAAAAAATTAATCTATTTTTGTTGTTTTGAAGCAACTGTAAATATGAATCGTATTTTGCTATTCGGCTAGTTAGAGAGTATTTTTTAGCCAGTTGACTAACAACGAGGGTATTTTTAAAACATAACGAAGAGTAAAATTAACTTATTTCTAATAGTCTAGGGTTATTTTAACCCTTTTTTCGAGATTTTAAAAAAAAAAGAAAAAGAAAGATGAGGTAACTTTTTTTTGGAAAATAGTTTTCCTAATGTGTGGTTAAAATTTTCATCAAACATGTAATTTTAATAAGTAATTCACATATTGGTAAGAGAAGTAAAATCTAAACACGCGATAATAACAGTAATTAATAAATAGGTCCCTCACAAGTACATTTATATATTTCTATGGTGGAAATAGGAGGGGAAGAATGTTGGTTTGTCTATAAACCCCACTTGCTATTTTATTCTACCATATATTATTTTTTCTTAATGCAATAATTAAACAAGGGTTCCTTGTTTTATGGACAATGTTTCTTGGTCTTAATTTCTTAATAATATAAATAATAAGCTTAATATGTCGATTTATTTGTTTAATTGCGTGCCACTGGTACCATTTGAAGAGTTGAATATGTAACACTCAAATGTGATATCTTGTCACAAAAAATGATCAGTCTCGTGAATCATTAGGAAAGTGAGTTAAATTATGGACATTGAAAGATACTAGCTAGAAATACTAAAGTTTGTCAGTGAAGAAGCATCCAAGCAAATGAATACATATATATGTAAAATTTGGGGGAGGGCAGGGAGAAACGGGAGAGGAAATTATAATATGGGAAATCGAACTCTTACCATCAAGATGAATATTTATGTAGCCAATTAGAGGCGGATCCTGAATCTTAATTTGATGGGTCTATTTTTTTTAATGTTTTTACTACTGAACCTATTGCACATAAAAAATTATGAGTTCAAAATATAATATTTATTAAAATTTTGATAATCTTTTACACACATATATAAGCAACATATTAAAATATTAGATTTAGTTAAATTCATAGGGCGTGAGCTACCTTCTACTCCGTAGCGAACTAATTAAACTACTAAAATTTTTCATTAAAAAAATATATTATAAGTATGCTAAACATCAATATAATGTAAAAAATAGTACTAATGGAAGCACTAGAAAGGATATCATGGTGATTATATATTCTAATAAAAAAAAATCCTCATTAAGCAAATATATTATACAAAAATGCTATGCATCAATATAATGTAAAAAATTGTACCGATAGAAGCACTAGAAAAGATATTATAGTGATTATATATTATAAAATAAAAAGTTTCTAATTTACCTGCTTCAAAAAGTCGGCAAAGCAAATAAAAATGACTAAAAATGAGAGAGTTATTAATTATTATAAATCATGTTAGGTGTTATTTATTTTCATGTATAGTCTTGTTAATGTCAGACTGAGATATATGTATGTATATAAAAAAGAATATGGGGTCCTTTCTTTGCCGGTTGTTACCCATGCATGCTCATTCTTACTTACTCACTTTGCTGTTTGATATGTATGAAACACTGCCTTTCATATTCGCTATACTATTACTTTTCTTTTTATCCATTTGATATATATATATATATATATATATATATATATATATATATATATATATTCGAAATTCAATAATTTGATTAATTCAAAATTTGTGTTAGGTAAGTAGAAAGGTCACGAAGGAGATTAAATTGCTCTTTTTAGGATTCAGTTTAGAGGGTGAAAGGACTTTTAGCTATTACATTACATCTCTCGATGCAACATTAGGACTTAACTCACTTGTTGGCAAGCAAGAATGGAGTCACGGTGCATTTTAAGGATTTGACAGAATTCAATAAACTGATTTTTTTTTTGTAAAAATTCAGAATTGAATCTATAAATTTAAAATTTTAAAAACCCGTTTGGTCATAGATTTTGAAAAGAACTTTCTGATTTTTTTTCCAAATATATATTTGACCATAAAAATTATTTAATTTTTGAAAAACTAGCATTATTATCCCAAAATCTGCTTCAAACCTATTTTTAGGATAAGATATATTCATTTGTACCGTTTTAAATTTTAAAATTTTCCCAAATTAAACTTTTATATTTTATAAAAAGAAAAACCTCATTTATTAGTTTAGATTTGTTAATAGGTTTATTTTGCTTAACTTAGTATGAATTTATTTCAGATTTGTTTTGTGTGATTTATATAATTTTTTTTTCCAGATTTGTAAATCCTTATCAATATATGAGGTCTTTCATCTTGTAAATTAAATAACATTTGTTTGTAATGTATAAATTTTTCTTCAAATTTGTAAATTCTTACCAATATATGAGGGTCTCTCATCTCCTACCGTTGTTATTATTTTATTTTTTTGCGTTAATGAATATTCGTAACTAATTTTAATTTGAAAAGTTATAGTAACTAGTAATTGTGTTATTAGCAGTTTTTTATTAAAATATCGTGTTATAATTTTTAGGATAATGTATTATCTAGTTCATTATAAAAATAATAATTTTATGCAAAACTTATCTATACATAGCATTATAATTTGTGATAATGATAATGATAATGAATATCATCATCAATGAAAGTTTTGTATAATTTGGATTATATGTTTGTTTGGTACGATTGAATATTTTCGATAGGAGTTGTTTTTAGAACTTATGAACATAAGTTACGTTTCATGTTTTCGAAAAAAAAAAGAAATATATTAAGAATTCTTGTTTAGGCAGTTCATATCATTCATATATAGTGTTTTGATCTAAGATTTCAATTCTTCGGTGTTTCAGCAAATAAATTCCAAGAAGAAACAAAAATAATCCAGATTCAATATGGGACTATTAAATATTTTTTCATTCATTCTCGTCCAATCAAAAAAAGCAAACCTTGTATGTGTATCTACAAATATTTTGGAGATAAATACCAATTAGAAGAAAACACAATTTTTGTTTTTCTTCTAGACGAATACGATATTGACATTTTTTTTCGGAATGGGATTGGTTTCTAAGATCACTTCCTGTCCTATGATTTTTATTAGTTAGTCATTTCATGTATTATGTTAGGTATCAAGGAAAATCAATTCTGGCTTCAAAAAAAACATTTTTTTATGAATAAATGAAAATTTTACCTTATTAATTTTTGATAATGTCATTTTTCTCTGTGCTTTCACACGAATATTATGAACAAACATATTTTTAAAACTTCAACCCAAACTTTACTCAAATTTGATTTTTCAGAAATTTTTGAAAATCCATGCAATGCCATAGAAATACTTGTAGCAGACTCGAAAAGAAAGTTTCATAATTCTGGATTAGACTCTTCAAACAAGTGGGCCTTGGGGAGGCCAGGTTTAGCCCATAGTTAACCAACTGGACTAAATTTTGGCCCATACTTAAGGGCCATAGCAACAACGGTTATGAAATTTTCCCATATATATATATGTGTGTGTATTTCAAATATATAGAACATGAATAATATGATAACAATTAGTAATGACCTAAATTGAACTACAATTGTATTTAAATGCATTTGATTTCATCAGATACTATTTAAAAAGCATTCAATTGAATCTAAAACTTTCATTACATATCTAAAAAAAATTTGTCCAAATGGGGCTGTGTATTAATTTTAATTTTAATTTTTTCAAAATTTTAGATTGAGTAAATATAATTTGTTATTTAAAATTAGGGAATGTGACCGCGCTTCGCACGAGCATCTAAATAGCGACCGGCGAATCGTCGTGCTACCGAGCTAAGGTAAGTAGAATTGCTCCAAATTAGTGTCAATATACTCCTAGCCCTAAAGTTAGTATTTCTCCCTTCTGGACTTTCGAGAATAGCGAGTTTTCGACCGTTTTTCTATAAGCCAAAGTTTGGGCTATATATATATTAAAAGTGTTACTTTCTTCCAGAATATTAGCGTATTTAGTTCTAATTGATATATATATGAATGCAGTTGGGAGAAATAGCAGAAGTACTGACCGAGCTATGCCAGTTAGTCGGAAAATTCGAAGCAAATGTATGTAAAGCTAGTTCCTTCGGGAAGTTAGTAATTCAGTATAGCAAATAGCGTGAACTATAGAAGAAAGAGTTCAGAAGTCGAGAATTGAGTCCAGTATGAATCTAGCAAGCATGTTTTATAATATTATGATATATTCAAAATAAAAGTTAGTAAAACAATATCAGTCAGTCAGATAATATCTCAGATACAGTATAGCTCAGTATGAGAATCAGTTTCATGTAGAAAAGAGTTCAGAATAAGAAATCAGAATACATATAGTATTTTCAGATCGAACATGCTTGCTATATGTGATTATTGTTTGTTGAGACCTGTTTGTGCTATGAGGGCACCCTTAGAGCTTCCTTGCCGCCCCAGGGTTAATAGTTGTGTCGACTCGCCCACCAAAGGGTGAAAATACGTCACTCCAAGGAGTGACATGCCGTCCGCAGTAGGATGAAGATGGGATGCAGCATTCCCCATATCAGGCTGATCAGCATAGCAGTATAGCTTACCCTGTCGAGCGCTTGCGCCCAAGGGGCCGGTACAGTTTACAGATACAGATTACAGTTTACAGAAACAGGAGTCTTCCGGACTCAAATACAGTTATAGTCAGGGGCCCAGAGAGCCCAAGCTGCATACCCAGGGGGCCGGTAAAGGTGCTCGTAGTCCCTAATTTAACAAGAAATTAGGGACCATAGATTAATGAAATCTTAAAAGACCCTTAATTTTTTGTTGGATTAGTTATAAGGATATTAAGCATATGGAAAAATTTATTATCAAATGCTATGTATGTACTACTAAATGTAAATCAACTGATCCCGCTAATTTCTTTACTTAAAAAGTTAAAATTAAGCTTAGTTGAATTAAACTTTAGAACTCAAACTTAAAATAATTTATTTTGAATTTAAAAAGATAAAACAACTCATTTTTAATTAAAAAAGTAGCACATTTTGTAACCAAAAAAATAGCCCATTAATTAGGCCCATAATCAAAAAAATTAAATTAGGAAAATCGAACCGAACCGAACCGAATTTGAAGAAAATCGAACCGAACTGAATTAGTTTGGTTCAGTATTCAGTACACTTAAATGAAAAATCGAAAATCAAAAAAATTGAACCGAAAAATCGAATGCCCACCCCTATTTGTTAGTGCCAGTATATATATATATATGTGTGTGTGTGTGTGTTTGGAGAGAGAGGGCGCACAAGAGAAGAGGTGCAGACTCAAATATCCAAACTTTTCTCCTTTCTCCTTTTCTGCTGTATAAGGAATGGAAAATCCTATATAGGTAACTATATCTTTAGGGTTTTGCTGCGGCTTGAAGTGATTCTTTATATAAAAGGGGTCTTATGAGTATTGTTTTTTTGTCTAATGGTGGCTAAGTGAGAATCAAGATAGGTAAAGATTCTGCCTTTAGTGTGGATTGGTTCTTTGAGAGAAGGGTGTTAATCTCGGTGCTCCAACATTCCTAATTGATAGTGTTCCTTAGATTTGCAGGTAGTTAGTTTCATTTATTTTTTTATCCATCTGGTTACAAAATTAAAAATAATAATTTTAAAAAATAATATTGTAAAAATAGTAAATGATAATTTTATCTATTCTAGAGTATTTTAATGAGGGGCAAAAAGTTCAATCAACATTTTAAAGAGTTTTCACATTTTTAATATAATGTAGATATAGATAAATATTTTTTTTTTGATTTTTGGATGTTATTATTAAAATTACATATACAAATAAATTATTTTAATTAAACTTTTTATTATGCTCAAGTCTTTTATCGTTCCAATATTATATACGCTGGAAACTATAATTTTTTAATTTTCTTTCTTAATAAATCACAGAAAAGAGATATAAAGGTGATAATATGGAGGGTAAACAGGGTATTAAAATATTCAACCTAAATAAAAGAGAGGGATAATATAATATTTGTTGTTCAAAGTTAGGGAGATATTTAATTTTTAAAGTAAAAAAAATTAGAAAAGGAAAATATTTTTCTATGAAATTATTCGGGAATGCAAAGGTTTTGTTACGCTGCCCTTTAGCTGTCTCTCCCTAAACTCTAGAGAGAATATGACGCCTATCTCCAAAACAATGATGAGATTGTAAATTCTGAAAAATTTACAGCGGATTTTGGTTTTAGCCATGATGAGATCGTCAATGCATTCGCAACCTCCATGGCTTTAGATTTCTAGATGCTCAGGTACTTTGTTCGTCCGTCCTTTAGATAGCAAAGCTTATTATACTGATTTGCTACTACTACTTTTTCTTTTTGCTGTGATTTGTATCTAAATTTTCTTTTCTCCATTTATTACTTGCGGCTGTCTTTTCTACTCTTTAGTGAAACAATCTGCATTTTTGCTATTGTTTTAATCTTGTTTAATTTCTGGGTTTTTGAGAAAATAAGGCTCAGGAATTGGGAAACTTTCTTCATCATCAATTTGATTTGTTGGTAAAAGAAAAGATAAATGAGAAAAAGCAATTTTATATTGCTGTCTTAACCACTGCCCTACCTATTGCAAGACTCCAACTCTTCTGATGCAATCAAAGTTTTCTTGAATCTAGGGATAAACTTTGTGATTTTGGGTGATTTTGATTTATTTGCTTCAGAGATGGTGAATTTCTTTTTAAAAAGTTGGTTTCTCTTGAATGTGTTTTTAAGATGGTTTGTTCATTTGCTGAAGTTGAGTCATAAAGATGGATTTCTGGGCATACCCATTTGAAAAGTTCTTGAATTCAATATAAAAATGATGGTGTCTTTTACATATCCCTTCCTCTGTTTGATCTCTTACAATGAGCAGCAAAATACGATGGCAGTTTTAGAGTAGGACATTTGGCCTTAACTTTGACAAGCATAAGTGATAAAAGTAAAGCATTGGAATAGATGAACTATTCTGTTTTACAACACACCTGGAGTGACAAAAAATATAATAGCAATAACAAACATAAAATAGAATCATACACGTATAATTGTAGCATCTATTTTCTCAGCAAATCTAAATGACACACTGAGATGTCTGTGATTAGAAGCCATTTCCTCTGCGGCTTTCAACAAATCAAGCTTTTCTTCTAGTTTTTGTAATTCCACGGAGATTGAGAGTGACTTCTCCACAAATATTTTGTTTTGGTCTTGTAAAGTTTCTGTCTTGCAGTTCATCTGCAATATGGCGCGAATTCAGAAAAAAAGACATGATGTTGGAGGCTTTATGAAAGCCTAAATGCCTAACCACAAAATCAGAAGTATCATTGTTTGTTCCCTATTTTCACGATCTTCATATATGCTCCAATTCTAAACTATCACCTTTGTTCTGCTCTATTAGACAACTACCTCAAAGCCTAAAAGGTCTAGGCCATCTAGCACAATTTACTAAAGATGTTGTGCAATCCACCTACTATTAAGTACCTGAGACAAATGTATGCATGGTGAAGTTGATTGCTGTCCATACTTAAAATTATGCTCATTATCTCTCAAAGAACTCCTCACACCCTTCACCAAATCTACAGCGTCTTGTTCACCACTTGATGTCTCATTGCTGGAGTCAGTTCCACCTTCTATAGGTATATGAACACCATTATAAAAATTTTTCATGTTATTTGGAATAAGATCAAATTGTTTGGACTGCTCTGGTGTTTGTGTCATCATCAACGGATCACCCAGTCTCTCCAAAAGCTCCTTGCGTGACAGTTGTCCTGCATCAGCATGATTTTCTTCTGAAGTCTTGAGGCGTCTTTTAAAATCTCCAGTTGCATCTTTTTGAGCTTCAACATCAGATAGCCTCCCAACCAAGAACCCCACTAACTCGTACAAGCCCTCTTCTGACGGATAAAGGAACTGCCTAAGCAATAAACCCAAATGCTTTCTCTAAGCACAAATCTAACAGGCACATGAAGCTATATAGAATTAACGCAAATCAAAATTCAACGGTTTAAAAGATAAGATCAATCTGGAAGTAGAAAAGCAAAAAAAGGAATCATATTCCACCTCATCTAAAATAATAAGTAGTAAGAAATTCAGTTTCATTTGAAAAATCAGTTCCGAAGCTTGATATAGATCAGAAGAAGAAATCGGAGGGGATGTTTTGAATGAAAGATGAAACAATGGTATTTAAAGAGGTAAAGGAATGTGGGTAGCCCAAGAAAGAATATTCTCAATTTCCAATAGTTTATGTTTTTTCCCTTTGGTAGACTTTTACTAATAACTCCAATTTAATCATATTAATTGTAAAAGAAGGAGATAAGATGAATTAGTAAATGAATTTTAAAAAATAATTATTTAAAATGAACAAAAATGCTCAAAAAAACTATAAAAAAGATAAATATGAATGGGGCTATTAGAGACATGCCATATCAACATGCCTCAAGTCTTCTTTATATATATATATAGTGTGGAGACTCAGCTATCGTTTTCACCTCAATAATTTTGGAATTAAATTAAAAACACGAATGTCAACTTTTTCATTTAATATTTAAGCAATACTCATGTATTCATACTTGAAGGGCTAGAGGCAAACTATCATAATGGATATTAATGAATAATGATATATGTTTGCTTTCTCAGTTTCCTGTTGTGCTAGTTATCATCACCAATAAGGAAGTTACTGTACAACACTTAACTGTCAATCTTAAATATGTTCTCATGATATAGAAAATTTGTGTTTATTAGTTAACCTGATTTTAATGAAATCAATAAGAGTCGTAGAATGCATATATTTAATTGTTTTCATCGATCTCAGCAATGCAAGTAGTTTTCTATTTCTCTCTTGCTCTGCCACTAGGCTATTTCTGATTTTATTTTATAGAACAAAAACTGAACTCAATTGTTCCTTTCTTTCTGCAAAGTTCGAAGCAAAAGAAGTAACAATTAGAAGGAAATATCAACATCCGTCGATCTTTTATATATATAGTCAAAGGTAAGTTTTCAACAGATACAGAGCAAAGATGTCAAGTGAATAAAAGGACTGCAATGGTCTATCTTTACAATTAATTAGTACTATTCTTCTCTATGACATGTGTGACATTCTTTCGTTCTGCTACCCCTTTCTGCTCTGGTGTAGTACTTTTCGTTAGTACCTTTCTCTCGATATTTACGCAGTTTTTAGTAGTGAAATATCTTGGATACAACCGTATAAGGATCTTGTTGGATGTAAAGCTTCTGCGACATTGAATAACTTTTGACATGACAGAACTCAAATCAAATAGAGATATTAATAAGTAAACTAAATAGTAAATGAGTAACAATACAACTAGCTAAGTAGAAAGATTAACCTAGTTTTGTTTTAATACATCACAATAAAACGTAAAAAAAGATGACAATATTCCATCCATCAAAATGATGGTTTAAGTAGACTTTAAGTTTGGAATCCTCTTGTTATTTTAAGTACTCTATTTTATTTTCATTTTTAAGTAACTTTTTATTTGGTCCATGGTCCGGTGTAATGCCCCGGAAGGTTAAAATCAATATCCAGGACTTAATTCAGAAAATATGGAAAATTGCAGAAAAGTTGCAGAACGACCAACCTGACGGGTCATTAAGGGACCAAACGACTCGTCAGGTCAACAGTGAGAAGGATGCCAAGAATATGTTTCAGTGTTTCTAACGGAAGATCCCACGAGTCGTTATTAGGCCCGTGACTTGTGAAGTTGTCCGTTGCCAAGCCGGAGTTCAGAAATTTGAGGAAGTTACAGTGTTCTCGACGAGAGGTCACCACAAGTTGTCATCAGCAGCAACGAATTGTCAGGTCCTTCATTTCCAGTCCCTACTAACGTTCTTACCAGTGTACCTGACGGATGCACGACGAGTCGTTCCCAGTCATGACGACTCGTCATATGCCCATCAGGAGTCAGTAGAAATTCTCCAGTGAACTTGACGGGAGGACCCAACGACTTGTTGGACCTGATAACGAGTCGTTAAGTCACCCGTTAGGGACACCTGACAGTTTTTCCCAATAAATCTCTAAGGGTTATTTAGTAATTTTCTATTCTCCCAAGCAGTAAATCACGTCGTTTTGACTTCGATTTTAAATGTTTTAGTGGGGGTAATGGGTCATTTTCCCCATTCCCCACTCAAGCACTTAGAAATTAGACTGTAAGTTCTCTCCATAATTCTCAGAGCAAGAACTAGGGTAGTTTTTTTCCCCTCAATTTCTCAAGATTTTTGTGGGTTCTCCATCAGGTATCTGGGGTTTTATCAAGGGGATTGTCCTTCCCTTGCGTCCCCAAAGTCCTCCTCAATTTCTTCTATAAGTTTTTAAGCCCTGAGTTTTTTTAATATGAAAATGTTTCATGCTTATTTTCGTCGATTTCACTTAGAACGATGTTCATGTATATTGTTGATATGATCCCCATAAACTCCTATCAAATTGTTAGTGTTTATACATAAGTAAATCTAAGCCCTAACTTTTGAGTTATGAATTCTGCTTATTAGATTTTCTCTAGTGAATGAAGAATGCTATGGGCTGAATTATCTAGAATTCCTATATATTTATATATGTGGAGTAGATATTCCATTAATGAGAATGACGTTAGCCCTGTTGAATGATATTCCTAGAATACTTGGAATTGCTCTATATTATGAAATTTCCATATTGTTGGGATAGGTTGAGTTCTCTTTTAGCTGCTAGTAATTCAGACCAGTTAGAGCATAGAGTCTCTTCAGAATCTTTCAGGAAAATGTCAATTGATCAGTTTGACTCCAGTTATATTTGAGGTGTCAGTGGTGCCTCCTAGTTTTCAAACTCAGATTCAGATTTCAGTTATTTGGTCCATTGGACGGTCATGTCATTAAGTTATAGCTCTGACCAGCCCCAGGACCCCAGTTCAGTTATTAGTTTTTCTGTAGACGGTTATGACGCTTCTAAATAAGCAGTTTTGACCAGTCTTAGAATCCAATTTCAGAATCTGGTCAACGCTCTCAGTGCACATGCAGTTATTTGTCTATGACTAGTCTTGAGCCCCAGTTTTTGAGCTATCAGCTTAGTATTTCAGTTTAGATTTTTCAGTGGGAGTGGAACTTAGCACCGAGCGGGCCGGGGTTCCAGCGCGCCAGGTTCCTAGAACTACATTGCTAGTGTAGGTTTTCAATTTTATTTGGCCTGATTGACCCCAAATATTTTGTGATCACCTCGTTCATGCCTTTATACCCTGGAAAGGTATATTGGGTCCTACCAATGGGGTGTATACACCGGACTCCACGTCTAGCTCACGTGGTTAAATGTCGGTTACAGACTCTCCCACTAGTCAGTTCAGTCTAGTGACAGAATAAGCAGCTCAGTTCAGTATAGTATCTCAGATTTAGTGTTTCAGACTTAGGGCATGCCTTTGACCATCAGATAGGGTCGTCTTGACCATTCCAGATTATATCAGTAGTTCAATTTAGTTTACTTGTCAGTCATGGCATGTCATTTCAGTTCAAACTATATTTTCAATATGTCTCTCCCACTTACTCAGTACATTCAAAGTACTGACGCATGTTTTTCATGCTGTATCGTTTCATGATATAGCTACAGGTTCTCAGCTCCAGCACAGATAGTTACTTCACTTTCAGAACATTCCACTTCAACAGATCGAATTATGAGTCCTCATCATTCGAGACGAGGGCCTTGTTTATTTATTTAATTTAGTTATGGTTTTGTTACTTAGAGTTAGCTGGGGACCTGTCCCAGCAACTCCTCAGTAGTTGGCTTTCAGACCAGACTTGTCTTTCAGAATAGTTTTCAGATGTATTATTTCTTTCTCTACTTTCAGTATTTACATTTTCTTAGTATTTAAAACTTTCATTGTGCATGTTTACTCAGAATTCTAGTTTATAATAGACCAGGGGTTGACTTGGGGTCGCTTGTGACTCTGAGTACCGTGTTACGTCCAGGGTGTAGGCTTGGGCTTGACATCCGGCCCAACCCACTTCTCTCAAACCTCACGGGCCGATGGGGTTACTCGGGTTAGGCTAAAAGCCTAATTATTAAATGGGCTTCAAAAATCAAATCCCAACCCTATCAAATTATGGGTTGGGTTGGGACGGCCCACCAGGCCTAGCCCACATTGACGGCTCTAATTATTATCCCTTTTTTAACTCTTGCTATCATTGTTTTTCTCGACTTCCTTTTTCCCCATTGAGATACTACCTAACTCTATTTATTTTACTAATCTCCACTAAAGGAATCTCTTTTATGAAAATTTTCCTTCTATACAAAATGATGCTCTTGAAATGGGTGTTGTGAATGTTATACATGTGAGATATCACATGAATTTCCTTTTTTCTTAAACGCTAATAATAATTCTTATAAACGACACAAAAGTATTGCTGGAATTTCCTGTACAGGTGAGCAGAAAAACGCGTTTTGAACGTTATACATGTGATATTTCACATGTATTTGTTTTTTTGTTGAACGGTCATTATATTCGTAAACAACACAAAAGTAGGTATGAAATTTTTGGTAGAAGTTGCAAAAAAACAAAAGTATAGCGCTCTATAAATACTAATGAATTTCTAGCTTATGCATATTCCTTCTTACACAAAAAGTGAAATAACAAGATATAGTCTTAATCCTCTTGGCTATTTTTCTCTTGTCTTCAAAACATCTTGAGTTCCTTTCTTTCCATATCACCAACCACATACAAGGAGGAATTGTATGCCACCAGCTATTTCTTACTTTGTTCCAACTCTTGCCTATACTAACAACTCAAAAAATCCCATATATTCCCAGGCATGGAGCCTTTGATTCTGGCAAAGTTGAGAAACAATTGACATAGCTGGTCGGTAGTAGGTAAATGCAAAAAAGGGTGATTAATGTTTTCTGTTCGGCAGCCATATAAATAGCATCTGTGATGTATAGATGATGTATCTCACATGATGTGTACCCATCTGTTTCTCATCTTTCTATCTTTGTTCTTTTCTATTTCCCTTTTTCCATACCACTTTTTGTTGCCTCTCCTGTTATTCTCCATGAGAAAACACGTTTCAAGTAGTAAATAGGTTGCACAAAACTATCCAATTTGTATCCATCCATTTTTTTACTCTTGCTATCTTTATTCTTCTCTATTTTCTTTTCTCACTACCACTACCTCTCCCGATTGCATCTCTTGCTGATCTGCATTAAAGGAATCTCTTTTCTAAAAGGTTGTCTTTTATTCAAAAGGATGTTGTTGAAACATGTGTTTGAATGTTATATGCAATGTATCTCACATGATATACACCCATCCAGTTTAAACTCTTGCTATCTTTATTTTTCTTTATTTCCCTTTTACCAATGATACAATACTTTTCTAGTCGTATCTCCTGCTAGTTTCCGTTAGAAAACATGTTTTCAGCAGTACATAGGATGTATCACATACAAATATGTACTCATTTATTTTCTATCTCAATCTCTATTTACTATTTATATTTGGTTGCTCACTACTTCACCATTTATCGCGATTATAAATGGCTCGTCAATCAATTTCACTTATTTCCGTCTTTGCACCTCTCGGTAGTTCTTTTCCCAACATGTTAATTTAATCTAGTTAATTTGTTAATGTGTAGATGTTCCTAAGAGTTAATTATGCTCATCCCGCTTACTAATTTATTTATTTTTCTTTCTTTGGGTGCATAAAATACGATTGAGTCTTTGAACTCTATCTTTTGCATTCAGTCCAACATAGTATTATCTTCCGAGTCAACCCACAACTGACGAACAAAAAAGAGTAAATGGATCCGCAGCCTAACAGTGGGAGCAATAATAACCCAGGGCTACTAGAGTAAAAAGCATTTGCATCTTTATTTCACCGCTCTATTTATTTATTTATTTATTTTGTGTATTTTGTGTGACGCTAATATTTTAAAATATTTTTAAATACTAGATGAAAAGTAATGACAGTTTTGATTTTCATTCCCTCACATAGATAGTTTCTTCTTATGATGAAACGATTTCTAAAGCAAAATTTCTTATAATTTTTATCTTACGAAAGTAAAATTACTTGTTAACTTAAAGATATTTACTTTTTTTGGAATAAATAAATAGTGTCATTGATGGATTGAGAAGTCGAATGATACGTATAATTCAAAATCTTGATAAATCGTATACATTTAGAGAGTTAATCTCTTTTCAATTAGCCAAATTATGAGTTAATTCATGAATTGAATTAACAAATGATTAAAATGCTAATATATTTATGTTCATTTTTCCAAACAAATTACATCTTTTAGTCACAAATTGTTTTAAAAATTCATCGGTTAATCGCATTTGTGGATTTCCTAAAGTGCCTAACACCTTCTTTAGGGAATCACCGGAACGCTTACCCTTTCTCCGGTTTTAAATAAAGGTTTTTAAAATTATCTCTTAAATAATTTTCTAATTTTCATAATAATTAGGTTGCGACTCAATTTGCCAAATAAAATTTGCCAAGCAATGAAAAAAAGGGTGATTAGTATTTTCTGTTTGGCAGCCATATAAATAGTATCTCTGATGTATAGACAATGTATCTCACATGATATATACCCATCCATTTCTAATCTTTCTGTCTTTGTTCTTTTCTATTTCCCTTTACCCATACCTCTTTTTGTTGCCTCTTCTGTTAGTCTCCGTCAGAAAACATGTTTCAAGTAGTAAATAGGTTGCACAAAACTATCCAATTTGTATCCATTCATGTTTTAACTCTTGCTATCTTTTTTCTTTTCTATTTTCTTTTCCCACTACCACTATCTCTCCATATTGCATCTCTTGTTGGTCTGCATTAAAGGAATCTCTTTTTTGAAAGATTGTGTTTTCTTCAAAAGGATGTCGTTGAAACATGTGTTTGAATGTTATATGCAATGTATCTCATATGATATACACCCATCCCGTTTAAATTCTTATTATCTTTATTTTTCTTTATTTCCTTTTTACCAATGATACAATACCTCTCTAGTCACATATCCTGCTAGTCTATGTTAGAAAACATGTTTTCAGCAGTACATAAGATGTATCACATACAAATATGAACTCATTTATTTTTCATCTCAATCTCTATTTTCTCCTCTTTATATTCGGTTGCTCACTATTTCACCACTTATCACGATTATAAATAGACTCGTCAATTAATTTCACTTATTTCCATCTTTGCACCTCTTGATAGTCCATTCCCCAACGTGATACTACCTTTTTCAGAAAAAAGTTATCATCAAAGTCCATCACCAATTATCATTGATAAAATCTACCACAAAGCATCAATCAAATTCAATCCTTTGTGAGCCAAGGTCTCACTTAATTGTTAATCTTAAATGTAAGTGCTTTTGTCCATATAAAAGCAGAGAATATATTCTTCCCAAAGGAGTTATTGAAGTGTGCATAAGAATCTGGGTGATGACTCTAATTCTCCTAAAGCTCACCCTCGGATTTTCAAATCCGCTTTTTCAATCTACACATGATCCTTCAGTTGGCATAAGTTCTTCAAAATGTGAAAGGGAAGTTCCATCAAGAGAGTGTCTTCCTTTCCATCTTTAGTTGTTCCAAGGATATCAAGAAGGAAAACTAGAAGTGTGAGGGAAAATGTAGCAACGTGTCTTTATTCATTCAAATCATTCTGGAAGAACTTCATCCTACTTGACCTGGAGAATGGTGCCAACTAAAATTATTGGTAGCATTTTTCAGGTCAGATAGGCTGAAGTTCTTCCGGGGTGATTTGAATGGATAAAGACACATTGCTACATTTTCCTCACGTTTCTGGTTTTCCTTCTTGACATCCTTGGCACAACTAAAGGTGGAAAAGAAGGCAGTGTTTTGATAGAACTTCTTTTTCACATTTTGAAGAACTTATGCCAGTGAGAAGTCACCGATGGATTTGACAAGCAACGTTGAGAACTTGAGGGTTTAGCTTTAGGATAATTGGAGTCATTCTCCTGGTTTCTGATGCACACTTCAATAACTCCTCTAGAAGAAGAATCATCATGTTTCTCCTTTTCCATCTCAAGAAATCTGATAATCCATCAGAGGCAAAAAAAGAAGAAAAAACAAGTCACACACAATCTCTTTGAAATACAGTTGATGTCACCTTGAGCAGAATCCATGGAAGAGAGATTCTTTATTCCAGCAACAACAGCTTTGTTTTCAGAGGTATTTACTGCACCCATATTCATTCTCTTAGCAGATTTACTGTAAAATATTAACCAATAGTTCTAAAATTTATCCATCGAATCACAAAGTAATAGACTAACTCTTTCCTCTTATGCTTTCCGTGGTCTTGCATCAACGAAAGTACAACTAATCCCAAAACCAAGAGTTCAAAGTGATTGCGGGCAGGTGGTGAATGCTTGACACTAGATGCAGGAAGTCCAGATTTAAAGCATATATTCTAGGAAAGGCAATAAGATAGCAGATGACTAGCAAAGCATTGGAAGCAATTTGAAAGTTTTTGAAAGCTTAATGTTGTATGATGTACTCCTGGTTTTTGTTTTATCATCTTATGGAAATGGAAGCATACTTGTATCCCAGACAATATTTATGAACTTTAACAATAATGATATTAGTTACTTTTCCTATAAAGGATTCCTAATTTCACAGAAACAAACACAATCAAAATTAAAATTAGGATAAGCAATGTTAAATAGACGCTAATGGAAACTTACTGATTACAAACACCACAAAATATGTGTTTTACAACCATCCCCTGTGAAAAAGAAACATATCCAGTCAGTTTCTATAAAAGAACAAAAATATTTTTTTAAAAAAAATACAAATTACAGTCTTAGAGCAAAAAGACTCTATGAAACAGAAAAATAGTCTGGCCGCATGCAAGTTGGTCTAGCCACCAATTTTATTAAAAAAGTCCCTATAGAACACAAAACAAAAGCCAATTGCTCTACACAAGCACAAAAATACTCTCTCCTTCTCACACAAGAAAAAAATAAAAAGAACATCAATCATGAAAACAGAAAAAAAAAAAAGAAAAAAAAAAGGAAATCCTGATGAAAAATCACAAGGGAATAGAAGAACATAATTTTTTAGAAATGTTGAAACAGAGAGTTCAATGGAAATGATGATTATCTAAATAAATATAAATACCATCAATTATTATATACATATTATCAACAATGCCACTCTCTTGTGACATAAACATCATTAATAAATTCACCTTTTGACCGATTATAGACGTCATACAACAAGTATGAATACTCAATGTGATGAAACGAACTTTTCTCATTATACCTATGATTAGGACCCATAAAATAGAGTGATTATGATCCAAGTTATGTGGAGCAAATTAGTGATCACCAATGTTTCTTGAAACATAGTGTTTATTTGCTTGAGCTTGATGATGATCAATGAATCACTTCAATTTGTGACATAGAAACCATAAATAAATTTACCTGTTGGCTGCTGATTATAGTCATCATCCCATAAGTATGGTTCACCAATGTATCTTGAAACATAGTGATAATTTATTGGAGCTTGAAGATAACCAAGATCATCTCTTAATGGCTGAATATAATAATAATAATTTGCTTTTGTAGCACCGAAATCCCTCAAGTATGGATCCTCAATTTTATCAAACCAAATTGGTTGACGTGGAACAAAGATGTTTGTTGGAACATAGTAATCTGCCGGAGATTGCCAATTTTGATTCATGACTGTCATGCCCGAGTCTACATCCTGGACGGAACACGATACTTGGAGTCACAAGTAACCCCAAGTCAACCCCTGGTCTATCGCACACTGGTATTCTGAGTAAAACATGCACAACGGAAGCTTTGAAATAATAATATAAAAGCATTTACGAAAAAAATAAAATTGGAACACAAAGTTTAGAAATCTGGAGTCTAAAATTAATTTTGTGTCTGAAATCCATCTAGCTGATGAGTTGCTGGGACAAGCTCCCAGCTAACTCTAAGTCTAACTAAACATAATATAATGACTAAAAGAAATGAATAATGCCCTCGAAGGATGATGACTCACACTTCTTCTACTGAGGAGGAGGGTCCAAACTGTGACGACTAACGGTGCTGAGTCTGAGAACCTACGACTGTATCATGAACATTACAACATAAAAGTATGCATCAGTACTTTGAATGTACTGAGTAAGTGAGAGAAAACATAACTGAATATGAATGACTGAGCTGAAATGACATGAAATGACCAACTAATATACTAAACTGAACCACTGAAGTAAACTGAGATGATCAAGATGACCCTGTCTGGTGGTCAAAGATATGCCCTAAGTCTGAAAGTTCTGAGTCTGAGATACTGTATTGAACTGACCTAAACTGATAGAGATGGAACTGAACTGAGCTGCTTATTCTAAAACTGGACTGGACTGACTAGTGGGAGAGTCTGTAACCGACATATAACCACATGAGCTAGATGTGGAGTCCGATTTATACACCCTACCTGTAGGACACAATATACCTTGCAAGGGTATAAAGGCATGAATTGGGTGATCACAAGAGTCTGGGGTCAATTAGGCCAAATAATACTGTAACCTACGCTGGCAACGTAGTTCATGGAACCTGGGTGTGCTAGAACCCCAGTCCGCTCTGTGCTAAGTCCTACTCCCACTGAACAATCCAGTTTGAATTAATAAGTTGATAGCTCGAAACTGGGGTCCAAGACTAGTCAGGGATATATAACTTAAAGTACCCTGAGAGTTTTAACGAACTAGATTCTGAAACTGGATTCTAGACTGGTTAGAGCTGCTTATCTGAAAGCGTCATAACCGTTTAAGAACCAACTGTAATCTGAACTGGGGTCCTAAGGATAGCCAAAACTATATATCTAAAATATCATGACCACGTAATGGACCAATAAACTAGATTCTGAATCTGATTCTGATAATTGGGAGGCACCACTGACACCTCAGAGAAAAGACTGAAGTCAAACTGATTAGTTGAAAAATTATGAACAGTTCTGAGGAGATTCAACGTTCTAACTGAACCGAACTACTAAGCAGCTAACAGAGAACTCAACTCATTCCATCAACACAGGAAATCTACAATATGGAAAAAATTTCAAGAATTAAGGAAATCTCATCCAACAAACAGTGTTATAGCTTTCTTATTCGTGCCAGGGCTAAAGTCTTTCTTATCAAGGGAGTAATTGCTCAACATCAAGACAATAAAGAATACTAGAAAATCAGCCCAAATCACACTTCACAAACCAGACATAATTTAATACGTAAATACGTTTCATTCGAAAATTTAGGGCTTAAATTCACTTTTACAGGAACATCAACAATTTAGTTAAGAACTGATGGAGATCATATCAATAATAAGCATAGATATCATTCTATGTGAATCAATGAAAACAAACAGGTAATCTCTTTGTATTCGCAAGCTTAGGGCTAAAACTGATAGAGAAACTATAAGAGGGTTTTGGGGTACATAAGGGAAGAACTATCCCCTTGTCGAATTCCCACATACCTAGATGAAAATTTCCCCTAAGAAGAAAATTCGAACTGCTGTAATAGAGAAAAATCCTAAACTTGCTTGAAAGTTCTTGAGAGACTCTTCGATGATTTTTCTGAGGATGAACGTGGGGAATGAGGGAAGAGGCCGTTCATTCCCACTAATAGGTCTGAAATTACGTCTAAAACGACATAGTTTAAAGTTTAGAGAGTAGGAATTTACTACAAAACAGAAAATCGCAGGAAAAAACTGTCAGGTATTCTTAACAGGTTACTTAACGGGTCGTGATCAGTGATCACGATTCGTGGTCACAATCGTTGAGTATACCGCCTGGAAAATCCTGAAGGCCACCACGAGGGACCTAAAGAGTCGTGGTGAGTGACCACGACTCGTGGTCACCTATCGTGGACCACACTGCTCAAAAGTCTATGGCTCCCCACAGGTGACACCACGACTCGTGGTGTCCCATAACGAGTCGTGGTGAGGACTCGTGGGGTACACTACTTAACTCTCCGAAAAATCTCCTCTAACTGATCACGGCTCACCTCACGACTCGTGGTGACTGACCACGAATCGTGGGGTCCTTCATCAAGTGCACTGCCCCAACTCTTTAATTCCCTGACTCCGGCCTAACAACGAGTCACCTAACGGGTCGTGGTGGAGGACCACGACTCATGGTGGAGGACCACGACTCATGGTGGAGGACCACGACTCATGGTGACACTCGTTAGGTACACTGACACCACCTTTCCATTTCTCAATCCCCCTTCCCACGACTGACCTAACGAGTTGTTAGGTCTCATAATGACTCGTTAGGTGAGTCGTTCTGAGGCATTTTCTGCAGTTTTTTCAGATTTTCTGATTTAAATCTCGGATCTAGTTTTTAAATTTCTGGGATATTACAGTAACAAAAAGAGGTGTGACTTCTAAATTGATATTAGAACACGAACAACCCAAGAACAACGGAGGAACTAATTAATGAATAGAAGCAACTAAGTTTGTAGAGTGCAAATACTGTGGTACTAATGATGAATTCAGTGAGCAATGTACGTATGTAGATTTATATAGAGGGCTTAAGAGACTATTTCAGACTACAATGGTCTGAAATAGGAGAATCACCCGTGTTCCCGTAATCCTTTAGTTACTAGGACTAGCATTAGAATTAATAATAATAATAATAATAATAATAATAATAAAGTATAAATATAAAATTGAAAAGACTTAAATACTCCTATAAAAGTAAGCTAGCAAATAAGGAATTTTGATTTATCATGTCATAGGTAAATATTGTTCGCATTATACAAATCCCTGCTATTAATATATGCCAGATGCAGTGAATCAAGAGTTCTTGTGTGTTCTAGTTCCTATGAATGTAAAAGGTAGTGCTGGAACCTTTATACTGTAACAAAATTGACTTTATTCTGCAATTGCTACCTATGAATGAATGCATAGTAATTACATCAATTTTGAAAAATTTTAGGGGGAAAAAGGTTTCTAATATGAAATTATAATGAGAAAATTACATAGAATATTATTATAAGACTTTTAATTACAAGTTATACCAACACTTTGATTTATTTATTAAAGTAACAATTAATTTATAAATATATTAATATTGTGGGTATATGGTAGTTATTTTTACTACCATGTAATATGATTTAAAAAAATAATTTTTTTTTGTAGCACAAATATTAACTGCACATCACATCAAATTGGGAGTGTATTTTTCTCTCTCCTAATATGGTTAAAAATTTATTTTTTATTTTTTATAGCATAGATATTTATGAAAAATATTTACTACACATTAAATTAAATTAGAATGTGATTTTTCTCTCTCCTAATATAATTAAAAAATATTTTTTTCTTTTTTATAGCATAGATATTTATTGAAAATATTTACTTCACATCAAATCAAATTAGGAGTGTGATTTTTCTCTCTCCTAATACAGTTAAAAAATATTTTTTCTTTTTTTATAGCATAGATATTTATAAAATATTAAAAATATTTACTGCACATCAAATAAAAATAAGGAGTGTGATTTTTCTCTCTCCTAAACTAATTATTTCCTACTACAATATTTATCTCAATCAGGACTGTAACTCTTCTTCATTAACTTCTAAACTTTTATCTAACAAAGAATTCGTTTTCTCCAAATCATCAACTTCTAAACGTTCATCTAACAAAGAGCCCATCTTCTCCTAAGCTTCTTATTCAATGAAATTCAATTCTATTCATTTATTTTATATCTTATGTTGATTTATTTTTTGTTTTTCTTTGAGTTTTTATATAATGCATTATTGTTATCAAAATTAGTAGTTCAAATGTTTGCAAAATGGTTAGAAATTGGTAATACATTATTTTTTTTAAAAAAATAATTTTATTTTGTATTTTATTTATTGATTTATTGGTTGACAAGTTGATTACATATTGGTATAGATTAAGGTTAAAAGTTTGATTTTCAAGTTGTTTACTGCCATATTTGTTATTTGTATTATAGTTAAGATTTATAAATGTTTAGAAATTGGTTGTAAATATTCTTATACATATTTTTTAAATTTTTTTTGTCTTATGCTGATATGTTGGTATATTTTTGGGTTTATATAATGTTGATTTATGTTGATAAGTTGATTTGAAGTATCTAGACATTCAATACCAATTACTAAACATTTATAAATCTCAACTATAACACAAATAACAAATACTGCAGTAAATAACTTGAAAACTGTTATAAATATATTTTCTATTTATGGTGAATGTCTATTTCTTACAGGTTAGTTTTCCCCTATAAATAAAAGAGTTCTGCATTCATTGTAGTGAATCCCTTATGATCCCTTTAACTCCTCAAGAGGATCCCATCAAGAGAAATAAGAACTTCTCTCTTTCTCTATAATATTCTTGTCCTTTCTTTATTATTTCATAACACGTCATCATCACGAGTCTCTTCCTTGAGCACTCACTTTGAAAGATCTGAGGTAAGAAAGATTAAAAATTTTTTTTCGAAAGACGTATTACTTAACCACAGGAATGATATTCCTTTGGTGATATTGTTGCTCTGCGACTCTACCGTCTCAAAATTTGAAGGCCGAGGTATTATTTTTTTCTTTCTTTTAATATGAATAACCTTACGAAACTTGATTTCGTTGCCCTTCAAAGTTTGGGCAAGAACTACCTTTCATTTGTGTTGGATGCTGAAATCCATTTGGATGCAATGGGTCTTGGAGACACCATTAAAAGTGAAAATAAAGCATCAAATCAAGATCGTACTAAGTCTGTGATATTCTTGCGTCATCATATTGATGAAATTCTGAAAATTGAATATCTCATGATTAAGGATCCACTTATTTTGTGGAATAGCCTGAAAGAACGATATGACCACCTGAAGATGGTCATCCATCCAAAGGCACGATATGATTGGATCCATCAAGACTATAAGTCTATTCATGAGTATAGTTCATCAACATTCAAAATTGTTTCTAAGTTGAAACTATGTGGAGAAACTATTTAATGATATTGATATGATTGAATATGTGGTAGTATACAAAATTAATTGAGAGCTCCGGAAGAGCTAATGTATTACTAATTGAAGGAATGAAATTATTGTAGTAAGTCTCAAAAGGAAACTTATAAGTTTCAAGGATATTAAAAAAAATTGAGACTATAAATTATGGGAAGATCTAATATCTTCATGCTACTACAATTGAAGCGGGTTATATATTTATGTAAAAGATTACCCGCCGGTTTTTTAATTGTAGTACATAAATATGAGTATGATGATGAAATCACATACGAAAGTAAACTAGAAGTTTACTGAAATAAGTTGGCAAAACTGGTTGACCATCCCGGTTCAAATGTGATGCAAAAATAATTGAGAATTCACGTGGCTATATGTTGAAGAAATAAAAGATTCTTCAAGAATTCTCTTGTATTGCTTGTTCTCGGGAAAAAAAAGTGAACTTAAAGTTCAATAGATAATTCACTTACAAAATATTGCAAATCAATTGCCAGATATATTTGCTAACTCTATTTTATAATTCAGTTGCAAATGCTCCAATGAAAGGTCCTTGAAGGACAGAGTCTATGAGACGCCTGAAGCGTGATAGACCAAATGGTTCCAAATATAGAACTCCTTGAAGAAGGAGAGGAGAAAATGAATAAGATGGTCATAATGATGAGGCAAGTGCTTTAATAAAGTACCACTACATAACACTTCATAAAACCTTGGCAAAGGTTCAGGTACCTGAAAATGATGAAAAATGAAGAGATCTCAATGAGTTATGTTGCATTGGAACTAATATCAAAATGATCGTCGATGATATCTTTGATACAATATAGCGCGCAATATTGTAAAAGATTGTGAGGATCTGAATTCTACGTCTATTAAAGCATGTTGATGTAGAAATAATTATCAAGTGAAATGATGCGTATTGATAAGTGTAAAACTTATTGGACCTGTAGTCCAGACACCAAAAGATGTCAAGTATTTAAATACTAATGAATGCTATCACTTGATAAAATTTATATGAAAATTCTCGAAGGATTTAAACTGCCTGAAACATATCGTTCAAAGTCTCGGGAAATGTATTCAATTAGATTGCAAAGATCATTGTATGGTTTGAAGTAATCTGGACGCATGTGGTATAACCGTCTTAGTGAATATTTATCTAAGGAAGGTTATATAAATGATGAAATTTGCCCATGTGTTTTTATAAAGAAAACATCGGCGTTTGTCATACTTGCTGTTTATGTAGATGACATAAACCTTATTGGAACTCCAATAGAGCTTCAAAAGGCAATTGATTATTTAAAGAAGAAATTTGAGATGAAAGACCTTGGAAAGATAAAATTATGTCTTGGTCTGCAAATTGAGCATTTGAAAAATGGTGTTTTATTCATCAATCTACCTACACAGAAAAAGTGTTGAAAAGATTTTATATGGATGGTGCACATCCATTAAGTACTCTGATGGTTGTTCGATCACTTGATGTGAATAAGGATCCATTCCGACCTCAAGAAAGGAATGAGGAAATTCTTGGTACTGACGTACCATATCTTAGTGCAATTGGTGCACTAATGTATTTTGCTACCACTAAAAGACCTGATATAGCCTTCGGTTAATTTGTTAGCAAGGTATAGTTCTGCTCCTACTAGGAGGCATTGGAATGGGATAAAACACATAATGCGGTATCTAAAAGGGATTACCGATATGGGCTTATTTTATTATAATAATTGCAGTCCCGATCTTGTTGGTTATGCTGATGTTGGATATTTATCTGACCCACACAAAGCTCTATCTCAAACTAACTACGTGTTTATATGTGGAGGTACTGTCATATCTTGGAGATCTACAAAGTAGTCTCTCGTAGCTATTTCATCAAATCATGTTGAGATAATAACTATTCATGAAGCAAACCGAGAATGTGTGTGGTTGAGGTCCATGATACATCTCATTAGATAAAAATGTGGTTTGAAATGTGAAAAAATACCCACAATTTTGTATGAAAATAATGCATCATCCATAGCACAACAAAAGGGAGGATTCATAAAAGGAGATAGAATGAAGAAATCTCGCCAAAGTTTTCTACACACATGAGCTCCAAAAGAATGGTGATATCAATGTGCAACAAATTTGTTCAAGTGACAATGTGGCTGATTTATTCACCAAATCTCTACCAACTGCAACTTTCAAGAAGATGGTGCACAAGATCGGGATGCAAAGATTCAAGGATGTTCTAATTAGGGGGATTTAATATGCGTTGTACTCTTTTTTCCTTACAAGGTTTTGTTCCACTGGGTTTTCCTTGTAAGGTTTTTAATGAGGCAGCCAAAATGCGTATTATTAGATATGTGTACTCTTTTTCCTTCACTAGATTTTTTCCCACTGGGTTTTTTCTAGTAAGGTTTTAACGAGGCACATTATCTATCAAATAGACATCCAAAGGGGAGTGTTATAAATATATTTTCTATTTATGGTGAATGTCTATTTCTTACAAGTTAGTTTTCTCCTATAAATAAAGGGGTTTTCCATTCATTGTAATGAATCCTTTATGATCCCTTTAACTCCTCAAGAGGATCCCATCAAGAGAAATAAGAACTTCTCTCTTTCTCTATAATATTCTTGTCCTTTCTTTATTATTTCATAACAAAAACCAAAATATTGACCATAATCTATACCAATATATAATCAACTTTTCAGCCAATAAATCAACAAACAAAATGCAGATTCATAAAATAGAATTTGTTTCCAAAAATATATTATATTACCAATTTCTAACTATTTTGCAAACAATTGAACACTAATATTGATAATAATATTACATTATATAGAAATTTTAAAAACAAACCAACATAAGATAAAAAAAATAAAAATAACATTTTAAAAAAATATTTAATACCAAATTCTAAACAAATCATATATCCAAACTATAATAAGTCAACACATATGCGATAAACAGCTCTAAAATTAAATTTTAACAAACAAGATACACAAATATATAAACAAGTTATCAATGATTAACCCAACAAAGAAATATGGAGTTATAATTATATATTTAAAAAAGAGGACAAAAAAATAATTGACTTATTTTAAATTAGCTGAGCGATTGCGTAGTTTGATATAAAAATGCGCAATAGTGGCAGTAAGTATAAACAATGATAAACACTTGCAAGATCGTGCAGAAAAAAGTTGAAAGCACGCAGTAATTTTCTTTGATTTTGGCAGTAACTGAAAAGTATATGGAAGATAAAAGTTAATGTATAAGCGTGATTCATGGAATTTTTAAATAATGGTAATTATTTTTTTTACCAAATCTGATAGTTTAAGTAAATTTTTTTTGCTATATTTGAAAATACGAAACTATTTATATTTCTAATAATTATTACTCTAGAATTGTATATTTATGTTTTTCCCCATTATAATTTCACAAAGTAATTATATGTTGGAATTAAACTCAATTGGCACGCTTAAGCAGTTGCCAAGATCCTTGGAATAGTGGGTTTTCGGTCCACCATTTCTATCAAAGGTTGAAAGGCTCGATTAAGCTCCACTAATTACGAATGCTTAATATACCAACACCAACAACTTTAATGCCTCGTGTTACCTGGTTTAGGCATATAACTACTGTTAAATATATGTAAATATATTTAGGCACATATCATGCTAACTGTATCCCTTAGAATTAGGCACATATCATGCTAACTGTATCCCTTAGAATTAGGCACATATCATGTTTTGGTTTTGTATATATACGTTGATCTTAATGAGAATCGTGGAGGAATTGTTTCTAATATGGTGTCAGCTATCTAGGGAAAAACGATCTTTTTTTTTCTTCCTTCCGCAAAGCTCCCTAGCCTTCTTCTTCTTCTCCATTACTCTTCTTTTCTATTCTTGTTCTGTCCACCATGTCGGATAACAAGAGCACTTTTCATCCTGCATTTGCGGTTTCGAACATTCGGAACCATATCTCCATCACTCTAGAAATGGAGAATGTCCAATACTCCACATGGGCGGAACTCTTCAAAATCACCGCACGTTCTCATAAGGTCCTTCATCATATTATTCCTCCTGCCAGGGGCAAAGAGAAGGTTCCTTCGACCGAGGATGAAAAGGAATTATGGTCGACTCTTGATGCTACGGTTCTTTCATGGATTTATGCTACAATCTCTAATGATCTCTTGTATACTATTATCGAACCCGATGCTACGACCATGGAAGCTTGGAATCGACTCCGTGATATTTTCCAAGATAACAAAAATTCCCGTGTGGTAACTCTTGAAGCCGAATTTTCCAATACAAAGATGGAGAATTTTCCGAACGTTTCGGCATATTGTCAACGTCTCAAGTCTCTTGCTGATCAATTAAAGAATGTCGGAGCATCGGTATCGGATAGTGGGCTTGTTATTCAACTCGTTTTGAGTCTCACGAGAGCATATCGGGGTGTTGGTACCTTGATTCGACAAAGTGACCCTTTACCTCCATTCTATCAAGCTCGGTCGATGTTGACTTTAGAAGAGGCCGGCTTGGCGAAGGAGGCTGCCGCAGGCTCGGAGTCTGCTATGGTGGCTGCCTCGGGGTTGGAGTATGAGGATTCGGGTTATCCATATTCTCATTCGAACCATTTTAATCATCGTGGGAAGCAACATGGCAACCGCAAGAATTCTGGGCATAAGGGTTCTGGTGGCGGCAAAGGTCCTGGTGGGGGACGCCAGGGTCAGTCTCACGGTGGTGGTGCTCGGGGTGGACAGCAGCAACAATCCGGCTCTGGGCAGCAGCCTTACGGACAGCAGCAGTGAGGGTCACAACCGTGGCCTAATTTTCCTCCTTGGGGTTGGATGCCACAATGGGCCACTCCACCTTGCCCATATCCAACACAAGGGTGGGCTCAACGTCTAATGAGTAACAAGGGGCAGTAGCAGCCTGGTCTTCTTGGGCCACGACCACAACAGGCCTTTATGGGTTCAACCAGTGGGCAGTCCGCTACATATGCATCAACCTATATAGCTTCTGCGATGCATACTATGTCGTTAAATCCCCCCGATCAGACATGGTACATGGACACGGGAGCTACTTCTCATATGACTTTCTCCAATGGTAATCTCTCGTCTTATTTTAATTTGAGTAATCATAATAGTGGTATTACTGTGGGCAATGGTCATATTATTCCAATTCATGGTTATGGTCACACGTCTTTGACTAATCATAATCCTCCTTTGTCCCTACACAATGTTCTTCATGCTCCCCAAATCATTAAAAACCTCATTTCTGTCCGTAAGTTTACTACTGATAATTATGTGACAGTTGAGTTTGATCCTTTTGGTTTTTCTGTGAAGGATTTTCAGACGAGGAAGCCAATAATGAGATGTGATAGTCGGGGTGACCTTTATCCTCTTACCTCTTCCATCAATAGTCAAGCCCTCCACTCAACCTTTGCAGCCATTTCACCTACTCTTTGGCATGATCGTTTGGGTCATCCGGGTGCTTCCGTTTTAGATGCTCTTAGGCTAAATAAAAGCATTGATTGTAATCGTCATTCAAGTTCTAGCATTTGTCGATCTTGTGTCTTTGGCAAACATATTAAGTTGCCATTTGTTTCTTCAAAATCAAGTACTATTATGCCATTTGATATTATTCATAGTGATCTTTGGACATCTCCTATTTTAAGTTCTATGGGGAATAAATATTATGTTGTTTTTTTAGATGATTATTCTAATTATCTGTGGACTTTTCCCATAGCTAAGAAATCGGATGTGTTGATAAATTCTTAGCTTTTAAAGCTCAAATTCTCACCCAATTTGAACGTAATATTAAGAATGTGCAATGTGATAATGGGAGGGAGTTTGACAATGGCCCTTTTTGGGAGTTTTGTAAAACAAATGGTATGTCTTTCCGTCCTTCTTGTCCTCATACCTCGTCTCAAAATGGTAAAGCCGAACGAAAAATTCGATCTATAAATAATATTACTCGTACTCTCTTAGCTCATGCCTGTCTTCCCCCTTCTTTTTGGCATCATGCATTACAAATGGCTACCTATCTTCTTAATGTGCTTCCAAGCAAGCTTTTGAGAAATATATCTCCACTTCAAATTCTTTATCATCGGGTTCCATCTTACTCTCACATTCGGGTTTTTGGGTGCTTGTGTTATCCTCTTTTTCCATCTACAACCATCAATAAGTTGCAACCTCGTTCAACTCCATGTGTCTTTTTGGGATATCCTTCAAATCACCGTGGCTATAAATGCTATGACTTGTCCTCAAATATGATTATAATTTGTCGGCATGTTGTGTTTGATGAGCATGTGTTTCCTTTTGCACAATTGCATACTCCTTCTGCTTCTTCTTATGATTTTGTATGTGATGATATTTCACCATATACGTTGCATGACTTACGAAATCAGAATTCTTCTCCTTTTACTCAGCTACAAACGGCCCAAACACACGACCCACCTCCACCTTCTACTGACCGGCCTACTCCTATGAGCCCAGCTACCGCCCACAGCCCAGCTTCTCCTACTCTCCCCACACCTCCTGCCCAAACATCAAATTCCTTGCCCACCAATCGGCCCACCATGGTCACAAGAAGCCAAATGGGTATTTTTTAAACCCAAAAGAAAATATGACCATGCATATGCTACTAGAGTTACACGGTCCCCACTACCACGTAACCCAGTAGAAGCCCTTCGTGATCTGAATTGGAAATTGGCCATGGATGATGAATATGATGCTCTTATTAAAAATAAGACGTGGGAGTTGGTGCCCCATCCACCTAATGTGAATGTTATTCGTTCTATGTGGATTTTTGCTCATAAAGAAAACTCTGATGGTGTTTTTGAGAGGCATAAAACCCGTCTTGTAGGTGATGGGAAAACTCAGCAGGTGAGAATTGATTGTGGCGAAACATTTAGTCCGGTGGTGAAATCGGCTACCATTCGCACAGTTCTTTCTCTTTCTCTGTCAAAGGCATGGCCTATTCATCAGTTGGATGTTAAAAATGCCTTTCTTCATGGTGAGCTACAAGAAACAGTGTATATGCATCAACCATTGGGGTACCGGGATCGTACTCATCCAGATTATGTATGCTTGTTACGTAAGTCATTGTATGGACTCAAACAGGCACCCCGAGCTTGGTATAAGCGATTTGCTGATTATGTCATTTCCCTTGGTTTCTCTAATAGCAATTGTGATAAGTCTTTATTTATTTATCGCAAGGGTCATGATATGACATATATTTTTCTTTATGTTGATGATATTATTCTCACTGCATCTTCTAATGCTCTCCGGCTGTCTATTATGAAGCTTCTCGGCTCAGAGTTTGATATGAAGGATCTTGGTCCTTTAAATTATTTTCTTGGCATTGGAGTTTCTCGACTTAAGGGTGGTATGTTCCTTTCACAACGCAAGTATGCCGAGCAAATAATTGAGCGAGCCGGAATGTCTTCTTGCAAGTCATCTCCTACTCCTGTTGACACAAAGGAGAAGGTTAGTGCGACTTCTAGTACTCCCTACGAGGATCCGTCTTTATATAGGAGTCTTGCTGGGGCTCTTCAATATCTTACATTTACCCGACCGGATATTTATTATGTTGTTCAACAAGTGTGTTTACATATGCATGATCCGAGAGTTGATCATATGCAAGCTCTCAAACGCATTATCCGGTATATTCAAGGTACACTTGACCATGGTCTCCATCTCTACTCATCTTCTGTTTCATCCCTTGTTTCTTATACTGAAGCTGATTGGGGTGGTTGCCCGGATATGAGACGATCTACCTCTGGTTATTGTGTATTTTTGGGTGATAATTTGATTTCTTGGTCTTCTAAGAGACAACCTACTCTTTCTCGGTCCAGTGCCGAAGCCGAGTATAGGGGTGTGGCAAATGTAGTATCCGAATCATGTTGGTTACGAAATTTGCTTTTGGAGTTACATTGTCCGATTAAACAGGCTACACTTGTTTATTGTGACAATGTTAGTGCTATTTACTTATCGGGTAATCCAGTGCAACATCAACGTACCAAACATATTGAGATGGACATTCATTTTGTACGGGAAAAAGTTGCTCGTGGTCAGGTTCGTGTTCTTCATGTACCTTCCTGATATCAGATCGCAGACATCTTTACCAAGGGTCTACCGCGAGTTCTATTTGAAGATTTTCGTAACAGTCTCAGTGTCCGACAACCTCCGGCTTCGACTGCGGGGGTGTGTTAAATATATGTAAATATATTTAGGCACATATCATGCTAACTGTATCGCTTAGAATTAGGCACATATCATGCTAACTGTATCCCTTAGAATTAGGCACATATCATGTTTCGATTTTGTATATATATATACGTTGATCTTAATGAGAATCGTGAAGGAATTATTTCTAATAACTACTTCTAGTTAATCATAATTAAAGGCAAATGCTCCAATTAAAGGTATTTGATGGACAGAGTCTATGAGACGCCTGAAGCATGATAGATCTAACGGTTCCAAATATAGAACTCCTTGAAGAAGGAGAGGAGCAAATGATTAAGATGGTCATAATGATGAGGCAAGTGCTTTAAGAAAGAACCACGACATAACACTTCATAAAACCTTGACATAGGTTCAAGTACCTGAAAATGATGAAAAATGAAGAGATCTCAATGAGTTATGTTGCATTGAAACTAATATCAAAATGATCGTCGACGATATCTTTGATACAATATAGCTCGCAATATTGTAAAAGATTGTGAGGATCTGAATTCTACGTCTATTAAAGAATGTTGATGTAGAAATAATTATCAAGTGAAATGATGCGTATTGATAAGTGTAAAGCTTATTGGACCTGTAGTCCAGACACCAAAAGATGTCAAGTATTTAAATACTAATGAATGCTATCACTTGATAAAATTTATATGAAAATTCCCAAAGGATTTAAAATGCCTGAAACATATCGTTCGAAGTCTCGGAAAATATATTCAATTAGATTGCAAAGATCATTGTATTGTTTGAAGCAATCTGGACGCATGTGGTATAATCGTCTTAGTGAATATTTATCTAAGGAAGGTTATATAAATGATGAAATTTGTCCATGTATTTTTATAAAGAAAACAACATCGGAGTTTGTCAAACTTGCTGTTTATGTAGATGACATAAACCTTATTGGAACTCCAATAGAGCTTCAAAAGGCAATTGATTATTTAAAGAAGGAATTAGAGAATAAAGACCTTGGAAAGACAAAATTATGTCTTGATCTGCAAATTGAGCATTTGAAAAATGGTGTCTTTATTCATCAATCTTCATATACATAAAAAGTGTTGAAAATATTTTATATAGAAGGTGCACATCCATTAAGTACTCTGATGGTTGTTCGATCACTTGATGTTAATAACGATCCATTCCGACCTCAATAAAGGAATGAGAAAATTCTTGGTACTGAAGTACCATATCTTAGTGCAATTGGTGCACTAATGTATCTTGATAACACTACAAGACCTGATATAGCCTTTTCGGTTAATTTGTTAGCAAGGTATAGTTCTGTTCCTACTAGGAAGCATTGGAATGGGATAAAATACAGGGACTATCGATATGGACTTATTTTATTCTAACAATGCAGTCCCGATCTTGTTGGTTATGCTGATGTTGGGTATTTATCTGACCCACACAAAACTCGATCTCAAACTGGCTACGTGTTCATATGTGGAGGTACTGCCATATCTTGGAGATCTACAAAACAGTCTCTCGTAGCTATTTCATCAAATCATATTGAGATAATAACTATTCATGAAGCAAATCAAAAATGTGTGTGGTTGAGGTCCATGATACATCTCATTAGATAAAAATATTGTTTGAAATGTGATAAAGTACCCACAATTTTGTATGAAAATAATGCACCATGCATAGCACAACTAAAGGGAGGATTCATAAAAGGAGATAGAATGAAGAAATCTCGCCAAGGTTTTTCTACACACATGAGCTCCAAAAGAATGGTGATATCAATGTGCAATAAATTCGTTCAAGTGACAATGTGGCTGATTTATTCACCAAATCTCTACCAACTGCAACTTTCAAGAAGATGGTGCACAAGATCGGGATGCAAAGATTCAAGGATGTTCTAATTAGGGGGAGTTAATACGCGCTGTACTCTTTTTTCCGTACGAGGTTTTGTCCCACTGAGTTTTCCTTGTAAGGTTTTTAATGAGGCAGCCAAAATGCGTATTATTAGATATGTGTACTCTTTTTCCTTTACTAGATTTTTTCCCACTGGGTTTTTTCTAGTAAGGTTTTAACAAGGCACATTATCTATCAAATAGACATCCAAAGGGGAGTGTTATAAATATATTTTCTATTTATGGTGAATGTCTATTTCTTACAAGTTAGTTTTCCCCTATAAATAAAGGGGTTTTCGATTCATTGTAATGAATCTCTTATGATCCCTTTAACTCCTCAAGAGGATCCCATCAAGAGAAATAAGAACTTCTCCCTTTCTTTATAATATTCTTGTCCTTTCTTTATTATTTCATAACAAAAACCAAAATATTAACCATAATCTATACCAATGTATAATCAACTTTTCGGTCAATAAGTCAACAAACAAAATACAGATTCATAAAATAGAATTTTGTTTTCAAAAATATATTATATTATCAATTTCTAACCATTTTGCAAACAATTGAACACTAATATTGATAATAATATTACATTATATAGAAATTTTAAAAACAAACCAACATAAGATAAAAAAATAAAAATAACATTTTAAAAAAATATTTAATACCAAATTCTAAACAAATCATAAATTCAAACTATAATAAGTCAACACATATGCGATAAACAACTCTAAAATCAAATTTTAACAAACAAGATACACAAATATATAAACAAGTTATCAACGATTAACCCAACAAAGAAATATGGAATTATAATTATATATTTAAAAAAGAGGACCAAAAAAATAATTGGCTTATTTTAAATTAGCTGAGCGACTGCGCAGTTTGATTTAAAAATGTGCAATAGTGGCAGTAAGTATAAACAATGAATAAACACTTGCACGACCGCGCAGAAAAAGGTTGAAAGCGCGCAATAATTTTCTTTGATTTTGGCAGTAACTGAAAAGTATATGGAAGACAAAAGTTAATGTATAGGCGTGATTCATGGAATTTTTAAATAATGGTAATTATTTTTTTTATTAAATCTGATAGTTTAAGTAAATTTTTTTTGCTATATTTGAAAATATGGAACTATTGATATTTCTAATAATTATTACTCTATAGTTGTATATTTATATTTTTTTCCCCCATTATAATTTCACAAAATAATTATGTGTTGGAATTAAACTCAATTGACATGCTTAAGCAAGGGCCAAGATCCCTGGAATAGTGGATTTTCGGTCCACCATTCTATCAAAGGTTGAAAGGCTCGATTAAGCTCCGATAATTACGAAGGCCTAATACACCAACACCAACAACTTTAATGCCTCATGTTACCTGGTTTAGGCATATAACTACTTCTAGTTAATCGTAATTAAAGGCTAAACCAATATTCTCCTCTCTTAATGTGGGACTAGTTATTGAGTAGTAATAAGCTGATGTCTTAGTGAGTTTTTCTTCTTTTCTAAATACACCTACTTTGTTCTTTATATTTTTGTGCAAATTAAAGAATAGTAGCATTTACAATATCGGATTAATGAGTTTTAAAGCTAATACCCATTTCAAAAGTAGCTTCTGTGTTCAGCTAATTATTTGATTTACCTGTGCCCTCTCATATTTGTAAATTTCACTTTTTGTCATTGTTACTTTTTTATTTTTGTTATAAATAAAAGTTATTTAATTTAAAAATTATCATACAAAAATCACTTTTTTATTTTTATATTACATAAAAATTATTTAACACTAAACCTTATCACAGAAAAGTCTTTTTTTTTTAATCACATAAAAAGTTTTCTCAAGTTAAATAAAAAGTAAATTTCAACATGAAATTTTTATATTTTGTCGGGGGATATTACATGACTCTTCAAAATACATCAATTATATCTGAGATAATTTTATAAACCCTCATCTAATATTTCGCTTTATACTACTAATTTTTGTTGTGGCTTATTTCTTTCTATTGATTTTTTTGTAGTAATTTTAACTTATTATTATTAATATAAAAAATATAATTTTATTATTTTTTCCTTTCTAATATATTCATTTGTTTAGCGAATTTCATAAATACCCCTTTAAATTAGTAAATATTTGTTATTAGAGAAGCAAAAAATTTAATGACAAATACAAAATCTATGAGTTTAATATAATCTATGGCCTCAAATTATGAAATCAAAATAAGGAAGTAAACATAATTTCATAAACTACAAAGGAGATCAATTTTATGAAGAGAAATTTTTGGAAAAGTCTCTAAAATTAATATGTCATATTAAGCTAACTAGCTATTTTAGAATGTCATGTGATATTTTCAGTATAAAATATAACAATTCAGGTGAAATTTACATTTTCATTAACTTGAAAAAATTAAGTGATTTTATGTGACCAAAAAAAATTTAAAATGTGACTTTTGTGTGATAAAGTTTAAAGTTGGATGACTTTTATATGACATAAATTAGAAAAATAATTTTTGTGTGATAAATTTTAAAGTTGAATCATTTTATATAAAAAAAGTGAAAAAATAATTTTTGCATGATATATTCAAAACGAAATGACCCTAGATGAAATTTAACCTGATCTCATACTAGTCTCTATTAAAATAATATCTTTTATGATAGGTTATATTTCATTCAAAATGATGCTTTCAAAACACGTGTTTTGCACATTATCATTTTACATGAGTTTGTATCCATCTATTTTGCCATCTTTGTGTTTTTATTTTCTGAATAATACACTATCTCTCTCATTTTCCTCTTCTATCAATCTCCATAAAAGGAATCTCTTTTATGAAAGCTTATCTTTTATTCAAAATGATATTTTTGAAACATTGTTTTGCACTTTATACATGATGTATCTTACATTAATATGTAACCAATCATTTTTGAACTCTTGCTATCTTTGTATTTTCATTTTTCGACTAACAAACTATCTTTCCTTGTCACACCTCCTACTAGTACCTCCTTCAAAGAAATTTTTTCTTATGAAAGCTTGTCTTTCATTCAAAATGATGCTCTTGAACACGTGTTTTACGATGTAACTCACATGTTGTGGATCATCCATTTTGATCTCTTGTTATATTCGTTGTAAGATGTGACCTTATTGGCATGTGCCAATTTACTTAGTCATATATATATATATATATATATATATGGAGTCAAATCATGATTATGTGGTAGAGAAAATTTTACTATTTATTATTTTTTTAATTATATAACTTGGAACCTAAGTTTTGTTCCTATAAAAGGAGAATTATTTCTTCATGTTTAGAACACACTAATTTGAGAAGAATTAGTTGTCACACCCCGCCTTGGGGGGTATGACTGGCACCTGGTGCCCTACTAGGACCTAAACTGCTGGACTGCTAAGCCTGGGCACATCTGGTGTCTGGCTGGCTCTAACTCATATTTCTAGAAACAAAGGGCTATATAACGACTGTAAACACAGCCCCCGGCCCATTGGCCTATAGCCTCCTGTACCTGTACTAACAGCTAACAACTGCACGGCCTCACACGACTGGCTCATCTGACCACAGGGAAACATATACAAACTGCAAGCCTCTAGGAATAGCAATAGAAATGATCGGAACAGGGCCCCGACCTACCCGTATTATACAACAAAAGAAAATGAAATACACCTCTGGAATTCAGTCTCCGGATGACAGGAGCTGAATACTCGATCGCTGACAGGAATCACGTGGTATCGCCTGCTCGTCTATGAGTACCTGCAGGCAAGTAATGCAGCGCCCCACCGGGGGTCAGTACCGCTGGTACTGAGTATGTAAAGCAATAACTGAAAGAAATATCTGAAAACAATAATATAACTGATGAAACTGAAGTAGAGAGAAATTTATTAACTGTCTGATAATGTAAGTCATACCTTCTCTCAATTATACTGGAAGGAGTAGGAGTCATACCTGGAGACGTATCGTTCTACTGCTGATCTACTCGTATCTATCATAACATGGCATAACATAACATAGCATAACATAGCACACACAAACCTTACCCGACCCCCATAAGCCGGGAGGTACAACCAGCACAGAATCTATACCCCTACCCCGGTCATCCCATCTCCTATATTCGTAAATGACACAAAAGTAGGTGTTGAATTTTTTGTAGAAGTCGCAAAAAAACAAAAGTGTAGCACTCTCTAATCTTAGAGGAGCTCTACAAATACTAATAAATTTCTGGCTTATGCATATTCCTTTTTACATAGAAAGTAAAATAACAATATATAGTCTTAATCCTCTTGACTGTTTTTCTTGTCTTCGGAACATCTTGAGTTCCTTTCTTTTCATATCACCAACTACATACAAGGAAGAATTGTATGCCATCAGCTATTTCTTATTTTGTTCCAACTCTTGCATATACCAACAACTCAAAAAATCCCATATATTCCCAGGCATGAGCCTTTGATTCTGGCAAAGTTGAGAAACAACTGACATAGCTGGTCAGTAATAGGCAATGCAAAAAAGGGTGATTAGTATTTTCTGTTTGGCAGCCATATAAATAGTATCTCTGATGTATAGACAATGTATCTCACATGATATATACCCATCCATTTCTAATCTTTCTGTCTTTGTTCTTTTCTATTTCCCTTTACCCATACCTCTTTTTGTTGCCTCTTCTGTTAGTCTCCGTCAGAAAACATGTTTCAAGTAGTAAATAGGTTGCACAAAACTATCCAATTTGTAACCATTCATGTTTTAACTCTTGCTATCTTTGTTCTTTTCTATTTTCTTTTCCCACTACCACTATCTCTCCATATTTCATCTCTTGTTGGTCTGCATTAAAGGAATCTCTTTTTTGAAAGGTTGTGTTTTCTTCAAAAGGATGTTGTTGAAACATGTGTTTGAATGTTATATGCAATGTATCTCATATGATATACACCCATCCCGTTTAAATTCTTATTATCTTTATTTTTCTTTATTTCCTTTTTACCAATGATACAATACCTCTCTAGTCACATATCCTGCTAGTCTACGTTACAAAACATGTTTTCAGTAGTACATAAGATGTATCACATACAAATATGAACTCATTCATTTTTCATCTCAATCTCTATTTTCTCCTCTTTATATTCGGTTGCTCACTATTTCACCACTTATCACGATTATAAATAGGCTCGTCAATTAATTTGACTTATTTCCATCTTTGCACCACTTGATAGTCCATTCCCCAACATGATACTAGCTTTTTCAGAAAAAAGTTATCATCAAAGTCCATCACCAATTACATTGATAAAATCTACCACAAAGCATCAATCAAATTCAATCCTTTGTGAGCCAAGGTCTCACTTAATTGTTAATCTTAAATGTAAGTGCTTTTGTCCATATAAAAGCAGAGAATATATTCTTCCCAAAGGAGTTATTGAAGTGTGCATAAGAATCTGGGTGATGACTCTAATTCTCCTAAAGCTCACCCTCGGATTTCCAAATCCGCTTTTTCAATCTACACGTGATCCTTCAGCTGGCATAAGTTCTTCAAAATGTGAAAGGGAAGTTCCATCAAGAGAGTGTCTTCCTTTCCATCTTTAGTTGTTACAAGGATATCAAGAAGGAAAACTAGAAGTGTGAGGGAAAATGTAGCAACGTGTCTTTATTCATTCAAATCATTCTGGAAGAACTTCATCCTACTTGACCTGGAGAATGGTGCCAACTAAAATTAATGGTAGCATTTTTCAGGTCAGATAGGCTAAAGTTCTTCCGGGATGATTTGAATGGATAAAGACACATTGCTACATTTTCCTCACGTTTCTGGTTTTCCTTCTTGACATCCTTGGCACAACTAAAGGTGGAAAAGAAGGCAGTGTTTTGATAGAACTTCTTTTTCACATTTTGAAGAACTTATGCCAGTGAGAAGTCACCGATGGATTTGACAAGCAACGTTGAGAACTTGAGGGTTTAGCTTTAGGATAATTAGAGTCATTCTCCTGGTTTCTGATGCACACTTCAATAACTCCTCTAGAAGAAGAATCATCATGTTTCTCCTTTTCCATCTCAAGAAATCTGATAATCCATCAGAGGCAAAAAAAGAATAAAAAACAAGTCACACACAATCTCTTTGAAATATAGTTGATGTCACCTTGAGCAGAATCCATGGAAGAGAGATTCTTTTGTCCAGCAACAACAACTTTGTTTTCAGAGGTATTTACTGCACCCATATTCATTCTCTTAGCAGATTTACTGTAAAATATTAAGCAATAGTTCTAAAATTTATCCATCGAATCACAAAGTAATAGACTAACTCTTTCCTCTTATGCTTTCCGTGGTCTTGCATCAACGAAAGTACAACTAATCCCAAAACCAACAGTTCAAAGTGATTGCGGGCAGGTGGTGAATGCTTGACACTAGATGCAGGAAGTCCAGATTTAAAGCATATATTCTAGGAAAGGCAATAAGATAGCAGATGACTAGCAAAGCATGGAAGCAATTTGAAAGTTTTTGAAAGCTTAATGTTGTATGATGTACTCCTGGTTTTTGTTTTATCATCTTACGGAAATGGAAGCATACTTGTATCCCAGACAATATTTATGAACTTTAACAATAATGATATTAGTTACTTTTCCTATAAAGGATTCCTATATCTGAGTAAAACATGCACAGCGGAAGCTTTGAAATAATAATATAAAAGCATTTACGAAAAATATAAAACTGGAACACAAAGTTTAGAAATCTGGAGTCTAAAATTAATTATGTGTCTGAAATCCATCTAGCTGATGAGTTGCTGGGACAAGCTCCCAGCTAACTCTAAGTCTAACTAAACATAATATAATGACTAAAAGAAATGAATAATGCCCTCGAAGGATGAGGACTCACACTTCTTCTGTTGAGAAGGAGGGTCCAAACTGCGACGACTAACGGTGCTGAGTCTAAGAACCTATGACTGTATCATGAAATATTACAACATAAAAGTATGCATCAGTACTTTGAATGTACTAAGTAAGTGAGAGAAAACATAACTGAATATAAATGACTGAGCTGAAATGACATGAAATGACCAACTAATATACTGAACTGAACCACTGTAGTAAACTGAGATGATCAAGATGACCCTGTCGGGTGGTCAAAGATATTCCCTAAGTCTGAAAGTTCTGAGTCTGAGATACTGTATTGAACTGACCTAAACTAATAGAGATGGAACTGAACTGAGCTGCTTATTCTAAAACTGGACTGGACTGGACTGACTAGTGGGAGAGTCTGTAACCGACATATAACCACGTGAGCTAGACGTGGAGTCCGATTTATACACCCCACCTGTAGGACACAATATACCTTGCTAGGGTATAAAGGCATGAATTGGGTGATCACAAGAGTCTGGGGCCAATCAGGCCAAATAATACTGTAACCTACGCTGACAACGTAGTTCATGGAACTTGGGTGTGCTGGAACCCCAGTCCGCTCTGTGCTAAGTCCTACTCCCACTGAACAACCCAGTTTGAATTAATAAGCTGATAGCTCGAAATTGGGGTCCAAGACTAGTCAGGGATATATAACTTAAAGTACCTTGAGAGTTTTAACGAACTAGATTCTGAAACTGGGTTCTAGACTGGTTAGAGCTGCTTATCTGAAAGCGTCGTAACCGTTTAAGAACCAACTGTAATCTGAACTAGGGTCCTAAGGATAGTCAAAACTATATATCTAAAATGTCATGACCACGTAATGGACCAATAAACTAGATTCTGAATCTGATTCTGATAATTGGGAGGCACCACTGACACCTCAGAGAAAAGACTGAAGTCAAACTGATTAGTTGAAAAATTATGAACAGTTCTGAGGAGATTCTACGTTCTAACTGAACCGAACTACTAAGCAGCTAACATAGAACTCAACTCATTCCATCAACACAGGAAATCTACAATACGGAAAAAATTTCAAGAATTAAGGAAATCTCATCCAACAAACAGTGTTATAGCTTTCTTATTCGTGCAAGGGCTAAAGTCTTTCTTATCAAGGGAGTAATTTCTCAACATCAAGACAATAAAGAATACTATAAAATCAGCCCAAATCACACTTCACAAACCAGATAGAATTTAATACGTAAATACGTTTCATTCGAAAATTTAGGGCTTAAATTCACTTTTGCAGGAACATCAACAATTTAGTTAAAAACTGATGGAGATCATATCAATAATAAGCATAGATATCATTCTATGTGAATCAACGAAAACAAACAGGTAATCTCTTTGTATTCGCAAGCTTAGGGCTAAAACTAATAGAGAAACTATAAGAGGGTTTTGGGGGACATAAGGGAAGAACTATCCCCTTGTTGAATTCCCACATACCTAGCTGAAAATTTCCCCGAAGAAGAAAATTCAAACTACTGTAATAGAGGAAAATCCTAAGCTTCCTTGAAAGTTCTTGAGAGACTCTTCGATGATTTTTCTGAGGATGAACGTGGGGAATGAGGGAAGAGGCCGTTCATTCCCACTAATAGGTATGAAATTACTTCTAAAACGTCATAGTTTAAATTTTAGGAGAGTAGGAATTTACTACAAAACAGAAAATCGCAGGAAAAAACTGTCAGGTATTCTTAACAGGTTACCTAACGGGTCGTGATCAGTGATCACGATTCGTGGTCACAATCTTTGAGTATACTGCCAGGAAAATCCTAAAGGCCACCACGAGGGACCTAAAGAGTCGTGGTGAGTGACCACGACTCGTGGTCACCTATCGTGGACCACACTGCTCAAAAGTCTGTGGCTCCCCACCGGTGACACCATGACTCGTGGTGTCCCATAACGAGTCGTGGTGAGGACTCGTGGGGTTCACTGCTTAACTCTCCGAAAAATCTCCTCTAACTGATCACGGCTCACCTCACGACTCGTGGTGACTGACCACGAATCGTGGGGTCCTTCATCAAGTGCACTGCCCCAACTCTTTAATTCCCTAACTCCGACTTAACAATGAGTCACCTAACGGGTCGTGGTGGAGGACCACGACTCATGGTGACACTCGTTAGGTACACTGACACCACCTTTCCATTTCTCAATCCCCCTTCGCACGACTGACCTGACGAGTTGTTAGGTCTCATAATGACTCGTTAGGTGAGTCATTCCGAGGCATTTTCTGTAGTTTTTTCAGATTTTCTGATTTCAATCTCGGATCTAGTTTTTGAAATTTCTGGGATATTACAGTAACAAAAAGAGGTGTGACTTCTAAATTGATATTAGAACACGAACAATCCAAGAACAACGGAGGAACTAATTAATGAATAGAAGCAACTAAGTTTGTAGAGTGCAAATACTATGGTACTAATGATGAATTCAGTGAGCAATGTACGTATGTAGATTTATATAGAGGGCTTAAGAGACTCTTTCATACTACAATGGTCTGAAATAGGAGAATCACCCGTGTTCCCGTAATCCTTTAGTTACTAGGACTAGCACTAGAATTAATAATAATAATAATAATAATAATAATAATAATAATAATAATAATAATAATAAAGTATAAATATAAAATTGAATGTAAAAGGTAGTGCTGGAACCTTTATACTGTAACAAAATTGACTTTATTCTGCAATTGCTACCTATGAATGAATGCATAGTAATTACATCAATTTTGAAAAATTTTAGGGGGAAAAAGGTTTCTAATATGAAATTATAATGAGAAAATTACATAGAATATTACTATAAGACTTTTAATTACAAGTTATACCAACACTTTGATTTATTTATTAAAGTAACAATTAATTTATAAATATATTAATATTGTGGGTATATGGTAGTTATTTTTACTACCATGTAATATGATTTAAAAAAATAAATTTTTTTTGTAGCACAAATATTAACTGCACATCACATCAAATTGGGAGTGTATTTTTCTCTCTCCTAATATGGTTAAAAAATTATTTTTTATTTTTTATAGCATAGATATTTATAAAAAATATTTACTACACACTAAATTAAATTAGAATGTGATTTTTCTCTCTCCTGATATAATTAAAAAAAATTTCTTTTTTACAGCATAGATATTTATTGAAAATATTTACTTCACATCAAATCAAATTAGAAGTGTGATTTTTCTCTCTCCTAATACAGTTAAAAAATATTTTTCTTTTTTTATAGCATAAATATTTATAAAATATTAAAAATATTTACTGCACATCAAATAAAAATAAGGAGTGTGATTTTTCTCTCTCCTAAACTAATTGTTTCCTACTACAATATTTATCTCAATCAGGACTGTAACTCTTCTTCATTAACTTCTAAACTTTTATCTAACAAAGAATTCGTCTTCTCCAAATCATCAACTTCTAAACGTTCATCTAACAAAGAGCCCATCTTCTCCTAAGTTTCTTATTCAATGAAATTCAATTCTATTCATTTATTTTATATCTTATGTTGATTTATTTTTTGTTTTTCTTTGAGTTTTTATATAATGCATTATTGTTATCAAAATTAGTAGTTCAAATATTTGCAAAATGGTTAGAAATTGGTAATACATTTTTTTTTAAAAAAATAAATTTTATTTTGTATTTAGTTTATTGATTTATTGGTTGACAAGTTGATTACATATTGGTATAGATTAAGGTTAAAAGTTTGATTTTCAAGTTGTTTACTGCCATATTTGTTATTTGTATTATAGTTAAGATTTATAAATGTTTAGAAATTAGTTCTAAATATTCTTATACATATTTTTTAAATTTTTTTGTCTTATTCTGATATTGTTGGTATATTTTTGAGTTTATATAATGTTGATTTATGTTGATAAGTTGATTTGAAGTATCTAGACATTCAATACCAATTACTAAACATTTACAAATCTCAACTATAACACAAATAACAAATACTGCAGTAAATAACTTGAAAACTGTTATAAATATATTTTCTATTTATGGTGAATGTCTATTTCTTACAGGTTAGTTTTCCCCTATAAATAAAGGAGTTCTCCATTCATTGTAATGAATCCCTTATGATCCCTTTAACTCCTCAAGAGGATCCCATCAAGAGAAATAAGAACTTCTCTCTTTCTCTATAATATTCTTTCTTTATTATTTCATAACACGTCATCAGCACGAGTCTCTTCCTTGATCACTCACTTTGAAAGATCTGAGGTAAGAAAGATTAAAAAAGTTTTTTTGAAAGATGTATTACTTAACCACATGAATGATATTCCTTTGGTGATATTGTTGCTCTGCGACTCTACCGTCTCAAAATTTGAATGCCGAGGTATTATTTTTTTCTTTCTTTTAATATGAATAACCTTATGAAACTTGATTTCGTTGCCCTTCAAAGTTCGGGCAAGAACTATCTTTCATTTGTGTTGGATGTTGAAATCCATTTGGATGCAATGGGTCTTGGAGACACCATTAAAAGTGAAAATAAAACATCAAATCAAGATCGTACTAAGGCTGTGATATTCTTGCGTCATCATATTGATGAAATTCTGATAATTGAATATCTCATGATTAAGGATCCACTTATTTTGTGGAATAGCCTGAAAGAACGATATGACCACCTGAAGATGGTCATCCATCCAAAGGCACGATATGATTGGATCCATCAAGACTATAAGTCTATTCATGAGTATAGCTCATCAACATTCAAAATTGTTTCTAAGTTGAAACTATGTGGAGAAACTATTTAATGATGTTGATATGATTGAATATGTCGTAGTACACAAAATTAATTGAGAGCTCCGGAAGAGCTAATGTATTACTAATTGAAGGAATGAAATTATTGTAGTAAGTCTCAAAAGGAAACTTATAAGTTTCAAGGATATTAAAAAAAATTGAGACTATAAATTATGGGAAGATCTAATATCTTCATGCTACTACAATTGATGCGGGTTATAAATATTTATGTAAAAGATTACCCGCCGGTTTTTTAATTGTAGTACATAAATATGGGTATGATGATAAAATCACATACGAAAGTAAACTAGAAGTTTACTGAAATAAGTTGGCATAACTGGTTGACCATCCCGGTTCAAATGTGATGCAAAAATAATTGAGAATTCACGTGGCTATATGTTGAAGAAATAAAAGATTCTTCAAGAATTCTCTTGTATTGCTTGTTCTCGGGAAAAAAAAGTGAACTTAAAGTTCAATAGATAATTCACTTACAAAATATTGCAAATCAATTGCCAGATATATTTGCTAACTCTATTTTATAATTCAGTTGCAAATGCTCCAACGAAAGGTCCTTGAAGGACAGAGTCTATGAGACGCCTGAAGCGTGATAGACCAAATGGTTCCAAATATAGAACTCCTTGAAGAAGGAGAGGAGAAAATGAATAAGATGGTCATAATGATGAGGCAAGTGCTTTAAGAAAGCACCACTACATAACAGTTCATAAAACCTTGGCAAAGGTTCAGGTACCTGAAAATGATGAAAAATGAAGAGATCTCAATGAGTTATGTTGCATTGGAACTAATATCAAAATGATCGTCGACGATATCTTTGATACAATATAGCACGCAATATTGTAAAAGATTGTGAGGATCTGAATTCTACGTCTATTAAAGCATGTTGATGTAGAAATAATTATCAAGTGAAATGATGCGTATTGATAAGTGTAAAACTTATTGGACCTGTAGTCCAGACACCAAAAGATGTCAAGTATTTAAATACTAATGAATGCTATCACTTGATAAAATTTATATGAAAATTCTCGAAGGATTTAAAATGCCTAAAACATATCGTTCAAAGTCTCGGAAAATGTATTCAATTAGATTGCAAAGATCATTGTATGGTTTGAAGTAATCTGGACGCATGTGGTATAACCGTCTTAGTGAATATTTATCTAAGGAAGGTTATATAAATGATGAAATTTGCCCATGTGTTTTTATAAAGAAAATATCGGCGTTTGTCATACTTGCTGTTTATGTAGATGACATAAACCTTATTGGAACTCCAATAAAACTTCAAAAGGCAATTGATTATTTAAAGAAGGAATTTGAGATGAAAGACCTTGGAAAGATAAAATTATGTCTTGGTCTGCAAATTGAGCATTTGAAAAATGGTGTTTTATTCATCAATCTACCTATACAGAAAAAATGTTGAAAAGATTTTATATGGATGGTGCACATCCATTAAGTACTCTGATGGTTGTTCGATCACTTGATGTGAATAAGGATCCATTCCGACCTCAAGAAAGGAATGAGGAAATTCTTGGTACTGAAGTACCATATCTTAGTGTAATTGGTGCACTAATATCTTGCTACCACTACAAGACCTGATATAGCCTTCGGTTAATTTGTTATCAAGGTATAGTTCTGCTCCTACTAGGAGGCATTGGAATGGGATAAAACACATAATGCGGTATCTAAAAGGGACTACCTATATGGGCTTATTTTATTATAACAATTGCAGTCCCGATCTTGTTGGTTATGCTGATGTTGGGTATTTATCTGACCCACGCAATGCTCGATCTCAAACTAACTACGTGTTCATATGTGGAGGTACTGTCATATCTTGGAGATCTACAAAGCAATCTCTCGTAGTTATTTCATCAAATCATGTTGAGATAATAACTTTTCATGAAGCAAACCGAGAATGTGTGTGGTTGAGGTCCATGATACATCTCATTAGATAAAAATGTGGTTTGAAATGTGAAAAAGTACCCACAATTTTGTATGAAAATCATGCAGCATGCATAGCACAACTAAATGGAGAATTCATAAAAGGAGATAGAACGAAGAAATCTCGCCAAAGTTTTTCTACACACATGAGCTCCAAAAGAATGGTGATATCAATGTGCAACAAATTCGTTCAAGTGACAATGTGGCTGATTTATTCACCAAATCTCTACCAACTGCAACTTTCAAGAAGATGGTGCACAAGATCGGGATGCAAAGATTCAAGGATGTTCTAATTAGGGGGATTTAATACGCGTTGTACTCTTTTTTCCTTACAAGGTTTAGTCCCACTGGGTTTTCCTTGTAAGGTTTTTAATGAGGCAGCCAAAATGTGTATTATTAGATATGTGTACTCTTTTTCCTTCACTATATTTTTTCCCACTGGGTTTTTTCTAGTAAGGTTTTAACGAGGCACATTATCTATCAAATAGACATCCAAAGGGGAGTGTTATAAATATATTTTCTATTTATGGTGAATGTCTATTTCTTACAAGTTAGTTTTCCCCTATAAATAAAGGGGTTTTCTATTCATTGTAATGAATCCTTTATGATCCCTTTAACTCCTCAAGAGGATCCCATCAAGAGAAATAAGAACTTCTCTCTTTCTCTATTATATTCTTGTCCTTTCTTTATTATTTCATAACAAAAACCAAAATATTAACCATAATCTATACCAATATATAATCAACTTTTCAGCCAATAAATCAACAAACAAAATACATATTCATAAAATAGAATTTGTTTCCAAAAATATATTATATTACCAATTTCTAACTATTTTGCAAACAATTGAACACTAATATTGATAATAATATTACATTATATAGAAATTTTAAAAACAAACCAACATAAGATAAAAAAAATAAAAAAAACATTTAAAAAAAATATTTAATGCCAAATTCTAAACAAATCATAAATCCAAACTATAATAAGTCAACACATATGCGATAAACAGTTCTAAAATCAAATTTTAACAAACAAGATACACAAATATATAAACAAGTTATCGACGATTAACCCAACAAAGAAACATGGAGCTATAATTATATATTTAAAAAGGAGGACAAAAAAATAATTGGCTTATTTTAAATTAGCTGAGCGATTGCGCAGTTTGATTTAAAAATGCACAATAGTGGCAGTAAGTATAAACAATGATAAACACTTGCACGACCGCGCAGAAAAAAGTTGAAAGCACGCAATAATTTTCTTTGATTTTGGCAGTAACTGAAAAGTATATGGAAGATAAAAGTTAATGTATAAGCGTGATTCATGGAATTTTTAAATAATGGTGATTATTTTTTTACCAAATCTGATAGTTTAAGTAATTTTTTTTTGCTATATTTGAAAATACGAAACTGTTGATATTTCTAATAATTATTTCTCTATAATTGTATATTTATGTTTTTTCCCCATTATAATTTCACAAAGTAATTATATGTTGGAATTAAACTCAATTGGCACGCTTAAGCAGGGGCCAAGATCCTTGGAATAGTGGGTTTTCGGTCCACCATTTCTATCAAAGGTTGAAAGGCTCGATTAAGCTCCGCTAATTACGAATGCCTAATATACCAACACCAACAACTTTAATGCCTCGTGTTACCTGGTTTAGGCATATAACTACTGTTAAATATATGTAAATATATTTAGGCACATATCATGCTAACTGTATCCCTTAGAATTAGGCACATATCATGCTAACTGTATCCCTAGAATTAGGCACATATCATGCTAACTGTATCCCTTAGAATTAGGCACATATCATGCTAACTGTATCCCTTAGAATTAGGCACATATCATGTTTCGGTTTTGTATATATACGTTGATCTTAATGAGAATCGTGGAGGAATTATTTCTAATATGGTATCAGCTATCTAGGGAAAAATGATCTTTTTTTTTCTTCCTTCCGCAAAGCTCCCTAGCCTTCTTCTTCTTCTCCATTACTCTTCTTTTCTATTCTTGTTCTGTCCACCATGTCGGATAACAAGAGCACTTTTCATCCTGCATTTGCGGTTTCAAACATTCGAACCATATCTCCATCACTCTAGAAATGGAGAATGTCCAATACTCAACATGGGAGGAACTCTTCAAAATCACCGCACGTTCTCATAAGGTCCTTCATCATATTATTCCTCCTGCCAGGGGCAAAGAGAAGGTTCCTTCGACCGAGGATGAAAAGGAATTATGGTCGACTCTTGATGCTACGGTTCTTTCATGGATTTATGCTACAATCTCTAATGATCTCTTGCATATTATTATCAAACCCGATGCTACGGCCATGGAAGCTTGGAATCGACTCCGTGATATTTTCCAAGATAACAAAAATTCCCGTGTGGTAACTCTTGAAGCCGAATTTTCCAATACAAAGATGGAGAATTTTCCGAACGTTTCGGCATATTGTCAGCGTCTCAAGTATCTTGCTGATCAATTAAAGAATGTCGGAGCACCGGTATCGGATAGTCGGCTTGTTATAACTCGTTTCGGGTCTCACGAGAGCATATCGGGGTGTTGGTACCTTGATTCGACAAAGTGACCCTTTACCTCCATTCTATCAAGCCCGGTCGATGTTGACTTTAGAAGAGGCCGGCTTGGCGAAGGAGGCTGCCGCAGGCTCGGAGTCCTTTATGGTGGCTGCCTCGGGGTTGGAGTATGAGGATTCGGGTTATCCATATTCTCATTCGAACCATTTTAATCATCGTGGGAAGCAACATGGCAACCACAAGAATTTTGGGCGTAAGGGTTCCGGTGGCGGCAAAGGTCCTGGTGGGGGACGCCAGGGTCAGTCTCACGGTGGTGGTGCTCGGGGTGGACAGCAGCAACAATCCAGCTCTGGGAAGCAGCCTTACGGACAACAGCAGTGGGGGTCACAACCGTGGCCTAATTTTCCTCCTTGGGGTTGGATGCCACAATGGGCCACTCCACCTTGCCCATATCCAACACAAGGGTGGGCTCAGCGTCCAATGAGTAAAAAGGGGCAGCAGCAGCCTGGTCTTCTTGGGCCACGGCCACAGCAGGCCTTTATGGGTTCAACCAGTGGGCAGTCCACTACATATGCACCAACCGATATAGCTTCTGTGATGCATACTATGTCGTTAAATCCCCCCGATCAGACATGGTACATGGACACCGGAGCTACTTCTCATATGACTTTCTCCAATGGTAATCTCTCGTCTTATTTTAATTTGAGTAATCATAATAGTGGTATTACTGTGGGCAATGGTCATATTATTCCAATTCATGGTTATGGTCACACGTCTTTGACTAATCATAATCCTCCTTTGTCCCTATACAATGTTCTTCATGCTCCCAAAATCATTAAAAACCTCATTTCTGTCCGTAAGTTTACTACTGATAATTATGTGACAGTTGAGTTTGATCCTTTTGGTTTTTCTATGAAGGATTTTCAGACGGGGAAGCCAATAATGAGATGTGATAGTCGGGGCGACCTTTATCCTCTTACCTCTTCCATCAACAGTCAAGCCCTCCACTCAACCTTTGCAGCCATTTCACCTACTCTTTGGCATGATTGTTTGGGTCATCCGGGTGCTTCCGTTTTAGATGCTCTTAGGCTAAATAAAAGCATTGATTGTAATCATCATTCAAGTTCTAGCATTTGTCGATCTTGTGTCTTTGGCAAACATATTAAGTTGCCATTTGTTTCTTCAAAATCAAGTATTATTATGTCATTTGATATTATTCATAGTGATCTTTGGACATCTCCTATTTTAAGTTCTATGGGGCATAAATATATGCTGTTTTCTTAGATGATTATTCTAATTATCTGTGGACTTTTCCCATAGCCAAGAAATCGGATGTGTTTGATAAATTCTTAGCTTTTAAAGCTCAAATTCTCACCCAATTTGAACGTAATATTAAGAATGTGCAATGTGATAATGGGAGGGAGTTTGACAATGGCCCTTTTTGGGAGTTTTGTAAAACAAATGGTATGTCTTTCCGTCTTTCTTGTCCTCATATCTCGCCTCAAAATGGTAAAGCCGAACGAAAAATTCGGTCTATAAATAATATTACTCGTACTCTCTTAGCTCATGCCTCTCTTCCCCCTTCTTTTTGGCATTATGCGTTACAAATGGCTACCTATCTTCTTAATGTGCTTCCAAGCAAGCTTTTGGGAAATATATCTCCACTTCAAATTCTTTATCATCGGGTTCCATCTTACTCTCACATTCGGGTTTTTGGGTACTTGTGTTATCCTCTTTTTCCATCTACAACCATCAATAAGTTGCAACTCGTTCAACTCCATGTGTCTTTTTGGGATATCCTTCAAATCACCGTGGCTATAAATGCTATGACTTGTCCTCAAATAAGATTATAATTTGTCGGCATGTTGTGTTTGATGAGCATGTGTTTCCTTTTGCACAATTGCATACTCCTTCTGCTTCTACTTATGATTTTTTATGTGATGATATTTCACCATATACATTGCATCACTTACGAAATCAGAATTCTTCTCCTTTTACTCATCTACAAACGGCCCAAACACACGACCCACCTCCACCTTCTACTGACCGGCCTACTCCTATGAGCCCAGCTGCCGCCCACAACCCAGCTTCTCCTACTCTCCCCACACCTCCTGCCCAAACATCAAATTCCTTGCCCACCAATCGGCCCACCATGGTCACAAGAAGCCAAATGGGTATTTTTAAACCCAATAAAAAATATGATCATGCATATGCTACTACAGTTACACGGTCCCCACTACCACATAACCCAATAGAAGCCCTTCGTGATCCGAATTGGAAGTTGGCCATGGATGATGAATATGATGCTCTTATTAAAAATAAGACGTGGGAGTTGGTGCCCCGTCCACCTAATGTGAATGTTATTCGTTCTATGTGGATTTTTGCTCATAAAGAAAAATATGATGGTGTTTTTGAGAGGCATAAATCCCGTCTTGTAGGTGATGGGAAAACTCAGCAGGTGGGCATTGATTGTGGCGAAACATTTAGTCCGGTGGTGAAACCGGCTACCATTCGCACAGTTCTTTCTCTTTCTCAGTCAAAGGCATGACCTATTCATCAGTTGGATGTTAAAAATGCCTTTCTTCATGGTGAGCTACAAGAAACAGTGTATATGCATCAACCATTGGGGTATCGGGATCGTACTCATCCAGATTATGTATGCTTGTTACGTAAGTCATTGTATGGACTCAAACATGCACCCCGAGCTTGGTATAAGCGATTTGCTGATTATGTCATTTCCCTTGGTTTCTATAATAGCAATTATGATAATTCTTTATTTATTTATCGCAAGGGTCATGATATGGCATATATTTTGCTTTATGTTGATGATATTATTCTCACTGCATCTTCTAATGCTCTCCGGCTGTCTATTATGAAGCTTCTCGGCTCAGAGTTTGCTATGAAGAATCTTGGTCCTTTAAATTATTTTCTTGGCATTGCAGTTTCTCGACTTAAGGGTGGTATGTTCCTTTCACAACGCAAGTATGCCGAGCAAATATTGAGCAAGCCGGAATGTCTTCTTGCAAGTCATCTCCTACTCCTGTTGACACAAAGGAGAAGGTTAGTGCGACTTCTAGTACTCCCTACAAGGATCCGTCTTTATATAGGAGTCTTGCTGGGGCTCTTCAATATCTTACATTTACCCGACTGGATATTTGTTATGCTATTCAACAAGTGTGTTTACATATGCATGATCCGAAAGTTGATCATATGCAAGATCTCAAACGCATTATCCGGTATATTCAAGGTACACTTGACCATGGTCTCCATGTCTACTCATCTTCTGTTTCATCCCTTGTTTCTTATACTGATGCTGATTGGGGTGGTTGCCCGGATATGAGATGATCTACCTCTGGTTATTGTATATTTTTGGGTGATAATTTGATTTCTTGGTCTTCTAAGAGACAACCTACTCTTTCTCGGTCCAGTGCCGAAGCCGAGTATAGGGGTGTGGCAAATGTAGTATCCGAATCATGTTGGTTATGAAATTTGCTTTTGGAGTTACATTGTCCGATTAAACAGGCTACACTTGTTTATTGTGACAATGTTAGTGCTATTTACTTATCGGGTAATCCAGTGCAACATCAACGTACCAAACATATTGAGATGGACATTCATTTTGTACGGAAAAAGTTGCTCGTGGTCAGGTTCGTGTTCTTCATGTACCTTCCCGATATTAGATCGCAGACATCTTTACCAAGGGTCTACTGCGAGTTCTATTTGAAGATTTTCGTGACAGTCTCAGTGTCCAACAACCTCCGGCTTCGACTGCGGGGGTGTGTTAAATATATGTAAATATATTTAGGCACATATCATGCTAACTGTATCCCTTAGAATTAGGCATATATCATGCTAACTGTATCCCTTAGAATTAGGCACATATCATGTTTCGGTTTTGTATATATACGTTGATCTTAATGAGAATCGTGGAGGAATTATTTCTAATAACTACTTTTAGTTAATCATAATTAGAGGCTAAATCAATATTTTCCTCTCTTAATATGGGACTAGTTATTGAGTAGTAATAAGCTGATGTCTTAGTGAGTTTTTCTTCTTTTTTAAATACACCTACTTTGTTCTTTATATTTTTGTGCAAATTAAAGAATAGTAGCATTTACAATATCGGATTAATGAGTTTTAAAGCTAATACCCATTTCAAAAGTAGCTTCTGTGTTCAGCTAATTATTTGATTTACCTGTGCCCTCTCATATTTGTAAATTTCACTTTTTGTCATTGTTACTTTTTTATTTTTGTTATAAATAAAAGTTATTTAATTTAAAAATTATCATACAAAAATCACTTTTTTATTTTTATATTACATAAAAATTATTTAACACTAAACCTTATCACAGAAAAGTCTTTTTTTTTTAATCACATAAAAAGTTTTCTCAAGTTAAATAAAAAGTATATTTCAACATGAAATTTTTATATTTTGTCCGAGGGATATTACATGACTCTTCAAAATATATCAATTATATCTGAGATAATTTTATAAACCCTCATCTAATATTTCGCTTTATACTACTAATTTTTTCTGTGGCTTATTTCTTTCTCTTGATTTTTTTGTAGTAATTTTAACTTATTATCATTAATATAAAAAATATAATTTTATTATTTTTTCCTTTCTAATATATTCATTTGTTTAGAGAATTTCATAAATACCCCTTTAAATTAGTAAATATTTGTTATTAGAGAAGCAAAAAATTTAATGACAAATACAAAATCTATGAGTTTAATATAATCTATGGCCACAAATTATGAAAAGTCTCTAAAATTAATATGTCATATTAAGATAACTAGCTATTTTAGAGTGTCATGTGATATTTTCAGTATAAAATATAACAATTCAGGTGAAATTTACATTTTCATTAACTTGAAAAAATTAAATGATTTTATGTGACCAAAAAAAATTTAAAATGTGACTTTTGTGTGATAAAGTTTAAAGTTGGATGACTTTTATATGACATAAATTAGAAAAATAATTTTTGTGTGATAAATTTTAAAGTTGAATCATTTTATATAACAAAAGTGAAAAAATAATTTTTGCATGATATATTCAAAACGAAATGACCCTAGTTGAAATTTAACCTGATCTCATACTAGTCTCTGTTAAAATAATATCTTTTATGAGAGGTTATATTTCATTCAAAATGATGCTTTCAAAACAAGTGTTTTGCACATTATAATTTTACATGAATTTGTATCCATCTATTTTGCCATCTTTGTGTTTTTATTTTCTGAATAATACACTATCTCTCTCATTTTCCTCTTCTATCAATCTCCATAAAAGGAATCTCTTTTATGAAAGCTTATCTTTTATTCAAAATGATATTTTTGAAACATTGTTTTGCACTTTATACATGATGTATCTTACATTAATATGTAGCCAATCATTTTTGAACTCTTGCTATCTTTGTATTTTCATTTTTCGACTAACAAACTATCTTTCCTTGTCACACCTCCTACTAGTACCTCCTTCAAAGAAATTTTTTCTTATGAAAGCTTGTCTTTTATTCAAAATGATGCTCCTGAACACGTGTTTTACGATGTAACTCACATGTTGTGTATCATCCATTTTGATCTCTTGTTATATTCGTTGTAAGATGTGACTTTATTGGCATGTGCCAATTTACTTAGTCATATATATATATATATATATATATATATATATATATATATATATATATATATATATATATTTCATGGAGTCAAATCAAGATTATGTGGTAGAGAAAATTTTACCATTTATTATTTTTTTAATTATATAACTTGGAACCTAAGTTTTGTTCCTATAAAAGGAGAATTATTTCTTCATGTTTAGAACACACTAATTTGAGAAGAATTAGTTATGAATATTTGTAATAGAGTTGTGTTGGAAAACACTTACGTGAATTTTTTTTTCTTTGGAGCGATCTTGTGAGGTTATTCTCTTGGGGTATTTAAGATATTAGAGTACTTAATTATTTTAATTTTGTATTCTATTTGTGCTTTTGTGCTTTTGTACTCTCTTTTTTATCCGTTGGTGTTACTTTTTGGATAAATACACTATTATTGATGTAGGAAGAAAGAAATTTTGTCTCATTAGACGATGATTAGGGTTTACAATAGAGAAAACACTCTATACGCCTAAAGGATATCTAGGCTATGGGCAAAGAGTGTTCATTTGCTTTGTGAGGACTCCTGGTGATCGGTGTATGTCTCTTGAAACGTAGTGATAATTTGTGATCCAAGTTACGTGGAGCAAAGTAGAGATCACCAATGTTTCTTGAAACATAGTGATTATTTGCTTGACCTTGATGGTGATCAATGAATCCACTTCTATTTGTTACATAGACATCATCAACAAATTCACCTGTTGGCTGCTGATTATACTCGTCATCCCACAAGTATGGATCGCCAAGGTCTCTTGAAACATAGTGATAATTTACTGGAGCTTAATGATAACCATGATTATCTCTTGTTGGCTGATGATAATACTAATTCTCTATTGCGGCATAGAAATTCCTCAAGTATGGATCCTCAATGTTATCAAACCAAGTCAGTCCATGTGGAACAAAGATGTTTGTTGGAACATAGTAATATGTCGGAGCTTGCTAATTTGAATTCATGAAAAAAAGAAGTGCGACTTCTAAATTGATATTAGAACACGAACAATCCAAGAAAAGAGGAACTAATTAATGAATAGAAGGCTGAAGTTCTTCCAGGAAGATTTGAAGTGATAGAATTCCGTTGTTACATTTTCCCTCACACTTCTTCTTTTCCTTGTCGATGTCCTTGGCACAGCTAAAGGTGGAAAAGAAGGTAGTTTTTTGATAGAACTTATTTTCCACATTTTGAAGAACTTGTGCCAGCGAGAGGTCACCGGTGGATTAGACAAGCAGAGTTGAGAACTTGAGGGTTTAGCTTCAGGACAATTGGAGTCATTCTCCTGGTTTATGATGCACACTTCAATAAGTAATTTCTAATATAAAATTATAATTTCAAAAAGTAATTGTGTGTTGGAACTGAACCCAATCGGCACGCCTAAATGGAGCCCAAGATTCCTTTCCACATCAGGTGTGGACTGTTGGGTTTTGGGTCCACCAGTTAGTCCCACACCCCGGGGACCCTCGATTTTAACCCCGAAATTGCAGCACTTGTCCACCAATTGATGTTCTTACGTGCCCATTTCTATCGAGGGTTGAAAGGCCCAAATAGACTCCGCCAGTTACTAAGGCCCAATATTCCAACACCAACAACTTTAATGCACCATTTGGTTACAAGCCAATATTACCTGGCTCGGCATGTAACCACTAATAGTTAATTGTAATTAAAGGCTAAATCAATATTCTCCTCTCTCGATGTGGGATTAGTTATAGAGTAATAAGTTGATGTCTTAGTGAGTTTTTCTTCTTTTCTAAATACACCTACTTTGTTCTTTATATTTTTAATTAGCTTCTATATAATCTGCATTAAGCTAATTATTCGCTAGGACTAGGACTAGAATTAATAATAATATTAAAGTATAAATAAAAAATTAAAAAAACTTAAACAACCCTATAAAAGTGAGCAAATATGGAATTTTGATGATCATGTTATAGGTATATATTGTTCGCACTATAAAATTCCTGCTAATAATATATGTTAGATGTAGTGAATCAAGAGTTCTTGTGTGTTCTAGTTCCTGTAAATGTAAAAAATAGTGTTGGTTACCTTCGCCTCCCCATTCTTAAAATATTTGTACAAAATATTCCTACTTTTTTTTTAAATGGCCTGTTTAGTTCCATTCCTTCAGAAGCATAAGTGTGTGTTTAGTTTCTTTTTAATATTCTCCTACCGATTTTAGTCACACAGTTATTTCGCCAAATTAAACATCATTGTTCTTTTCCTACTGTCTTGGTTTGGTTAAGTTCCATTAATTTTGATGATTCTTGGTCCTTCATATTTAAAATCCTAAGCCGTACTGCTTTTTTTTTGTTCCTTTTCTTTGAGTAGGATTACTAGTATATATATATATAGCTTTATTAAATTTATTTGTTTGAATATGAATTCTGGAATATATTGTCCTTATATCAGTTTGGTCAATTTCCCCACTATATTAGCTTTAAATATGTGAATCATGAGTTAAGTTATAATTGTGATTTGTGCCGTTGTAACTAGCTACTCAAGTATAGTCAAATAATGACCACATTTGAATGGGTGTGGGGGGTAAATAAAATATATGCTTCCCTTCGAAGTTGAAAGTTCTTGTCGGTATGCATCCATAATACTTAGAATCGGGTTCATATGCTTGTTCCTTCTACTTGTTAGCTAAAAACGGCTTCAAATTTTAAATGATATATTAATTGTTTAACCTCTTATCCCTGAGTTATATTGTGATATATTTAATCTAGTTAATTTGTTAATGTGTAGATGTTCCTAAGAGTTAATTATGCTCATCCCGCTTACTAATTTATATATTTTTCTTTCTTTGAGTGCATAAAATACGACCGAGTCTTTGAACTCTATCTTCTGCATTGTGTGTTGGGCAGAAGGTCCAACATAGTATTATCTTCCGAGTCAACCCACAACTGACGAATAGAAAAGAGTAAATGGATCCGCAGCCTAAAAGTGGGAGCAACAATAACCCAGGGTTACTAGAGTCAAAAGCATTTGTTTTATCTTTATTTCACCGCTCCATTTATTTTGTGTATTTTGTGCGGCGCTAATATTTTAAAATATTTTTAAATACTAAATGAAAAGTAATGACAGTTTTGATTTTCATTTCCTCACATAGATAGTTTCTTCTTATGATGAAACGGTTTCTAAAGTAAAATTTCTTATAATTTTTATCTTACGAAAGTAAAATTACCTGTTCACTTAAAGATATTTATTTTTTTTGGAATAAATAAGTAGTGTCATTGATGGATTGAGGAGTTGAATGATACGTATAATTAAAAATCTCGATAAATCGGGAGTTAATCCCTTTTCAATTAGCCAAATTATGAGTTAATTCATGAATTGAATTAACAAATGATTAAAATGTTAATATATATTTAAGTTCATTTTCCAAACAAATTACATCTTTTAGTCACAAATTATTTTAAAAATTCGTCGGTTGACCGCATTTGCTGATTTCCTGAAGTGCCTAACACCTTCTTTAGGGAATCACCGGAATGCTTACCCTTTCTCTGGTTTTAAATAAAGGTTTTTAAAATTATTTCTTAAATGGTTTTCTAATTTCCATAATAAGTTTTGTAGAGAGCAATTATCATTGATAAAATCTACCACAAACCATCAATCACATTCAATCCTTTGTGAGCCAAGGTCTCACTTAATTGTCAATGTTAAATGTAAGTGCTTTTGTCTATATAAAAGCAGAGAATATATTCTTCCAAGAGGTGTTATTGAAGCGTGTATAAGAAGCTGGGTGATGACTCTAATTCTCCTAAAGCTCACCCTCGAATTCTTAAATCTGCTTGTCGAATCTACAGGTGACCCCTCAGCTGGCATAAGTTCTTCAAATTGTGGAAGGAAAGTTCCATCAAGAGAGTGTCTTCCTTTCCATCTTTAGCTGTTCCAAGGATATCAAGAAGGAAAACCAGAAGCATGAGGGAGTATGTAGCAACGTGTCTCCATCCATTCAAATCATCCCGGAAGAACTTCATCCTATTTGACCTGGAGAATAGTGCCAGCTAAAATTGTTGGTAGCATTTTTCAGGTCAGATAGGCTGAAGTTCTTCCAGGAAGATTTGAAGTGATAGAATTCCGTTGTTACATTTGCCCTCGCACTTCTTCTTTTCCTTGTCGATGTCCTTGGCACAGCTAAAGGTGGAAAAGAAGGTAGTTTTGATAGAACTTCTTTTCCACATTTTGAAGAACTTGTGCCCGCGAGAGGTCACCGGTGGATTTGACAAGCAGAGTTGAGAACTTGAGGGTTTAGCTTCAGGACAATTGGAGTCATTCTCCTGGTTTATGATGCACACTTCAATAAGTAATTTCTAATATAAAATTATAATTTCAAAAAGTAATTGTGAGTTGGAACTGAACCCAATCGGCACGCTTAAACGGAGCCCAAGATTCCTTTCCACATCAGGTGTGGACTGTTGGGTTTTGGGTCCACCAGTTAGTCCCACACCCCGGGGACCCTCGATTTTAACCCCGAAATTGCAGCACTTGTCCACCAATTGATGTTCTTACGTGCCCATTTCTATCGAGGGTTGAAAGGCCCAAATAGACTCCGCCAGTTACTAAGGCCCAATATTCCAACACCAACAACTTTAATGCCCCATTTGGTTACAAGCCAATATTACCTGGCTCGGCATGTAACCACTAATAGTTAATTGTAATTAAAGGTTAAATCAATATTCTCCTCTCTCGATGTGGGATTAGTTATAGAGTAATAAGTTGATGTCTTAGTGAGTTTTTCTTCTTTTCTAAATACACCTACTTTGTTCTTTATATTTTTAATTAGCTTCTATATAATCTGTATTAAGCTAATTATTCGCTAGGACTAGGACTAGAATTAATAATAATATTAAAGTATAAATAAAAAATTAAAAAAACTTAAACAACCCTATAAAAGTGAGCAAATATGGAATTTTGATTATCATGTTATAGGTAAATATTGTTCGCACTATAAAATTCCTGCTAATAATATATGTTAGATGTAGTGAATCAAGAGTTCTTGTGTGTTCTAGTTCCTGTAAATGTAAAAAATAGTGTTGGTTACCTTCGCCTCCCCATTCTTTAAATATTTGTACAAAATATTCCTACTTGTTATGAAATAATTAAGAAAGAACAAGAATATTGTAGAGAAAGATAGAAGGAGAGAAGTTCTTATTTCTCTTGATGGGATTAAAAACAATGAAGGAGAACCCCTCTATTTATAGGGATAATTTCTTCTAACTTTTCTCCAAAAGATAGACTTTCACTATAATATAAACACATGTATCCAATACAACACAAATACCTTTATAGACATTCACTACAACACAAATATGTTTATAACACTCCCCCTTGAATGTCTATTTGATAGATAATGTGCCTCGTTAAAACCTTACTAGAAAAAACCCAGTGGGAAAAAAATCTAGTGAAGGAAAAAGAGTACACATATATAATAATACGCATTTTGGCTGCCTCGTTAAAAACATTACAAGGAAAACCCAGTGGGACAAAACCTCGTAAGGGAAAAAGAGTACAGCGCGTATTAACTCCCCCTAATGAGAACATCCTTGAATCTTTGCATCCCAATCTTCTGCACAATTTTCTTGAAAGTTGCAGTTGGTAGAGATTTGGTGAATAAATCAGCCACATTATCACTTGAACGAATCTGTTGCACATTGATATCACCATTCTTTTGGAGCTCATGTGTGTAGAAAAACATTGGCGAGATGTGCTTCGTTCTATCTCCTTTTATGAATCCTCCCTTTAGTTGTGCTATGCATGCAGCATTATCTTCATACAAAATTGTGGGTACTTTGTCACAGTTCAAACCACATTTTTCTCTAATGAGATGTATCATGGACCTCAACCACACACATTCTCGGCTTGCTTCATGAATAGCTATTTCTCAGCATGATTTTATGAAGCAGCTACGAGAGACTACTTTGTACATCTCCAAGATATTGCAGTACCTCCACATATGAACACGTAGCCAGTTTGAGATCGAGCTTTGTGTGGGTCAGATAAATACCCAACATCAGCATAACCAACAAGATCGGGACTTGCTAACAAATTAACCGAATGTTATGCCTTGTAGTATCAGCAAGATATATTAGTGCATCAATCACACTAAGATATGGTACTTCAGGACCAAGGATTTCCTCATATAAGAATTATCAACAAGTTTAAAGAAACTTGTAAATGCTTCAGGCATTTCGAATCCTTCATGGTTTTCGTACAAATTTTGTCAAGTGATAACATTAATTAGTATTTAAATGCGTGACATCTTCTAGTGTCTGGACTACAGGTCCAATAAGCTTTATGCTTATCAATACGCATCATTTCACTTGATAATTATTTCTACATCAACATGCTTTAATAGACTTAGAATTCAGATCCTCACAATCTTTTACAATATTGCGCACTATATTGTATCAAAAATATCGTCGACGATCAGTTCCAATGCGACATAACTTATTGAGATCTCTTCATTTTTCGTCATTTTCAGGTACCTGAACCTTTGCCAAGGTTTTATGAAGTGTTATGTCGTGGTGCTTTCTTAAAGCACTTGCCTCATCATTATGACCATCTTAATCACTTGCTCCTCTCCTTCTTCAAGAAGTTCTATATTTGGAACCGTTTGGTCTATCACGCTTCAGGCGTCTCATAGACTCTGTCCTTCAAGGACTTTTCATTGGAGCATTTGCAACTGAATTATAAAATAGAGTTAGCAAATATATCTGGCAATTGATTTGCAATATTTTGCAACTGAATTATCTATTGAACTTTAAGTTCACTTTTTCTTTTTCCCGAGGATCTAGATAATTCATCCCACACTCAATTTTCAGTTGCTAAGCACTTCTTCCCCTAATGTTAGAAAAACTAACATTTACCCCCCAAGCTCATTTGGAGACCCATCTTTGTGCGTTGTGGTGGGGCAATTGAATCATATATCACACATTCAAATTTTTAGATAGAATTATTTGGTCTCTGACCCTGAACCAATTGTGATAGGGGAACCTTGTTGGCTTGATACATTCAAGTGTTGCTATATGTTAAATAAACATATCTCATACCAAATTTTATTTGGGAGTTTTATTCTCATAACCAATGATTTAGCTATAATTGGAGGCATACAATTTTTGCTAAACCAACATAGATATGAATCAGCATTATCAACATGATTTTATAATTTGGAACTATGCTCTTAATTTAATAATTCGAGCAACAACCTTACAAAAATCAATTGCAAGTTGATATCAAAACACATGTGACCATACCATAGATGCATCTATTAGCAAACGGTTCACATGGTAGGTGAATGGGCCCATATTCACCTTTTTATAAGTTTCAAAATTTCACGAAATATAATTCCAATCTTAGCTGATCAAGATCATTCTATCACGAGAACAAGCAACACAAGAGAATTCTTGAAGAATATTTTATTTTTTCAACATATAGCCACGTGAATTCTCAATTATTTTGCATCACATTTGAACCGGGATGGCCAACCGGTTATGCCAACTTATTTCAGTAAACTTCTAGTTTACTTTCGTATGTGATTTCATCATCATACCCATATTTATGTACTACAAATAAAAAAACCGGCGGGTAATCTTTTACATAAATATTTATAACCCGCTTCAATTGTAGTAGCATGAAGATATCAGATCTTCACATAATTTATAGTCTCATTTTTTTTTTCAATGTACTTGAAACTTATAAGTTTCCTTTTGAGACTTACTTCAACAATTTCATTCCTTCAAGTAGTAATACATTAGCTCTTCCGGAGCTCTCAATTAATTTTGTATACTACCACATATTCAATCATATCAACATCATTAATAGTTTCTCCACATAGTTTCAACTTAGAAACAATTTTGAATGTTGATGAGCTATACTCATGAACACACTTATAGTCTTGATGGATCCAATCATATCATGCCTTTATGACCATCTTCTGGTGGCCATACTTTTTTTTTAGGCTATTCCACAAAACAAGTGGATCCTTAATCGTGATATATTCAATTTTAAGAAATTCGTCAAGATGATGACGCAAGAATATCATAGCATTAGCATGATCTTAATTTGATGCTTTATTTTCACTTTTAATGGTGTATCCAAGACCCATTGTATCCATATGAATTCTTGATGCTTTGTTTTCACTTTTAATGGTGTCTCCAAGACCCATTGTATCCATATGAATTCTTGATGCTTTGTTTTCACTTTTAATGGTGTCTCCAATACCATTGCATACATATGAATTTTTGATGCTTTGATTTTACTTCAGAGACTAGATCTGTATTAGATCTATATTTGTAACATTTATCAAAAGTTCTCAATTTCTCATTCTTCAGGAATGGAACATGATCATCTAAATATGCCTTAACCACATAAGGTATGATAGCTTAAAACCTCTTTCAAGATATTGCTACTTCGTGAGCAAATCGAGGTATGCATAGATGATTTCTCTTACATATTTTCACAATATTGTTCTGCTGGAACAAATAAATTTTCATAATATTGTTCTTCTAGAACAATTATATTTTTCATAATATTGTTCTTCTGGAACAATTATGAGGCATGAATTGCCAAGTGAATCAATAAGTCGTTCCTCAAGTTCATATACAAAATCGATATTGTTATTAATAAATACATAAATATCAAGAAATACTAACCTTCATCTTTCTAAGAAAACTTTGATTTTTCTTACCTCAGATATTTCAAAGTGAGTGTTCAAGGCAGAGACTCGTGCTGATAACGTGTTATGAAATAATAAAGAAAGAACAAGAATATTGTAGAGAACGATAGAAGGAGAGAAGTTCTTATTTCTCTTGATGGGATTAAATACAATGAAGGAGAACCCCTCTATTTATAGGGATAATTTCTCCTAACTTTTCTCCAAAAGGTAGACTTTCACTATAATATAAACACATGTATCCAATACAACACAAATACCTTTATAGACATTCACTACAACACAAATATGTTTATAACACTACTTTTTTTTAAATGGCCTGTTTAGTTCCATTCCTTCAGAAGCATAAGTGTGTGTTTAGTTTCTTTTTAATATTCTCCTACCGATTTTAGTCACACAGTTATTTCGCCAAATTAAACATCATTGTTCTTTTCCTACTGTCTTGGTTTGGTTAAGTTCCATTAATTTTGATGATTCTTGGTCCTTCATATTTAAAATCCTAAGTCGTACTGCTTTTTTTTGTTCCTTTTCTTTGAGTAGGATTACTAGTATATATATATATAACTTTATTAAATTTATTTGTTTGAATATGAATTCTGGAATATATTGTCCTTATATCAGTTTGGTCAATTTCCCCACTATATTAGCTTTAAATATGTGAATCATGAGTTAAGTTATAATTGTGATTTGTGCCGTTGTAACTAGCTACTCAAGTATAGTCAAATAATGACCACATTTGAATTGGTGTGGGGGGTAAATAAAATATATGCTTCCCTTCGAAGTTGAAAGTTCTTGTCGTTATGCATCCATAATACTTAGAATCGGGTTCATATGCTTGTTCCTTCTACTTGTTAGATAAAAACGGCTTCAAATTTTAAATGATATATTAATTGTTTAACCTCTTATCCCTGAGTTATATTGTGATATATTTAATCTAGTTAATTTGTTAATGTGTAGATTTTCCTAAGAGTTAATTATGCTCATCCCGCTTACTAATTTATTTATTTTTCTTCCTTTGAGTGCATAAAATACGACCGAGTCTTTGAACTCTATCTTCTGCATTGTGTGTTGGGCTGAAGGTCCAACATAGTATTATCTTCAGAGTCAACCCACAACTGACGAATAGAAAAGAGTAAATGGATCCGCAGCCTAACAGTGGGAGCAATAATAACCCAGGGTTACTAGAGTCAAAAGCATTTGTTTTATCTTTATTTCACCGCTCCATTTATTTTGTATATTTTGTGCGGCGCTAATATTTTAAAATATTTTTAAATACTAGATGAAAAGTAATGACAGTTTTGATTTCCATTTCCTCACATAGATAGTTTCTTCTTATGATGAAACGGTTTCTAAAGCAAACTTTCTTATAATTTTTATCTTACGAAAGTAAAATTACCTGTTAACTTAAAGATATTTATTTTTTTTGGAATAAATAAGTAGTGTCATTGATGGATTGAGGAGTTGAATGATACGTATAATAAAAAATCTCGATAAATCGCATACATTTAGGGAGTTAGTCCCTTTTCAATTAGCCAAATTATGAGTTAATTCATGAATTGAATTAACAAATGATTAAAATGTTAATATATATTTAAGTTCATTTTCCAAACAAATTACATCTTTTAGTCACAAATTATTTTAAAAATTCGTCGGTTGACCGCATTTGCTGATTTCCTGAAGTGCCTAACACCTTCTTTAGGGAATCACCGGAACGCTTACCCTTTCTCTGGTTTTAAATAAAGGTTTTTAAAATTATCTCTTAAATGGTTTTCTAATTTCCATAATAAGTTTTGTAGAGAGCAATTATCATTGATAAAATCTACCACAAACCATCAATCACATTCAATCCTTTGTGAGCCAAGGTCTCACTTAATTGTCAATGTTAAATGTAAGTGGTTTTGTCGATATAAAAGCAGAGAATATATTCTTCCAAGAGGTGTTATTGAAGCGTGCATAAGAAGCTGGGTGATGACTCTAATTCTCCTAAAGCTCACCCTCGAATTCTTAAATCTGCTTGTCGAATCTACAGGTGACCCCTCAGCTGGCATAAGTTCTTCAAATTGTGGAAGGAAAGTTCCATCAAGAGAGTGTCTTCCTTTCCATCTTTAGCTGTTCCAAGGATATCAAGAAGGAAAATCAGAAGCACGAGGGAGAATGTAGCAACGTGTCTCCATCCATTCAAATCATCCCGGAAGAACTCCATCCTATTTGACCTGGAGAATAGTGCCAGCTAAAATTGTTGGTAGCATTTTTCAGGTCAGATAGGCTGAAGGTCTTCCAGGAAGATTTGAAGTGATAGAATTCCGTTGTTACATTTTCCCTCGCACTTCTTCTTTTCCTTGTCGATGTCCTTGGCACAGCTAAAGGTGGAAAAGAAGGTAGTTTTTTGATAGAACTTCTTTTCCACATTTTGAAGCACTTGTGCCAGCGAGAGGTCACCGGTGGATTTGACGAGCAGAGTTGAGAACTTGAGGGTTTAGCTTCAGGACAATTGGAGTCATTCTCCTGGTTTATGATGCACACTTCAATAAGTAATTTCTAATATAAAATTATAATTTCAAAAAGTAATTGTGTGTTGGAACTGAACCCAATCGGCACGCCTAAACGGAGCCCAAGATTCCTTTCCACATCAGGTGTGGACTATTGGGTTTTGGGTCCACCAGTTAGTCCCACACCCCGGGGACCCTCGATTTTAACCCCGAAATTGCAGCACTTGTCCACCAATTGATGTTCTTACGTGCCCATTTCTATCGAGGGTTGAAAGGCCCAAATAGACTCCGCCAGTTACTAAGGCCCAATATTCCAACACCAACAACTTTAATGCCCCATTTGGTTACAAGCCAATATTACCTGGCTCGGCATGTAACCACTAATAGTTAATTGTAATTAAAGGCTAAATCAATATTCTCCTCTCTCGATGTGGGATTAGTTATAGAGTAATAAGTTGATGTCTTAGTGAGTTTTTCTTCTTTTCTAAATACACCTACTTTGTTCTTTATATTTTTAATTAGCTTCTATATAATCTGTATTAAGCTAATTATTCGCTAGGACTAGGACTAGAATTAATAATAATATTAAAGTATAAATAAATAAATAAAAAAACTTAAACAACCCTATAAAAGTGAGCAAATATGGAATTTTGATTATCATGTTATAGGTAAATATTGTTCGCACTATAAAATTCCTGCTAATAATATATGTTAGATGTAGTGAATCAAGAGTTCTTGTGTGTTCTAGTTCCTGTAAATGTAAAAAGTAGTGTTGGTTACCTTCGCCTCCCCATTCTTTAAATATTTGTACAAAATATTCCTACTTTTTTTTTAAATGGCCTGTTTAGTTCCATTCCTTCAGAAGCATAAGTGTGTGTTTAGTTTCTTTTTAATATTCTCCTACCAATTTTAGTCGCACAGTTATTTCGCCAAATTAAACATCATTGTTCTTTTCCTACTGTCTTGGTTTGGTTAAGTTCCATTAATTTTGATGATTCTTGGTCCTTCATATTTAAAATCCTAAGTCGTACTGCTTTTTTTTTGTTCCTTTTCTTTGAGTAGGATTACTAGTATATATATATATATAGCTTTATTAAATTTATTTGTTTGAATATGAATTATGGAATATATTGTCCTTATATCAGTTTGGTCAATTTCCCCACTATATTAGCTTTAAATATGTGAATCATGAGTTAAGTTATAATTGTGATTTGTGCCGTTGTAACTAGCTACTCAAGTATAGTCAAATAATGACCACATTTGAATGGGTGTGGGGGGTAAATAAAATATATGCTTCCCTTCGAAGTTGAAAGTTCTTGTCGTTATGCATCCATAATACTTAGAATCGGGTTCATATGCTTGTTCCTTCTACTTGTTAGCTAAAAACGGCTTCAAATTTTAAATGATATATTAATTGTTTAACCTCTTATCCCTGAGTTATATTGTGATATATTTAATCTAGTTAATTTGTTAATGTGTAGATGTTCCTAAGAGTTAATTATGCTCATCCCGCTTACTAATTTATTTATTTTTCTTTCAATGAGTGCATAAAATACGACAGAGTCTTTGAACTCTATCTTCTGCATTGTGTGTTGGGCGGAAGGTCCAACATAGTGTTATCTGCCGAGTCAACCCACAACTGACGAATAGAAAAGAGTAAATGGATCCGCAGCCTAACAGTGGGAGCAATAATAACCCAGGGTTACTAGAGTCAAAAGCATTTGTTTTATCTTTATTTCACCGCTCTATTTATTTTGTGTAATTTGTGCGACGCTAATATTTTAAAATATTTTTAAATATTATGTTACACCCAGTAAATTCTTGACATGTAGATGGTCTATTTGCGTGTGTGTTAAGAGTTTTAGAATGCCATACATGCTAGAAAAAGGCCCGGGGAAAGATCGGACAAGCGCCAAGTCGGTGCGTCGCAAGGCAAAATTGGACTTATAAATCGCATTCCACGAATGCGACTTATAAATTGCATTCCATGAATGCGACTTATAGGTCCCAACTATATAAGCCCCCAACTTTGGCTTTAATGTTAAAATTCTTATAATTTCCAGTGAAAACAGAGAGAAAATCGGAGAGGAAGAGGAAAGAAGGTTTCTTGATAATTTCCGTCCGATTACGCCATCAAACGCGGTCCAAACTTGAATTAATCTTAGATACAGAGGTATTAAGTAGCAAGGAGCATTCCTACGGATTTAGTTTCGTGAAATTCGGCCGGCAAATCATCGTGCTACCGAGCTAAGGTAAGTGAAATTGCTCCAAATTAGTGTCAATCTACTCCTAGCCTTAAAATGAGTATTTCTCCCTTCTGGACTTTTGAGAAATAGCGAGTTTTCGACCGTTTTTCGATAAGCCAAAGTTTGGGCTATATATATATCGAAAGTGATGTTTTTTTCCGGAATATTAGTGTATTTAGTTCTAATTGATATATATATATATATATATATATATATATATATATATATATATATGAATGCAGTTGGGGGAAATAGCAAAAGTACTGGCCGAACTACGCCAGCATAAAAGTTAGCAAAGCAATATCAGACAGTCAGATAATATCTCAGTTACAGTATAGCCAGACAGCCAGATAATATCTCAGATACAGTATAGCCAGCAGTCAGATAACATCTCAGACACAATATAGTTCAGTATGAGAATCAGTATAATGTAGAAAAGAGTTCAGAATGAGAAATCAAAATACAGATAGTATTTTCAGTTTAAACATGCTTGCTATATGTGATTATTGTTTGTTGAGACATGTTTGTGTTATGAGGGCACCCTTTGAGCATCCTCACCCCCCTTGAGTTGGTAACTGTGTCGATCCACCGTGAGGGTGGGGAAACGTCACTCCAAGGAGTGGCATGCCGTCCACAGTAGGACGACGATGGGATGGAGCATTCCCCATATTAGGCTGATCAGCATAACAGTATAGCTTACCCTGTTGTGCGTTGCACCCAGGGGACAGATTACAGATACAGACACAGTTACAGTTTACAGATAATAGTATAGGAGTCCTCCGGGCTCAGACACAGTTATTTATATTAGAGGCCATAGCCTGAGCTGGAGACCCAGGGGGCCGGTAGAGGTGCTGGTAGTTAGTAGACGAGTGGAGTGATTTATTTTTGGATGGTTTTGACTCGGGTAGGGGTATATAGATTGTTTGTTGGTTGGCACCTTCCGGCTTATGGGGGCTGGTATTGGTCCTTGCTTGTTATATATATGTATATATATGTTATTTATTAGCTAATAGACAGCAGATCGCCACGTCGACAGGTATGCTCCTGCCTTATTCTCAGTACAGAAAAACCTGTTTCAGATTCTATCAGTTCAAACAGTTTCAGATATCTTCTACTATTCAGAGTTTCTAGTTATGTTGTTTATATTCAGTTATGATCAGCTTGCTTTGCATACTCAGTACCAGTGGTACTGACGCCTATTTGGGTGCTGCATTACTTGCCTGAAGGTATTCATAGACGAGGAGCCGATCCCTCGTGATTCCAGCCAGCTCATAGAATCATTAGCTCCTGTCATCTGGAGCTTGATATTTAGTGATGTCATTCATTTTCTTTTGTTGTATAATACGGGTAGGTCGGGGCCCTGTCCCGACCATCTTATCAGTATTCTTAGAGGCTTGCAGATTGTGTATATATATCTCCCTATGGTTAGTTGTGCCGGTCGTGTGGGGCCGTGCATTTGTTTAGCTGTTTAGTGTTATTGATTGCGTTGGCCGTGTGGGGCCGTATTCAGATAGTAGTGGTGACCTTGCCGATCACGTAGATGTTCAGATTCATTATATTGAGTTAGCGATAACTAGACAGCATGGTGACCTTGTCGGCTCGCATAGGTTTCCCTATATGAGAATGATTCTGGTTAGCTGATGTTACAGTACAGGTGGCTTTAGGCCCAGTCGGCCGGAGGCTATATTTACAGCCGTTATATAGCCCGTTGATTCCATGAATCTGAGTTAGAGCCAGCCAGACACCAGATGTGCTTAGGCACATTAGTCTAGCAGTCCAAGTCCTAATAGGGCACCAGGTGCCAGTCATATCCCCCAAGGCGGGGCGTGATATACTAGATGAAAAGTAATGACAGTTTTGATTTTCATTTCCTCACATAGATAGTTTCTTCTTATGATGAAACGATTTCTAAAGCAAAATTTTTTATAATTTTATCTTATGAAAGTAAAATTACCTGTTAACTTAAAGATATTTATTTTTTTTGGAATAAATAAGTAGCGTCATTGATGGATTGAGGAGTTGAATGATACGTATAATTAAAAATCTCAATAAATCATATACATTTAGGGAGTTAATCCCTTTTCAATTAGCCAAATTATGAGTTAATTCATGAATTGAATTAAAAAATGATTAAAATGCTAATATATTTAAGTTCATTTTCCAAATAAATTACATCTTTTAGTCACAAATTATTTTAAAAATTCATCGGTTAACCGCATTTGCGGATTTCCTGAAGTGGCTAACACCTTCTTTAGGGAATCACCGGAACGCTTACCCTTTCTCTGGTTTTAAATAAAGGTTTTTAAAATTATCTCTTAAATGATTTTCTAATTTCCATAATAATTAGGTTGCGACTCAATTTTTAAAATTAAATTTGCCAATTTATGGAACGTTTCCGGATATGAATTCGAAAACGATTCGTAACAATTATATTAATTTCATATCATATGCTCTCAAAATAAATGACAATTTTAGAAATTATACTTATGTATCTTATCTCAAAATGATTGATATAATTTATTGCTTTTCTTTGTTAAATTCCTAGAGTTTTGAAAACACAAGTTTTTAAAGAATTTTACTGTAGAAATCTTAAGAAAATAATTGAGGAGGATCAAAACTAAATGTATATTTGTAATTGCTCCTTTTTAACTAAATATGTATATAATTTTAAGGAAACAAAATAAACTAAGAATATTTTTCATTTAACCATTTAGTAGATAAAAGATGATTTTTTGAAAAAATATGACTGCATTAATAATGTTATTTTTATTAATTAAGCAAAGAATTAGTTTGTTTTTTTTGTTTCATTGGACACTAAAAATGTCAAGTCAATTTAAGAATTTTGCTTCGAGTCTAGCGATTGAGAGACTCATATTTGGGCTTTTAAAAAAAATCATATTATTAATCTCTTTACGCAAAGAGAAATTTTATAAATAAACTAATTACTAAATACTAATGAATTTCTGGCTTATGCATATTCCTTCTTACACAGAAAGTGAAATAAAAAGATATAGTCTTAATCCTCTTGACTGTTTTTCTCTTGTCTTCAGAACATCTTGAGTTTCTTTCTTTCCATATCACCAACCACATATAAGGAGGAATTTTATGCCACTAGCTATTTCTTCATTTTTTTCAACTCTTACCTATACAAACAACTCAAAAAAATCTCATATATTCCCAGGCATGGAGCCTCTGATTCTAGCTCAGTTGAGAAACAACTGATATAGTTGATCAGTAATAGGTCAATGCAAAAAAGGGTGCTTAATTCTTTCTATCTTTGTTTTTCTTTATTTCGATGTCATTATGGGTATGGATTGGTTAGTGTCGTGTTGTGCCAACGTAGAATTCTGGACCAAGACGGTCCGATTCCACTTTCCAAGGGAGGCAGTGCGAGAGTGGAGGGGCCGCACAACTACGCCATAAGGTAGGTTTATTTCCTACCTTCAGGCGAGGAAGTTGATAGCTAGGGATGCATTTACCACCTAATCAGAGTCTAAGATGTTCGGGTTGAGCCTCCAACTCTCCAGTCTGTTCCAGTGGTTAATGAATTCCCTGACGTATTCCTAGACGAGCTACCTGGTATTCCCCCAGAAAGAGAAATAGATTTTGCAATTAATTTGCTACCAGGTACTCAACCCATATTAATTCCTCCGTATCGTATGGCTCCTGCTGAACTCAGAGAATTAAAGGAGCAGCTGAAAGATCTGTTATATAAGGGCTTTATTAGGCCGAGTACTTCACCTTGGGGTGCGCCAGTTCTATTTGTGAGGAAGAAGGATGGCTGACTCTGCATGTGTATAGACTACGGGCAGTTGAATAAGGTTACAGTCAAGAATAAGCATCCGCTTCCCAGAATAGATGATTTGTTTGATTAGCTACAGGGGGCCAGATATTTCTCCAAGATTGACTTACGATCCGGATACCATCAGGTTCAAGTTTGTGAAAGGGACATTCCGAAGACTGCCCTCAGGACCAGATATGGCCATTTTGAATTCCTAGTCATGTCCTTTGGGCTGACGAATGCCCCAACAGTATTTATGGACCTGATGAACAGCATCTTCAGACCTTACCTGGACCTGTTCGTGATAGTGTTTATCGACGATATTCTGGTATATTCTCACTCTGAGGCAGACCACCAGGATCATTTGCGAACGGTCCTCCAGATTCTCAGGGACCGTCATTTGTATGCCAAGTTCTCTAAATGTGAATTTTGGTTGAACTCAGTAGCTTTCTTGGGGCATATTGTGTCGGATGCTAGTATACAAGTAGACATGCAGAAAATAGAAGCAGTAAAAACATGGCCTAGACCTATCACTCCGATCGAAGTCCGTAGTTTTTTGGGATTAGCAGGGTACTACAGAAGATTTTTTGGGGGATTCTCCATCATAGAGGCGCCTTTGACCAAGCTGACGCAAAAAACAGTAAAGTTTCAGTGGACAGAGGCATGTGAGCAGAGTTTCCAGGAATTGAAAGACAGATTGACCTCCGCCCCAGTATTAGCATTGCCAGAAGGTAAAGAGGGTTATGCATTTTATTGTGACGCTTCAGGTATTGGGTTAGGATGTGTGTTGATGCAGCATGGTAAGGTAATTGCTTATGCTTCCAGACAGCTGAGGAAACATGAAAAGAATTATCCTACCCACGACCTGGAACTAGTCGCAGTGATCCACGCTCTAAAGATATGAAGACATTACTTGTACGACATCTATGTGGATATTTTCACTAATCATAAGAGCCTACAATATATCTTTACTCAGAGCGAGTTGAATTTGCGGCAGCGTCGCTGGTTGGAATTGCTGAAAGATTATGATGTAAGTATTCTGTATCACTCAGGAAGAGTCAACGTAGTAGCAGATGCCCTCAGCTACAAATCTATGGGGAGTTTGGTGTACTTGCAACCCGAGCAACGGGAGTTGGCCAGAGAAATACACCAGTTAGCTAGTTTAGCCGTTCGTGTAGCAGAAATAGAGGACAACAGAGCGGTAATTCAGAACACCGCAGTGTCGTCATTAGTTGTGGAGGTAAAGGAATTGTAGTATGAGGATCCTGACCTAGTTCAGCTTAAAGACTGAGTTCAGCAAGGAAAAGCACCGGATTTTCAGGTAACTGAGGATGAAGTGTTGCGATGTAAAGGCCGCCTTTGTGTTCCAGATATTTCAGGGCTTCGCCAGCAGATTATGAGCGAAGTACATTACGCCTGCTATTCTGTCCACCCAGGCGCGACGAAAATGTACCACGATATTAAAGAAATCTACTGGTGGCCAGGTATGAAGAGGGAAATAGCAGAATTCGTAGCTCAGTGTCCTAACTGGCAGCAAGTAAAAGCGGAACACCAGAAACCAGGCGGATTGACTCAAGACATAGCTGTGCCTCTTTGGAAGTGGGAAGCAGTAAATATGGATTTTGTAGCAGGATTACCCCGTACCAGACATAGAAATGACTCGATTTGGGTAATTGTTGACAGACTGACAAAATCATCCCATTTTCTGCCAGTAAGGGCTACTTTCTCCGCCGAAGGTTATGCTGAGTTGTATATCAGAGAAGTAGTCAGACTGCACGGTGTTCTAGTATCCATTGTCTCTGACAGAGGGGCGCAATTTACAACTAAATTTTGGCAATCATTTCAGAAAGGCCTGGGAAAACAGATTAATATGAGCACAACATTCCACTATCAGACAGATGGGCAGGCAGAACGCACTATTCAGACGCTCGAGGGTGTGTATTGGACTTTGGAGGTAGTTGGGATGAGCACCTACCACTTATTGAGTTTGCTTATAACAATAGCTATCACTCAGCTATCCAGATGGCACCCTATGAGGCTTTGTATGGGCGAAAATGCAGATTGCCAGTTGGCTGGTTTGAAGTAGGAGAGTCAGCGCTGATTGGGCCGGATATTATTCATCAGTCAGAAGAAAAGGTAAAGCTTATCAGAGAACGCCTATTGACTGCTCAGAGCTGCCAGAAATCGTATGCTGATGAGCGGCGCAGAAACATGGAATTTAACGTGAATGACTGGGTGTTTTTGAAAGTTTCTCCAATGAAAGGGGTGATGAGATTCGGCAAGAAAGGTAAGCTCAGCCTGAGATTTGTTGGGCCCGATCAGATTCATCGAAGAATAGGCCAAGTGGCATGCGAGTTGAACTTACCTCCAGAATTAGAGTTTGTTCATCCAATTTCCACGTGTCTATGTTAAGGAAGTATATAGGAGACCCCTCCAGAGTTGTTCCAGTTCAGGATGTCCAGGTTATGGAAGAGCTGGCTTATGAAGAGGTTCCAGTAGCCATACTAGACAGGCAAATTCGCAGGTTGAGAACTAAAGACATTGCTTCTGCCAAAGTATTATGGAGTAATAGGAACCGAGAGGAGATGACTTGGGAAGCAGAGGAAGATATGAAAGTTAGATATCCTCAATTTTTCCACACTTAATCAGCTAGAGGTACGTTAGTATTGTTGTTTTATGAATTGCCTTATATTATGTGAATAAATAAAATAGTTGGCTTTTGTGATGAATACTAGTGTTGCGTGGAGTACCTGTATTGGACTTTTCTGTGTTTCAAGATTTTTGAGATAGTCCATATTACAGGGGAAACTATGCCGAAATCTTTCTAGAATAAGTCAAGTAAGTTGAAATTCTTGCAAGTAGAAGTTTACGTTCGAGGACAAATGTTCTTAAGGGTGGGAGGATGTTACACCCCATAAACTTTTGACATGTAGATGGCCTATTCGTATGTTGGTTAAGAGTTTTAGAATGCCATACATGCTAGAAAAAGGCCCAGCGAAAGACCGGACAAGCGCCAAGTCGGAGAGTCGCAAGAGGGAGCCAGGCAGAACCCCTCCGCGATGGCAATGTGTCACGGAGAGGGGGGGCCTCCATGATGACTGGCATGTCACAGAGGCCCTATTCAGGCCCCAAGTATAAAAGGCCTCCCACTTCGGTTTTTAACCATTTATCTCTTTTTAATTTTCAGAAACGAACAGAGAATAGAGGGTACGAGAGAATTCAATAAAATTTCATCCATTTACTCTATTAGACGTGGTCCAAACTCGAATTAATCGTGGGTAGTGAAGTATTAAGCTACCGGGAGCATTCCTGCGGAGTTAGTTTCGTGAAATTAGGCCGGCGAATCGTCGTCCTACCGAGCTAAGGTAAGTGGAATTGCTCCAAATTAGTGTAAATATACTCCTAGCCCTAAAGTGAATATTTCTCCCTTCTGGACTTCCGAGAAATAGCGAGTTTTCGACTGTTTTTCCATAAGTCAAAGTTTGGGCTATATATATATTCAAAGTAGTATTTTCTTCCAGAATATTGATTTATCTTTATTTCACCGCTCTATTTATTTATTTATTTATTTTGTGTATTTTGTGCGACGCTAATATTTTAAAATATTTTTAAATACTAGATGAAAAGTAATGACAGTTTTGATTTCCATTCCCTCACATAGATAGTTTCTTCTTATGATGAAACGATTTCTAAAGCAAAATTTCTTATAATTTTTATCTTACGAAAGTAAAATTACTTGCTAAATTAAAGATATTTACTTTTTTTGGAATATATAAGTAGTGTCATTGATGGATTGAGAAGTTGAATAATTCAAAATCTCGATAAATTGTATACATTTAGAGAGTTAATCCCTTTTCAATTAGTCAAATTATGAGTTAATTCATGAATTGAATTAACAAATGATTAAAATGCTAATATATTTATGTTCGTTTTTCCAAACAAATTACATCTTTTAGTCACAAATTGTTTTAAAAATTCATCGGTTAATCGCATTTGCGGATTTCCTGAAGTGCCTAACACCTTCTTTAAGGAATCACCGGAACGCTTACCCTTTCTCTGGTTTTAAATGAAGGTTTTTAAAATTATCTCTTAAATGGTTTTCTAATTTTCATAATAATTAGGTTGCGATTCAATTTTTAAAATAAAATTTGCCAAGTTATGGAACGTTTTCGGACACGAATTCGAAAACGATTCGTAACTATTATATTAATTTCATATCATATGCTCTCAAAATAAATGACAATTTTAGAAATTATACTTATTTATCTTATCTCAAAATGATTGATATAATTTATTGATTTTCTTTGTTAAACTCCTAAAGTTTTGAAAACATGAGTTTTTAAAGAATTTTACCGTAGAAATCTTAAGAAAATAATTGAGGAGGATCAAAACTAAATGTATATTTGCAATTGCTCCTTTTTAACTAAAGATGTATAGAATTTTAAGGAAACAAAATAAACTAAGAATATTTTTCATTTAACCATTTATTAGATAAACGATGATGTTTTGAAAAAATATGACTGCATTAATAATGTTATTTTTATTAATTAAGAAAAGAATTAATTTTTTTTTTGTGTTTCATTGGACACTACAAATGTCAAGTCAATTTAAGAATTTTTCTTCGAGACTAGCGATCGAGAGACTCATATTTGGGTTTTTTAAAAAAAATCATATTATTAATCTCTTTACACAAAGAGAAATTTTATAAATAAACTAATTACTTAATTTTCTTGTCATGGATCTAGAAACACTTCGTTATGCCCTGTGTCATCCAAACCCTTCAAATACCCCAATGAGAATCTTAAGAATAAATACTGAGAGTCAAAAATTGAAAACAATTACATTCTATGAGAAAATATTTTAAAATGAAATAATACTTATATTGACACAAATAAATAACAATTATTAGAAAACAATGATAAATTGAAAGTTGTATACTTGACAGGTGTACATAAAAAGAATAATGATACTTTAATATTTTAGAAAGAGGCAACAACTAACGAAATTCTAATGAAAAACTTTATATGTGAAATTTTTTTGTTTAATATATATAGATGTGAGTGTATATTAAAAAAATTTATTTTTTTTATCTCGGTTAAATATACAAAGATATATATTTCATCTATCTGCTAATATTTTTATGATCGTGCAAAATGCGCATATGTTCACTAATAAATTAATAAAATAAAATCACAATAGTATCAATACTTGTTAAATCGTGATCTACTATTGGTGGTGGAGCAAAGCTCAACTATATTATCAATAGTTAGATATGTTCTCATGATGTAGATGTTAGTTCGTTTTCATACTTTGTAGATATGGGTAGCAAAAAATTTATGAAAATTTCTGCCTTCTATACAAAATGATGCTCTTGAAATGTGTTTTGTGAACGTTATACATGTGAGATATCACATGAATTTCCTTTTTCTTAAACGCTAATAATAATTTTCATAAACGACAAAAAAGTAGTGCTGGAATTTGCTGTACAAGTGAGCATAAAAACGTGCTTTGAACGTTATACATGTGATATTTCACATGTATTTATTTTTTTGTTGAACGGTAAAAATTATATTCGTAAATGACACAAAAGTAGGTGTTGAATTTTTTGTAGAAGTCGCAAAAAAACAAAAGTGTAGCGCTCTCTAATCTTAGAGGAGCTCTATAAATACTAATAAATTTCTGGCTTATGCATATTCCTTTTTACATAGAAAGTAAAATAACAATATATAGTCTTAATCCTCTTGATTGTTTTTCTTGTCTTCAGAACATCTTGAGTTCCTTTCTTTTCATATCACCAACTACATACAAGGAAGAATTGTATGCCATCAGCTATTTCTTATTTTGTTCCAACTCTTGCATATACCAACAACTCAAAAAATCCCATATATTCCCAGGCATGAGCCTTTGATTCTGGCAAAGTTGAGAAACAACTGACATAGCTGGTCAGTAATAGGCAATGCAAAAAAGGGTGATTAGTATTTTCTGTTTGGCAGCCATATAAATAGTATCTCTGATGTATAGACAATGTATCTCACATGATATATACCCATCCATTTCTAATCTTTCTGTCTTTGTTCTTTTCTATTTCCCTTTACCCATACCTCTTTTTGTTGCCTCTTCTGTTAGTCTCCGTCAGAAAACATGTTTCAAGTAGTAAATAGGTTGCACAAAACTATCCAATTTGTAACCATTCATGTTTTAACTCTTGCTATCTTTGTTCTTTTCTATTTTCTTTTCCCACTACCACTATCTCTCCATATTGCATCTCTTGTTGGTCTGCATTAAAGGAATCTCTTTTTTGAAAGGTTGTGTTTTCTTCAAAAGGATGTTGTTGAAACATGTGTTTGAATGTTATATGCAATGTATCTCATATGATATACACCCATCCCGTTTAAATTCTTATTATCTTTATTTTTCTTTATTTCCTTTTTACCAATGATACAATACCTCTCTAGTCACATATCCTGCTAGTCTACGTTAGAAAACATGTTTTCAGTAGTACATAAGATGTATCACATACAAATATGAACTCATTCATTTTTCATCTCAATCTCTATTTTCTCCTCTTTATATTCGGTTGCTCACTATTTCACCACTTATCACGATTATAAATAGGCTCGTCAATTAATTTGACTTATTTCCATCTTTGCACCTCTTGATAGTCCATTCCCCAACGTGATACTAGCTTTTTCAGAAAAAAGTTATCATCAAAGTCCATCACCAATTACATTGATAAAATCTACCACAAAGCATCAATCAAATTCAATCCTTTGTGAGCCAAGGTCTCACTTAATTGTTAATCTTAAATGTAAGTGATTTTGTCCATATAAAAGCAGAGAATATATTCTTCCCAAAGGAGTTATTGAAGTGTGCATAAGAATCTGGGTGATGACTCTAATTCTCCTAAAGCTCACCCTCGGATTTCCAAATCTGCTTTTTCAATCTACACGTGATCCTTCAGCTGGCATAAGTTCTTCAAAATGTGAAAGGGAAGTTCCATCAAGAGAGTGTCTTCCTTTCCATCTTTAGTTGTTCCAAGGATATCAAGAAGGAAAACTAGAAGTGTGAGGGAAAATGTAGCAACGTGTCTTTATTCATTCAAATCATTCTGGAAGAACTTCATCCTACTTGACCTGGAGAATGGTGCCAACTAAAATTATTGGTAGCATTTTTCAGGTCAGATAGGCTGAAGTTCTTCCGGGATGATTTGAATGGATAAAGACACATTGCTACATTTTCCTCACGTTTCTGGTTTTCCTTCTTGACATCCTTGGCACAACTAAAGGTGGAAAAGAAGGCAGTGTTTTGATAGAACTTCTTTTTCACATTTTGAAGAACTTATGCCAGTGAGAAGTCACCGATGGATTTGACAAGCAACGTTGAGAACTTGAGGGCTTAGCTTTAGGATAATTGGAGTCATTCTCCTGGTTTCTGATGCACACTTCAATAACTCCTCTAGAAGAAGAATCATCATGTTTCTCCTTTTCCATCTCAAGAAATCTGATAATCCATCAGATGCAAAAAAAGAAGAAAAAACAAGTCACACACAATCTCTTTGAAATATAGTTGATGTCACCTTGAGCAGAATCCATGGAAGAGAGATTCTTTTGTCCAGCAACAACAACTTTGTTTTCAGAGGTATTTACTGCACCCATATTCATTCTATTAGCAGATTTACTGTAAAATATTAACCAATAGTTCTAAAATTTATCCATCGAATCACAAAGTAATAGACTAACTCTTTCCTCTTATGCTTTCCGTGGTCTTGCATCAACGAAAGTACAACTAATCCCAAAACCAAGAGTTCAAAGTGATTGCGGGCAGGTGGTGAATGCTTGACACTAGATGCAGGAAGTCCAGATTTAAAGCATATATTCTTGGAAAGGCAATAAGATAGCAGATGACTAGCAAAGCATGGAAGCAATTTGAAAGTTTTTGAAAGCTTAATGTTGTATGATGTACTCCTGGTTTTTGTTTTATCATCTTACGGAAATGGAAGCATACTTGTATCCCAGACAATATTTATGAACTTTAACAATAATGATATTAGTTACTTTTCCTATAAAGGATTCCTATATCTGAGTAAAACATGCACAGCAGAAGCTTTGAAATAATAATATAAAAGCATTTACGAAAAAAATAAAACTGGAACACAAAGTTTAGAAATCTGGAGTCTAAAATTAATTATGTGTCTGAAATCCATCTAGCTGATGAGTTGCTGGGACAAGCTCCCAGCTAACTCTAAGTCTAACTAAACATAATATAATGACTAAAAGAAATGAATAATGCCCTCGAAGGATGAGGACTCACACTTCTTCTGTTGAGAAGGAGGGTCCAAACTGCGACGACTAACGGTGCTGAGTCTGAGAACCTACGACTGTATCATGAAATATTACAACATAAAAGTATGCATCAGTACTTTGAATGTACTAAGTAAGTGAGAGAAAACATAACTGAATATAAATGACTGAGCTGAAATGACATGAAATGACCAACTAATATACTGAACTGAACCACTGAAGTAAACTAAGATGATCAAGATGACCCTATCTGGTGGTCAAAGATATGCCCTAAGTCTGAAAGTTCTGAGTCTGAGATACTGTATTGAACTGACCTAAACTGATAGAGATGGAACTGAACTGAGCTGCTTATTCTAAAACTGGACTGGACTGGACTGACTAGTGGGAGAGTCTGTAACCGACATATAACCACGTGAGCTAGACGTGGAGTCCGATTTATACACCCCACCTGTAGGACACAATATACCTTGCTAGGGTATAAAGGCATGAATTGGGTGATCACAAGAGTCTGGGGCCAATCAGGCCAAATAATACTGTAACCTACGCTGGCAACGTAGTTCATGGAACCTGGGTGTGCTGGAACCCCAGTCCGCTCTGTTCTAAGTCCTACTCTCACTGAACAACCCAGTTTGAATTAATAAGCTGATAGCTCGAAATTGGGGTCCAAGACTAGTCAGGGATATATAACTTAAAGTACCCTGAGAGTTTTAACGAACTAGATTCTGAAACTGGGTTCTAGACTGGTTAGAGCTGCTTATCTGAAAGCGTCGTAACCGTTTAAGAACCAACTGTAATCAGAACTAGGGTCCTAAGGATAGTCAAAACTATATATCTAAAATGTCATGACCACGTAATGGACCAATAAACTAGATTCTGAATCTGATTATGATAATTGGGAGGCACCACTGACACCTCAGAGAAAAGACTGAAGTCAAACTGATTAGTTGAAAAATTATGAACAGTTCTGAGGAGATTCTACGTTCTAACTGAACTGAACTACTAAGCAGCTAACATAGAACTCAACTCATTCCATCAACACAGGAAATCTACAATATGGAAAAAATTTCAAGAATTAAGGAAATCTCATCCAACAAACAGTGTTATAGCTTTCTTATTCGTGCCAGGGCTAAAGTCTTTCTTATCAAGGGAGTAATTGCTCAACATCAAGACAATAAAAAATACTATAAAATCAGCCCAAATCACACTTCACAAACCAGACAGAATTTAATACGTAAATACGTTTCATTCAAAAATTTAGGGCTTAAATTCACTTTTGCAGGAACATCAACAATTTAGGTAAAAACTGATGGAGATCATATCAATAATAAGCATAGATATCATTCTATGTGAATCAACGAAAAAAAACAGGTAATCTCTTTGTATTCGCAAGCTTAGAGCTAAAACTAATAGAGAAACTATAAGAGGGTTTTGGGGGACATAAGGGAAGAACTATCCCCTTGTTGAATTCCCACATACCTAGCTGAAAATTTCCCCGAAGAAGAAAATTCAAACTACTGTAATAGAGGAAAATCCTAAGCTTGCTTGAAAGTTCTTGAGAGACTCTTCGATGATTTTTCTGAGGATGAACGTGGGGAATGAGGGAAGAGGCCGTTCATTCCCACAAATAGGTCTGAAATTACGTCTAAAACGACATAGTTTAAAGTTTAGGAGAGTAGGAATTTACTACAAAACAGAAAATCGCAGGAAAAAACTGTCAGGTATTCTTAACAGGTTACCTAACGGGTCGTGATCAGTGATCACGATTCGTGGTCACAATCTTTGAGTATACTGCCTGGAAAATCCTAAAGGCCACCACGAGGGACCTAAAGAGTCGTGGTGAGTGACCACGACTCGTGGTCACCTATCGTGGACCACACTGCTCAAAAGTCTGTGGCTCCCCACCGGTGACACCATGACTCGTGGTGTCCCATAACGAGTCGTGGTGAGGACTCGTGGGGTACACTGCTTAACTCTCCGAAAAATCTCCTCTAACTGATCATGGCTCACCTCACGACTCGTGGTGACTGACCACGAATCGTGGGGTCCTTCATCAAGTGCACTGCCCCAACTCTTTAATTCCCTGACTCCGGCCTAACAACGAGTCACCTAACGGGTCGTGGTGGAGGACCACGACTCATGGTGACACTCGTTAGGTACACTGACACCACCTTTCCATTTCTCAATCCCCCTTCGCACGACTGACCTGACGAGTTGTTAGGTCTCATAATGACTCGTTAGGTGAGTCATTCCGAGGCATTTTCTGTAGTTTTTTCAGATTTTCTGATTTCAATCTCGGATCTAGTTTTTGAAATTTCTGGGATATTACAGTAACAAAAAGAGGTGTGACTTCTAAATTGATATTAGAACACGAACAATCCAAGAACAACGGAGGAACTAATTAATGAATAGAAGCAACTAAGTTTGTAGAGTGCAAATACTATGGTACTAATGATGAATTCAGTGAGCAATGTACGTATGTAGATTTATATAGAGGGCTTAAGAGACTCTTTCATACTACAATGGTCTGAAATAGGAGAATCACCCGTGTTCCCGTAATCCTTTAGTTACTAGGACTAGCACTAGAATTAATAATAATAATAATAATAATAATAATAATAATAATAATAATAATAATAATAATAAAGTATAAATATAAAATTGAATGTAAAAGGTAGTGCTGGAACCTTTATACTGTAACAAAATTGACTTTATTCTGCAATTGCTACCTATGAATGAATGCATAGTAATTACATCAATTTTGAAAAATTTTAGGGGGAAAAAGGTTTCTAATATGAAATTATAATGAGAAAATTACATAGAATATTACTATAAGACTTTTAATTACAAGTTATACCAACACTTTGATTTATTTATTAAAGTAACAATTAATTTATAAATATATTAATATTGTGGGTATATGGTAGTTATTTTTACTACCATGTAATATGATTTAAAAAAATAAATTTTTTTTGTAGCACAAATATTAACTGCACATCACATCAAATTGGGAGTGTATTTTTCTCTCTCCTAATATGGTTAAAAAATTATTTTTTATTTTTTATAGCATAGATATTTATAAAAAATATTTACTACACACTAAATTAAATTAGAATGTGATTTTTCTCTCTCCTGATATAATTAAAAAAAATTTCTTTTTTACAGCATAGATATTTATTGAAAATATTTACTTCACATCAAATCAAATTAGAAGTGTGATTTTTCTCTCTCCTAATACAGTTAAAAAATATTTTTCTTTTTTTATAGCATAAATATTTATAAAATATTAAAAATATTTACTGCACATCAAATAAAAATAAGGAGTGTGATTTTTCTCTCTCCTAAACTAATTGTTTCCTACTACAATATTTATCTCAATCAGGACTGTAACTCTTCTTCATTAACTTCTAAACTTTTATCTAACAAAGAATTCGTCTTCTCCAAATCATCAACTTCTAAACGTTCATCTAACAAAGAGCCCATCTTCTCCTAAGTTTCTTATTCAATGAAATTCAATTCTATTCATTTATTTTATATCTTATGTTGATTTATTTTTTGTTTTTCTTTGAGTTTTTATATAATGCATTATTGTTATCAAAATTAGTAGTTCAAATATTTGCAAAATGGTTAGAAATTGGTAATACATTTTTTTTTAAAAAAATAAATTTTATTTTGTATTTAGTTTATTGATTTATTGGTTGACAAGTTGATTACATATTGGTATAGATTAAGGTTAAAAGTTTGATTTTCAAGTTGTTTACTGCCATATTTGTTATTTGTATTATAGTTAAGATTTATAAATGTTTAGAAATTAGTTCTAAATATTCTTATACATATTTTTTAAATTTTTTTGTCTTATTCTGATATTGTTGGTATATTTTTGAGTTTATATAATGTTGATTTATGTTGATAAGTTGATTTGAAGTATCTAGACATTCAATACCAATTACTAAACATTTACAAATCTCAACTATAACACAAATAACAAATACTGCAGTAAATAACTTGAAAACTGTTATAAATATATTTTCTATTTATGGTGAATGTCTATTTCTTACAGGTTAGTTTTCCCCTATAAATAAAGGAGTTCTCCATTCATTGTAATGAATCCCTTATGATCCCTTTAACTCCTCAAGAGGATCCCATCAAGAGAAATAAGAACTTCTCTCTTTCTCTATAATATTCTTTCTTTATTATTTCATAACACGTCATCAGCACGAGTCTCTTCCTTGATCACTCACTTTGAAAGATCTGAGGTAAGAAAGATTAAAAAAGTTTTTTTGAAAGATGTATTACTTAACCACATGAATGATATTCCTTTGGTGATATTGTTGCTCTGCGACTCTACCGTCTCAAAATTTGAATGCCGAGGTATTATTTTTTTCTTTCTTTTAATATGAATAACCTTATGAAACTTGATTTCGTTGCCCTTCAAAGTTCGGGCAAGAACTATCTTTCATTTGTGTTGGATGTTGAAATCCATTTGGATGCAATGGGTCTTGGAGACACCATTAAAAGTGAAAATAAAACATCAAATCAAGATCGTACTAAGGCTGTGATATTCTTGCGTCATCATATTGATGAAATTCTGATAATTGAATATCTCATGATTAAGGATCCACTTATTTTGTGGAATAGCCTGAAAGAACGATATGACCACCTGAAGATGGTCATCCATCCAAAGGCACGATATGATTGGATCCATCAAGACTATAAGTCTATTCATGAGTATAGCTCATCAACATTCAAAATTGTTTCTAAGTTGAAACTATGTGGAGAAACTATTTAATGATGTTGATATGATTGAATATGTCGTAGTACACAAAATTAATTGAGAGCTCCGGAAGAGCTAATGTATTACTAATTGAAGGAATGAAATTATTGTAGTAAGTCTCAAAAGGAAACTTATAAGTTTCAAGGATATTAAAAAAAATTGAGACTATAAATTATGGGAAGATCTAATATCTTCATGCTACTACAATTGATGCGGGTTATAAATATTTATGTAAAAGATTACCCGCCGGTTTTTTAATTGTAGTACATAAATATGGGTATGATGATAAAATCACATACGAAAGTAAACTAGAAGTTTACTGAAATAAGTTGGCATAACTGGTTGACCATCCCGGTTCAAATGTGATGCAAAAATAATTGAGAATTCACGTGGCTATATGTTGAAGAAATAAAAGATTCTTCAAGAATTCTCTTGTATTGCTTGTTCTCGGGAAAAAAAAGTGAACTTAAAGTTCAATAGATAATTCACTTACAAAATATTGCAAATCAATTGCCAGATATATTTGCTAACTCTATTTTATAATTCAGTTGCAAATGCTCCAACGAAAGGTCCTTGAAGGACAGAGTCTATGAGACGCCTGAAGCGTGATAGACCAAATGGTTCCAAATATAGAACTCCTTGAAGAAGGAGAGGAGAAAATGAATAAGATGGTCATAATGATGAGGCAAGTGCTTTAAGAAAGCACCACTACATAACAGTTCATAAAACCTTGGCAAAGGTTCAGGTACCTGAAAATGATGAAAAATGAAGAGATCTCAATGAGTTATGTTGCATTGGAACTAATATCAAAATGATCGTCGACGATATCTTTGATACAATATAGCACGCAATATTGTAAAAGATTGTGAGGATCTGAATTCTACGTCTATTAAAGCATGTTGATGTAGAAATAATTATCAAGTGAAATGATGCGTATTGATAAGTGTAAAACTTATTGGACCTGTAGTCCAGACACCAAAAGATGTCAAGTATTTAAATACTAATGAATGCTATCACTTGATAAAATTTATATGAAAATTCTCGAAGGATTTAAAATGCCTAAAACATATCGTTCAAAGTCTCGGAAAATGTATTCAATTAGATTGCAAAGATCATTGTATGGTTTGAAGTAATCTGGACGCATGTGGTATAACCGTCTTAGTGAATATTTATCTAAGGAAGGTTATATAAATGATGAAATTTGCCCATGTGTTTTTATAAAGAAAATATCGGCGTTTGTCATACTTGCTGTTTATGTAGATGACATAAACCTTATTGGAACTCCAATAAAACTTCAAAAGGCAATTGATTATTTAAAGAAGGAATTTGAGATGAAAGACCTTGGAAAGATAAAATTATGTCTTGGTCTGCAAATTGAGCATTTGAAAAATGGTGTTTTATTCATCAATCTACCTATACAGAAAAAATGTTGAAAAGATTTTATATGGATGGTGCACATCCATTAAGTACTCTGATGGTTGTTCGATCACTTGATGTGAATAAGGATCCATTCCGACCTCAAGAAAGGAATGAGGAAATTCTTGGTACTGAAGTACCATATCTTAGTGTAATTGGTGCACTAATATCTTGCTACCACTACAAGACCTGATATAGCCTTCGGTTAATTTGTTATCAAGGTATAGTTCTGCTCCTACTAGGAGGCATTGGAATGGGATAAAACACATAATGCGGTATCTAAAAGGGACTACCTATATGGGCTTATTTTATTATAACAATTGCAGTCCCGATCTTGTTGGTTATGCTGATGTTGGGTATTTATCTGACCCACGCAATGCTCGATCTCAAACTAACTACGTGTTCATATGTGGAGGTACTGTCATATCTTGGAGATCTACAAAGCAATCTCTCGTAGTTATTTCATCAAATCATGTTGAGATAATAACTTTTCATGAAGCAAACCGAGAATGTGTGTGGTTGAGGTCCATGATACATCTCATTAGATAAAAATGTGGTTTGAAATGTGAAAAAGTACCCACAATTTTGTATGAAAATCATGCAGCATGCATAGCACAACTAAATGGAGAATTCATAAAAGGAGATAGAACGAAGAAATCTCGCCAAAGTTTTTCTACACACATGAGCTCCAAAAGAATGGTGATATCAATGTGCAACAAATTCGTTCAAGTGACAATGTGGCTGATTTATTCACCAAATCTCTACCAACTGCAACTTTCAAGAAGATGGTGCACAAGATCGGGATGCAAAGATTCAAGGATGTTCTAATTAGGGGGATTTAATACGCGTTGTACTCTTTTTTCCTTACAAGGTTTAGTCCCACTGGGTTTTCCTTGTAAGGTTTTTAATGAGGCAGCCAAAATGTGTATTATTAGATATGTGTACTCTTTTTCCTTCACTATATTTTTTCCCACTGGGTTTTTTCTAGTAAGGTTTTAACGAGGCACATTATCTATCAAATAGACATCCAAAGGGGAGTGTTATAAATATATTTTCTATTTATGGTGAATGTCTATTTCTTACAAGTTAGTTTTCCCCTATAAATAAAGGGGTTTTCTATTCATTGTAATGAATCCTTTATGATCCCTTTAACTCCTCAAGAGGATCCCATCAAGAGAAATAAGAACTTCTCTCTTTCTCTATTATATTCTTGTCCTTTCTTTATTATTTCATAACAAAAACCAAAATATTAACCATAATCTATACCAATATATAATCAACTTTTCAGCCAATAAATCAACAAACAAAATACATATTCATAAAATAGAATTTGTTTCCAAAAATATATTATATTACCAATTTCTAACTATTTTGCAAACAATTGAACACTAATATTGATAATAATATTACATTATATAGAAATTTTAAAAACAAACCAACATAAGATAAAAAAAATAAAAAAAACATTTAAAAAAAATATTTAATGCCAAATTCTAAACAAATCATAAATCCAAACTATAATAAGTCAACACATATGCGATAAACAGTTCTAAAATCAAATTTTAACAAACAAGATACACAAATATATAAACAAGTTATCGACGATTAACCCAACAAAGAAACATGGAGCTATAATTATATATTTAAAAAGGAGGACAAAAAAATAATTGGCTTATTTTAAATTAGCTGAGCGATTGCGCAGTTTGATTTAAAAATGCACAATAGTGGCAGTAAGTATAAACAATGATAAACACTTGCACGACCGCGCAGAAAAAAGTTGAAAGCACGCAATAATTTTCTTTGATTTTGGCAGTAACTGAAAAGTATATGGAAGATAAAAGTTAATGTATAAGCGTGATTCATGGAATTTTTAAATAATGGTGATTATTTTTTTACCAAATCTGATAGTTTAAGTAATTTTTTTTTGCTATATTTGAAAATACGAAACTGTTGATATTTCTAATAATTATTTCTCTATAATTGTATATTTATGTTTTTTCCCCATTATAATTTCACAAAGTAATTATATGTTGGAATTAAACTCAATTGGCACGCTTAAGCAGGGGCCAAGATCCTTGGAATAGTGGGTTTTCGGTCCACCATTTCTATCAAAGGTTGAAAGGCTCGATTAAGCTCCGCTAATTACGAATGCCTAATATACCAACACCAACAACTTTAATGCCTCGTGTTACCTGGTTTAGGCATATAACTACTGTTAAATATATGTAAATATATTTAGGCACATATCATGCTAACTGTATCCCTTAGAATTAGGCACATATCATGCTAACTGTATCCCTAGAATTAGGCACATATCATGCTAACTGTATCCCTTAGAATTAGGCACATATCATGCTAACTGTATCCCTTAGAATTAGGCACATATCATGTTTCGGTTTTGTATATATACGTTGATCTTAATGAGAATCGTGGAGGAATTATTTCTAATATGGTATCAGCTATCTAGGGAAAAATGATCTTTTTTTTTCTTCCTTCCGCAAAGCTCCCTAGCCTTCTTCTTCTTCTCCATTACTCTTCTTTTCTATTCTTGTTCTGTCCACCATGTCGGATAACAAGAGCACTTTTCATCCTGCATTTGCGGTTTCAAACATTCGAACCATATCTCCATCACTCTAGAAATGGAGAATGTCCAATACTCAACATGGGAGGAACTCTTCAAAATCACCGCACGTTCTCATAAGGTCCTTCATCATATTATTCCTCCTGCCAGGGGCAAAGAGAAGGTTCCTTCGACCGAGGATGAAAAGGAATTATGGTCGACTCTTGATGCTACGGTTCTTTCATGGATTTATGCTACAATCTCTAATGATCTCTTGCATATTATTATCAAACCCGATGCTACGGCCATGGAAGCTTGGAATCGACTCCGTGATATTTTCCAAGATAACAAAAATTCCCGTGTGGTAACTCTTGAAGCCGAATTTTCCAATACAAAGATGGAGAATTTTCCGAACGTTTCGGCATATTGTCAGCGTCTCAAGTATCTTGCTGATCAATTAAAGAATGTCGGAGCACCGGTATCGGATAGTCGGCTTGTTATAACTCGTTTCGGGTCTCACGAGAGCATATCGGGGTGTTGGTACCTTGATTCGACAAAGTGACCCTTTACCTCCATTCTATCAAGCCCGGTCGATGTTGACTTTAGAAGAGGCCGGCTTGGCGAAGGAGGCTGCCGCAGGCTCGGAGTCCTTTATGGTGGCTGCCTCGGGGTTGGAGTATGAGGATTCGGGTTATCCATATTCTCATTCGAACCATTTTAATCATCGTGGGAAGCAACATGGCAACCACAAGAATTTTGGGCGTAAGGGTTCCGGTGGCGGCAAAGGTCCTGGTGGGGGACGCCAGGGTCAGTCTCACGGTGGTGGTGCTCGGGGTGGACAGCAGCAACAATCCAGCTCTGGGAAGCAGCCTTACGGACAACAGCAGTGGGGGTCACAACCGTGGCCTAATTTTCCTCCTTGGGGTTGGATGCCACAATGGGCCACTCCACCTTGCCCATATCCAACACAAGGGTGGGCTCAGCGTCCAATGAGTAAAAAGGGGCAGCAGCAGCCTGGTCTTCTTGGGCCACGGCCACAGCAGGCCTTTATGGGTTCAACCAGTGGGCAGTCCACTACATATGCACCAACCGATATAGCTTCTGTGATGCATACTATGTCGTTAAATCCCCCCGATCAGACATGGTACATGGACACCGGAGCTACTTCTCATATGACTTTCTCCAATGGTAATCTCTCGTCTTATTTTAATTTGAGTAATCATAATAGTGGTATTACTGTGGGCAATGGTCATATTATTCCAATTCATGGTTATGGTCACACGTCTTTGACTAATCATAATCCTCCTTTGTCCCTATACAATGTTCTTCATGCTCCCAAAATCATTAAAAACCTCATTTCTGTCCGTAAGTTTACTACTGATAATTATGTGACAGTTGAGTTTGATCCTTTTGGTTTTTCTATGAAGGATTTTCAGACGGGGAAGCCAATAATGAGATGTGATAGTCGGGGCGACCTTTATCCTCTTACCTCTTCCATCAACAGTCAAGCCCTCCACTCAACCTTTGCAGCCATTTCACCTACTCTTTGGCATGATTGTTTGGGTCATCCGGGTGCTTCCGTTTTAGATGCTCTTAGGCTAAATAAAAGCATTGATTGTAATCATCATTCAAGTTCTAGCATTTGTCGATCTTGTGTCTTTGGCAAACATATTAAGTTGCCATTTGTTTCTTCAAAATCAAGTATTATTATGTCATTTGATATTATTCATAGTGATCTTTGGACATCTCCTATTTTAAGTTCTATGGGGCATAAATATATGCTGTTTTCTTAGATGATTATTCTAATTATCTGTGGACTTTTCCCATAGCCAAGAAATCGGATGTGTTTGATAAATTCTTAGCTTTTAAAGCTCAAATTCTCACCCAATTTGAACGTAATATTAAGAATGTGCAATGTGATAATGGGAGGGAGTTTGACAATGGCCCTTTTTGGGAGTTTTGTAAAACAAATGGTATGTCTTTCCGTCTTTCTTGTCCTCATATCTCGCCTCAAAATGGTAAAGCCGAACGAAAAATTCGGTCTATAAATAATATTACTCGTACTCTCTTAGCTCATGCCTCTCTTCCCCCTTCTTTTTGGCATTATGCGTTACAAATGGCTACCTATCTTCTTAATGTGCTTCCAAGCAAGCTTTTGGGAAATATATCTCCACTTCAAATTCTTTATCATCGGGTTCCATCTTACTCTCACATTCGGGTTTTTGGGTACTTGTGTTATCCTCTTTTTCCATCTACAACCATCAATAAGTTGCAACTCGTTCAACTCCATGTGTCTTTTTGGGATATCCTTCAAATCACCGTGGCTATAAATGCTATGACTTGTCCTCAAATAAGATTATAATTTGTCGGCATGTTGTGTTTGATGAGCATGTGTTTCCTTTTGCACAATTGCATACTCCTTCTGCTTCTACTTATGATTTTTTATGTGATGATATTTCACCATATACATTGCATCACTTACGAAATCAGAATTCTTCTCCTTTTACTCATCTACAAACGGCCCAAACACACGACCCACCTCCACCTTCTACTGACCGGCCTACTCCTATGAGCCCAGCTGCCGCCCACAACCCAGCTTCTCCTACTCTCCCCACACCTCCTGCCCAAACATCAAATTCCTTGCCCACCAATCGGCCCACCATGGTCACAAGAAGCCAAATGGGTATTTTTAAACCCAATAAAAAATATGATCATGCATATGCTACTACAGTTACACGGTCCCCACTACCACATAACCCAATAGAAGCCCTTCGTGATCCGAATTGGAAGTTGGCCATGGATGATGAATATGATGCTCTTATTAAAAATAAGACGTGGGAGTTGGTGCCCCGTCCACCTAATGTGAATGTTATTCGTTCTATGTGGATTTTTGCTCATAAAGAAAAATATGATGGTGTTTTTGAGAGGCATAAATCCCGTCTTGTAGGTGATGGGAAAACTCAGCAGGTGGGCATTGATTGTGGCGAAACATTTAGTCCGGTGGTGAAACCGGCTACCATTCGCACAGTTCTTTCTCTTTCTCAGTCAAAGGCATGACCTATTCATCAGTTGGATGTTAAAAATGCCTTTCTTCATGGTGAGCTACAAGAAACAGTGTATATGCATCAACCATTGGGGTATCGGGATCGTACTCATCCAGATTATGTATGCTTGTTACGTAAGTCATTGTATGGACTCAAACATGCACCCCGAGCTTGGTATAAGCGATTTGCTGATTATGTCATTTCCCTTGGTTTCTATAATAGCAATTATGATAATTCTTTATTTATTTATCGCAAGGGTCATGATATGGCATATATTTTTCTATATGTTGATGATATTATTCTCACTGCATCTTCTAATGCTCTCCGGCTGTCTATTATGAAGCTTCTCGGCTCAGAGTTTGCTATGAAGAATCTTGGTCCTTTAAATTATTTTCTTGGCATTGCAGTTTCTCGACTTAAGGGTGGTATGTTCCTTTCACAACGCAAGTATGCCGAGCAAATATTGAGCAAGCCGGAATGTCTTCTTGCAAGTCATCTCCTACTCCTGTTGACACAAAGGAGAAGGTTAGTGCGACTTCTAGTACTCCCTACAAGGATCCGTCTTTATATAGGAGTCTTGCTGGGGCTCTTCAATATCTTACATTTACCCGACTGGATATTTGTTATGCTATTCAACAAGTGTGTTTACATATGCATGATCCGAAAGTTGATCATATGCAAGATCTCAAACGCATTATCCGGTATATTCAAGGTACACTTGACCATGGTCTCCATGTCTACTCATCTTCTGTTTCATCCCTTGTTTCTTATACTGATGCTGATTGGGGTGGTTGCCCGGATATGAGATGATCTACCTCTGGTTATTGTATATTTTTGGGTGATAATTTGATTTCTTGGTCTTCTAAGAGACAACCTACTCTTTCTCGGTCCAGTGCCGAAGCCGAGTATAGGGGTGTGGCAAATGTAGTATCCGAATCATGTTGGTTATGAAATTTGCTTTTGGAGTTACATTGTCCGATTAAACAGGCTACACTTGTTTATTGTGACAATGTTAGTGCTATTTACTTATCGGGTAATCCAGTGCAACATCAACGTACCAAACATATTGAGATGGACATTCATTTTGTACGGAAAAAGTTGCTCGTGGTCAGGTTCGTGTTCTTCATGTACCTTCCCGATATTAGATCGCAGACATCTTTACCAAGGGTCTACTGCGAGTTCTATTTGAAGATTTTCGTGACAGTCTCAGTGTCCAACAACCTCCGGCTTCGACTGCGGGGGTGTGTTAAATATATGTAAATATATTTAGGCACATATCATGCTAACTGTATCCCTTAGAATTAGGCATATATCATGCTAACTGTATCCCTTAGAATTAGGCACATATCATGTTTCGGTTTTGTATATATACGTTGATCTTAATGAGAATCGTGGAGGAATTATTTCTAATAACTACTTTTAGTTAATCATAATTAGAGGCTAAATCAATATTTTCCTCTCTTAATATGGGACTAGTTATTGAGTAGTAATAAGCTGATGTCTTAGTGAGTTTTTCTTCTTTTTTAAATACACCTACTTTGTTCTTTATATTTTTGTGCAAATTAAAGAATAGTAGCATTTACAATATCGGATTAATGAGTTTTAAAGCTAATACCCATTTCAAAAGTAGCTTCTGTGTTCAGCTAATTATTTGATTTACCTGTGCCCTCTCATATTTGTAAATTTCACTTTTTGTCATTGTTACTTTTTTATTTTTGTTATAAATAAAAGTTATTTAATTTAAAAATTATCATACAAAAATCACTTTTTTATTTTTATATTACATAAAAATTATTTAACACTAAACCTTATCACAGAAAAGTCTTTTTTTTTTAATCACATAAAAAGTTTTCTCAAGTTAAATAAAAAGTATATTTCAACATGAAATTTTTATATTTTGTCCGAGGGATATTACATGACTCTTCAAAATATATCAATTATATCTGAGATAATTTTATAAACCCTCATCTAATATTTCGCTTTATACTACTAATTTTTTCTGTGGCTTATTTCTTTCTCTTGATTTTTTTGTAGTAATTTTAACTTATTATCATTAATATAAAAAATATAATTTTATTATTTTTTCCTTTCTAATATATTCATTTGTTTAGAGAATTTCATAAATACCCCTTTAAATTAGTAAATATTTGTTATTAGAGAAGCAAAAAATTTAATGACAAATACAAAATCTATGAGTTTAATATAATCTATGGCCACAAATTATGAAAAGTCTCTAAAATTAATATGTCATATTAAGATAACTAGCTATTTTAGAGTGTCATGTGATATTTTCAGTATAAAATATAACAATTCAGGTGAAATTTACATTTTCATTAACTTGAAAAAATTAAATGATTTTATGTGACCAAAAAAAATTTAAAATGTGACTTTTGTGTGATAAAGTTTAAAGTTGGATGACTTTTATATGACATAAATTAGAAAAATAATTTTTGTGTGATAAATTTTAAAGTTGAATCATTTTATATAACAAAAGTGAAAAAATAATTTTTGCATGATATATTCAAAACGAAATGACCCTAGTTGAAATTTAACCTGATCTCATACTAGTCTCTGTTAAAATAATATCTTTTATGAGAGGTTATATTTCATTCAAAATGATGCTTTCAAAACAAGTGTTTTGCACATTATAATTTTACATGAATTTGTATCCATCTATTTTGCCATCTTTGTGTTTTTATTTTCTGAATAATACACTATCTCTCTCATTTTCCTCTTCTATCAATCTCCATAAAAGGAATCTCTTTTATGAAAGCTTATCTTTTATTCAAAATGATATTTTTGAAACATTGTTTTGCACTTTATACATGATGTATCTTACATTAATATGTAGCCAATCATTTTTGAACTCTTGCTATCTTTGTATTTTCATTTTTCGACTAACAAACTATCTTTCCTTGTCACACCTCCTACTAGTACCTCCTTCAAAGAAATTTTTTCTTATGAAAGCTTGTCTTTTATTCAAAATGATGCTCCTGAACACGTGTTTTACGATGTAACTCACATGTTGTGTATCATCCATTTTGATCTCTTGTTATATTCGTTGTAAGATGTGACTTTATTGGCATGTGCCAATTTACTTAGTCATATATATATATATATATATATATATATATTTCATGGAGTCAAATCAAGATTATGTGGTAGAGAAAATTTTACCATTTATTATTTTTTTAATTATATAACTTGGAACCTAAGTTTTGTTCCTATAAAAGGAGAATTATTTCTTCATGTTTAGAACACACTAATTTGAGAAGAATTAGTTATGAATATTTGTAATAGAGTTGTGTTGGAAAACACTTACGTGAATTTTTTTTTTCTTTGGAGCGATCTTGTGAGGTTATTCTCTTGGGGTATTTAAGATATTAGAGTACTTAATTATTTTAATTTTGTATTCTATTTGTGCTTTTGTGCTTTTGTACTCTCTTTTTTATCCGTTGGTGTTACTTTTTGGATAAATACACTATTATTGATGTAGGAAGAAAGAAATTTTGTCTCATTAGACGATGATTAGGGTTTACAATAGAGAAAACACTCTATACGCCTAAAGGATATCTAGGCTATGGGCAAAGAGTGTTCATTTGCTTTGTGAGGACTCCTGGTGATCGGTGTATGTCTCTTGAAACGTAGTGATAATTTGTGATCCAAGTTACGTGGAGCAAAGTAGAGATCACCAATGTTTCTTGAAACATAGTGATTATTTGCTTGACCTTGATGGTGATCAATGAATCCACTTCTATTTGTTACATAGACATCATCAACAAATTCACCTGTTGGCTGCTGATTATACTCGTCATCCCACAAGTATGGATCGCCAAGGTCTCTTGAAACATAGTGATAATTTACTGGAGCTTAATGATAACCATGATTATCTCTTGTTGGCTGATGATAATACTAATTCTCTATTGCGGCATAGAAATTCCTCAAGTATGGATCCTCAATGTTATCAAACCAAGTCAGTCCATGTGGAACAAAGATGTTTGTTGGAACATAGTAATATGTCGGAGCTTGCTAATTTGAATTCATGAAAAAAAGAAGTGCGACTTCTAAATTGATATTAGAACACGAACAATCCAAGAAAAGAGGAACTAATTAATGAATAGAAGGCTGAAGTTCTTCCAGGAAGATTTGAAGTGATAGAATTCCGTTGTTACATTTTCCCTCACACTTCTTCTTTTCCTTGTCGATGTCCTTGGCACAGCTAAAGGTGGAAAAGAAGGTAGTTTTTTGATAGAACTTATTTTCCACATTTTGAAGAACTTGTGCCAGCGAGAGGTCACCGGTGGATTAGACAAGCAGAGTTGAGAACTTGAGGGTTTAGCTTCAGGACAATTGGAGTCATTCTCCTGGTTTATGATGCACACTTCAATAAGTAATTTCTAATATAAAATTATAATTTCAAAAAGTAATTGTGTGTTGGAACTGAACCCAATCGGCACGCCTAAATGGAGCCCAAGATTCCTTTCCACATCAGGTGTGGACTGTTGGGTTTTGGGTCCACCAGTTAGTCCCACACCCCGGGGACCCTCGATTTTAACCCCGAAATTGCAGCACTTGTCCACCAATTGATGTTCTTACGTGCCCATTTCTATCGAGGGTTGAAAGGCCCAAATAGACTCCGCCAGTTACTAAGGCCCAATATTCCAACACCAACAACTTTAATGCACCATTTGGTTACAAGCCAATATTACCTGGCTCGGCATGTAACCACTAATAGTTAATTGTAATTAAAGGCTAAATCAATATTCTCCTCTCTCGATGTGGGATTAGTTATAGAGTAATAAGTTGATGTCTTAGTGAGTTTTTCTTCTTTTCTAAATACACCTACTTTGTTCTTTATATTTTTAATTAGCTTCTATATAATCTGCATTAAGCTAATTATTCGCTAGGACTAGGACTAGAATTAATAATAATATTAAAGTATAAATAAAAAATTAAAAAAACTTAAACAACCCTATAAAAGTGAGCAAATATGGAATTTTGATGATCATGTTATAGGTATATATTGTTCGCACTATAAAATTCCTGCTAATAATATATGTTAGATGTAGTGAATCAAGAGTTCTTGTGTGTTCTAGTTCCTGTAAATGTAAAAAATAGTGTTGGTTACCTTCGCCTCCCCATTCTTAAAATATTTGTACAAAATATTCCTACTTTTTTTTTAAATGGCCTGTTTAGTTCCATTCCTTCAGAAGCATAAGTGTGTGTTTAGTTTCTTTTTAATATTCTCCTACCGATTTTAGTCACACAGTTATTTCGCCAAATTAAACATCATTGTTCTTTTCCTACTGTCTTGGTTTGGTTAAGTTCCATTAATTTTGATGATTCTTGGTCCTTCATATTTAAAATCCTAAGTCGTACTGCTTTTTTTTTGTTCCTTTTCTTTGAGTAGGATTACTAGTATATATATATATAGCTTTATTAAATTTATTTGTTTGAATATGAATTCTGGAATATATTGTCCTTATATCAGTTTGGTCAATTTCCCCACTATATTAGCTTTAAATATGTGAATCATGAGTTAAGTTATAATTGTGATTTGTGCCGTTGTAACTAGCTACTCAAGTATAGTCAAATAATGACCACATTTGAATGGGTGTGGGGGGTAAATAAAATATATGCTTCCCTTCGAAGTTGAAAGTTCTTGTCGGTATGCATCCATAATACTTAGAATCGGGTTCATATGCTTGTTCCTTCTACTTGTTAGCTAAAAACGGCTTCAAATTTTAAATGATATATTAATTGTTTAACCTCTTATCCCTGAGTTATATTGTGATATATTTAATCTAGTTAATTTGTTAATGTGTAGATGTTCCTAAGAGTTAATTATGCTCATCCCGCTTACTAATTTATATATTTTTCTTTCTTTGAGTGCATAAAATACGACCGAGTCTTTGAACTCTATCTTCTGCATTGTGTGTTGGGCAGAAGGTCCAACATAGTATTATCTTCCGAGTCAACCCACAACTGACGAATAGAAAAGAGTAAATGGATCCGCAGCCTAAAAGTGGGAGCAACAATAACCCAGGGTTACTAGAGTCAAAAGCATTTGTTTTATCTTTATTTCACCGCTCCATTTATTTTGTGTATTTTGTGCGGCGCTAATATTTTAAAATATTTTTAAATACTAAATGAAAAGTAATGACAGTTTTGATTTTCATTTCCTCACATAGATAGTTTCTTCTTATGATGAAACAGTTTCTAAAGTAAAATTTCTTATAATTTTTATCTTACGAAAGTAAAATTACCTGTTCACTTAAAGATATTTATTTTTTTTGGAATAAATAAGTAGTGTCATTGATGGATTGAGGAGTTGAATGATACGTATAATTAAAAATCTCGATAAATCGGGAGTTAATCCCTTTTCAATTAGCCAAATTATGAGTTAATTCATGAATTGAATTAACAAATGATTAAAATGTTAATATATATTTAAGTTCATTTTCCAAACAAATTACATCTTTTAGTCACAAATTATTTTAAAAATTCGTCGGTTGACCGCATTTGCTGATTTCCTGAAGTGCCTAACACCTTCTTTAGGGAATCACCGGAATGCTTACCCTTTCTCTGGTTTTAAATAAAGGTTTTTAAAATTATTTCTTAAATGGTTTTCTAATTTCCATAATAAGTTTTGTAGAGAGCAATTATCATTGATAAAATCTACCACAAACCATCAATCACATTCAATCCTTTGTGAGCCAAGGTCTCACTTAATTGTCAATGTTAAATGTAAGTGCTTTTGTCTATATAAAAGCAGAGAATATATTCTTCCAAGAGGTGTTATTGAAGCGTGTATAAGAAGCTGGGTGATGACTCTAATTCTCCTAAAGCTCACCCTCGAATTCTTAAATCTGCTTGTCGAATCTACAGGTGACCCCTCAGCTGGCATAAGTTCTTCAAATTGTGGAAGGAAAGTTCCATCAAGAGAGTGTCTTCCTTTCCATCTTTAGCTGTTCCAAGGATATCAAGAAGGAAAACCAGAAGCATGAGGGAGTATGTAGCAACGTGTCTCCATCCATTCAAATCATCCCGGAAGAACTTCATCCTATTTGACCTGGAGAATAGTGCCAGCTAAAATTGTTGGTAGCATTTTTCAGGTCAGATAGGCTGAAGTTCTTCCAGGAAGATTTGAAGTGATAGAATTCCGTTGTTACATTTTCCCTCGCACTTCTTCTTTTCCTTGTCGATGTCCTTGGCACAGCTAAAGGTGGAAAAGAAGGTAGTTTTGATAGAACTTCTTTTCCACATTTTGAAGAACTTGTGCCCGCGAGAGGTCACCGGTGGATTTGACAAGCAGAGTTGAGAACTTGAGGGTTTAGCTTCAGGACAATTGGAGTCATTCTCCTGGTTTATGATGCACACTTCAATAAGTAATTTCTAATATAAAATTATAATTTCAAAAAGTAATTGTGAGTTGGAACTGAACCCAATCGGCACGCTTAAACGGAGCCCAAGATTCCTTTCCACATCAGGTGTGGACTGTTGGGTTTTGGGTCCACCAGTTAGTCCCACACCCCGGGGACCCTCGATTTTAACCCCAAAATTGCAGCACTTGTCCACCAATTGATGTTCTTACGTGCCCATTTCTATCGAGGGTTGAAAGGCCCAAATAGACTCCGCCAGTTACTAAGGCCCAATATTCCAACACCAACAACTTTAATGCCCCATTTGGTTACAAGCCAATATTACCTGGCTCGGCATGTAACCACTAATAGTTAATTGTAATTAAAGGTTAAATCAATATTCTCCTCTCTCGATGTGGGATTAGTTATAGAGTAATAAGTTGATGTCTTAGTGAGTTTTTCTTCTTTTCTAAATACACCTACTTTGTTCTTTATATTTTTAATTAGCTTCTATATAATCTGTATTAAGCTAATTATTCGCTAGGACTAGGACTAGAATTAATAATAATATTAAAGTATAAATAAAAAATTAAAAAAACTTAAACAACCCTATAAAAGTGAGCAAATATGGAATTTTGATTATCATGTTATAGGTAAATATTGTTCGCACTATAAAATTCCTGCTAATAATATATGTTAGATGTAGTGAATCAAGAGTTCTTGTGTGTTCTAGTTCCTGTAAATGTAAAAAATAGTGTTGGTTACCTTCGCCTCCCCATTCTTTAAATATTTGTACAAAATATTCCTACTTGTTATGAAATAATTAAGAAAGAACAAGAATATTGTAGAGAAAGATAGAAGGAGAGAAGTTCTTATTTCTCTTGATGGGATTAAAAACAATGAAGGAGAACCCCTCTATTTATAGGGATAATTTCTTCTAACTTTTCTCCAAAAGATAGACTTTCACTATAATATAAACACATGTATCCAATACAACACAAATACCTTTATAGACATTCACTACAACACAAATATGTTTATAACACTCCCCCTTGAATGTCTATTTGATAGATAATGTGCCTCGTTAAAACCTTACTAGAAAAAACCCAGTGGGAAAAAAATCTAGTGAAGGAAAAAGAGTACACATATATAATAATACGCATTTTGGCTGCCTCGTTAAAAACATTACAAGGAAAACCCAGTGGGACAAAACCTCGTAAGGGAAAAAGAGTACAGCGCGTATTAACTCCCCCTAATGAGAACATCCTTGAATCTTTGCATCCCAATCTTCTGCACAATTTTCTTGAAAGTTGCAGTTGGTAGAGATTTGGTGAATAAATCAGCCACATTATCACTTGAACGAATCTGTTGCACATTGATATCACCATTCTTTTGGAGCTCATGTGTGTAGAAAAACATTGGCGAGATGTGCTTCGTTCTATCTCCTTTTATGAATCCTCCCTTTAGTTGTGCTATGCATGCAGCATTATCTTCATACAAAATTGTGGGTACTTTGTCACAGTTCAAACCACATTTTTCTCTAATGAGATGTATCATGGACCTCAACCACACACATTCTCGGCTTGCTTCATGAATAGCTATTTCTCAGCATGATTTTATGAAGCAGCTACGAGAGACTACTTTGTACATCTCCAAGATATTGCAGTACCTCCACATATGAACACGTAGCCAGTTTGAGATCGAGCTTTGTGTGGGTCAGATAAATACCCAACATCAGCATAACCAACAAGATCGGGACTTGCTAACAAATTAACCGAATGTTATGCCTTGTAGTATCAGCAAGATATATTAGTGCATCAATCACACTAAGATATGGTACTTCAGGACCAAGGATTTCCTCATATAAGAATTATCAACAAGTTTAAAGAAACTTGTAAATGCTTCAGGCATTTCGAATCCTTCATGGTTTTCGTACAAATTTTGTCAAGTGATAACATTAATTAGTATTTAAATGCGTGACATCTTCTAGTGTCTGGACTACAGGTCCAATAAGCTTTATGCTTATCAATACGCATCATTTCACTTGATAATTATTTCTACATCAACATGCTTTAATAGACTTAGAATTCAGATCCTCACAATCTTTTACAATATTGCGCACTATATTGTATCAAAAATATCGTCGACGATCAGTTCCAATGCGACATAACTTATTGAGATCTCTTCATTTTTCGTCATTTTCAGGTACCTGAACCTTTGCCAAGGTTTTATGAAGTGTTATGTCGTGGTGCTTTCTTAAAGCACTTGCCTCATCATTATGACCATCTTAATCACTTGCTCCTCTCCTTCTTCAAGAAGTTCTATATTTGGAACCGTTTGGTCTATCACGCTTCAGGCGTCTCATAGACTCTGTCCTTCAAGGACTTTTCATTGGAGCATTTGCAACTGAATTATAAAATAGAGTTAGCAAATATATCTGGCAATTGATTTGCAATATTTTGCAACTGAATTATCTATTGAACTTTAAGTTCACTTTTTCTTTTTCCCGAGGATCTAGATAATTCATCCCACACTCAATTTTCAGTTGCTAAGCACTTCTTCCCCTAATGTTAGAAAAACTAACATTTACCCCCCAAGCTCATTTGGAGACCCATCTTTGTGCGTTGTGGTGGGGCAATTGAATCATATATCACACATTCAAATTTTTAGATAGAATTATTTGGTCTCTGACCCTGAACCAATTGTGATAGGGGAACCTTGTTGGCTTGATACATTCAAGTGTTGCTATATGTTAAATAAACATATCTCATACCAAATTTTATTTGGGAGTTTTATTCTCATAACCAATGATTTAGCTATAATTGGAGGCATACAATTTTTGCTAAACCAACATAGATATGAATCAGCATTATCAACATGATTTTATAATTTGGAACTATGCTCTTAATTTAATAATTCGAGCAACAACCTTACAAAAATCAATTGCAAGTTGATATCAAAACACATGTGACCATACCATAGATGCATCTATTAGCAAACGGTTCACATGGTAGGTGAATGGGCCCATATTCACCTTTTTATAAGTTTCAAAATTTCACGAAATATAATTCCAATCTTAGCTGATCAAGATCATTCTATCACGAGAACAAGCAACACAAGAGAATTCTTGAAGAATATTTTATTTTTTCAACATATAGCCACGTGAATTCTCAATTATTTTGCATCACATTTGAACCGGGATGGCCAACCGGTTATGCCAACTTATTTCAGTAAACTTCTAGTTTACTTTCGTATGTGATTTCATCATCATACCCATATTTATGTACTACAAATAAAAAAACCGGCGGGTAATCTTTTACATAAATATTTATAACCCGCTTCAATTGTAGTAGCATGAAGATATCAGATCTTCACATAATTTATAGTCTCATTTTTTTTTTCAATGTACTTGAAACTTATAAGTTTCCTTTTGAGACTTACTTCAACAATTTCATTCCTTCAAGTAGTAATACATTAGCTCTTCCGGAGCTCTCAATTAATTTTGTATACTACCACATATTCAATCATATCAACATCATTAATAGTTTCTCCACATAGTTTCAACTTAGAAACAATTTTGAATGTTGATGAGCTATACTCATGAACACACTTATAGTCTTGATGGATCCAATCATATCATGCCTTTATGACCATCTTCTGGTGGCCATACTTTTTTTTTAGGCTATTCCACAAAACAAGTGGATCCTTAATCGTGATATATTCAATTTTAAGAAATTCGTCAAGATGATGACGCAAGAATATCATAGCATTAGCATGATCTTAATTTGATGCTTTATTTTCACTTTTAATGGTGTATCCAAGACCCATTGTATCCATATGAATTCTTGATGCTTTGTTTTCACTTTTAATGGTGTCTCCAAGACCCATTGTATCCATATGAATTCTTGATGCTTTGTTTTCACTTTTAATGGTGTCTCCAATACCATTGCATACATATGAATTTTTGATGCTTTGATTTTACTTCAGAGACTAGATCTGTATTAGATCTATATTTGTAACATTTATCAAAAGTTCTCAATTTCTCATTCTTCAGGAATGGAACATGATCATCTAAATATGCCTTAACCACATAAGGTATGATAGCTTAAAACCTCTTTCAAGATATTGCTACTTCGTGAGCAAATCGAGGTATGCATAGATGATTTCTCTTACATATTTTCACAATATTGTTCTGCTGGAACAAATAAATTTTCATAATATTGTTCTTCTAGAACAATTATATTTTTCATAATATTGTTCTTCTGGAACAATTATGAGGCATGAATTGCCAAGTGAATCAATAAGTCGTTCCTCAAGTTCATATACAAAATCGATATTGTTATTAATAAATACATAAATATCAAGAAATACTAACCTTCATCTTTCTAAGAAAACTTTGATTTTTCTTACCTCAGATATTTCAAAGTGAGTGTTCAAGGCAGAGACTCGTGCTGATAACGTGTTATGAAATAATAAAGAAAGAACAAGAATATTGTAGAGAACGATAGAAGGAGAGAAGTTCTTATTTCTCTTGATGGGATTAAATACAATGAAGGAGAACCCCTCTATTTATAGGGATAATTTCTCCTAACTTTTCTCCAAAAGGTAGACTTTCACTATAATATAAACACATGTATCCAATACAACACAAATACCTTTATAGACATTCACTACAACACAAATATGTTTATAACACTACTTTTTTTTAAATGGCCTGTTTAGTTCCATTCCTTCAGAAGCATAAGTGTGTGTTTAGTTTCTTTTTAATATTCTCCTACCGATTTTAGTCACACAGTTATTTCGCCAAATTAAACATCATTGTTCTTTTCCTACTGTCTTGGTTTGGTTAAGTTCCATTAATTTTGATGATTCTTGGTCCTTCATATTTAAAATCCTAAGTCGTACTGCTTTTTTTTGTTCCTTTTCTTTGAGTAGGATTACTAGTATATATATATATAACTTTATTAAATTTATTTGTTTGAATATGAATTCTGGAATATATTGTCCTTATATCAGTTTGGTCAATTTCCCCACTATATTAGCTTTAAATATGTGAATCATGAGTTAAGTTATAATTGTGATTTGTGCCGTTGTAACTAGCTACTCAAGTATAGTCAAATAATGACCACATTTGAATTGGTGTGGGGGGTAAATAAAATATATGCTTCCCTTCGAAGTTGAAAGTTCTTGTCGTTATGCATCCATAATACTTAGAATCGGGTTCATATGCTTGTTCCTTCTACTTGTTAGATAAAAACGGCTTCAAATTTTAAATGATATATTAATTGTTTAACCTCTTATCCCTGAGTTATATTGTGATATATTTAATCTAGTTAATTTGTTAATGTGTAGATTTTCCTAAGAGTTAATTATGCTCATCCCGCTTACTAATTTATTTATTTTTCTTCCTTTGAGTGCATAAAATACGACCGAGTCTTTGAACTCTATCTTCTGCATTGTGTGTTGGGCTGAAGGTCCAACATAGTATTATCTTCAGAGTCAACCCACAACTGACGAATAGAAAAGAGTAAATGGATCCGCAGCCTAACAGTGGGAGCAATAATAACCCAGGGTTACTAGAGTCAAAAGCATTTGTTTTATCTTTATTTCACCGCTCCATTTATTTTGTATATTTTGTGCGGCGCTAATATTTTAAAATATTTTTAAATACTAGATGAAAAGTAATGACAGTTTTGATTTCCATTTCCTCACATAGATAGTTTCTTCTTATGATGAAACGGTTTCTAAAGCAAACTTTCTTATAATTTTTATCTTACGAAAGTAAAATTACCTGTTAACTTAAAGATATTTATTTTTTTTGGAATAAATAAGTAGTGTCATTGATGGATTGAGGAGTTGAATGATACGTATAATAAAAAATCTCGATAAATCGCATACATTTAGGGAGTTAGTCCCTTTTCAATTAGCCAAATTATGAGTTAATTCATGAATTGAATTAACAAATGATTAAAATGTTAATATATATTTAAGTTCATTTTCCAAACAAATTACATCTTTTAGTCACAAATTATTTTAAAAATTCGTCGGTTGACCGCATTTGCTGATTTCCTGAAGTGCCTAACACCTTCTTTAGGGAATCACCGGAACGCTTACCCTTTCTCTGGTTTTAAATAAAGGTTTTTAAAATTATCTCTTAAATGGTTTTCTAATTTCCATAATAAGTTTTGTAGAGAGCAATTATCATTGATAAAATCTACCACAAACCATCAATCACATTCAATCCTTTGTGAGCCAAGGTCTCACTTAATTGTCAATGTTAAATGTAAGTGGTTTTGTCGATATAAAAGCAGAGAATATATTCTTCCAAGAGGTGTTATTGAAGCGTGCATAAGAAGCTGGGTGATGACTCTAATTCTCCTAAAGCTCACCCTCGAATTCTTAAATCTGCTTGTCGAATCTACAGGTGACCCCTCAGCTGGCATAAGTTCTTCAAATTGTGGAAGGAAAGTTCCATCAAGAGAGTGTCTTCCTTTCCATCTTTAGCTGTTCCAAGGATATCAAGAAGGAAAATCAGAAGCACGAGGGAGAATGTAGCAACGTGTCTCCATCCATTCAAATCATCCCGGAAGAACTCCATCCTATTTGACCTGGAGAATAGTGCCAGCTAAAATTGTTGGTAGCATTTTTCAGGTCAGATAGGCTGAAGGTCTTCCAGGAAGATTTGAAGTGATAGAATTCCGTTGTTACATTTTCCCTCGCACTTCTTCTTTTCCTTGTCGATGTCCTTGGCACAGCTAAAGGTGGAAAAGAAGGTAGTTTTTTGATAGAACTTCTTTTCCACATTTTGAAGCACTTGTGCCAGCGAGAGGTCACCGGTGGATTTGACGAGCAGAGTTGAGAACTTGAGGGTTTAGCTTCAGGACAATTGGAGTCATTCTCCTGGTTTATGATGCACACTTCAATAAGTAATTTCTAATATAAAATTATAATTTCAAAAAGTAATTGTGTGTTGGAACTGAACCCAATCGGCACGCCTAAACGGAGCCCAAGATTCCTTTCCACATCAGGTGTGGACTATTGGGTTTTGGGTCCACCAGTTAGTCCCACACCCCGGGGACCCTCGATTTTAACCCCGAAATTGCAGCACTTGTCCACCAATTGATGTTCTTACGTGCCCATTTCTATCGAGGGTTGAAAGGCCCAAATAGACTCCGCCAGTTACTAAGGCCCAATATTCCAACACCAACAACTTTAATGCCCCATTTGGTTACAAGCCAATATTACCTGGCTCGGCATGTAACCACTAATAGTTAATTGTAATTAAAGGCTAAATCAATATTCTCCTCTCTCGATGTGGGATTAGTTATAGAGTAATAAGTTGATGTCTTAGTGAGTTTTTCTTCTTTTCTAAATACACCTACTTTGTTCTTTATATTTTTAATTAGCTTCTATATAATCTGTATTAAGCTAATTATTCGCTAGGACTAGGACTAGAATTAATAATAATATTAAAGTATAAATAAATAAATAAAAAAACTTAAACAACCCTATAAAAGTGAGCAAATATGGAATTTTGATTATCATGTTATAGGTAAATATTGTTCGCACTATAAAATTCCTGCTAATAATATATGTTAGATGTAGTGAATCAAGAGTTCTTGTGTGTTCTAGTTCCTGTAAATGTAAAAAGTAGTGTTGGTTACCTTCGCCTCCCCATTCTTTAAATATTTGTACAAAATATTCCTACTTTTTTTTTAAATGGCCTGTTTAGTTCCATTCCTTCAGAAGCATAAGTGTGTGTTTAGTTTCTTTTTAATATTCTCCTACCAATTTTAGTCGCACAGTTATTTCGCCAAATTAAACATCATTGTTCTTTTCCTACTGTCTTGGTTTGGTTAAGTTCCATTAATTTTGATGATTCTTGGTCCTTCATATTTAAAATCCTAAGTCGTACTGCTTTTTTTTTGTTCCTTTTCTTTGAGTAGGATTACTAGTATATATATATATATAGCTTTATTAAATTTATTTGTTTGAATATGAATTATGGAATATATTGTCCTTATATCAGTTTGGTCAATTTCCCCACTATATTAGCTTTAAATATGTGAATCATGAGTTAAGTTATAATTGTGATTTGTGCCGTTGTAACTAGCTACTCAAGTATAGTCAAATAATGACCACATTTGAATGGGTGTGGGGGGTAAATAAAATATATGCTTCCCTTCGAAGTTGAAAGTTCTTGTCGTTATGCATCCATAATACTTAGAATCGGGTTCATATGCTTGTTCCTTCTACTTGTTAGCTAAAAACGGCTTCAAATTTTAAATGATATATTAATTGTTTAACCTCTTATCCCTGAGTTATATTGTGATATATTTAATCTAGTTAATTTGTTAATGTGTAGATGTTCCTAAGAGTTAATTATGCTCATCCCGCTTACTAATTTATTTATTTTTCTTTCAATGAGTGCATAAAATACGACAGAGTCTTTGAACTCTATCTTCTGCATTGTGTGTTGGGCGGAAGGTCCAACATAGTGTTATCTGCCGAGTCAACCCACAACTGACGAATAGAAAAGAGTAAATGGATCCGCAGCCTAACAGTGGGAGCAATAATAACCCAGGGTTACTAGAGTCAAAAGCATTTGTTTTATCTTTATTTCACCGCTCTATTTATTTTGTGTAATTTGTGCGACGCTAATATTTTAAAATATTTTTAAATATTATGTTACACCCAGTAAATTCTTGACATGTAGATGGTCTATTTGCGTGTGTGTTAAGAGTTTTAGAATGCCATACATGCTAGAAAAAGGCCCGGGGAAAGATCGGACAAGCGCCAAGTCGGTGCGTCGCAAGGCAAAATTGGACTTATAAATCGCATTCCACGAATGCGACTTATAAATTGCATTCCATGAATGCGACTTATAGGTCCCAACTATATAAGCCCCCAACTTTGGCTTTAATGTTAAAATTCTTATAATTTCCAGTGAAAACAGAGAGAAAATCGGAGAGGAAGAGGAAAGAAGGTTTCTTGATAATTTCCGTCCGATTACGCCATCAAACGCGGTCCAAACTTGAATTAATCTTAGATACAGAGGTATTAAGTAGCAAGGAGCATTCCTACGGATTTAGTTTCGTGAAATTCGGCCGGCAAATCATCGTGCTACCGAGCTAAGGTAAGTGAAATTGCTCCAAATTAGTGTCAATCTACTCCTAGCCTTAAAATGAGTATTTCTCCCTTCTGGACTTTTGAGAAATAGCGAGTTTTCGACCGTTTTTCGATAAGCCAAAGTTTGGGCTATATATATATCGAAAGTGATGTTTTTTTCCGGAATATTAGTGTATTTAGTTCTAATTGATATATATATATATATATATATATATATATATATATATATATATATGAATGCAGTTGGGGGAAATAGCAAAAGTACTGGCCGAACTACGCCAGCATAAAAGTTAGCAAAGCAATATCAGACAGTCAGATAATATCTCAGTTACAGTATAGCCAGACAGCCAGATAATATCTCAGATACAGTATAGCCAGCAGTCAGATAACATCTCAGACACAATATAGTTCAGTATGAGAATCAGTATAATGTAGAAAAGAGTTCAGAATGAGAAATCAAAATACAGATAGTATTTTCAGTTTAAACATGCTTGCTATATGTGATTATTGTTTGTTGAGACATGTTTGTGTTATGAGGGCACCCTTTGAGCATCCTCACCCCCCTTGAGTTGGTAACTGTGTCGATCCACCGTGAGGGTGGGGAAACGTCACTCCAAGGAGTGGCATGCCGTCCACAGTAGGACGACGATGGGATGGAGCATTCCCCATATTAGGCTGATCAGCATAACAGTATAGCTTACCCTGTTGTGCGTTGCACCCAGGGGACAGATTACAGATACAGACACAGTTACAGTTTACAGATAATAGTATAGGAGTCCTCCGGGCTCAGACACAGTTATTTATATTAGAGGCCATAGCCTGAGCTGGAGACCCAGGGGGCCGGTAGAGGTGCTGGTAGTTAGTAGACGAGTGGAGTGATTTATTTTTGGATGGTTTTGACTCGGGTAGGGGTATATAGATTGTTTGTTGGTTGGCACCTTCCGGCTTATGGGGGCTGGTATTGGTCCTTGCTTGTTATATATATGTATATATATGTTATTTATTAGCTAATAGACAGCAGATCGCCACGTCGACAGGTATGCTCCTGCCTTATTCTCAGTACAGAAAAACCTGTTTCAGATTCTATCAGTTCAAACAGTTTCAGATATCTTCTACTATTCAGAGTTTCTAGTTATGTTGTTTATATTCAGTTATGATCAGCTTGCTTTGCATACTCAGTACCAGTGGTACTGACGCCTATTTGGGTGCTGCATTACTTGCCTGAAGGTATTCATAGACGAGGAGCCGATCCCTCGTGATTCCAGCCAGCTCATAGAATCATTAGCTCCTGTCATCTGGAGCTTGATATTTAGTGATGTCATTCATTTTCTTTTGTTGTATAATACGGGTAGGTCGGGGCCCTGTCCCGACCATCTTATCAGTATTCTTAGAGGCTTGCAGATTGTGTATATATATCTCCCTATGGTTAGTTGTGCCGGTCGTGTGGGGCCGTGCATTTGTTTAGCTGTTTAGTGTTATTGATTGCGTTGGCCGTGTGGGGCCGTATTCAGATAGTAGTGGTGACCTTGCCGATCACGTAGATGTTCAGATTCATTATATTGAGTTAGCGATAACTAGACAGCATGGTGACCTTGTCGGCTCGCATAGGTTTCCCTATATGAGAATGATTCTGGTTAGCTGATGTTACAGTACAGGTGGCTTTAGGCCCAGTCGGCCGGAGGCTATATTTACAGCCGTTATATAGCCCGTTGATTCCATGAATCTGAGTTAGAGCCAGCCAGACACCAGATGTGCTTAGGCACATTAGTCTAGCAGTCCAAGTCCTAATAGGGCACCAGGTGCCAGTCATATCCCCCAAGGCGGGGCGTGATATACTAGATGAAAAGTAATGACAGTTTTGATTTTCATTTCCTCACATAGATAGTTTCTTCTTATGATGAAACGATTTCTAAAGCAAAATTTTTTATAATTTTATCTTATGAAAGTAAAATTACCTGTTAACTTAAAGATATTTATTTTTTTTGGAATAAATAAGTAGCGTCATTGATGGATTGAGGAGTTGAATGATACGTATAATTAAAAATCTCAATAAATCATATACATTTAGGGAGTTAATCCCTTTTCAATTAGCCAAATTATGAGTTAATTCATGAATTGAATTAAAAAATGATTAAAATGCTAATATATTTAAGTTCATTTTCCAAATAAATTACATCTTTTAGTCACAAATTATTTTAAAAATTCATCGGTTAACCGCATTTGCGGATTTCCTGAAGTGGCTAACACCTTCTTTAGGGAATCACCGGAACGCTTACCCTTTCTCTGGTTTTAAATAAAGGTTTTTAAAATTATCTCTTAAATGATTTTCTAATTTCCATAATAATTAGGTTGCGACTCAATTTTTAAAATTAAATTTGCCAATTTATGGAACGTTTCCGGATATGAATTCGAAAACGATTCGTAACAATTATATTAATTTCATATCATATGCTCTCAAAATAAATGACAATTTTAGAAATTATACTTATGTATCTTATCTCAAAATGATTGATATAATTTATTGCTTTTCTTTGTTAAATTCCTAGAGTTTTGAAAACACAAGTTTTTAAAGAATTTTACTGTAGAAATCTTAAGAAAATAATTGAGGAGGATCAAAACTAAATGTATATTTGTAATTGCTCCTTTTTAACTAAATATGTATATAATTTTAAGGAAACAAAATAAACTAAGAATATTTTTCATTTAACCATTTAGTAGATAAAAGATGATTTTTTGAAAAAATATGACTGCATTAATAATGTTATTTTTATTAATTAAGCAAAGAATTAGTTTGTTTTTTTTGTTTCATTGGACACTAAAAATGTCAAGTCAATTTAAGAATTTTGCTTCGAGTCTAGCGATTGAGAGACTCATATTTGGGCTTTTAAAAAAAATCATATTATTAATCTCTTTACGCAAAGAGAAATTTTATAAATAAACTAATTACTAAATACTAATGAATTTCTGGCTTATGCATATTCCTTCTTACACAGAAAGTGAAATAAAAAGATATAGTCTTAATCCTCTTGACTGTTTTTCTCTTGTCTTCAGAACATCTTGAGTTTCTTTCTTTCCATATCACCAACCACATATAAGGAGGAATTTTATGCCACTAGCTATTTCTTCATTTTTTTCAACTCTTACCTATACAAACAACTCAAAAAAATCTCATATATTCCCAGGCATGGAGCCTCTGATTCTAGCTCAGTTGAGAAACAACTGATATAGTTGATCAGTAATAGGTCAATGCAAAAAAGGGTGCTTAATTCTTTCTATCTTTGTTTTTCTTTATTTCGATGTCATTATGGGTATGGATTGGTTAGTGTCGTGTTGTGCCAACGTAGAATTCTGGACCAAGACGGTCCGATTCCACTTTCCAAGGGAGGCAGTGCGAGAGTGGAGGGGCCGCACAACTACGCCATAAGGTAGGTTTATTTCCTACCTTCAGGCGAGGAAGTTGATAGCTAGGGATGCATTTACCACCTAATCAGAGTCTAAGATGTTCGGGTTGAGCCTCCAACTCTCCAGTCTGTTCCAGTGGTTAATGAATTCCCTGACGTATTCCTAGACGAGCTACCTGGTATTCCCCCAGAAAGAGAAATAGATTTTGCAATTAATTTGCTACCAGGTACTCAACCCATATTAATTCCTCCGTATCGTATGGCTCCTGCTGAACTCAGAGAATTAAAGGAGCAGCTGAAAGATCTGTTATATAAGGGCTTTATTAGGCCGAGTACTTCACCTTGGGGTGCGCCAGTTCTATTTGTGAGGAAGAAGGATGGCTGACTCTGCATGTGTATAGACTACGGGCAGTTGAATAAGGTTACAGTCAAGAATAAGCATCCGCTTCCCAGAATAGATGATTTGTTTGATTAGCTACAGGGGGCCAGATATTTCTCCAAGATTGACTTACGATCCGGATACCATCAGGTTCAAGTTTGTGAAAGGGACATTCCGAAGACTGCCCTCAGGACCAGATATGGCCATTTTGAATTCCTAGTCATGTCCTTTGGGCTGACGAATGCCCCAACAGTATTTATGGACCTGATGAACAGCATCTTCAGACCTTACCTGGACCTGTTCGTGATAGTGTTTATCGACGATATTCTGGTATATTCTCACTCTGAGGCAGACCACCAGGATCATTTGCGAACGGTCCTCCAGATTCTCAGGGACCGTCATTTGTATGCCAAGTTCTCTAAATGTGAATTTTGGTTGAACTCAGTAGCTTTCTTGGGGCATATTGTGTCGGATGCTAGTATACAAGTAGACATGCAGAAAATAGAAGCAGTAAAAACATGGCCTAGACCTATCACTCCGATCGAAGTCCGTAGTTTTTTGGGATTAGCAGGGTACTACAGAAGATTTTTTGGGGGATTCTCCATCATAGAGGCGCCTTTGACCAAGCTGACGCAAAAAACAGTAAAGTTTCAGTGGACAGAGGCATGTGAGCAGAGTTTCCAGGAATTGAAAGACAGATTGACCTCCGCCCCAGTATTAGCATTGCCAGAAGGTAAAGAGGGTTATGCATTTTATTGTGACGCTTCAGGTATTGGGTTAGGATGTGTGTTGATGCAGCATGGTAAGGTAATTGCTTATGCTTCCAGACAGCTGAGGAAACATGAAAAGAATTATCCTACCCACGACCTGGAACTAGTCGCAGTGATCCACGCTCTAAAGATATGAAGACATTACTTGTACGACATCTATGTGGATATTTTCACTAATCATAAGAGCCTACAATATATCTTTACTCAGAGCGAGTTGAATTTGCGGCAGCGTCGCTGGTTGGAATTGCTGAAAGATTATGATGTAAGTATTCTGTATCACTCAGGAAGAGTCAACGTAGTAGCAGATGCCCTCAGCTACAAATCTATGGGGAGTTTGGTGTACTTGCAACCCGAGCAACGGGAGTTGGCCAGAGAAATACACCAGTTAGCTAGTTTAGCCGTTCGTGTAGCAGAAATAGAGGACAACAGAGCGGTAATTCAGAACACCGCAGTGTCGTCATTAGTTGTGGAGGTAAAGGAATTGTAGTATGAGGATCCTGACCTAGTTCAGCTTAAAGACTGAGTTCAGCAAGGAAAAGCACCGGATTTTCAGGTAACTGAGGATGAAGTGTTGCGATGTAAAGGCCGCCTTTGTGTTCCAGATATTTCAGGGCTTCGCCAGCAGATTATGAGCGAAGTACATTACGCCTGCTATTCTGTCCACCCAGGCGCGACGAAAATGTACCACGATATTAAAGAAATCTACTGGTGGCCAGGTATGAAGAGGGAAATAGCAGAATTCGTAGCTCAGTGTCCTAACTGGCAGCAAGTAAAAGCGGAACACCAGAAACCAGGCGGATTGACTCAAGACATAGCTGTGCCTCTTTGGAAGTGGGAAGCAGTAAATATGGATTTTGTAGCAGGATTACCCCGTACCAGACATAGAAATGACTCGATTTGGGTAATTGTTGACAGACTGACAAAATCATCCCATTTTCTGCCAGTAAGGGCTACTTTCTCCGCCGAAGGTTATGCTGAGTTGTATATCAGAGAAGTAGTCAGACTGCACGGTGTTCTAGTATCCATTGTCTCTGACAGAGGGGCGCAATTTACAACTAAATTTTGGCAATCATTTCAGAAAGGCCTGGGAAAACAGATTAATATGAGCACAACATTCCACTATCAGACAGATGGGCAGGCAGAACGCACTATTCAGACGCTCGAGGGTGTGTATTGGACTTTGGAGGTAGTTGGGATGAGCACCTACCACTTATTGAGTTTGCTTATAACAATAGCTATCACTCAGCTATCCAGATGGCACCCTATGAGGCTTTGTATGGGCGAAAATGCAGATTGCCAGTTGGCTGGTTTGAAGTAGGAGAGTCAGCGCTGATTGGGCCGGATATTATTCATCAGTCAGAAGAAAAGGTAAAGCTTATCAGAGAACGCCTATTGACTGCTCAGAGCTGCCAGAAATCGTATGCTGATGAGCGGCGCAGAAACATGGAATTTAACGTGAATGACTGGGTGTTTTTGAAAGTTTCTCCAATGAAAGGGGTGATGAGATTCGGCAAGAAAGGTAAGCTCAGCCTGAGATTTGTTGGGCCCGATCAGATTCATCGAAGAATAGGCCAAGTGGCATGCGAGTTGAACTTACCTCCAGAATTAGAGTTTGTTCATCCAATTTCCACGTGTCTATGTTAAGGAAGTATATAGGAGACCCCTCCAGAGTTGTTCCAGTTCAGGATGTCCAGGTTATGGAAGAGCTGGCTTATGAAGAGGTTCCAGTAGCCATACTAGACAGGCAAATTCGCAGGTTGAGAACTAAAGACATTGCTTCTGCCAAAGTATTATGGAGTAATAGGAACCGAGAGGAGATGACTTGGGAAGCAGAGGAAGATATGAAAGTTAGATATCCTCAATTTTTCCACACTTAATCAGCTAGAGGTACGTTAGTATTGTTGTTTTATGAATTGCCTTATATTATGTGAATAAATAAAATAGTTGGCTTTTGTGATGAATACTAGTGTTGCGTGGAGTACCTGTATTGGACTTTTCTGTGTTTCAAGATTTTTGAGATAGTCCATATTACAGGGGAAACTATGCCGAAATCTTTCTAGAATAAGTCAAGTAAGTTGAAATTCTTGCAAGTAGAAGTTTACGTTCGAGGACAAATGTTCTTAAGGGTGGGAGGATGTTACACCCCATAAACTTTTGACATGTAGATGGCCTATTCGTATGTTGGTTAAGAGTTTTAGAATGCCATACATGCTAGAAAAAGGCCCAGCGAAAGACCGGACAAGCGCCAAGTCGGAGAGTCGCAAGAGGGAGCCAGGCAGAACCCCTCCGCGATGGCAATGTGTCACGGAGAGGGGGGGCCTCCATGATGACTGGCATGTCACAGAGGCCCTATTCAGGCCCCAAGTATAAAAGGCCTCCCACTTCGGTTTTTAACCATTTATCTCTTTTTAATTTTCAGAAACGAACAGAGAATAGAGGGTACGAGAGAATTCAATAAAATTTCATCCATTTACTCTATTAGACGTGGTCCAAACTCGAATTAATCGTGGGTAGTGAAGTATTAAGCTACCGGGAGCATTCCTGCGGAGTTAGTTTCGTGAAATTAGGCCGGCGAATCGTCGTCCTACCGAGCTAAGGTAAGTGGAATTGCTCCAAATTAGTGTAAATATACTCCTAGCCCTAAAGTGAATATTTCTCCCTTCTGGACTTCCGAGAAATAGCGAGTTTTCGACTGTTTTTCCATAAGTCAAAGTTTGGGCTATATATATATTCAAAGTAGTATTTTCTTCCAGAATATTGATTTATCTTTATTTCACCGCTCTATTTATTTATTTATTTATTTTGTGTATTTTGTGCGACGCTAATATTTTAAAATATTTTTAAATACTAGATGAAAAGTAATGACAGTTTTGATTTCCATTCCCTCACATAGATAGTTTCTTCTTATGATGAAACGATTTCTAAAGCAAAATTTCTTATAATTTTTATCTTACGAAAGTAAAATTACTTGCTAAATTAAAGATATTTACTTTTTTTGGAATATATAAGTAGTGTCATTGATGGATTGAGAAGTTGAATAATTCAAAATCTCGATAAATTGTATACATTTAGAGAGTTAATCCCTTTTCAATTAGTCAAATTATGAGTTAATTCATGAATTGAATTAACAAATGATTAAAATGCTAATATATTTATGTTCGTTTTTCCAAACAAATTACATCTTTTAGTCACAAATTGTTTTAAAAATTCATCGGTTAATCGCATTTGCGGATTTCCTGAAGTGCCTAACACCTTCTTTAAGGAATCACCGGAACGCTTACCCTTTCTCTGGTTTTAAATGAAGGTTTTTAAAATTATCTCTTAAATGGTTTTCTAATTTTCATAATAATTAGGTTGCGATTCAATTTTTAAAATAAAATTTGCCAAGTTATGGAACGTTTTCGGACACGAATTCGAAAACGATTCGTAACTATTATATTAATTTCATATCATATGCTCTCAAAATAAATGACAATTTTAGAAATTATACTTATTTATCTTATCTCAAAATGATTGATATAATTTATTGATTTTCTTTGTTAAACTCCTAAAGTTTTGAAAACATGAGTTTTTAAAGAATTTTACCGTAGAAATCTTAAGAAAATAATTGAGGAGGATCAAAACTAAATGTATATTTGCAATTGCTCCTTTTTAACTAAAGATGTATAGAATTTTAAGGAAACAAAATAAACTAAGAATATTTTTCATTTAACCATTTATTAGATAAACGATGATGTTTTGAAAAAATATGACTGCATTAATAATGTTATTTTTATTAATTAAGAAAAGAATTAATTTTTTTTTTGTGTTTCATTGGACACTACAAATGTCAAGTCAATTTAAGAATTTTTCTTCGAGACTAGCGATCGAGAGACTCATATTTGGGTTTTTTAAAAAAAATCATATTATTAATCTCTTTACACAAAGAGAAATTTTATAAATAAACTAATTACTTAATTTTCTTGTCATGGATCTAGAAACACTTCGTTATGCCCTGTGTCATCCAAACCCTTCAAATACCCCAATGAGAATCTTAAGAATAAATACTGAGAGTCAAAAATTGAAAACAATTACATTCTATGAGAAAATATTTTAAAATGAAATAATACTTATATTGACACAAATAAATAACAATTATTAGAAAACAATGATAAATTGAAAGTTGTATACTTGACAGGTGTACATAAAAAGAATAATGATACTTTAATATTTTAGAAAGAGGCAACAACTAACGAAATTCTAATGAAAAACTTTATATGTGAAATTTTTTTGTTTAATATATATAGATGTGAGTGTATATTAAAAAAATTTATTTTTTTTATCTCGGTTAAATATACAAAGATATATATTTCATCTATCTGCTAATATTTTTATGATCGTGCAAAATGCGCATATGTTCACTAATAAATTAATAAAATAAAATCACAATAGTATCAATACTTGTTAAATCGTGATCTACTATTGGTGGTGGAGCAAAGCTCAACTATATTATCAATAGTTAGATATGTTCTCATGATGTAGATGTTAGTTCGTTTTCATACTTTGTAGATATGGGTAGCAAAAAATTTATGAAAATTTCTGCCTTCTATACAAAATGATGCTCTTGAAATGTGTTTTGTGAACGTTATACATGTGAGATATCACATGAATTTCCTTTTTCTTAAACGCTAATAATAATTTTCATAAACGACAAAAAAGTAGTGCTGGAATTTGCTGTACAAGTGAGCATAAAAACGTGCTTTGAACGTTATACATGTGATATTTCACATGTATTTATTTTTTTGTTGAACGGTAAAAATTATATTCGTAAATGACACAAAAGTAGGTGTTGAATTTTTTGTAGAAGTCGCAAAAAAACAAAAGTGTAGCGCTCTCTAATCTTAGAGGAGCTCTATAAATACTAATAAATTTCTGGCTTATGCATATTCCTTTTTACATAGAAAGTAAAATAACAATATATAGTCTTAATCCTCTTGATTGTTTTTCTTGTCTTCAGAACATCTTGAGTTCCTTTCTTTTCATATCACCAACTACATACAAGGAAGAATTGTATGCCATCAGCTATTTCTTATTTTGTTCCAACTCTTGCATATACCAACAACTCAAAAAATCCCATATATTCCCAGGCATGAGCCTTTGATTCTGGCAAAGTTGAGAAACAACTGACATAGCTGGTCAGTAATAGGCAATGCAAAAAAGGGTGATTAGTATTTTCTGTTTGGCAGCCATATAAATAGTATCTCTGATGTATAGACAATGTATCTCACATGATATATACCCATCCATTTCTAATCTTTCTGTCTTTGTTCTTTTCTATTTCCCTTTACCCATACCTCTTTTTGTTGCCTCTTCTGTTAGTCTCCGTCAGAAAACATGTTTCAAGTAGTAAATAGGTTGCACAAAACTATCCAATTTGTAACCATTCATGTTTTAACTCTTGCTATCTTTGTTCTTTTCTATTTTCTTTTCCCACTACCACTATCTCTCCATATTGCATCTCTTGTTGGTCTGCATTAAAGGAATCTCTTTTTTGAAAGGTTGTGTTTTCTTCAAAAGGATGTTGTTGAAACATGTGTTTGAATGTTATATGCAATGTATCTCATATGATATACACCCATCCCGTTTAAATTCTTATTATCTTTATTTTTCTTTATTTCCTTTTTACCAATGATACAATACCTCTCTAGTCACATATCCTGCTAGTCTACGTTAGAAAACATGTTTTCAGTAGTACATAAGATGTATCACATACAAATATGAACTCATTCATTTTTCATCTCAATCTCTATTTTCTCCTCTTTATATTCGGTTGCTCACTATTTCACCACTTATCACGATTATAAATAGGCTCGTCAATTAATTTGACTTATTTCCATCTTTGCACCTCTTGATAGTCCATTCCCCAACGTGATACTAGCTTTTTCAGAAAAAAGTTATCATCAAAGTCCATCACCAATTACATTGATAAAATCTACCACAAAGCATCAATCAAATTCAATCCTTTGTGAGCCAAGGTCTCACTTAATTGTTAATCTTAAATGTAAGTGATTTTGTCCATATAAAAGCAGAGAATATATTCTTCCCAAAGGAGTTATTGAAGTGTGCATAAGAATCTGGGTGATGACTCTAATTCTCCTAAAGCTCACCCTCGGATTTCCAAATCTGCTTTTTCAATCTACACGTGATCCTTCAGCTGGCATAAGTTCTTCAAAATGTGAAAGGGAAGTTCCATCAAGAGAGTGTCTTCCTTTCCATCTTTAGTTGTTCCAAGGATATCAAGAAGGAAAACTAGAAGTGTGAGGGAAAATGTAGCAACGTGTCTTTATTCATTCAAATCATTCTGGAAGAACTTCATCCTACTTGACCTGGAGAATGGTGCCAACTAAAATTATTGGTAGCATTTTTCAGGTCAGATAGGCTGAAGTTCTTCCGGGATGATTTGAATGGATAAAGACACATTGCTACATTTTCCTCACGTTTCTGGTTTTCCTTCTTGACATCCTTGGCACAACTAAAGGTGGAAAAGAAGGCAGTGTTTTGATAGAACTTCTTTTTCACATTTTGAAGAACTTATGCCAGTGAGAAGTCACCGATGGATTTGACAAGCAACGTTGAGAACTTGAGGGCTTAGCTTTAGGATAATTGGAGTCATTCTCCTGGTTTCTGATGCACACTTCAATAACTCCTCTAGAAGAAGAATCATCATGTTTCTCCTTTTCCATCTCAAGAAATCTGATAATCCATCAGATGCAAAAAAAGAAGAAAAAACAAGTCACACACAATCTCTTTGAAATATAGTTGATGTCACCTTGAGCAGAATCCATGGAAGAGAGATTCTTTTGTCCAGCAACAACAACTTTGTTTTCAGAGGTATTTACTGCACCCATATTCATTCTATTAGCAGATTTACTGTAAAATATTAACCAATAGTTCTAAAATTTATCCATCGAATCACAAAGTAATAGACTAACTCTTTCCTCTTATGCTTTCCGTGGTCTTGCATCAACGAAAGTACAACTAATCCCAAAACCAAGAGTTCAAAGTGATTGCGGGCAGGTGGTGAATGCTTGACACTAGATGCAGGAAGTCCAGATTTAAAGCATATATTCTTGGAAAGGCAATAAGATAGCAGATGACTAGCAAAGCATGGAAGCAATTTGAAAGTTTTTGAAAGCTTAATGTTGTATGATGTACTCCTGGTTTTTGTTTTATCATCTTACGGAAATGGAAGCATACTTGTATCCCAGACAATATTTATGAACTTTAACAATAATGATATTAGTTACTTTTCCTATAAAGGATTCCTATATCTGAGTAAAACATGCACAGCAGAAGCTTTGAAATAATAATATAAAAGCATTTACGAAAAAAATAAAACTGGAACACAAAGTTTAGAAATCTGGAGTCTAAAATTAATTATGTGTCTGAAATCCATCTAGCTGATGAGTTGCTGGGACAAGCTCCCAGCTAACTCTAAGTCTAACTAAACATAATATAATGACTAAAAGAAATGAATAATGCCCTCGAAGGATGAGGACTCACACTTCTTCTGTTGAGAAGGAGGGTCCAAACTGCGACGACTAACGGTGCTGAGTCTGAGAACCTACGACTGTATCATGAAATATTACAACATAAAAGTATGCATCAGTACTTTGAATGTACTAAGTAAGTGAGAGAAAACATAACTGAATATAAATGACTGAGCTGAAATGACATGAAATGACCAACTAATATACTGAACTGAACCACTGAAGTAAACTAAGATGATCAAGATGACCCTATCTGGTGGTCAAAGATATGCCCTAAGTCTGAAAGTTCTGAGTCTGAGATACTGTATTGAACTGACCTAAACTGATAGAGATGGAACTGAACTGAGCTGCTTATTCTAAAACTGGACTGGACTGGACTGACTAGTGGGAGAGTCTGTAACCGACATATAACCACGTGAGCTAGACGTGGAGTCCGATTTATACACCCCACCTGTAGGACACAATATACCTTGCTAGGGTATAAAGGCATGAATTGGGTGATCACAAGAGTCTGGGGCCAATCAGGCCAAATAATACTGTAACCTACGCTGGCAACGTAGTTCATGGAACCTGGGTGTGCTGGAACCCCAGTCCGCTCTGTTCTAAGTCCTACTCTCACTGAACAACCCAGTTTGAATTAATAAGCTGATAGCTCGAAATTGGGGTCCAAGACTAGTCAGGGATATATAACTTAAAGTACCCTGAGAGTTTTAACGAACTAGATTCTGAAACTGGGTTCTAGACTGGTTAGAGCTGCTTATCTGAAAGCGTCGTAACCGTTTAAGAACCAACTGTAATCAGAACTAGGGTCCTAAGGATAGTCAAAACTATATATCTAAAATGTCATGACCACGTAATGGACCAATAAACTAGATTCTGAATCTGATTATGATAATTGGGAGGCACCACTGACACCTCAGAGAAAAGACTGAAGTCAAACTGATTAGTTGAAAAATTATGAACAGTTCTGAGGAGATTCTACGTTCTAACTGAACTGAACTACTAAGCAGCTAACATAGAACTCAACTCATTCCATCAACACAGGAAATCTACAATATGGAAAAAATTTCAAGAATTAAGGAAATCTCATCCAACAAACAGTGTTATAGCTTTCTTATTCGTGCCAGGGCTAAAGTCTTTCTTATCAAGGGAGTAATTGCTCAACATCAAGACAATAAAAAATACTATAAAATCAGCCCAAATCACACTTCACAAACCAGACAGAATTTAATACGTAAATACGTTTCATTCAAAAATTTAGGGCTTAAATTCACTTTTGCAGGAACATCAACAATTTAGGTAAAAACTGATGGAGATCATATCAATAATAAGCATAGATATCATTCTATGTGAATCAACGAAAAAAAACAGGTAATCTCTTTGTATTCGCAAGCTTAGAGCTAAAACTAATAGAGAAACTATAAGAGGGTTTTGGGGGACATAAGGGAAGAACTATCCCCTTGTTGAATTCCCACATACCTAGCTGAAAATTTCCCCGAAGAAGAAAATTCAAACTACTGTAATAGAGGAAAATCCTAAGCTTGCTTGAAAGTTCTTGAGAGACTCTTCGATGATTTTTCTGAGGATGAACGTGGGGAATGAGGGAAGAGGCCGTTCATTCCCACAAATAGGTCTGAAATTACGTCTAAAACGACATAGTTTAAAGTTTAGGAGAGTAGGAATTTACTACAAAACAGAAAATCGCAGGAAAAAACTGTCAGGTATTCTTAACAGGTTACCTAACGGGTCGTGATCAGTGATCACGATTCGTGGTCACAATCTTTGAGTATACTGCCTGGAAAATCCTAAAGGCCACCACGAGGGACCTAAAGAGTCGTGGTGAGTGACCACGACTCGTGGTCACCTATCGTGGACCACACTGCTCAAAAGTCTGTGGCTCCCCACCGGTGACACCATGACTCGTGGTGTCCCATAACGAGTCGTGGTGAGGACTCGTGGGGTACACTGCTTAACTCTCCGAAAAATCTCCTCTAACTGATCATGGCTCACCTCACGACTCGTGGTGACTGACCACGAATCGTGGGGTCCTTCATCAAGTGCACTGCCCCAACTCTTTAATTCCCTGACTCCGGCCTAACAACGAGTCACCTAACGGGTCGTGGTGGAGGACCACGACTCATGGTGACACTCGTTAGGTACACTGACACCACCTTTCCATTTCTCAATCCCCCTTCGCACGACTGACCTGACGAGTTGTTAGGTCTCATAATGACTCGTTAGGTGAGTCATTCCGAGGCATTTTCTGTAGTTTTTTCAGATTTTCTGATTTCAATCTCGGATCTAGTTTTTGAAATTTCTGGGATATTACAGTAACAAAAAGAGGTGTGACTTCTAAATTGATATTAGAACACGAACAATCCAAGAACAACGGAGGAACTAATTAATGAATAGAAGCAACTAAGTTTGTAGAGTGCAAATACTATGGTACTAATGATGAATTCAGTGAGCAATGTACGTATGTAGATTTATATAGAGGGCTTAAGAGACTCTTTCATACTACAATGGTCTGAAATAGGAGAATCACCCGTGTTCCCGTAATCCTTTAGTTACTAGGACTAGCACTAGAATTAATAATAATAATAATAATAATAATAATAATAATAATAATAATAATAATAATAATAAAGTATAAATATAAAATTGAATGTAAAAGGTAGTGCTGGAACCTTTATACTGTAACAAAATTGACTTTATTCTGCAATTGCTACCTATGAATGAATGCATAGTAATTACATCAATTTTGAAAAATTTTAGGGGGAAAAAGGTTTCTAATATGAAATTATAATGAGAAAATTACATAGAATATTACTATAAGACTTTTAATTACAAGTTATACCAACACTTTGATTTATTTATTAAAGTAACAATTAATTTATAAATATATTAATATTGTGGGTATATGGTAGTTATTTTTACTACCATGTAATATGATTTAAAAAAATAAATTTTTTTTGTAGCACAAATATTAACTGCACATCACATCAAATTGGGAGTGTATTTTTCTCTCTCCTAATATGGTTAAAAAATTATTTTTTATTTTTTATAGCATAGATATTTATAAAAAATATTTACTACACACTAAATTAAATTAGAATGTGATTTTTCTCTCTCCTGATATAATTAAAAAAAATTTCTTTTTTACAGCATAGATATTTATTGAAAATATTTACTTCACATCAAATCAAATTAGAAGTGTGATTTTTCTCTCTCCTAATACAGTTAAAAAATATTTTTCTTTTTTTATAGCATAAATATTTATAAAATATTAAAAATATTTACTGCACATCAAATAAAAATAAGGAGTGTGATTTTTCTCTCTCCTAAACTAATTGTTTCCTACTACAATATTTATCTCAATCAGGACTGTAACTCTTCTTCATTAACTTCTAAACTTTTATCTAACAAAGAATTCGTCTTCTCCAAATCATCAACTTCTAAACGTTCATCTAACAAAGAGCCCATCTTCTCCTAAGTTTCTTATTCAATGAAATTCAATTCTATTCATTTATTTTATATCTTATGTTGATTTATTTTTTGTTTTTCTTTGAGTTTTTATATAATGCATTATTGTTATCAAAATTAGTAGTTCAAATATTTGCAAAATGGTTAGAAATTGGTAATACATTTTTTTTTAAAAAAATAAATTTTATTTTGTATTTAGTTTATTGATTTATTGGTTGACAAGTTGATTACATATTGGTATAGATTAAGGTTAAAAGTTTGATTTTCAAGTTGTTTACTGCCATATTTGTTATTTGTATTATAGTTAAGATTTATAAATGTTTAGAAATTAGTTCTAAATATTCTTATACATATTTTTTAAATTTTTTTGTCTTATTCTGATATTGTTGGTATATTTTTGAGTTTATATAATGTTGATTTATGTTGATAAGTTGATTTGAAGTATCTAGACATTCAATACCAATTACTAAACATTTACAAATCTCAACTATAACACAAATAACAAATACTGCAGTAAATAACTTGAAAACTGTTATAAATATATTTTCTATTTATGGTGAATGTCTATTTCTTACAGGTTAGTTTTCCCCTATAAATAAAGGAGTTCTCCATTCATTGTAATGAATCCCTTATGATCCCTTTAACTCCTCAAGAGGATCCCATCAAGAGAAATAAGAACTTCTCTCTTTCTCTATAATATTCTTTCTTTATTATTTCATAACACGTCATCAGCACGAGTCTCTTCCTTGATCACTCACTTTGAAAGATCTGAGGTAAGAAAGATTAAAAAAGTTTTTTTGAAAGATGTATTACTTAACCACATGAATGATATTCCTTTGGTGATATTGTTGCTCTGCGACTCTACCGTCTCAAAATTTGAATGCCGAGGTATTATTTTTTTCTTTCTTTTAATATGAATAACCTTATGAAACTTGATTTCGTTGCCCTTCAAAGTTCGGGCAAGAACTATCTTTCATTTGTGTTGGATGTTGAAATCCATTTGGATGCAATGGGTCTTGGAGACACCATTAAAAGTGAAAATAAAACATCAAATCAAGATCGTACTAAGGCTGTGATATTCTTGCGTCATCATATTGATGAAATTCTGATAATTGAATATCTCATGATTAAGGATCCACTTATTTTGTGGAATAGCCTGAAAGAACGATATGACCACCTGAAGATGGTCATCCATCCAAAGGCACGATATGATTGGATCCATCAAGACTATAAGTCTATTCATGAGTATAGCTCATCAACATTCAAAATTGTTTCTAAGTTGAAACTATGTGGAGAAACTATTTAATGATGTTGATATGATTGAATATGTCGTAGTACACAAAATTAATTGAGAGCTCCGGAAGAGCTAATGTATTACTAATTGAAGGAATGAAATTATTGTAGTAAGTCTCAAAAGGAAACTTATAAGTTTCAAGGATATTAAAAAAAATTGAGACTATAAATTATGGGAAGATCTAATATCTTCATGCTACTACAATTGATGCGGGTTATAAATATTTATGTAAAAGATTACCCGCCGGTTTTTTAATTGTAGTACATAAATATGGGTATGATGATAAAATCACATACGAAAGTAAACTAGAAGTTTACTGAAATAAGTTGGCATAACTGGTTGACCATCCCGGTTCAAATGTGATGCAAAAATAATTGAGAATTCACGTGGCTATATGTTGAAGAAATAAAAGATTCTTCAAGAATTCTCTTGTATTGCTTGTTCTCGGGAAAAAAAAGTGAACTTAAAGTTCAATAGATAATTCACTTACAAAATATTGCAAATCAATTGCCAGATATATTTGCTAACTCTATTTTATAATTCAGTTGCAAATGCTCCAACGAAAGGTCCTTGAAGGACAGAGTCTATGAGACGCCTGAAGCGTGATAGACCAAATGGTTCCAAATATAGAACTCCTTGAAGAAGGAGAGGAGAAAATGAATAAGATGGTCATAATGATGAGGCAAGTGCTTTAAGAAAGCACCACTACATAACAGTTCATAAAACCTTGGCAAAGGTTCAGGTACCTGAAAATGATGAAAAATGAAGAGATCTCAATGAGTTATGTTGCATTGGAACTAATATCAAAATGATCGTCGACGATATCTTTGATACAATATAGCACGCAATATTGTAAAAGATTGTGAGGATCTGAATTCTACGTCTATTAAAGCATGTTGATGTAGAAATAATTATCAAGTGAAATGATGCGTATTGATAAGTGTAAAACTTATTGGACCTGTAGTCCAGACACCAAAAGATGTCAAGTATTTAAATACTAATGAATGCTATCACTTGATAAAATTTATATGAAAATTCTCGAAGGATTTAAAATGCCTAAAACATATCGTTCAAAGTCTCGGAAAATGTATTCAATTAGATTGCAAAGATCATTGTATGGTTTGAAGTAATCTGGACGCATGTGGTATAACCGTCTTAGTGAATATTTATCTAAGGAAGGTTATATAAATGATGAAATTTGCCCATGTGTTTTTATAAAGAAAATATCGGCGTTTGTCATACTTGCTGTTTATGTAGATGACATAAACCTTATTGGAACTCCAATAAAACTTCAAAAGGCAATTGATTATTTAAAGAAGGAATTTGAGATGAAAGACCTTGGAAAGATAAAATTATGTCTTGGTCTGCAAATTGAGCATTTGAAAAATGGTGTTTTATTCATCAATCTACCTATACAGAAAAAATGTTGAAAAGATTTTATATGGATGGTGCACATCCATTAAGTACTCTGATGGTTGTTCGATCACTTGATGTGAATAAGGATCCATTCCGACCTCAAGAAAGGAATGAGGAAATTCTTGGTACTGAAGTACCATATCTTAGTGTAATTGGTGCACTAATATCTTGCTACCACTACAAGACCTGATATAGCCTTCGGTTAATTTGTTATCAAGGTATAGTTCTGCTCCTACTAGGAGGCATTGGAATGGGATAAAACACATAATGCGGTATCTAAAAGGGACTACCTATATGGGCTTATTTTATTATAACAATTGCAGTCCCGATCTTGTTGGTTATGCTGATGTTGGGTATTTATCTGACCCACGCAATGCTCGATCTCAAACTAACTACGTGTTCATATGTGGAGGTACTGTCATATCTTGGAGATCTACAAAGCAATCTCTCGTAGTTATTTCATCAAATCATGTTGAGATAATAACTTTTCATGAAGCAAACCGAGAATGTGTGTGGTTGAGGTCCATGATACATCTCATTAGATAAAAATGTGGTTTGAAATGTGAAAAAGTACCCACAATTTTGTATGAAAATCATGCAGCATGCATAGCACAACTAAATGGAGAATTCATAAAAGGAGATAGAACGAAGAAATCTCGCCAAAGTTTTTCTACACACATGAGCTCCAAAAGAATGGTGATATCAATGTGCAACAAATTCGTTCAAGTGACAATGTGGCTGATTTATTCACCAAATCTCTACCAACTGCAACTTTCAAGAAGATGGTGCACAAGATCGGGATGCAAAGATTCAAGGATGTTCTAATTAGGGGGATTTAATACGCGTTGTACTCTTTTTTCCTTACAAGGTTTAGTCCCACTGGGTTTTCCTTGTAAGGTTTTTAATGAGGCAGCCAAAATGTGTATTATTAGATATGTGTACTCTTTTTCCTTCACTATATTTTTTCCCACTGGGTTTTTTCTAGTAAGGTTTTAACGAGGCACATTATCTATCAAATAGACATCCAAAGGGGAGTGTTATAAATATATTTTCTATTTATGGTGAATGTCTATTTCTTACAAGTTAGTTTTCCCCTATAAATAAAGGGGTTTTCTATTCATTGTAATGAATCCTTTATGATCCCTTTAACTCCTCAAGAGGATCCCATCAAGAGAAATAAGAACTTCTCTCTTTCTCTATTATATTCTTGTCCTTTCTTTATTATTTCATAACAAAAACCAAAATATTAACCATAATCTATACCAATATATAATCAACTTTTCAGCCAATAAATCAACAAACAAAATACATATTCATAAAATAGAATTTGTTTCCAAAAATATATTATATTACCAATTTCTAACTATTTTGCAAACAATTGAACACTAATATTGATAATAATATTACATTATATAGAAATTTTAAAAACAAACCAACATAAGATAAAAAAAATAAAAAAAACATTTAAAAAAAATATTTAATGCCAAATTCTAAACAAATCATAAATCCAAACTATAATAAGTCAACACATATGCGATAAACAGTTCTAAAATCAAATTTTAACAAACAAGATACACAAATATATAAACAAGTTATCGACGATTAACCCAACAAAGAAACATGGAGCTATAATTATATATTTAAAAAGGAGGACAAAAAAATAATTGGCTTATTTTAAATTAGCTGAGCGATTGCGCAGTTTGATTTAAAAATGCACAATAGTGGCAGTAAGTATAAACAATGATAAACACTTGCACGACCGCGCAGAAAAAAGTTGAAAGCACGCAATAATTTTCTTTGATTTTGGCAGTAACTGAAAAGTATATGGAAGATAAAAGTTAATGTATAAGCGTGATTCATGGAATTTTTAAATAATGGTGATTATTTTTTTACCAAATCTGATAGTTTAAGTAATTTTTTTTTGCTATATTTGAAAATACGAAACTGTTGATATTTCTAATAATTATTTCTCTATAATTGTATATTTATGTTTTTTCCCCATTATAATTTCACAAAGTAATTATATGTTGGAATTAAACTCAATTGGCACGCTTAAGCAGGGGCCAAGATCCTTGGAATAGTGGGTTTTCGGTCCACCATTTCTATCAAAGGTTGAAAGGCTCGATTAAGCTCCGCTAATTACGAATGCCTAATATACCAACACCAACAACTTTAATGCCTCGTGTTACCTGGTTTAGGCATATAACTACTGTTAAATATATGTAAATATATTTAGGCACATATCATGCTAACTGTATCCCTTAGAATTAGGCACATATCATGCTAACTGTATCCCTAGAATTAGGCACATATCATGCTAACTGTATCCCTTAGAATTAGGCACATATCATGCTAACTGTATCCCTTAGAATTAGGCACATATCATGTTTCGGTTTTGTATATATACGTTGATCTTAATGAGAATCGTGGAGGAATTATTTCTAATATGGTATCAGCTATCTAGGGAAAAATGATCTTTTTTTTTCTTCCTTCCGCAAAGCTCCCTAGCCTTCTTCTTCTTCTCCATTACTCTTCTTTTCTATTCTTGTTCTGTCCACCATGTCGGATAACAAGAGCACTTTTCATCCTGCATTTGCGGTTTCAAACATTCGAACCATATCTCCATCACTCTAGAAATGGAGAATGTCCAATACTCAACATGGGAGGAACTCTTCAAAATCACCGCACGTTCTCATAAGGTCCTTCATCATATTATTCCTCCTGCCAGGGGCAAAGAGAAGGTTCCTTCGACCGAGGATGAAAAGGAATTATGGTCGACTCTTGATGCTACGGTTCTTTCATGGATTTATGCTACAATCTCTAATGATCTCTTGCATATTATTATCAAACCCGATGCTACGGCCATGGAAGCTTGGAATCGACTCCGTGATATTTTCCAAGATAACAAAAATTCCCGTGTGGTAACTCTTGAAGCCGAATTTTCCAATACAAAGATGGAGAATTTTCCGAACGTTTCGGCATATTGTCAGCGTCTCAAGTATCTTGCTGATCAATTAAAGAATGTCGGAGCACCGGTATCGGATAGTCGGCTTGTTATAACTCGTTTCGGGTCTCACGAGAGCATATCGGGGTGTTGGTACCTTGATTCGACAAAGTGACCCTTTACCTCCATTCTATCAAGCCCGGTCGATGTTGACTTTAGAAGAGGCCGGCTTGGCGAAGGAGGCTGCCGCAGGCTCGGAGTCCTTTATGGTGGCTGCCTCGGGGTTGGAGTATGAGGATTCGGGTTATCCATATTCTCATTCGAACCATTTTAATCATCGTGGGAAGCAACATGGCAACCACAAGAATTTTGGGCGTAAGGGTTCCGGTGGCGGCAAAGGTCCTGGTGGGGGACGCCAGGGTCAGTCTCACGGTGGTGGTGCTCGGGGTGGACAGCAGCAACAATCCAGCTCTGGGAAGCAGCCTTACGGACAACAGCAGTGGGGGTCACAACCGTGGCCTAATTTTCCTCCTTGGGGTTGGATGCCACAATGGGCCACTCCACCTTGCCCATATCCAACACAAGGGTGGGCTCAGCGTCCAATGAGTAAAAAGGGGCAGCAGCAGCCTGGTCTTCTTGGGCCACGGCCACAGCAGGCCTTTATGGGTTCAACCAGTGGGCAGTCCACTACATATGCACCAACCGATATAGCTTCTGTGATGCATACTATGTCGTTAAATCCCCCCGATCAGACATGGTACATGGACACCGGAGCTACTTCTCATATGACTTTCTCCAATGGTAATCTCTCGTCTTATTTTAATTTGAGTAATCATAATAGTGGTATTACTGTGGGCAATGGTCATATTATTCCAATTCATGGTTATGGTCACACGTCTTTGACTAATCATAATCCTCCTTTGTCCCTATACAATGTTCTTCATGCTCCCAAAATCATTAAAAACCTCATTTCTGTCCGTAAGTTTACTACTGATAATTATGTGACAGTTGAGTTTGATCCTTTTGGTTTTTCTATGAAGGATTTTCAGACGGGGAAGCCAATAATGAGATGTGATAGTCGGGGCGACCTTTATCCTCTTACCTCTTCCATCAACAGTCAAGCCCTCCACTCAACCTTTGCAGCCATTTCACCTACTCTTTGGCATGATTGTTTGGGTCATCCGGGTGCTTCCGTTTTAGATGCTCTTAGGCTAAATAAAAGCATTGATTGTAATCATCATTCAAGTTCTAGCATTTGTCGATCTTGTGTCTTTGGCAAACATATTAAGTTGCCATTTGTTTCTTCAAAATCAAGTATTATTATGTCATTTGATATTATTCATAGTGATCTTTGGACATCTCCTATTTTAAGTTCTATGGGGCATAAATATATGCTGTTTTCTTAGATGATTATTCTAATTATCTGTGGACTTTTCCCATAGCCAAGAAATCGGATGTGTTTGATAAATTCTTAGCTTTTAAAGCTCAAATTCTCACCCAATTTGAACGTAATATTAAGAATGTGCAATGTGATAATGGGAGGGAGTTTGACAATGGCCCTTTTTGGGAGTTTTGTAAAACAAATGGTATGTCTTTCCGTCTTTCTTGTCCTCATATCTCGCCTCAAAATGGTAAAGCCGAACGAAAAATTCGGTCTATAAATAATATTACTCGTACTCTCTTAGCTCATGCCTCTCTTCCCCCTTCTTTTTGGCATTATGCGTTACAAATGGCTACCTATCTTCTTAATGTGCTTCCAAGCAAGCTTTTGGGAAATATATCTCCACTTCAAATTCTTTATCATCGGGTTCCATCTTACTCTCACATTCGGGTTTTTGGGTACTTGTGTTATCCTCTTTTTCCATCTACAACCATCAATAAGTTGCAACTCGTTCAACTCCATGTGTCTTTTTGGGATATCCTTCAAATCACCGTGGCTATAAATGCTATGACTTGTCCTCAAATAAGATTATAATTTGTCGGCATGTTGTGTTTGATGAGCATGTGTTTCCTTTTGCACAATTGCATACTCCTTCTGCTTCTACTTATGATTTTTTATGTGATGATATTTCACCATATACATTGCATCACTTACGAAATCAGAATTCTTCTCCTTTTACTCATCTACAAACGGCCCAAACACACGACCCACCTCCACCTTCTACTGACCGGCCTACTCCTATGAGCCCAGCTGCCGCCCACAACCCAGCTTCTCCTACTCTCCCCACACCTCCTGCCCAAACATCAAATTCCTTGCCCACCAATCGGCCCACCATGGTCACAAGAAGCCAAATGGGTATTTTTAAACCCAATAAAAAATATGATCATGCATATGCTACTACAGTTACACGGTCCCCACTACCACATAACCCAATAGAAGCCCTTCGTGATCCGAATTGGAAGTTGGCCATGGATGATGAATATGATGCTCTTATTAAAAATAAGACGTGGGAGTTGGTGCCCCGTCCACCTAATGTGAATGTTATTCGTTCTATGTGGATTTTTGCTCATAAAGAAAAATATGATGGTGTTTTTGAGAGGCATAAATCCCGTCTTGTAGGTGATGGGAAAACTCAGCAGGTGGGCATTGATTGTGGCGAAACATTTAGTCCGGTGGTGAAACCGGCTACCATTCGCACAGTTCTTTCTCTTTCTCAGTCAAAGGCATGACCTATTCATCAGTTGGATGTTAAAAATGCCTTTCTTCATGGTGAGCTACAAGAAACAGTGTATATGCATCAACCATTGGGGTATCGGGATCGTACTCATCCAGATTATGTATGCTTGTTACGTAAGTCATTGTATGGACTCAAACATGCACCCCGAGCTTGGTATAAGCGATTTGCTGATTATGTCATTTCCCTTGGTTTCTATAATAGCAATTATGATAATTCTTTATTTATTTATCGCAAGGGTCATGATATGGCATATATTTTTCTATATGTTGATGATATTATTCTCACTGCATCTTCTAATGCTCTCCGGCTGTCTATTATGAAGCTTCTCGGCTCAGAGTTTGCTATGAAGAATCTTGGTCCTTTAAATTATTTTCTTGGCATTGCAGTTTCTCGACTTAAGGGTGGTATGTTCCTTTCACAACGCAAGTATGCCGAGCAAATATTGAGCAAGCCGGAATGTCTTCTTGCAAGTCATCTCCTACTCCTGTTGACACAAAGGAGAAGGTTAGTGCGACTTCTAGTACTCCCTACAAGGATCCGTCTTTATATAGGAGTCTTGCTGGGGCTCTTCAATATCTTACATTTACCCGACTGGATATTTGTTATGCTATTCAACAAGTGTGTTTACATATGCATGATCCGAAAGTTGATCATATGCAAGATCTCAAACGCATTATCCGGTATATTCAAGGTACACTTGACCATGGTCTCCATGTCTACTCATCTTCTGTTTCATCCCTTGTTTCTTATACTGATGCTGATTGGGGTGGTTGCCCGGATATGAGATGATCTACCTCTGGTTATTGTATATTTTTGGGTGATAATTTGATTTCTTGGTCTTCTAAGAGACAACCTACTCTTTCTCGGTCCAGTGCCGAAGCCGAGTATAGGGGTGTGGCAAATGTAGTATCCGAATCATGTTGGTTATGAAATTTGCTTTTGGAGTTACATTGTCCGATTAAACAGGCTACACTTGTTTATTGTGACAATGTTAGTGCTATTTACTTATCGGGTAATCCAGTGCAACATCAACGTACCAAACATATTGAGATGGACATTCATTTTGTACGGAAAAAGTTGCTCGTGGTCAGGTTCGTGTTCTTCATGTACCTTCCCGATATTAGATCGCAGACATCTTTACCAAGGGTCTACTGCGAGTTCTATTTGAAGATTTTCGTGACAGTCTCAGTGTCCAACAACCTCCGGCTTCGACTGCGGGGGTGTGTTAAATATATGTAAATATATTTAGGCACATATCATGCTAACTGTATCCCTTAGAATTAGGCATATATCATGCTAACTGTATCCCTTAGAATTAGGCACATATCATGTTTCGGTTTTGTATATATACGTTGATCTTAATGAGAATCGTGGAGGAATTATTTCTAATAACTACTTTTAGTTAATCATAATTAGAGGCTAAATCAATATTTTCCTCTCTTAATATGGGACTAGTTATTGAGTAGTAATAAGCTGATGTCTTAGTGAGTTTTTCTTCTTTTTTAAATACACCTACTTTGTTCTTTATATTTTTGTGCAAATTAAAGAATAGTAGCATTTACAATATCGGATTAATGAGTTTTAAAGCTAATACCCATTTCAAAAGTAGCTTCTGTGTTCAGCTAATTATTTGATTTACCTGTGCCCTCTCATATTTGTAAATTTCACTTTTTGTCATTGTTACTTTTTTATTTTTGTTATAAATAAAAGTTATTTAATTTAAAAATTATCATACAAAAATCACTTTTTTATTTTTATATTACATAAAAATTATTTAACACTAAACCTTATCACAGAAAAGTCTTTTTTTTTTAATCACATAAAAAGTTTTCTCAAGTTAAATAAAAAGTATATTTCAACATGAAATTTTTATATTTTGTCCGAGGGATATTACATGACTCTTCAAAATATATCAATTATATCTGAGATAATTTTATAAACCCTCATCTAATATTTCGCTTTATACTACTAATTTTTTCTGTGGCTTATTTCTTTCTCTTGATTTTTTTGTAGTAATTTTAACTTATTATCATTAATATAAAAAATATAATTTTATTATTTTTTCCTTTCTAATATATTCATTTGTTTAGAGAATTTCATAAATACCCCTTTAAATTAGTAAATATTTGTTATTAGAGAAGCAAAAAATTTAATGACAAATACAAAATCTATGAGTTTAATATAATCTATGGCCACAAATTATGAAAAGTCTCTAAAATTAATATGTCATATTAAGATAACTAGCTATTTTAGAGTGTCATGTGATATTTTCAGTATAAAATATAACAATTCAGGTGAAATTTACATTTTCATTAACTTGAAAAAATTAAATGATTTTATGTGACCAAAAAAAATTTAAAATGTGACTTTTGTGTGATAAAGTTTAAAGTTGGATGACTTTTATATGACATAAATTAGAAAAATAATTTTTGTGTGATAAATTTTAAAGTTGAATCATTTTATATAACAAAAGTGAAAAAATAATTTTTGCATGATATATTCAAAACGAAATGACCCTAGTTGAAATTTAACCTGATCTCATACTAGTCTCTGTTAAAATAATATCTTTTATGAGAGGTTATATTTCATTCAAAATGATGCTTTCAAAACAAGTGTTTTGCACATTATAATTTTACATGAATTTGTATCCATCTATTTTGCCATCTTTGTGTTTTTATTTTCTGAATAATACACTATCTCTCTCATTTTCCTCTTCTATCAATCTCCATAAAAGGAATCTCTTTTATGAAAGCTTATCTTTTATTCAAAATGATATTTTTGAAACATTGTTTTGCACTTTATACATGATGTATCTTACATTAATATGTAGCCAATCATTTTTGAACTCTTGCTATCTTTGTATTTTCATTTTTCGACTAACAAACTATCTTTCCTTGTCACACCTCCTACTAGTACCTCCTTCAAAGAAATTTTTTCTTATGAAAGCTTGTCTTTTATTCAAAATGATGCTCCTGAACACGTGTTTTACGATGTAACTCACATGTTGTGTATCATCCATTTTGATCTCTTGTTATATTCGTTGTAAGATGTGACTTTATTGGCATGTGCCAATTTACTTAGTCATATATATATATATATATATATATATATATTTCATGGAGTCAAATCAAGATTATGTGGTAGAGAAAATTTTACCATTTATTATTTTTTTAATTATATAACTTGGAACCTAAGTTTTGTTCCTATAAAAGGAGAATTATTTCTTCATGTTTAGAACACACTAATTTGAGAAGAATTAGTTATGAATATTTGTAATAGAGTTGTGTTGGAAAACACTTACGTGAATTTTTTTTTTCTTTGGAGCGATCTTGTGAGGTTATTCTCTTGGGGTATTTAAGATATTAGAGTACTTAATTATTTTAATTTTGTATTCTATTTGTGCTTTTGTGCTTTTGTACTCTCTTTTTTATCCGTTGGTGTTACTTTTTGGATAAATACACTATTATTGATGTAGGAAGAAAGAAATTTTGTCTCATTAGACGATGATTAGGGTTTACAATAGAGAAAACACTCTATACGCCTAAAGGATATCTAGGCTATGGGCAAAGAGTGTTCATTTGCTTTGTGAGGACTCCTGGTGATCGGTGTATGTCTCTTGAAACGTAGTGATAATTTGTGATCCAAGTTACGTGGAGCAAAGTAGAGATCACCAATGTTTCTTGAAACATAGTGATTATTTGCTTGACCTTGATGGTGATCAATGAATCCACTTCTATTTGTTACATAGACATCATCAACAAATTCACCTGTTGGCTGCTGATTATACTCGTCATCCCACAAGTATGGATCGCCAAGGTCTCTTGAAACATAGTGATAATTTACTGGAGCTTAATGATAACCATGATTATCTCTTGTTGGCTGATGATAATACTAATTCTCTATTGCGGCATAGAAATTCCTCAAGTATGGATCCTCAATGTTATCAAACCAAGTCAGTCCATGTGGAACAAAGATGTTTGTTGGAACATAGTAATATGTCGGAGCTTGCTAATTTGAATTCATGAAAAAAAGAAGTGCGACTTCTAAATTGATATTAGAACACGAACAATCCAAGAAAAGAGGAACTAATTAATGAATAGAAGGCTGAAGTTCTTCCAGGAAGATTTGAAGTGATAGAATTCCGTTGTTACATTTTCCCTCACACTTCTTCTTTTCCTTGTCGATGTCCTTGGCACAGCTAAAGGTGGAAAAGAAGGTAGTTTTTTGATAGAACTTATTTTCCACATTTTGAAGAACTTGTGCCAGCGAGAGGTCACCGGTGGATTAGACAAGCAGAGTTGAGAACTTGAGGGTTTAGCTTCAGGACAATTGGAGTCATTCTCCTGGTTTATGATGCACACTTCAATAAGTAATTTCTAATATAAAATTATAATTTCAAAAAGTAATTGTGTGTTGGAACTGAACCCAATCGGCACGCCTAAATGGAGCCCAAGATTCCTTTCCACATCAGGTGTGGACTGTTGGGTTTTGGGTCCACCAGTTAGTCCCACACCCCGGGGACCCTCGATTTTAACCCCGAAATTGCAGCACTTGTCCACCAATTGATGTTCTTACGTGCCCATTTCTATCGAGGGTTGAAAGGCCCAAATAGACTCCGCCAGTTACTAAGGCCCAATATTCCAACACCAACAACTTTAATGCACCATTTGGTTACAAGCCAATATTACCTGGCTCGGCATGTAACCACTAATAGTTAATTGTAATTAAAGGCTAAATCAATATTCTCCTCTCTCGATGTGGGATTAGTTATAGAGTAATAAGTTGATGTCTTAGTGAGTTTTTCTTCTTTTCTAAATACACCTACTTTGTTCTTTATATTTTTAATTAGCTTCTATATAATCTGCATTAAGCTAATTATTCGCTAGGACTAGGACTAGAATTAATAATAATATTAAAGTATAAATAAAAAATTAAAAAAACTTAAACAACCCTATAAAAGTGAGCAAATATGGAATTTTGATGATCATGTTATAGGTATATATTGTTCGCACTATAAAATTCCTGCTAATAATATATGTTAGATGTAGTGAATCAAGAGTTCTTGTGTGTTCTAGTTCCTGTAAATGTAAAAAATAGTGTTGGTTACCTTCGCCTCCCCATTCTTAAAATATTTGTACAAAATATTCCTACTTTTTTTTTAAATGGCCTGTTTAGTTCCATTCCTTCAGAAGCATAAGTGTGTGTTTAGTTTCTTTTTAATATTCTCCTACCGATTTTAGTCACACAGTTATTTCGCCAAATTAAACATCATTGTTCTTTTCCTACTGTCTTGGTTTGGTTAAGTTCCATTAATTTTGATGATTCTTGGTCCTTCATATTTAAAATCCTAAGTCGTACTGCTTTTTTTTTGTTCCTTTTCTTTGAGTAGGATTACTAGTATATATATATATAGCTTTATTAAATTTATTTGTTTGAATATGAATTCTGGAATATATTGTCCTTATATCAGTTTGGTCAATTTCCCCACTATATTAGCTTTAAATATGTGAATCATGAGTTAAGTTATAATTGTGATTTGTGCCGTTGTAACTAGCTACTCAAGTATAGTCAAATAATGACCACATTTGAATGGGTGTGGGGGGTAAATAAAATATATGCTTCCCTTCGAAGTTGAAAGTTCTTGTCGGTATGCATCCATAATACTTAGAATCGGGTTCATATGCTTGTTCCTTCTACTTGTTAGCTAAAAACGGCTTCAAATTTTAAATGATATATTAATTGTTTAACCTCTTATCCCTGAGTTATATTGTGATATATTTAATCTAGTTAATTTGTTAATGTGTAGATGTTCCTAAGAGTTAATTATGCTCATCCCGCTTACTAATTTATATATTTTTCTTTCTTTGAGTGCATAAAATACGACCGAGTCTTTGAACTCTATCTTCTGCATTGTGTGTTGGGCAGAAGGTCCAACATAGTATTATCTTCCGAGTCAACCCACAACTGACGAATAGAAAAGAGTAAATGGATCCGCAGCCTAAAAGTGGGAGCAACAATAACCCAGGGTTACTAGAGTCAAAAGCATTTGTTTTATCTTTATTTCACCGCTCCATTTATTTTGTGTATTTTGTGCGGCGCTAATATTTTAAAATATTTTTAAATACTAAATGAAAAGTAATGACAGTTTTGATTTTCATTTCCTCACATAGATAGTTTCTTCTTATGATGAAACAGTTTCTAAAGTAAAATTTCTTATAATTTTTATCTTACGAAAGTAAAATTACCTGTTCACTTAAAGATATTTATTTTTTTTGGAATAAATAAGTAGTGTCATTGATGGATTGAGGAGTTGAATGATACGTATAATTAAAAATCTCGATAAATCGGGAGTTAATCCCTTTTCAATTAGCCAAATTATGAGTTAATTCATGAATTGAATTAACAAATGATTAAAATGTTAATATATATTTAAGTTCATTTTCCAAACAAATTACATCTTTTAGTCACAAATTATTTTAAAAATTCGTCGGTTGACCGCATTTGCTGATTTCCTGAAGTGCCTAACACCTTCTTTAGGGAATCACCGGAATGCTTACCCTTTCTCTGGTTTTAAATAAAGGTTTTTAAAATTATTTCTTAAATGGTTTTCTAATTTCCATAATAAGTTTTGTAGAGAGCAATTATCATTGATAAAATCTACCACAAACCATCAATCACATTCAATCCTTTGTGAGCCAAGGTCTCACTTAATTGTCAATGTTAAATGTAAGTGCTTTTGTCTATATAAAAGCAGAGAATATATTCTTCCAAGAGGTGTTATTGAAGCGTGTATAAGAAGCTGGGTGATGACTCTAATTCTCCTAAAGCTCACCCTCGAATTCTTAAATCTGCTTGTCGAATCTACAGGTGACCCCTCAGCTGGCATAAGTTCTTCAAATTGTGGAAGGAAAGTTCCATCAAGAGAGTGTCTTCCTTTCCATCTTTAGCTGTTCCAAGGATATCAAGAAGGAAAACCAGAAGCATGAGGGAGTATGTAGCAACGTGTCTCCATCCATTCAAATCATCCCGGAAGAACTTCATCCTATTTGACCTGGAGAATAGTGCCAGCTAAAATTGTTGGTAGCATTTTTCAGGTCAGATAGGCTGAAGTTCTTCCAGGAAGATTTGAAGTGATAGAATTCCGTTGTTACATTTTCCCTCGCACTTCTTCTTTTCCTTGTCGATGTCCTTGGCACAGCTAAAGGTGGAAAAGAAGGTAGTTTTGATAGAACTTCTTTTCCACATTTTGAAGAACTTGTGCCCGCGAGAGGTCACCGGTGGATTTGACAAGCAGAGTTGAGAACTTGAGGGTTTAGCTTCAGGACAATTGGAGTCATTCTCCTGGTTTATGATGCACACTTCAATAAGTAATTTCTAATATAAAATTATAATTTCAAAAAGTAATTGTGAGTTGGAACTGAACCCAATCGGCACGCTTAAACGGAGCCCAAGATTCCTTTCCACATCAGGTGTGGACTGTTGGGTTTTGGGTCCACCAGTTAGTCCCACACCCCGGGGACCCTCGATTTTAACCCCAAAATTGCAGCACTTGTCCACCAATTGATGTTCTTACGTGCCCATTTCTATCGAGGGTTGAAAGGCCCAAATAGACTCCGCCAGTTACTAAGGCCCAATATTCCAACACCAACAACTTTAATGCCCCATTTGGTTACAAGCCAATATTACCTGGCTCGGCATGTAACCACTAATAGTTAATTGTAATTAAAGGTTAAATCAATATTCTCCTCTCTCGATGTGGGATTAGTTATAGAGTAATAAGTTGATGTCTTAGTGAGTTTTTCTTCTTTTCTAAATACACCTACTTTGTTCTTTATATTTTTAATTAGCTTCTATATAATCTGTATTAAGCTAATTATTCGCTAGGACTAGGACTAGAATTAATAATAATATTAAAGTATAAATAAAAAATTAAAAAAACTTAAACAACCCTATAAAAGTGAGCAAATATGGAATTTTGATTATCATGTTATAGGTAAATATTGTTCGCACTATAAAATTCCTGCTAATAATATATGTTAGATGTAGTGAATCAAGAGTTCTTGTGTGTTCTAGTTCCTGTAAATGTAAAAAATAGTGTTGGTTACCTTCGCCTCCCCATTCTTTAAATATTTGTACAAAATATTCCTACTTGTTATGAAATAATTAAGAAAGAACAAGAATATTGTAGAGAAAGATAGAAGGAGAGAAGTTCTTATTTCTCTTGATGGGATTAAAAACAATGAAGGAGAACCCCTCTATTTATAGGGATAATTTCTTCTAACTTTTCTCCAAAAGATAGACTTTCACTATAATATAAACACATGTATCCAATACAACACAAATACCTTTATAGACATTCACTACAACACAAATATGTTTATAACACTCCCCCTTGAATGTCTATTTGATAGATAATGTGCCTCGTTAAAACCTTACTAGAAAAAACCCAGTGGGAAAAAAATCTAGTGAAGGAAAAAGAGTACACATATATAATAATACGCATTTTGGCTGCCTCGTTAAAAACATTACAAGGAAAACCCAGTGGGACAAAACCTCGTAAGGGAAAAAGAGTACAGCGCGTATTAACTCCCCCTAATGAGAACATCCTTGAATCTTTGCATCCCAATCTTCTGCACAATTTTCTTGAAAGTTGCAGTTGGTAGAGATTTGGTGAATAAATCAGCCACATTATCACTTGAACGAATCTGTTGCACATTGATATCACCATTCTTTTGGAGCTCATGTGTGTAGAAAAACATTGGCGAGATGTGCTTCGTTCTATCTCCTTTTATGAATCCTCCCTTTAGTTGTGCTATGCATGCAGCATTATCTTCATACAAAATTGTGGGTACTTTGTCACAGTTCAAACCACATTTTTCTCTAATGAGATGTATCATGGACCTCAACCACACACATTCTCGGCTTGCTTCATGAATAGCTATTTCTCAGCATGATTTTATGAAGCAGCTACGAGAGACTACTTTGTACATCTCCAAGATATTGCAGTACCTCCACATATGAACACGTAGCCAGTTTGAGATCGAGCTTTGTGTGGGTCAGATAAATACCCAACATCAGCATAACCAACAAGATCGGGACTTGCTAACAAATTAACCGAATGTTATGCCTTGTAGTATCAGCAAGATATATTAGTGCATCAATCACACTAAGATATGGTACTTCAGGACCAAGGATTTCCTCATATAAGAATTATCAACAAGTTTAAAGAAACTTGTAAATGCTTCAGGCATTTCGAATCCTTCATGGTTTTCGTACAAATTTTGTCAAGTGATAACATTAATTAGTATTTAAATGCGTGACATCTTCTAGTGTCTGGACTACAGGTCCAATAAGCTTTATGCTTATCAATACGCATCATTTCACTTGATAATTATTTCTACATCAACATGCTTTAATAGACTTAGAATTCAGATCCTCACAATCTTTTACAATATTGCGCACTATATTGTATCAAAAATATCGTCGACGATCAGTTCCAATGCGACATAACTTATTGAGATCTCTTCATTTTTCGTCATTTTCAGGTACCTGAACCTTTGCCAAGGTTTTATGAAGTGTTATGTCGTGGTGCTTTCTTAAAGCACTTGCCTCATCATTATGACCATCTTAATCACTTGCTCCTCTCCTTCTTCAAGAAGTTCTATATTTGGAACCGTTTGGTCTATCACGCTTCAGGCGTCTCATAGACTCTGTCCTTCAAGGACTTTTCATTGGAGCATTTGCAACTGAATTATAAAATAGAGTTAGCAAATATATCTGGCAATTGATTTGCAATATTTTGCAACTGAATTATCTATTGAACTTTAAGTTCACTTTTTCTTTTTCCCGAGGATCTAGATAATTCATCCCACACTCAATTTTCAGTTGCTAAGCACTTCTTCCCCTAATGTTAGAAAAACTAACATTTACCCCCCAAGCTCATTTGGAGACCCATCTTTGTGCGTTGTGGTGGGGCAATTGAATCATATATCACACATTCAAATTTTTAGATAGAATTATTTGGTCTCTGACCCTGAACCAATTGTGATAGGGGAACCTTGTTGGCTTGATACATTCAAGTGTTGCTATATGTTAAATAAACATATCTCATACCAAATTTTATTTGGGAGTTTTATTCTCATAACCAATGATTTAGCTATAATTGGAGGCATACAATTTTTGCTAAACCAACATAGATATGAATCAGCATTATCAACATGATTTTATAATTTGGAACTATGCTCTTAATTTAATAATTCGAGCAACAACCTTACAAAAATCAATTGCAAGTTGATATCAAAACACATGTGACCATACCATAGATGCATCTATTAGCAAACGGTTCACATGGTAGGTGAATGGGCCCATATTCACCTTTTTATAAGTTTCAAAATTTCACGAAATATAATTCCAATCTTAGCTGATCAAGATCATTCTATCACGAGAACAAGCAACACAAGAGAATTCTTGAAGAATATTTTATTTTTTCAACATATAGCCACGTGAATTCTCAATTATTTTGCATCACATTTGAACCGGGATGGCCAACCGGTTATGCCAACTTATTTCAGTAAACTTCTAGTTTACTTTCGTATGTGATTTCATCATCATACCCATATTTATGTACTACAAATAAAAAAACCGGCGGGTAATCTTTTACATAAATATTTATAACCCGCTTCAATTGTAGTAGCATGAAGATATCAGATCTTCACATAATTTATAGTCTCATTTTTTTTTTCAATGTACTTGAAACTTATAAGTTTCCTTTTGAGACTTACTTCAACAATTTCATTCCTTCAAGTAGTAATACATTAGCTCTTCCGGAGCTCTCAATTAATTTTGTATACTACCACATATTCAATCATATCAACATCATTAATAGTTTCTCCACATAGTTTCAACTTAGAAACAATTTTGAATGTTGATGAGCTATACTCATGAACACACTTATAGTCTTGATGGATCCAATCATATCATGCCTTTATGACCATCTTCTGGTGGCCATACTTTTTTTTTAGGCTATTCCACAAAACAAGTGGATCCTTAATCGTGATATATTCAATTTTAAGAAATTCGTCAAGATGATGACGCAAGAATATCATAGCATTAGCATGATCTTAATTTGATGCTTTATTTTCACTTTTAATGGTGTATCCAAGACCCATTGTATCCATATGAATTCTTGATGCTTTGTTTTCACTTTTAATGGTGTCTCCAAGACCCATTGTATCCATATGAATTCTTGATGCTTTGTTTTCACTTTTAATGGTGTCTCCAATACCATTGCATACATATGAATTTTTGATGCTTTGATTTTACTTCAGAGACTAGATCTGTATTAGATCTATATTTGTAACATTTATCAAAAGTTCTCAATTTCTCATTCTTCAGGAATGGAACATGATCATCTAAATATGCCTTAACCACATAAGGTATGATAGCTTAAAACCTCTTTCAAGATATTGCTACTTCGTGAGCAAATCGAGGTATGCATAGATGATTTCTCTTACATATTTTCACAATATTGTTCTGCTGGAACAAATAAATTTTCATAATATTGTTCTTCTAGAACAATTATATTTTTCATAATATTGTTCTTCTGGAACAATTATGAGGCATGAATTGCCAAGTGAATCAATAAGTCGTTCCTCAAGTTCATATACAAAATCGATATTGTTATTAATAAATACATAAATATCAAGAAATACTAACCTTCATCTTTCTAAGAAAACTTTGATTTTTCTTACCTCAGATATTTCAAAGTGAGTGTTCAAGGCAGAGACTCGTGCTGATAACGTGTTATGAAATAATAAAGAAAGAACAAGAATATTGTAGAGAACGATAGAAGGAGAGAAGTTCTTATTTCTCTTGATGGGATTAAATACAATGAAGGAGAACCCCTCTATTTATAGGGATAATTTCTCCTAACTTTTCTCCAAAAGGTAGACTTTCACTATAATATAAACACATGTATCCAATACAACACAAATACCTTTATAGACATTCACTACAACACAAATATGTTTATAACACTACTTTTTTTTAAATGGCCTGTTTAGTTCCATTCCTTCAGAAGCATAAGTGTGTGTTTAGTTTCTTTTTAATATTCTCCTACCGATTTTAGTCACACAGTTATTTCGCCAAATTAAACATCATTGTTCTTTTCCTACTGTCTTGGTTTGGTTAAGTTCCATTAATTTTGATGATTCTTGGTCCTTCATATTTAAAATCCTAAGTCGTACTGCTTTTTTTTGTTCCTTTTCTTTGAGTAGGATTACTAGTATATATATATATAACTTTATTAAATTTATTTGTTTGAATATGAATTCTGGAATATATTGTCCTTATATCAGTTTGGTCAATTTCCCCACTATATTAGCTTTAAATATGTGAATCATGAGTTAAGTTATAATTGTGATTTGTGCCGTTGTAACTAGCTACTCAAGTATAGTCAAATAATGACCACATTTGAATTGGTGTGGGGGGTAAATAAAATATATGCTTCCCTTCGAAGTTGAAAGTTCTTGTCGTTATGCATCCATAATACTTAGAATCGGGTTCATATGCTTGTTCCTTCTACTTGTTAGATAAAAACGGCTTCAAATTTTAAATGATATATTAATTGTTTAACCTCTTATCCCTGAGTTATATTGTGATATATTTAATCTAGTTAATTTGTTAATGTGTAGATTTTCCTAAGAGTTAATTATGCTCATCCCGCTTACTAATTTATTTATTTTTCTTCCTTTGAGTGCATAAAATACGACCGAGTCTTTGAACTCTATCTTCTGCATTGTGTGTTGGGCTGAAGGTCCAACATAGTATTATCTTCAGAGTCAACCCACAACTGACGAATAGAAAAGAGTAAATGGATCCGCAGCCTAACAGTGGGAGCAATAATAACCCAGGGTTACTAGAGTCAAAAGCATTTGTTTTATCTTTATTTCACCGCTCCATTTATTTTGTATATTTTGTGCGGCGCTAATATTTTAAAATATTTTTAAATACTAGATGAAAAGTAATGACAGTTTTGATTTCCATTTCCTCACATAGATAGTTTCTTCTTATGATGAAACGGTTTCTAAAGCAAACTTTCTTATAATTTTTATCTTACGAAAGTAAAATTACCTGTTAACTTAAAGATATTTATTTTTTTTGGAATAAATAAGTAGTGTCATTGATGGATTGAGGAGTTGAATGATACGTATAATAAAAAATCTCGATAAATCGCATACATTTAGGGAGTTAGTCCCTTTTCAATTAGCCAAATTATGAGTTAATTCATGAATTGAATTAACAAATGATTAAAATGTTAATATATATTTAAGTTCATTTTCCAAACAAATTACATCTTTTAGTCACAAATTATTTTAAAAATTCGTCGGTTGACCGCATTTGCTGATTTCCTGAAGTGCCTAACACCTTCTTTAGGGAATCACCGGAACGCTTACCCTTTCTCTGGTTTTAAATAAAGGTTTTTAAAATTATCTCTTAAATGGTTTTCTAATTTCCATAATAAGTTTTGTAGAGAGCAATTATCATTGATAAAATCTACCACAAACCATCAATCACATTCAATCCTTTGTGAGCCAAGGTCTCACTTAATTGTCAATGTTAAATGTAAGTGGTTTTGTCGATATAAAAGCAGAGAATATATTCTTCCAAGAGGTGTTATTGAAGCGTGCATAAGAAGCTGGGTGATGACTCTAATTCTCCTAAAGCTCACCCTCGAATTCTTAAATCTGCTTGTCGAATCTACAGGTGACCCCTCAGCTGGCATAAGTTCTTCAAATTGTGGAAGGAAAGTTCCATCAAGAGAGTGTCTTCCTTTCCATCTTTAGCTGTTCCAAGGATATCAAGAAGGAAAATCAGAAGCACGAGGGAGAATGTAGCAACGTGTCTCCATCCATTCAAATCATCCCGGAAGAACTCCATCCTATTTGACCTGGAGAATAGTGCCAGCTAAAATTGTTGGTAGCATTTTTCAGGTCAGATAGGCTGAAGGTCTTCCAGGAAGATTTGAAGTGATAGAATTCCGTTGTTACATTTTCCCTCGCACTTCTTCTTTTCCTTGTCGATGTCCTTGGCACAGCTAAAGGTGGAAAAGAAGGTAGTTTTTTGATAGAACTTCTTTTCCACATTTTGAAGCACTTGTGCCAGCGAGAGGTCACCGGTGGATTTGACGAGCAGAGTTGAGAACTTGAGGGTTTAGCTTCAGGACAATTGGAGTCATTCTCCTGGTTTATGATGCACACTTCAATAAGTAATTTCTAATATAAAATTATAATTTCAAAAAGTAATTGTGTGTTGGAACTGAACCCAATCGGCACGCCTAAACGGAGCCCAAGATTCCTTTCCACATCAGGTGTGGACTATTGGGTTTTGGGTCCACCAGTTAGTCCCACACCCCGGGGACCCTCGATTTTAACCCCGAAATTGCAGCACTTGTCCACCAATTGATGTTCTTACGTGCCCATTTCTATCGAGGGTTGAAAGGCCCAAATAGACTCCGCCAGTTACTAAGGCCCAATATTCCAACACCAACAACTTTAATGCCCCATTTGGTTACAAGCCAATATTACCTGGCTCGGCATGTAACCACTAATAGTTAATTGTAATTAAAGGCTAAATCAATATTCTCCTCTCTCGATGTGGGATTAGTTATAGAGTAATAAGTTGATGTCTTAGTGAGTTTTTCTTCTTTTCTAAATACACCTACTTTGTTCTTTATATTTTTAATTAGCTTCTATATAATCTGTATTAAGCTAATTATTCGCTAGGACTAGGACTAGAATTAATAATAATATTAAAGTATAAATAAATAAATAAAAAAACTTAAACAACCCTATAAAAGTGAGCAAATATGGAATTTTGATTATCATGTTATAGGTAAATATTGTTCGCACTATAAAATTCCTGCTAATAATATATGTTAGATGTAGTGAATCAAGAGTTCTTGTGTGTTCTAGTTCCTGTAAATGTAAAAAGTAGTGTTGGTTACCTTCGCCTCCCCATTCTTTAAATATTTGTACAAAATATTCCTACTTTTTTTTTAAATGGCCTGTTTAGTTCCATTCCTTCAGAAGCATAAGTGTGTGTTTAGTTTCTTTTTAATATTCTCCTACCAATTTTAGTCGCACAGTTATTTCGCCAAATTAAACATCATTGTTCTTTTCCTACTGTCTTGGTTTGGTTAAGTTCCATTAATTTTGATGATTCTTGGTCCTTCATATTTAAAATCCTAAGTCGTACTGCTTTTTTTTTGTTCCTTTTCTTTGAGTAGGATTACTAGTATATATATATATATAGCTTTATTAAATTTATTTGTTTGAATATGAATTATGGAATATATTGTCCTTATATCAGTTTGGTCAATTTCCCCACTATATTAGCTTTAAATATGTGAATCATGAGTTAAGTTATAATTGTGATTTGTGCCGTTGTAACTAGCTACTCAAGTATAGTCAAATAATGACCACATTTGAATGGGTGTGGGGGGTAAATAAAATATATGCTTCCCTTCGAAGTTGAAAGTTCTTGTCGTTATGCATCCATAATACTTAGAATCGGGTTCATATGCTTGTTCCTTCTACTTGTTAGCTAAAAACGGCTTCAAATTTTAAATGATATATTAATTGTTTAACCTCTTATCCCTGAGTTATATTGTGATATATTTAATCTAGTTAATTTGTTAATGTGTAGATGTTCCTAAGAGTTAATTATGCTCATCCCGCTTACTAATTTATTTATTTTTCTTTCAATGAGTGCATAAAATACGACAGAGTCTTTGAACTCTATCTTCTGCATTGTGTGTTGGGCGGAAGGTCCAACATAGTGTTATCTGCCGAGTCAACCCACAACTGACGAATAGAAAAGAGTAAATGGATCCGCAGCCTAACAGTGGGAGCAATAATAACCCAGGGTTACTAGAGTCAAAAGCATTTGTTTTATCTTTATTTCACCGCTCTATTTATTTTGTGTAATTTGTGCGACGCTAATATTTTAAAATATTTTTAAATATTATGTTACACCCAGTAAATTCTTGACATGTAGATGGTCTATTTGCGTGTGTGTTAAGAGTTTTAGAATGCCATACATGCTAGAAAAAGGCCCGGGGAAAGATCGGACAAGCGCCAAGTCGGTGCGTCGCAAGGCAAAATTGGACTTATAAATCGCATTCCACGAATGCGACTTATAAATTGCATTCCATGAATGCGACTTATAGGTCCCAACTATATAAGCCCCCAACTTTGGCTTTAATGTTAAAATTCTTATAATTTCCAGTGAAAACAGAGAGAAAATCGGAGAGGAAGAGGAAAGAAGGTTTCTTGATAATTTCCGTCCGATTACGCCATCAAACGCGGTCCAAACTTGAATTAATCTTAGATACAGAGGTATTAAGTAGCAAGGAGCATTCCTACGGATTTAGTTTCGTGAAATTCGGCCGGCAAATCATCGTGCTACCGAGCTAAGGTAAGTGAAATTGCTCCAAATTAGTGTCAATCTACTCCTAGCCTTAAAATGAGTATTTCTCCCTTCTGGACTTTTGAGAAATAGCGAGTTTTCGACCGTTTTTCGATAAGCCAAAGTTTGGGCTATATATATATCGAAAGTGATGTTTTTTTCCGGAATATTAGTGTATTTAGTTCTAATTGATATATATATATATATATATATATATATATATATATATATATATATGAATGCAGTTGGGGGAAATAGCAAAAGTACTGGCCGAACTACGCCAGCATAAAAGTTAGCAAAGCAATATCAGACAGTCAGATAATATCTCAGTTACAGTATAGCCAGACAGCCAGATAATATCTCAGATACAGTATAGCCAGCAGTCAGATAACATCTCAGACACAATATAGTTCAGTATGAGAATCAGTATAATGTAGAAAAGAGTTCAGAATGAGAAATCAAAATACAGATAGTATTTTCAGTTTAAACATGCTTGCTATATGTGATTATTGTTTGTTGAGACATGTTTGTGTTATGAGGGCACCCTTTGAGCATCCTCACCCCCCTTGAGTTGGTAACTGTGTCGATCCACCGTGAGGGTGGGGAAACGTCACTCCAAGGAGTGGCATGCCGTCCACAGTAGGACGACGATGGGATGGAGCATTCCCCATATTAGGCTGATCAGCATAACAGTATAGCTTACCCTGTTGTGCGTTGCACCCAGGGGACAGATTACAGATACAGACACAGTTACAGTTTACAGATAATAGTATAGGAGTCCTCCGGGCTCAGACACAGTTATTTATATTAGAGGCCATAGCCTGAGCTGGAGACCCAGGGGGCCGGTAGAGGTGCTGGTAGTTAGTAGACGAGTGGAGTGATTTATTTTTGGATGGTTTTGACTCGGGTAGGGGTATATAGATTGTTTGTTGGTTGGCACCTTCCGGCTTATGGGGGCTGGTATTGGTCCTTGCTTGTTATATATATGTATATATATGTTATTTATTAGCTAATAGACAGCAGATCGCCACGTCGACAGGTATGCTCCTGCCTTATTCTCAGTACAGAAAAACCTGTTTCAGATTCTATCAGTTCAAACAGTTTCAGATATCTTCTACTATTCAGAGTTTCTAGTTATGTTGTTTATATTCAGTTATGATCAGCTTGCTTTGCATACTCAGTACCAGTGGTACTGACGCCTATTTGGGTGCTGCATTACTTGCCTGAAGGTATTCATAGACGAGGAGCCGATCCCTCGTGATTCCAGCCAGCTCATAGAATCATTAGCTCCTGTCATCTGGAGCTTGATATTTAGTGATGTCATTCATTTTCTTTTGTTGTATAATACGGGTAGGTCGGGGCCCTGTCCCGACCATCTTATCAGTATTCTTAGAGGCTTGCAGATTGTGTATATATATCTCCCTATGGTTAGTTGTGCCGGTCGTGTGGGGCCGTGCATTTGTTTAGCTGTTTAGTGTTATTGATTGCGTTGGCCGTGTGGGGCCGTATTCAGATAGTAGTGGTGACCTTGCCGATCACGTAGATGTTCAGATTCATTATATTGAGTTAGCGATAACTAGACAGCATGGTGACCTTGTCGGCTCGCATAGGTTTCCCTATATGAGAATGATTCTGGTTAGCTGATGTTACAGTACAGGTGGCTTTAGGCCCAGTCGGCCGGAGGCTATATTTACAGCCGTTATATAGCCCGTTGATTCCATGAATCTGAGTTAGAGCCAGCCAGACACCAGATGTGCTTAGGCACATTAGTCTAGCAGTCCAAGTCCTAATAGGGCACCAGGTGCCAGTCATATCCCCCAAGGCGGGGCGTGATATACTAGATGAAAAGTAATGACAGTTTTGATTTTCATTTCCTCACATAGATAGTTTCTTCTTATGATGAAACGATTTCTAAAGCAAAATTTTTTATAATTTTATCTTATGAAAGTAAAATTACCTGTTAACTTAAAGATATTTATTTTTTTTGGAATAAATAAGTAGCGTCATTGATGGATTGAGGAGTTGAATGATACGTATAATTAAAAATCTCAATAAATCATATACATTTAGGGAGTTAATCCCTTTTCAATTAGCCAAATTATGAGTTAATTCATGAATTGAATTAAAAAATGATTAAAATGCTAATATATTTAAGTTCATTTTCCAAATAAATTACATCTTTTAGTCACAAATTATTTTAAAAATTCATCGGTTAACCGCATTTGCGGATTTCCTGAAGTGGCTAACACCTTCTTTAGGGAATCACCGGAACGCTTACCCTTTCTCTGGTTTTAAATAAAGGTTTTTAAAATTATCTCTTAAATGATTTTCTAATTTCCATAATAATTAGGTTGCGACTCAATTTTTAAAATTAAATTTGCCAATTTATGGAACGTTTCCGGATATGAATTCGAAAACGATTCGTAACAATTATATTAATTTCATATCATATGCTCTCAAAATAAATGACAATTTTAGAAATTATACTTATGTATCTTATCTCAAAATGATTGATATAATTTATTGCTTTTCTTTGTTAAATTCCTAGAGTTTTGAAAACACAAGTTTTTAAAGAATTTTACTGTAGAAATCTTAAGAAAATAATTGAGGAGGATCAAAACTAAATGTATATTTGTAATTGCTCCTTTTTAACTAAATATGTATATAATTTTAAGGAAACAAAATAAACTAAGAATATTTTTCATTTAACCATTTAGTAGATAAAAGATGATTTTTTGAAAAAATATGACTGCATTAATAATGTTATTTTTATTAATTAAGCAAAGAATTAGTTTGTTTTTTTTGTTTCATTGGACACTAAAAATGTCAAGTCAATTTAAGAATTTTGCTTCGAGTCTAGCGATTGAGAGACTCATATTTGGGCTTTTAAAAAAAATCATATTATTAATCTCTTTACGCAAAGAGAAATTTTATAAATAAACTAATTACTAAATACTAATGAATTTCTGGCTTATGCATATTCCTTCTTACACAGAAAGTGAAATAAAAAGATATAGTCTTAATCCTCTTGACTGTTTTTCTCTTGTCTTCAGAACATCTTGAGTTTCTTTCTTTCCATATCACCAACCACATATAAGGAGGAATTTTATGCCACTAGCTATTTCTTCATTTTTTTCAACTCTTACCTATACAAACAACTCAAAAAAATCTCATATATTCCCAGGCATGGAGCCTCTGATTCTAGCTCAGTTGAGAAACAACTGATATAGTTGATCAGTAATAGGTCAATGCAAAAAAGGGTGCTTAATTCTTTCTATCTTTGTTTTTCTTTATTTCGATGTCATTATGGGTATGGATTGGTTAGTGTCGTGTTGTGCCAACGTAGAATTCTGGACCAAGACGGTCCGATTCCACTTTCCAAGGGAGGCAGTGCGAGAGTGGAGGGGCCGCACAACTACGCCATAAGGTAGGTTTATTTCCTACCTTCAGGCGAGGAAGTTGATAGCTAGGGATGCATTTACCACCTAATCAGAGTCTAAGATGTTCGGGTTGAGCCTCCAACTCTCCAGTCTGTTCCAGTGGTTAATGAATTCCCTGACGTATTCCTAGACGAGCTACCTGGTATTCCCCCAGAAAGAGAAATAGATTTTGCAATTAATTTGCTACCAGGTACTCAACCCATATTAATTCCTCCGTATCGTATGGCTCCTGCTGAACTCAGAGAATTAAAGGAGCAGCTGAAAGATCTGTTATATAAGGGCTTTATTAGGCCGAGTACTTCACCTTGGGGTGCGCCAGTTCTATTTGTGAGGAAGAAGGATGGCTGACTCTGCATGTGTATAGACTACGGGCAGTTGAATAAGGTTACAGTCAAGAATAAGCATCCGCTTCCCAGAATAGATGATTTGTTTGATTAGCTACAGGGGGCCAGATATTTCTCCAAGATTGACTTACGATCCGGATACCATCAGGTTCAAGTTTGTGAAAGGGACATTCCGAAGACTGCCCTCAGGACCAGATATGGCCATTTTGAATTCCTAGTCATGTCCTTTGGGCTGACGAATGCCCCAACAGTATTTATGGACCTGATGAACAGCATCTTCAGACCTTACCTGGACCTGTTCGTGATAGTGTTTATCGACGATATTCTGGTATATTCTCACTCTGAGGCAGACCACCAGGATCATTTGCGAACGGTCCTCCAGATTCTCAGGGACCGTCATTTGTATGCCAAGTTCTCTAAATGTGAATTTTGGTTGAACTCAGTAGCTTTCTTGGGGCATATTGTGTCGGATGCTAGTATACAAGTAGACATGCAGAAAATAGAAGCAGTAAAAACATGGCCTAGACCTATCACTCCGATCGAAGTCCGTAGTTTTTTGGGATTAGCAGGGTACTACAGAAGATTTTTTGGGGGATTCTCCATCATAGAGGCGCCTTTGACCAAGCTGACGCAAAAAACAGTAAAGTTTCAGTGGACAGAGGCATGTGAGCAGAGTTTCCAGGAATTGAAAGACAGATTGACCTCCGCCCCAGTATTAGCATTGCCAGAAGGTAAAGAGGGTTATGCATTTTATTGTGACGCTTCAGGTATTGGGTTAGGATGTGTGTTGATGCAGCATGGTAAGGTAATTGCTTATGCTTCCAGACAGCTGAGGAAACATGAAAAGAATTATCCTACCCACGACCTGGAACTAGTCGCAGTGATCCACGCTCTAAAGATATGAAGACATTACTTGTACGACATCTATGTGGATATTTTCACTAATCATAAGAGCCTACAATATATCTTTACTCAGAGCGAGTTGAATTTGCGGCAGCGTCGCTGGTTGGAATTGCTGAAAGATTATGATGTAAGTATTCTGTATCACTCAGGAAGAGTCAACGTAGTAGCAGATGCCCTCAGCTACAAATCTATGGGGAGTTTGGTGTACTTGCAACCCGAGCAACGGGAGTTGGCCAGAGAAATACACCAGTTAGCTAGTTTAGCCGTTCGTGTAGCAGAAATAGAGGACAACAGAGCGGTAATTCAGAACACCGCAGTGTCGTCATTAGTTGTGGAGGTAAAGGAATTGTAGTATGAGGATCCTGACCTAGTTCAGCTTAAAGACTGAGTTCAGCAAGGAAAAGCACCGGATTTTCAGGTAACTGAGGATGAAGTGTTGCGATGTAAAGGCCGCCTTTGTGTTCCAGATATTTCAGGGCTTCGCCAGCAGATTATGAGCGAAGTACATTACGCCTGCTATTCTGTCCACCCAGGCGCGACGAAAATGTACCACGATATTAAAGAAATCTACTGGTGGCCAGGTATGAAGAGGGAAATAGCAGAATTCGTAGCTCAGTGTCCTAACTGGCAGCAAGTAAAAGCGGAACACCAGAAACCAGGCGGATTGACTCAAGACATAGCTGTGCCTCTTTGGAAGTGGGAAGCAGTAAATATGGATTTTGTAGCAGGATTACCCCGTACCAGACATAGAAATGACTCGATTTGGGTAATTGTTGACAGACTGACAAAATCATCCCATTTTCTGCCAGTAAGGGCTACTTTCTCCGCCGAAGGTTATGCTGAGTTGTATATCAGAGAAGTAGTCAGACTGCACGGTGTTCTAGTATCCATTGTCTCTGACAGAGGGGCGCAATTTACAACTAAATTTTGGCAATCATTTCAGAAAGGCCTGGGAAAACAGATTAATATGAGCACAACATTCCACTATCAGACAGATGGGCAGGCAGAACGCACTATTCAGACGCTCGAGGGTGTGTATTGGACTTTGGAGGTAGTTGGGATGAGCACCTACCACTTATTGAGTTTGCTTATAACAATAGCTATCACTCAGCTATCCAGATGGCACCCTATGAGGCTTTGTATGGGCGAAAATGCAGATTGCCAGTTGGCTGGTTTGAAGTAGGAGAGTCAGCGCTGATTGGGCCGGATATTATTCATCAGTCAGAAGAAAAGGTAAAGCTTATCAGAGAACGCCTATTGACTGCTCAGAGCTGCCAGAAATCGTATGCTGATGAGCGGCGCAGAAACATGGAATTTAACGTGAATGACTGGGTGTTTTTGAAAGTTTCTCCAATGAAAGGGGTGATGAGATTCGGCAAGAAAGGTAAGCTCAGCCTGAGATTTGTTGGGCCCGATCAGATTCATCGAAGAATAGGCCAAGTGGCATGCGAGTTGAACTTACCTCCAGAATTAGAGTTTGTTCATCCAATTTCCACGTGTCTATGTTAAGGAAGTATATAGGAGACCCCTCCAGAGTTGTTCCAGTTCAGGATGTCCAGGTTATGGAAGAGCTGGCTTATGAAGAGGTTCCAGTAGCCATACTAGACAGGCAAATTCGCAGGTTGAGAACTAAAGACATTGCTTCTGCCAAAGTATTATGGAGTAATAGGAACCGAGAGGAGATGACTTGGGAAGCAGAGGAAGATATGAAAGTTAGATATCCTCAATTTTTCCACACTTAATCAGCTAGAGGTACGTTAGTATTGTTGTTTTATGAATTGCCTTATATTATGTGAATAAATAAAATAGTTGGCTTTTGTGATGAATACTAGTGTTGCGTGGAGTACCTGTATTGGACTTTTCTGTGTTTCAAGATTTTTGAGATAGTCCATATTACAGGGGAAACTATGCCGAAATCTTTCTAGAATAAGTCAAGTAAGTTGAAATTCTTGCAAGTAGAAGTTTACGTTCGAGGACAAATGTTCTTAAGGGTGGGAGGATGTTACACCCCATAAACTTTTGACATGTAGATGGCCTATTCGTATGTTGGTTAAGAGTTTTAGAATGCCATACATGCTAGAAAAAGGCCCAGCGAAAGACCGGACAAGCGCCAAGTCGGAGAGTCGCAAGAGGGAGCCAGGCAGAACCCCTCCGCGATGGCAATGTGTCACGGAGAGGGGGGGCCTCCATGATGACTGGCATGTCACAGAGGCCCTATTCAGGCCCCAAGTATAAAAGGCCTCCCACTTCGGTTTTTAACCATTTATCTCTTTTTAATTTTCAGAAACGAACAGAGAATAGAGGGTACGAGAGAATTCAATAAAATTTCATCCATTTACTCTATTAGACGTGGTCCAAACTCGAATTAATCGTGGGTAGTGAAGTATTAAGCTACCGGGAGCATTCCTGCGGAGTTAGTTTCGTGAAATTAGGCCGGCGAATCGTCGTCCTACCGAGCTAAGGTAAGTGGAATTGCTCCAAATTAGTGTAAATATACTCCTAGCCCTAAAGTGAATATTTCTCCCTTCTGGACTTCCGAGAAATAGCGAGTTTTCGACTGTTTTTCCATAAGTCAAAGTTTGGGCTATATATATATTCAAAGTAGTATTTTCTTCCAGAATATTGATTTATCTTTATTTCACCGCTCTATTTATTTATTTATTTATTTTGTGTATTTTGTGCGACGCTAATATTTTAAAATATTTTTAAATACTAGATGAAAAGTAATGACAGTTTTGATTTCCATTCCCTCACATAGATAGTTTCTTCTTATGATGAAACGATTTCTAAAGCAAAATTTCTTATAATTTTTATCTTACGAAAGTAAAATTACTTGCTAAATTAAAGATATTTACTTTTTTTGGAATATATAAGTAGTGTCATTGATGGATTGAGAAGTTGAATAATTCAAAATCTCGATAAATTGTATACATTTAGAGAGTTAATCCCTTTTCAATTAGTCAAATTATGAGTTAATTCATGAATTGAATTAACAAATGATTAAAATGCTAATATATTTATGTTCGTTTTTCCAAACAAATTACATCTTTTAGTCACAAATTGTTTTAAAAATTCATCGGTTAATCGCATTTGCGGATTTCCTGAAGTGCCTAACACCTTCTTTAAGGAATCACCGGAACGCTTACCCTTTCTCTGGTTTTAAATGAAGGTTTTTAAAATTATCTCTTAAATGGTTTTCTAATTTTCATAATAATTAGGTTGCGATTCAATTTTTAAAATAAAATTTGCCAAGTTATGGAACGTTTTCGGACACGAATTCGAAAACGATTCGTAACTATTATATTAATTTCATATCATATGCTCTCAAAATAAATGACAATTTTAGAAATTATACTTATTTATCTTATCTCAAAATGATTGATATAATTTATTGATTTTCTTTGTTAAACTCCTAAAGTTTTGAAAACATGAGTTTTTAAAGAATTTTACCGTAGAAATCTTAAGAAAATAATTGAGGAGGATCAAAACTAAATGTATATTTGCAATTGCTCCTTTTTAACTAAAGATGTATAGAATTTTAAGGAAACAAAATAAACTAAGAATATTTTTCATTTAACCATTTATTAGATAAACGATGATGTTTTGAAAAAATATGACTGCATTAATAATGTTATTTTTATTAATTAAGAAAAGAATTAATTTTTTTTTTGTGTTTCATTGGACACTACAAATGTCAAGTCAATTTAAGAATTTTTCTTCGAGACTAGCGATCGAGAGACTCATATTTGGGTTTTTTAAAAAAATCATATTATTAATCTCTTTACACAAAGAGAAATTTTATAAATAAACTAATTACTTAATTTTCTTGTCATGGATCTAGAAACACTTCGTTATGCCCTGTGTCATCCAAACCCTTCAAATACCCCAATGAGAATCTTAAGAATAAATACTGAGAGTCAAAAATTGAAAACAATTACATTCTATGAGAAAATATTTTAAAATGAAATAATACTTATATTGACACAAATAAATAACAATTATTAGAAAACAATGATAAATTGAAAGTTGTATACTTGACAGGTGTACATAAAAAGAATAATGATACTTTAATATTTTAGAAAGAGGCAACAACTAACGAAATTCTAATGAAAAACTTTATATGTGAAATTTTTTTGTTTAATATATATAGATGTGAGTGTATATTAAAAAAATTTATTTTTTTTATCTCGGTTAAATATACAAAGATATATATTTCATCTATCTGCTAATATTTTTATGATCGTGCAAAATGCGCATATGTTCACTAATAAATTAATAAAATAAAATCACAATAGTATCAATACTTGTTAAATCGTGATCTACTATTGGTGGTGGAGCAAAGCTCAACTATATTATCAATAGTTAGATATGTTCTCATGATGTAGATGTTAGTTCGTTTTCATACTTTGTAGATATGGGTAGCAAAAAATTTATGAAAATTTCTGCCTTCTATACAAAATGATGCTCTTGAAATGTGTTTTGTGAACGTTATACATGTGAGATATCACATGAATTTCCTTTTTCTTAAACGCTAATAATAATTTTCATAAACGACAAAAAAGTAGTGCTGGAATTTGCTGTACAAGTGAGCATAAAAACGTGCTTTGAACGTTATACATGTGATATTTCACATGTATTTATTTTTTTGTTGAACGGTAAAAATTATATTCGTAAATGACACAAAAGTAGGTGTTGAATTTTTTGTAGAAGTCGCAAAAAAACAAAAGTGTAGCGCTCTCTAATCTTAGAGGAGCTCTATAAATACTAATAAATTTCTGGCTTATGCATATTCCTTTTTACATAGAAAGTAAAATAACAATATATAGTCTTAATCCTCTTGATTGTTTTTCTTGTCTTCAGAACATCTTGAGTTCCTTTCTTTTCATATCACCAACTACATACAAGGAAGAATTGTATGCCATCAGCTATTTCTTATTTTGTTCCAACTCTTGCATATACCAACAACTCAAAAAATCCCATATATTCCCAGGCATGAGCCTTTGATTCTGGCAAAGTTGAGAAACAACTGACATAGCTGGTCAGTAATAGGCAATGCAAAAAAGGGTGATTAGTATTTTCTGTTTGGCAGCCATATAAATAGTATCTCTGATGTATAGACAATGTATCTCACATGATATATACCCATCCATTTCTAATCTTTCTGTCTTTGTTCTTTTCTATTTCCCTTTACCCATACCTCTTTTTGTTGCCTCTTCTGTTAGTCTCCGTCAGAAAACATGTTTCAAGTAGTAAATAGGTTGCACAAAACTATCCAATTTGTAACCATTCATGTTTTAACTCTTGCTATCTTTGTTCTTTTCTATTTTCTTTTCCCACTACCACTATCTCTCCATATTGCATCTCTTGTTGGTCTGCATTAAAGGAATCTCTTTTTTGAAAGGTTGTGTTTTCTTCAAAAGGATGTTGTTGAAACATGTGTTTGAATGTTATATGCAATGTATCTCATATGATATACACCCATCCCGTTTAAATTCTTATTATCTTTATTTTTCTTTATTTCCTTTTTACCAATGATACAATACCTCTCTAGTCACATATCCTGCTAGTCTACGTTAGAAAACATGTTTTCAGTAGTACATAAGATGTATCACATACAAATATGAACTCATTCATTTTTCATCTCAATCTCTATTTTCTCCTCTTTATATTCGGTTGCTCACTATTTCACCACTTATCACGATTATAAATAGGCTCGTCAATTAATTTGACTTATTTCCATCTTTGCACCTCTTGATAGTCCATTCCCCAACGTGATACTAGCTTTTTCAGAAAAAAGTTATCATCAAAGTCCATCACCAATTACATTGATAAAATCTACCACAAAGCATCAATCAAATTCAATCCTTTGTGAGCCAAGGTCTCACTTAATTGTTAATCTTAAATGTAAGTGATTTTGTCCATATAAAAGCAGAGAATATATTCTTCCCAAAGGAGTTATTGAAGTGTGCATAAGAATCTGGGTGATGACTCTAATTCTCCTAAAGCTCACCCTCGGATTTCCAAATCCGCTTTTTCAATCTACACGTGATCCTTCAGCTGGCATAAGTTCTTCAAAATGTGAAAGGGAAGTTCCATCAAGAGAGTGTCTTCCTTTCCATCTTTAGTTGTTCCAAGGATATCAAGAAGGAAAACTAGAAGTGTGAGGGAAAATGTAGCAACGTGTCTTTATTCATTCAAATCATTCTGGAAGAACTTCATCCTACTTGACCTGGAGAATGGTGCCAACTAAAATTATTGGTAGCATTTTTCAGGTCAGATAGGCTGAAGTTCTTCCGGGATGATTTGAATGGATAAAGACACATTGCTACATTTTCCTCACGTTTCTGGTTTTCCTTCTTGACATCCTTGGCACAACTAAAGGTGGAAAAGAAGGCAGTGTTTTGATAGAACTTCTTTTTCACATTTTGAAGAACTTATGCCAGTGAGAAGTCACCGATGGATTTGACAAGCAACGTTGAGAACTTGAGGGCTTAGCTTTAGGATAATTGGAGTCATTCTCCTGGTTTCTGATGCACACTTCAATAACTCCTCTAGAAGAAGAATCATCATGTTTCTCCTTTTCCATCTCAAGAAATCTGATAATCCATCAGAGGCAAAAAAAGAAGAAAAAACAAGTCACACACAATCTCTTTGAAATATAGTTGATGTCACCTTGAGCAGAATCCATGGAAGAGAGATTCTTTTGTCCAGCAACAACAACTTTGTTTTCAGAGGTATTTACTGCACCCATATTCATTCTCTTAGCAGATTTACTGTAAAATATTAACCAATAGTTCTAAAATTTATCCATCGAATCACAAAGTAATAGACTAACTCTTTCCTCTTATGCTTTCCGTGGTCTTGCATCAACGAAAGTACAACTAATCCCAAAACCAAGAGTTCAAAGTGATTGCGGGCAGGTGGTGAATGCTTGACACTAGATGCAGGAAGTCCAGATTTAAAGCATATATTCTTGGAAAGGCAATAAGATAGCAGATGACTAGCAAAGCATGGAAGCAATTTGAAAGTTTTTGAAAGCTTAATGTTGTATGATGTACTCCTGGTTTTTGTTTTATCATCTTACGGAAATGGAAGCATACTTGTATCCCAGACAATATTTATGAACTTTAACAATAATGATATTAGTTACTTTTCCTATAAAGGATTCCTATATCTGAGTAAAACATGCACAGCAGAAGCTTTGAAATAATAATATAAAAGCATTTACGAAAAAAATAAAACTGGAACACAAAGTTTAGAAATCTGGAGTCTAAAATTAATTATGTGTCTGAAATCCATCTAGCTGATGAGTTGCTGGGACAAGCTCCCAGCTAACTCTAAGTCTAACTAAACATAATATAATGACTAAAAGAAATGAATAATGCCCTCGAAGGATGAGGACTCACACTTCTTCTGTTGAGAAGGAGGGTCCAAACTGCGACGACTAACGGTGCTGAGTCTGAGAACCTACGACTGTATCATGAAATATTACAACATAAAAGTATGCATCAGTACTTTGAATGTACTAAGTAAGTGAGAGAAAACATAACTGAATATAAATGACTGAGCTGAAATGACATGAAATGACCAACTAATATACTGAACTGAACCACTGAAGTAAACTGAGATGATCAAGATGACCCTATCTGGTGGTCAAAGATATGCCCTAAGTCTGAAAGTTCTGAGTCTGAGATACTGTATTGAACTGACCTAAACTGATAGAGATGGAACTGAACTGAGCTGCTTATTCTAAAACTGGACTGGACTGGACTGACTAGTGGGAGAGTCTGTAACCGACATATAACCACGTGAGCTAGACGTGGAGTCCGATTTATACACCCCACCTGTAGGACACAATATACCTTGCTAGGGTATAAAGGCATGAATTGGGTGATCACAAGAGTCTGGGGCCAATCAGGCCAAATAATACTGTAACCTACGCTGGCAACGTAGTTCATGGAACCTGGGTGTGCTGGAACCCCAGTCCGCTCTGTGCTAAGTCCTACTCTCACTGAACAACCCAGTTTGAATTAATAAGCTGATAGCTCGAAATTGGGGTCCAAGACTAGTCAGGGATATATAACTTAAAGTACCCTGAGAGTTTTAACGAACTAGATTCTGAAACTGGGTTCTAGACTGGTTAGAGCTGCTTATCTGAAAGCGTCGTAACCGTTTAAGAACCAACTGTAATCAGAACTAGGGTCCTAAGGATAGTCAAAACTATATATCTAAAATGTCATGACCACGTAATGGACCAATAAACTAGATTCTGAATCTGATTATGATAATTGGGAGGCACCACTGACACCTCAGAGAAAAGACTGAAGTCAAACTGATTAGTTGAAAAATTATGAACAGTTCTGAGGAGATTCTACGTTCTAACTGAACTGAACTACTAAGCAGCTAACATAGAACTCAACTCATTCCATCAACACAGGAAATCTACAATATGGAAAAAATTTCAAGAATTAAGGAAATCTCATCCAACAAACAGTGTTATAGCTTTCTTATTCGTGCCAGGGCTAAAGTCTTTCTTATCAAGGGAGTAATTGCTCAACATCAAGACAATAAAAAATACTATAAAATCAGCCCAAATCACACTTCACAAACCAGACAGAATTTAATACGTAAATACGTTTCATTCAAAAATTTAGGGCTTAAATTCACTTTTGCAGGAACATCAACAATTTAGGTAAAAACTGATGGAGATCATATCAATAATAAGCATAGATATCATTCTATGTGAATCAACGAAAAAAAACAGGTAATCTCTTTGTATTCGCAAGCTTAGAGCTAAAACTAATAGAGAAACTATAAGAGGGTTTTGGGGGACATAAGGGAAGAACTATCCCCTTGTTGAATTCCCACATACCTAGCTGAAAATTTCCCCGAAGAAGAAAATTCAAACTACTGTAATAGAGGAAAATCCTAAGCTTGCTTGAAAGTTCTTGAGAGACTCTTCGATGATTTTTCTGAGGATGAACGTGGGGAATGAGGGAAGAGGCCGTTCATTCCCACAAATAGGTCTGAAATTACGTCTAAAACGACATAGTTTAAAGTTTAGGAGAGTAGGAATTTACTACAAAACAGAAAATCGCAGGAAAAAACTGTCAGGTATTCTTAACAGGTTACCTAACGGGTCGTGATCAGTGATCACGATTCGTGGTCACAATCTTTGAGTATACTGCCTGGAAAATCCTAAAGGCCACCACGAGGGACCTAAAGAGTCGTGGTGAGTGACCACGACTCGTGGTCACCTATCGTGGACCACACTGCTCAAAAGTCTGTGGCTCCCCACCGGTGACACCATGACTCGTGGTGTCCCATAACGAGTCGTGGTGAGGACTCGTGGGGTACACTGCTTAACTCTCCGAAAAATCTCCTCTAACTGATCATGGCTCACCTCACGACTCGTGGTGACTGACCACGAATCGTGGGGTCCTTCATCAAGTGCACTGCCCCAACTCTTTAATTCCCTGACTCCGGCCTAACAACGAGTCACCTAACGGGTCGTGGTGGAGGACCACGACTCATGGTGACACTCGTTAGGTACACTGACACCACCTTTCCATTTCTCAATCCCCCTTCCCACGACTGACCTGACGAGTTGTTAGGTCTCATAATGACTCGTTAGGTGAGTCATTCCGAGGCATTTTCTGTAGTTTTTTCAGATTTTCTGATTTCAATCTCGGATCTAGTTTTTAAATTTCTGGGATATTACAGTAACAAAAAGAGGTGTGACTTCTAAATTGATATTAGAACACGAACAATCCAAGAACAACGGAGGAACTAATTAATGAATAGAAGCAACTAAGTTTGTAGAGTGCAAATACTATGGTACTAATGATGAATTCAGTGAGCAATGTACGTATGTAGATTTATATAGAGGGCTTAAGAGACTCTTTCATACTACAATGGTCTGAAATAGGAGAATCACCCGTGTTCCCGTAATCCTTTAGTTACTAGGACTAGCACTAGAATTAATAATAATAATAATAATAATAATAATAATAATAATAATAATAATAATAATAATAATAATAATAATAATAATAAAGTATAAATATAAAATTGAATGTAAAAGGTAGTGCTGGAACCTTTATACTGTAACAAAATTGACTTTATTCTGCAATTGCTACCTATGAATGAATGCATAGTAATTACATCAATTTTGAAAAATTTTAGGAGGAAAAAGGTTTCTAATATGAAATTATAATGAGAAAATTACATAGAATATTACTATAAGACTTTTAATTACAAGTTATACCAACACTTTGATTTATTTATTAAAGTAACAATTAATTTATAAATATATTAATATTGTGGGTATATGGTAGTCATTTTTACTACCATGTAATATGATTTAAAAAAATAATTTTTTTTTGTAGCACAAATATTAACTGCACATCACATCAAATTGGGAGTGTATTTTTCTCTCTCCTAATATGGTTAAAAAATTATTTTTTATTTTTTATAGCATAGATATTTATGAAAAATATTTACTACACACTAAATTAAATTAGAATGTGATTTTTCTCTCTCCTGATATAATTAAAAAAAATTTCTTTTTTACAACATAGATATTTATTGAAAATATTTACTTCACATCAAATCAAATTAGAAGTGTGATTTTTCTCTCTCCTAATACAGTTAAAAAATATTTTTCTTTTTTTATAGCATAAATATTTATAAAATATTAAAAATATTTACTGCACATCAAATAAAAATAAGGAGTGCGATTTTTCTCTCTCCTAAACTAATTGTTTCCTACTACAATATTTATCTCAATCAGGACTGTAACTCTTCTTCATTAACTTCTAAACTTTTATCTAACAAAGAATTCGTCTTCTCCAAATCATCAACTTCTAAACGTTCATCTAACAAAGAGCCCATCTTCTCCTAAGTTTCTTATTCAATGAAATTCAATTCTATTCATTTATTTTATATCTTATGTTGATTTATTTTTTGTTTTTCTTTGAGTTTTTATATAATGCATTATTGTTATCAAAATTAGTAGTTCAAATATTTGCAAAATGGTTAGAAATTGGTAATATATTATTTTTTTTAAAAAAATAAATTTTATTTTGTATTTTGTTTATTGATTTATTGGTTGACAAGTTGATTACATATTGGTATAGATTAAGGTTAAAAGTTTGATTTTCAAGTTGTTTACTGTCATATTTGTTATTTGTATTATAGTTAAGATTTATAAATGTTTAGAAATTAGTTCTAAATATTCTTATACATATTTTTTAAATTTTTTTTGTCTTATTCTGATATTGTTGGTATATTTTTGGGTTTATATAATGTTGATTTATGTTGATAAGTTGATTTGAAGTATCTAGACATTCAATACCAATTACTAAACATTTACAAATCTCAACTATCACACAAATAACAAATACTGCAGTAAATAACTTGAAAACTGTTATAAATATATTTTCTATTTATGGTGAATGTCTATTTCTTACAGGTTAGTTTTCCCCTATAAATAAAGGAGTTCTCCATTCATTGTAATGAATCCCTTATGATCCCTTTAACTCCTCAAGAGGATCCCATCAAGAGAAATAAGAACTTCTCTCTTTCTCTATAATATTCTTTCTTTATTATTTCATAACACGTCATCAGCACGAGTCTCTTCCTTGATCACTCACTTTGAAAGATCTGAGGTAAGAAAGATTAAAAAAAAATTTGAAAGATGTATTACTTAACCACATGAATGATATTCCTTTGGTGATATTGTTGCTCTGCGACTCTACCGTCTCAAAATTTGAATGCTGAGGTATTATTTTTTTCTTTCTTTTAATATGAATAACCTTATGAAACTTGATTTCGTTGCCCTTCAAAGTTCGGGCAAGAACTATCTTTCATTTGTGTTGGATATTGAAATCCATTTGGATGCAATGGGTCTTGGAGACACCATTAAAAGTGAAAATAAAACATCAAATCAAGATCGTACTAAGGCTGTGATATTCTTGCGTCATCATATTGATGAAATTCTGATAATTGAATATCTCATGATTAAGGATCCACTTATTTTGTGGAATAGCCTGAAAGAACGATATGACCACCTGAAGATGGTCATCCATCCAAAGGCACGATATGATTGGATCCATCAAGACTATAAGTCTATTCATGAGTATAGCTCATCAACATTCAAAATTGTTTCTAAGTTGAAACTATGTGGAGAAACTATTTAATGATGTTGATATGATTGAATATGTGGTAGTACACAAAATTAATTGAGAGCTCCGGAAGAGCTAATGTATTACTAATTGAAGGAATGAAATTATTGTAGTAAGTCTCAAAAAGAAACTTATAAGTTTCAAGGATATTAAAAAAAATTGAGACTATAAATTATGGGAAGATCTAATATCTTCATGCTACTACAATCGACGCGGGTTATAAATATTTATGTAAAAGATTACCCGCCGGTTTTTTAATTGTAGTACATAAATATGGGTATGATGATGAAATCACATACGAAAGTAAACTAGAAGTTTACTGAAATAAGTTGGCATAACTGGTTGACCATCCCGGTTCAAATGTGATGCAAAAATAATTGAGAATTCACGTGGCTATATGTTGAAGAAATAAAAGATTCTTCAAGAATTCTCTTGTATTGCTTGTTCTCGGGAAAAAAAAGTGAACTTAAAGTTCAATAGATAATTCACTTACAAAATATTGCAAATCAATTGCCAGATATATTTGCTAACTCTATTTTATAATTCAGTTGCAAATGCTCCAATGAAAGGTCCTTGAAGGACAGAGTCTATGAGACGCCTGAAGTGTGATAGACCAAATGGTTCCAAATATAGAACTCCTTGAAGAAGGAGAGGAGAAAATGAATAAGATGGTCATAATGATGAGGCAAGTGCTTTAAGAAAGCACCACTACATAACAGTTCATAAAACCTTGGCAAAGGTTCGGGTACCTGAAAATGATGAAAAATGAAGAGATCTCAATGAGTTATGTTGCATTGGAACTAATATCAAAATGATCGTCGACGATATCTTTGATATAATATAGCACGCAATATTGTAAAAGATTGTGAGGATCTGAATTCTACGTCTATTAAAGCATGTTGATGTAGAAATAATTATCAAGTGAAATGATGCGTATTGATAAGTGTAAAACTTATTGGACCTGTAGTCCAGACACCAAAAGATGTCAAGTATTTAAATACTAATGAATGCTATCACTTGATAAAATTTATATGAAAATTCTCGAAGGATTTAAAATGCCTGAAACATATCGTTCAAAGTCTCGGAAAATGTATTCAATTAGATTGCAAAGATTATTGTATGGTTTGAAGTAATCTGGACGCATGTGGTATAACCGTCTTAGTGAATATTTATCTAAGGAAGGTTATATAAATGATGAAATTTGCCCATGTGTTTTTATAAATAAAACATCGGCGTTTGTCATACTTGCTGTTTATGTAGATGACATAAACTTTATTGGAACTCCAATAAAACTTCAAAAGGCAATTGATTATTTAAAGAAGGAATTATTCATCAATCTACCTATACAGAAAAAATATTGAAAAGATTTTATATGGATGGTGCACATCCATTAAGTACTCTGATGGTTGTTCGATCACTTGATGTGAATAAGGATCCATTCCGACCTCAAGAAAGGAATGAGGAAATTCTTGGTACTGAAGTACCATATCTTAGTGTAATTGGTGCACTAATATCTTGCTACCACTACAAGACCTGATATAGCCTTCGGTTAAATTGGTAGCAAGGTATAGTTCTGCTCCTACTAGGAGGCATTGGAATGGGATAAAACACATAATGCGGTATCTAAAAGGGACTACCTATATGGGCTTATTTTATTATAACAATTGCAGTCCCGATCTTGTTGGTTATGCTGATGTTGGTATTTATCTGACCCATGCAAAGCTCGATCTCAAACTAACTACGTGTTCATATGTGGAGGTACTGTCATATCTTGGAGATCTACAAAGCAATCTCTCGTAGCTATTTCATCAAATCATGTTGAGATAATAACTTTTCATGAAGCAAACCGAGAATGTGTGTGGTTGAGGTCCATGATATATCTCATTAGATAAAAATGTGGTTTGAAATGTGAAAAAGTACCCACAATTTTGTATGAAAATAATGCAGCATGCATAGCACAACTAAATGGAGGATTCATAAAAGGAGATAGAACGAAGAAATCTCGCCAATGTTTTTCTACACACATGAGCTCCAAAAGAATGGTGATATCAATGTGCAACAAATTCGTTCAAGTGACAATGTGGCTGATTTATTCACCAAATCTCTACCAACTGCAACTTTCAAGAAGATGGTGCACAAGATCGGGATGCAAAGATTCAAGGATGTTCTAATTAGGGGGATTTAATACGCGTTGTACTCTTTTTTCCTTACAAGGTTTAGTCCCACTGGGTTTTCCTTGTAAGGTTTTTAATGAGGCAGCCAAAATGTGTATTATTAGATATGTGTACTCTTTTTCCTTCACTATATTTTTTCCCACTGGGTTTTTTCTAGTAAGGTTTTAACGAGGCACATTATCTATCAAATAGACATCCAAAGGGGAGTGTTATAAATATATTTTCTATTTATGGTGAATGTCTATTTCTTACAAGTTAGTTTTCCCCTATAAATAAAGGGGTTTTCTATTCATTGTAATGAATCCTTTATGATCCCTTTAACTCCTCAAGAGGATCTCATCAAGAGAAATAAGAACTTCTCTCTTTCTCTATTATATTCTTGTCCTTTCTTTATTATTTCATAACAAAAACCAAAATATTAACCATAATCTATACCAATATATAATCAACTTTTCAGCCAATAAATCAACAAACAAAATACATATTCATAAAATAGAATTTGTTTCCAAAAATATATTATATTACCAATTTCTAACTATTTTGCAAACAATTGAACACTAATATTGATAATAATATTACATTATATAGAAATTTTAAAAACAAACCAACATAAGATAAAAAAAATAAAAATAACATTTTAAAAAAATATTTAATGCCAAATTCTAAACAAATCATAAATCCAAACAATAATAAGTCAACACATATGCGATAAACAGCTCTAAAATCAAATTTTAACAAACAAGATACACAAATATATAAACAAGTTATCGACGATTAACCCAACAAAGAAACATGGAGTTATAATTATATATTTAAAAAAGAGGACAAAAAAATAATTGGCTTATTTTAAATTAGCTGAGCGATTGCGCAGTTTGATTTAAAAATGCACAATAGTGGCAGTAAGTATAAACAATGATAAACACTTGCACGACCGCGCAGAAAAAAGTTGAAAGCACGCAATAATTTTCTTTGATTTTGGCAGTAACTAAAAAGTATATGGAAGATAAAAGTTAATGTATAAGCGTGATTCATGGAATTTTTAAATAATGGTAATTATTTTTTTACCAAATCTGATAGTTTAAGTAATTTTTTTTTGCTATATTTGAAAATACGAAACTATTGATATTTCTAATAATTATTTCTCTATAATTGTATATTTATGTTTTTTCCCCATTATAATTTCACAAAGTAATTAGATGTTGGAATTAAACTCAATTGGCACGCTTAAGCAGGGGCCAAGATCCTTGGAATAGTGGGTTTTCGGTCCACCATTTCTATCAAAGGTTGAAAGGCTCGATTAAGCTCCGCTAATTACGAATGCCTAATATACCAACACCAACAACTTTAATGCCTCGTGTTACCTGGTTTAGGCATATAACTACTGTTAAATATATGTAAATATATTTAGGCACATATCATGCTAACTGTATCCCTTAGAATTAGGCACATATCATGCTAACTGTATCCCTTAGAATTAGGCACATATCATGTTTCGGTTTTGTATATATACGTTGATCTTAATGAGAATCGTGGAGGAATTATTTCTAATATGGTATCAGCTATCTAGGGAAAAACGATCTTTTTTTTTCTTCCTTCCGCAAAGCTCCCTAACCTTCTTCTTCTTCTCCATTACTCTTCTTTTCTATTCTTGTTCTGTCCACCATGTCGGATAACAAGAGCACTTTTCATCCTGCATTTGCGGTTTCAAACATTCGGAACCATATCTCCATCACTCTAGAAATGAAGAATGTCCAATACTCCACATGGGCGGAACTCTTCAAAATCACCGCACGTTCTCATAAGGTCCTTCATCATATTATTCCTCCTGCCAGGGGCAAAGAGAAGGTTCCTTCGACCGAGGATGAAAAGGAATTATGGTCAACTCTTGATGCTACGGTTCTTTCATGGATTTATGCTACAATCTCTAATGATCTCTTGCATATTATTATCAAACCCGATGCTACGGCCATGGAAGCTTGAAATCGACTCCGTGATATTTTCCAAGATAACAAAAATTCCCGTGTGGTAACTCTTGAAGCCAAATTTTCCAATACAAAGATGGAGAATTTTCCAAACGTTTCGGCATATTGTCAGCGTCTCAAGTATCTTGCTGATCAATTAAAGAATGTCGGAGCACCGGTATCGGATAGTCGGCTTGTTATAACTCGTTTCGGGTCTCACGAGAGCATATCGGGGTGTTTGTACCTTGATTCGACAAAGTGACCCTTTACCTCCATTCTATCAAGCCCGGTCGATGTTGACTTTAGAAGAGGCCGGCTTGCGAAGGAGGCTGCCGCAGGCTCGGAGTCCTTTATGGTGGCTGCCTCGGGGTTGGAGTATGAGGATTCGGGTTATCCATATTCTCATTCGAACCATTTTAATCATCGTGGGAAGCAACATGGCAACCGCAAGAATTTTGGGCGTAAGGGTTCCGGTGGCGGCAAAGGTCCTGGTGGGGGACGCCAGGGTCAGTCTCACGGTGGTGGTGCTCGGGGTGGACAACAGCAACAATCCAGCTCTGGGCAGCAGCCTTACGGACAGCAGCAGTGGAGGTCACAACTGTGGCCTAATTTTCCTCCTTGGGGTTGGATGCCACAATGGGCCACTCCACCTTGCCCATATCCAACACAAGGGTGGGCTCAGCGTCCAATGAGTAACAAGGGGCAGCAGCAGCCTGGTCTTCTTAGGCCACGGCCACAGCAGGCCTTTATGGGTTCAACCAGTGGGCAGTCCGCTACATATGCACCAACCGATATAGCTTCTGCGATGCATACTATGTCGTTAAATCCCCCCGATCAGACATGGTACATGGACACCAGAGCTACTTCTCATATGACTTTCTCCAATGGTAATCTCTCGTCTTATTTTAATTTGAGTAATCATAATAGTGGTATTACTATGGGCAATGGTCATATTATTCCAATTCATGGTTATGGTCACACGTCTTTGACTAATCATAATCCTCCTTTGTCCCTACACAATGTTCTTCATGCTCCCAAAATCATTAAAAACCTCATTTCTGTCCGTAAGTTTACTACTGATAATTATGTGACAGTTGAGTTTGATCCTTTTGGTTTTTCTGTGAAGGATTTTCAAACGGGGAAGCCAATAATGAGATGTGATAGTCGGGGCGACCTTTATCCTCTTACCTCTTCCATCAACAGTCAAGCCCTCCACTCAACCTTTGCAGCCATTTCACCTACTCTTTGGCATGATTGTTTGGGTCATCCGGGTGCTTCCGTTTTAGATGCTCTTAGGCTAAATAAAAGCATTGATTGTAATCATCATTCAAGTTCTAGCATTTGTCGATCTTGTGTCTTTGGCAAACATATTAAGTTGCCATTTGTTTCTTCAAAATCAAGTATTATTATGTCATTTGATATTATTCATAGTGATCTTTGGACATCTTCTATTTTAAGTTCTATGGGGCATAAATATATGTTGTTTTCTTAGATGATTATTCTAATTATCTGTGGACTTTTCCCACAGCTAAGAAATCGGATGTGTTTGATAAATTCTTAGCTTTTAAAGCTCAAATTCTCACCCAATTTGAACGTAATATTAAGAATGTGCAATGTGATAATGGGAGGGAGTTTGACAATGGCCCTTTTTGGGGGTTTTGTAAAACAAATGGTATGTCTTTCCGTCTTTCTTGTCCTCATATCTCGCCTCAAAATGGTAAAGCCGAACGAAAAATTCGGTCTATAAATAATATTACTCGTACTCTCTTAGCTCATGCCTCTCTTCCCCCTTCTTTTTGGCATTATGCGTTACAAATGGCTACCTATCTTCTTAATGTGCTTCCAAGCAGGCTTTTGGGAAATATATCTCCACTTCAAATTCTTTATCATTGGGTTCCATCTTACTCTCACATTCGGGTTTTTGGGTACTTGTGTTATCCTCTTTTTCCATCTACAACCATCAATAAGTTGCAACTCGTTCAACTCCATGTGTCTTTTTGGGATATCCTTCAAATCACCATGGCTATAAATGCTATGACTTGTCCTCAAATAAGATTATAATTTGTCGGCATGTTGTGTTTGATGAGCATGTGTTTCCTTTTGCACAATTGCATACTCCTTCTGCTTCTACTTATGATTTTTTATGTGATGATATTTCACCATATACATTGCATCACTTACGAAATCAGAATTCTTCTCCTTTTACTCATCAACAAACGGCCCAAACACACGACCCACCTCCACCTTCTACTGACCGGCCAACTCCTATGAGCCCAGCTGCCGCCCATAGCCTAGCTTCTCCTACTCTTCCCGCACCTCCTGCCCAAACATCAAATTCCTTGCCCACCAATTGGCCCACCATGGTCACAAGAAGCCAAATGGGTATTTTTAAACCCAATAAAAAATATGATCATGCATATGCTACTACAGTTACACGGTCCCCACTACCACATAACCCAGTAGAAGCCCTTCGTGATCCGAATTGGAAGTTGGCCATGGATGATGAATATGATGCTCTTATTAAAAATAAGACGTGGGAGTTGGTGCCCCGTCCACCTAATGTGAATGTTATTCGTTCTATGTGGATTTTTGCTCATAAAGAAAAATATGATGGTGTTTTTGAGAGGCATAAAGCCCGTCTTGTAGGTGATGGGAAAACTCAGCAGGTGGGCATTGATTGTGGCGAAAAATTTAGTCCGATGGTGAAACCGGCTACCATTCGCACAGTTCTTTCTCTTTCTCAGTCAAAGGCATGACCTATTCATCAGTTGGATGTTAAAAATGCCTTTCTTCATGGTGAGCTACAAGAAACAGTGTATATGCATCAACCATTGGGGTATTGGGATCGTACTCATCCAGATTATGTATGCTTGTTACGTAAGTCATTGTATGGACTCAAACATGCACCCTGAGCTTGGTATAAGCGATTTGCTGATTATGTCATTTCCCTTGGTTTCTCTAATAGCAATATGATAATTCTTTATTTATTTATTGCAAGGGTCATGATATGGCATATATTTTGCTTTTTGTTGATGATATTATCTCACTGCATCTTCTAATGCTCTCCGGCTGTCTATTATGAAGCTTCTCGGCTCAGAGTTTGCTATGAAGAATCTTGGTCCTTTAAATTATTTTCTTGGCATTGCAGTTTCTCGACTTAAGGGTGGTATGTTCCTTTCACAACGCAAGTATGCCGAGCAAATATTGAGCGAGCCGGAATGTCTTCTTGCAAGTCATCTCCTACTCCTGTTGACACAAAGGAGAAGGTTAGTGCGACTTCTAGTACTCCCTACAAGGATCCGTCTTTATATAGGAGTCTTGCTGGGGCTCTTCAATATCTTACATTTACCCGACCGGATATTTGTTATGCTATTCAACAAGTGTGTTTACATATGCATGATCCGAAAGTTTATCATATGCAAGCTCTCAAACGCATTATCCGGTATATTCAAGGTACACTTGACCATGGTCTCCATGTCTACTCATCTTCTGTTTCATCCCTTGTTTCTTATACTGATGCTGACTGGGGTGGTTGCCCGGATATGAGATGATCTACCTCTGGTTATTGTGTATTTTTGGGTGATAATTTGATTTCTTGGTCTTCTAAGAGACAACCTACTCTTTCTCGGTCCAGTGCCGAAGTCGAGTATAGGGGTGTGGCAAATGTAGTATCCGAATCATGTTGGTTATGAAATTTGCTTTTGGAGTTACATTGTCCGATTAAACAGGCTACACTTGTTTATTGTGACAATGTTAGTGCTATTTACTTATTGGGTAATCCAGTGCAACATCAACGTACCAAACATATTGAGATGGACATTCATTTTGTACGGGAAAAAGTTGCTCGTGGTCAGGTTCGTGTTCTTCATGTACCTTCCCGATATCAGATCGCAGACATCTTTACCAAGGGTCTACCGCGAGTTCTATTTGAAGATTTTCGTGACAGTCTCAGTGTCCAACAACCTCCGGCTTCGACTGCGGGGGTGTGTTAAATATATGTAAATATATTTAGGCACGTATCATGCTAACTATATCCCTTAGAATTAGGCACATATCATGCTAACTGTATTTCTTAGAATTAGGCACATACCATGTTTCGGTTTTGTATATATACGTTGATCTTAATGAGAATCGTGGAGGAATTATTTCTAATAACTACTTTTAGTTAATCATAATTAAAGGCTAAATCAATATTTTCCTCTCTTAATATGGGACTAGTTATTGAGTAGTAATAAGCTGATGTCTTAGTGAGTTTTTATTCTTTTTTAAATACACCTACGTTGTTCTTTATATTTTTGTGCAAATTAAAGAATAGTAGCATTTACAATATCGGATTAATGAGTTTTAAAGCTAATACCCATTTCAAAAGTAGCTTCTGTGTTCAGCTAATTATTTGATTTACCTGTGCCCTCTCATATTTGTAAATTTCACTTTTTGTCATTGTTACTTTTTTATTTTTGTTATAAATAAAAGTTATTTAATTTAAAAATTATCATACAAAAATCACTTTTTTATTTTTATATTACATAAAAATTATTTAACACTAAACCTTATCACAGAAAAGTCTTTTTTTTTAATCACATAAAAAGTTTTCTCAAGTTAAATAAAAAGTAAATTTCAACATGAAATTTTTATATTTTGTCCGAGGGATATTACATGACTCTTCAAAATATATCAATTATATCTGAGATAATTTTATAAACCCTCATCTAATATTTCGCTTTATACTACAAATTTTTGCTGTGGCTTATTTCTTTCTCTTGATTTTTTTGAAGTAATTTTAACTTATTATCATTAATATAAAAAATATAATTTTATTATTTTTTCCTTTCTAATATATTCATTTGTTTAGCGAATTTCATAAATACCCCTTTAAATTAGTAAATATTTGTTATTAGAGAAGCAAAAAATTTAATGACAAATACAAAATCTATGAGTTTAATATAATCTATGGCCTCAAATTATGAAAAGTCTCTAAAATTAATATGTCATATTAAGCTAACTAGCTATTTTAGAGTGTCATGTGATATTTTCAGTATAAAATATAACAATTCAGGTGAAATTTACATTTTCATTAACTTGAAAAAATTAAATGATTTTATGTGACCAAAAAAAATTTAAAATGTGACTTTTGTGTGATAAAGTTTAAAGTTGGATGACTTTTATATGACATAAATTAGAAAAATAATTTTTGTGTGATAAATTTTAAAGTTGAATCATTTTATATAACAAAAGTGAAAAAATAATTTTTGCATGATATATTCAAAACGAAATGACCCTAATTGAAATTTAACATAATCTCATACTAGTCTCTGTTAAAATAATATCTTTTATGAGAGGTTATATTTCATTCAAAATGATGCTTTCAAAACAAGTGTTTTGCACATTATCATTTTACATGAATTTGTGTCCATCTATTTTGCCATCTTTGTGTTTTTATTTTCTGAATAATACACTATCTCTCTCATTTTCCTCTTCTATCAATCTCCATAAAAGGAATCTCTTTTATGAAAGCTTATCTTTTATTCAAAATGATATTTTTGAAACATTGTTTTGCACTTTATACATGATGTATCTTACATTAATATGTAACCAATCATTTTTGAACTCTTGCTATCTTTGTATTTTCATTTTTCGACTAACAAACTATCTTTCCTTGTCACACCTCCTACTAGTACCTCCTTCAAAGAAATTTTTTCTTATGAAAGCTTGTCTTTCATTCAAAATGATGCTCCTGAACACGTGTTTTACGATGTAACTCACATGTTGTGTATCATCCATTTTGATCTCTTGTTATATTCGTTGTAAGATGTGACTTTATTGGCATGTGCCAATTTACTTAGTCATATATATATATATATATATATATATATATATATTTCATGGAGTCAAATCATGATTATGTGGTAGAGAAAATTTTACCATTTATTATTTTTTTAATTATATAACTTGGAACCTAAGTTTTGTTCCTATAAAAGGAGAATTATTTCTTCATGTTTAGAACACACTAATTTGAGAAGAATTAGTTATGAATATTTGTAATAGAGTTGTGTTGGAAAACACTTACGTGAATTTTTTTTTTCTTTGGAGCGATCTTGTGAGGTTATTCTCTTGGGGTATTTAAGATATTAGAGTACTTAATTATTTTAATTTTGTATTCTATTTGTGCTTTTATGCTTTTGTGCTTTTGTACTCTCTTTTTTATCCGTTGGTGTTACTTTTTGGATAAATACACTATTATTGATGTAGGAAGAAAGAAATTTTGTCTCATTAGACGATGATTAGGGTTTACAATAGAGAAAACACTCTATACCCCTAAAGGATATCTAGGCTATGGGCAAAGAGTGTTCATTTGCTTTGTGAGGACTCCTGGTGATCGGTGTATGTCTCTTGAAACGTAGTGATAATTTGTGATCCAAGTTACGTGGAGCAAAGTAGAGATCACCAATGTTTCTTGAAACATAGTGATTATTTGTTTGACCTTGATGATGATCAATGAATCCACTTCTATTTGTTACATAGACATCATCAACAAATTCACCTGTTGGCTGCTGATTATACTCGTCATCCCACAAGTATGGATCGTCAATGTCTCTTGAAACATAGTGATAATTTACTGGAGCTTAATGATAACCATGATTATCGCTTGTTGGCTGATGATAACACTAATTCTCTATTGCGGCATAGAAATTCCTCAAGTATGGATCCTCAATGTTATCAAACCAAGTCGGTCCATGTGGAACAAAGATGTTTGTTGGAACATAGTAATATGTCGGAGCTTGCCAATTTGAATTCATGAAAAAAAGAAGTGCGACTTCTAAATTGATATTAGAACACGAACAATCCAAGAAAAGAGGAACTAATTAATGAACAGAAGCAACTAAGTTTTGTAGAGAGCAAATATGGTACTAATGATGAAATTTTTTGTTGAAGTCACAAAAAAATAAAAGTATCACGCTCTCTAATCTTAGAGGAACTCTATAAATACTAATGAATTTCTGGCTTATGCATATTCCTTCTTACATAGAAAGTGAAATAAAAAGATATATCTTAATGCTCTTGACTGTTTTTCTCTTGTCTTCAAAACATCTTGAGTTTCTTTCTTTCCATATCACCAACCACATACAAGGAGGAATTTTATGCCACCAACTATTTCTTAATTTTTTCCAACTCTTACCTATACAAACAACTCAAAAAAATCTCATATATTTCCAGGCATGGAGCCTCTGACTCTAGCTCAGTTGAGAAACAACTGATATAGCTGATCAGTAATAGGTCAATGCAAAAAAAAGTGCTTAATTCTTGCTATCTTTGTTTTTCTTTATTTTCCTTTTACCTCTCAGCCGCATCTCCTGCTAAACTCCGATAAAAAATATGTTTTCAGCAGTACATAAGATGTATCACACACAAATATGTACTCATTCATTTTCTATCTCAATCTCTATTTGCTTCAGTTTATATTCGGTTGCTCACTACTTTATCACTTATCACGATTATAAACATGCTCGTCAAACAATTTCACTTATTTTCGTCTTTGCACCTCTCGATAGTCCTTTTCCCAATATGATACGAGTTATCTAAGAAAAAATTATCATCAAAGCCCATCACCAATTATCATTGATAAAATCTACCACAAACCATCAATCACATTCAATCCTTGATGAGCCAAGGTCTCACTTAATTGTCAATCTTAAATGTAAGTGCTTTTGTCTATATAAAAGCAGAGAATATATTCTTCCAAGAGGTGTTATTGAAGCGTGCATAAGAAGCTGGGTTATGACTCTAATTCTCCTAAAGATCACCCTCGAATTCTTAAATCTGCTTGTTGAATCTACAGGTGACCCCTCAGCTGGCATAAGTTCTTCAAATTGTGGAAGGAAAGTTCCATCAAGAGAGTGTCTTCCTTTCTATCTTTAGCTGTTCCAAGGATATCAAGAAGGAAAACCGGAAGCATGAGGGAGAATGTAGCAACGTTTCTCCATCCATTCAAATCATCCCGGAAGAACTTCATCCTATTTGACCTGGAGAATAGTGCCAGCTAAAATTGTTGGTAGCATTTTTCAGGTCAGATAGGCTGAAGGTCTTCCAGGAAGATTTGAAGTGATAGAATTACGTTGTTACATTTTCCCTCGCACTTCTTCTTTTCCTTGTCGATGTCCTTGGCACAGCTAATGGTGGAAAAGAAGGTAGTTTTTTGATAGAACTTCTTTTCCACATTTTGAAGAACTTGTGCCAGCGAGAGGTCACCGGTGGATTTGACAAGCAGAGTTGAGAACTTGAGGGTTTAGCTTCAGGACAATTGGAGTCATTCTCCTGGTTTATGATGCACACTTCAATAAGTAATTTCTAATATAAAATTATAATTTCAAAAAGTAAATGTGTGTTGGAACTGAACCCAATCGGCACGCCTAAACGGAGCCCAAGATTCCTTTCCACATCAGGTGTGGACTGTTGGGTTTTGGGTCCACCAGTTAGTCCCACACCCCGGGGACCCTCGATTTTAACTCCGAAATTGCAGCACTTGTCCACCAATTGATGTTCTTACGTGCCCATTTCTATCGAGGGTTGAAAGGCCCAAATAGACTCCGCCAGTTACTAAGGCCCAATATTCCAACACCAACAACTTTAATGCCCCATTTGGTTACAAGCCAATATTACCTGGCTCGGCATGTAACCACTAATAGTTAATTGTAATTAAAGGCTAAATCAATATTCTCCTCTCTCGATGTGGGATTAGTTATAGAGTAATAAGTTGATGTCTTAGTGAGTTTTTCTTCTTTTCTAAATACACCTACTTTGTTCTTTATATTTTTAATTAGCTTCTATATAATCTGTATTAAGCTAATTATTCGCTAGGACTAGGACTAGAATTAATAATAATATTAAAGTATAAATAAAAAATAAAAAAAAACTTAAACAACCCTATAAAAGTGAGCAAATATGGAATTTTGATTATCATGTTATAGGTAAATATTGTTCGCACTATAAAATTCCTGCTAATAATATATGTTAGATGTAGTGAATCAAGAGTTCTTGTGTGTTCTAGTTCCTGTAAATGTAAAAAATAGTGTTGGTTACCTTCGCCTCCCCATTCTTTAAATATTTGTACAAAATATTCCTACTTTTTTTTTAAATGGCCTGTTTAGTTCCATTCCTTCAGAAGCATAAGTGTGTGTTTAGTTTCTTTTTAATATTCTCCTACCAATTTTAGTCACACAGTTATTTCGCCAAATTAAACATCATTGTTCTTTTCCTACTTTCTTGGTTTGGTTAAGTTCCATTAATTTTGATGATTCTTGGTCCTTCATATTTAAAATCCTAAGTCGTACTGCTTTTTTTTTTGTTCCTTTTCTTTGAGTAGGATTACTAGTATATATATATATATAGCTTTATTAAATTTATTTGTTTGAATATGAATTCTGGAATATATTGTCCTTATATCAGTTTGGTCAATTTCCCCACTATATTAGCTTTAAATATGTGAATCATGAGTTAAGTTATAATTGTGATTTGTGCCGTTGTAACTAGCTACTCAAGTATAGTCAAATAATGACCACATTTGAATGGGTGTGGGGGGTAAATAAAATATATGCTTCCCTTCGAAGTTGAAAGTTCTTGTCGTTATGCATCCATAATACTTAGAATCGGATTCATATGCTTGTTCCTTCTACTTGTTAGCTAAAAACGGCTTCAAATTTTAAATGATATATTAATTATTTAACCTCTTATCCCTTAGTTATATTGTGATATATTTAATCTAGTTAATTTGTTAATGTGTAGATGTTCCTAAGAGTTAATTATGCTCATCCCGCTTACTAATTTATTTATTTTTCTTTCTTTGAGTGCACAAAATACGACCGAGTCTTTGAACTCTATCTTCTGCATTGTGTGTTGGGCTGAAGGTCCAACATAGTATTATCTTCCGAGTCAACCCACAACTGACGAATAGAAAAGAGTAAATGGATCCGCAGCCTAACAGTGGGAGCAATAATAACCCAGGGTTACTAGAGTCAAAAGCATTTGTTTTATCTTTATTTCACCGCTCCATTTATTTTGTATATTTTGTGCGGCGCTAATATTTTTAAATACTAGATGAAAAGTAATGACAGTTTTGATTTCCATTTCCTCACATAGATAGTTTCTTCTTATGATGAAACGGTTTCTAAAGCAAAATTTCTTATAATTTTTATCTTACGAAAGTAAAATTACCTGTTAACTTAAAGATATATTTTTTTTTTGGAATAAATAAGTAGTGTCATTGATGGATTGAGGAGTTGAATGATACGTATAATTAAAAATCTCGATAAATCGCATACATTTTGGGAGTTAATCCCTTTTCAATTAGCCAAATTATGAGTTAATTCATGAATTGAATTAACAAATGATTAAAATGTTAATATATATTTAAGTTCATTTTCCAAACAAATTACATCTTTTAGTCACAAATTATTTTAAAAATTCGTCGGTTGACCGCATTTGCTGATTTCCTGAAGTACCTAACACCTTCTTTAGGGAATCACCGGAACGCTTACCCTTTCTCTGGTTTTAAATAAAGGTTTTTAAAATTATCTCTTAAATGGTTTTCTAATTTCCATAATAATTTTTGTAGAGAGCAATTATCATTGATAAAATCTACCACAAACCATCAATCACATTCAATCCTTTGTGAGCCAAGGTCTCACTTAATTGTCAATCTTAAATGTAAGTGCTTTTGTCTATATAAAAGCAGAGAATATATTCTTCCAAGAGGTGTTATTGAAGCGTGCATAAGAAGCTGGGTGATGACTCTAATTCTCCTAAAGCTCACCCTCGAATTCTTAAATCTGCTTGTCGAATCTACAGGTGACCCCTCAGCTGGCATAAGTTCTTCAAATTGTGGAAGGAAAGTTCCATCAAGAGAGTGTCTTCCTTTCCATCTTTAGCTGTTCCAAGGATATCAAGAAGGAAAACCAGAAGCATGAGGGAGTATGTAGCAACGTGTCTCCATCCATTCAAATCATCCCGGAAGAACTTCATCCTATTTGACCTGGAGAATAGTGCCAGCTAAAATTGTTGGTAGCATTTTTCAGGTCAGATAGGCTGAAGTTCTTCCAGGAAGATTTGAACTGATAGAATTCCGTTGTTACATTTTCCCTCGCACTTCTTCTTTTCCTTGTCGATGTCCTTGGCACAGCTAAAGGTGGAAAAGAAGGTAGTTTTTTGATAGAACTTCGTTTCCACATTTTGAAGAACTTGTGCCAGTGAGAGGTCACCGGTGGATTTGACAAGCAGAGTTGAGAACTTGAGGGTTTAGCTTCAGGACAATTGGAGTCATTCTCCTAGTTTATGATGCACACTTCAATAAGTAATTTCTAATATAAAATTATAATTTCAAAAAGTAATTGTGTGTTGGAACTGAACCCAATCGGCACGCCTAAACGGAGCCCAAGATTCCTTTCCACATCAGGTGTGGACTGTTGGGTTTTGGGTCCACCAGTTAGTCCCACACCCCGGGGACCCTCGATTTTAACCCCGAAATTGCAGCACTTGTCCACCAATTGATGTTCTTACGTGCCCATTTCTATCGAGGGTTGAAAGGCCCAAATAGACTCCGCCAGTTACTAAGGCCCAATATTCCAACACCAACAACTTTAATGCCCCATTTGGTTACAAGCCAATATTACCTGGCTCGGCATGTAACCACTAATAGTTAATTGTAATTAAAGGTTAAATCAATATTCTCCTCTCTCGATGTGGGATTAGTTATAGAGTAATAAGTTGATGTCTTAGTGAGTTTTTCTTCTTTTCTAAATACACCTACTTTGTTCTTTATATTTTTAATTAGCTTCTATATAATCTGTATTAAGCTAATTATTCGCTAGGACTAGGACTAGAATTAATAATAATATTAAAGTATAAATAAAAAATTAAAAAAACTTAAACAACCCTATAAAAGTGAGCAAATATGGAATTTTGATTATCATGTTATAGGTAAATATTGTTCGCACTATAAAATTCCTGCTAATAATATATGTTAGATGTAGTGAATCAAGAGTTCTTGTGTGTTCTAGTTCCTGTAAATGTAAAAAATAGTGTTGGTTACCTTCGCCTCCCCATTCTTTAAATATTTGTACAAAATATTCCTACTTGTTATGAAATAATTAAGAAAGAACAAGAATATTGTAGAGAAAGATAGAAGGAGAGAAGTTCTTATTTCTCTTGATGGGATTAAATACAATGAAGGAGAACCCCTCTATTTATAGGGATAATTTCTCCTAACTTTTCTCCAAAAGATAGACTTTCACTATAATATAAACACATGTATCCAATACAACACAAATACCTTTGTAGACATTCACTACAACACAAATATGTTTATAACACTCCCCCTTGAATGTCTATTTGATAGATAATGTGCCTCGTTAAAACCTTACTTGAAAAAACCCAGTGGGAAAAAAATCTAGTGAAGGAAAAAGAGTACACATATCTAATAATACGCATTTTGGCTACCTCGTTAAAAACATTACAAGGAAAACCCAGTGGGACAAAACCTCGTAAGGGAAAAAGAGTACAGCGCGTATTAACTCCCCCTAATGAGAACATCTTTGAATCTTTGCATCCCGATCTTCTGCACAATTTTCTTGAAAGTTGCAGTTGGTAGAGATTTGGTGAATAAATCAGCCACATTATCACTTGAACGAATCTGTTGCACATTGATATCACCATTCTTTTGGAGCTCATGTGTGTAGAAAAACATTGGCGAGATGTGCTTCGTTCTATCTCCTTTTATGAATCCTCCCTTTAGTTGTGCTATGCATGCAACATTATCTTCATACAAAATTGTGGGTACTTTGTCACAGTTCAAACCACATTTTTCTCTAATGAGATGTATCATGGACCTCAACCACACACATTCTCGGCTTGCTTCATGAATAGCTATTATCTCAGCATGATTTGATGAAGTAGCTACGAGAGACTGCTTTGTACATCTCCAAGATATTGCAGTACCTCCACATATGAACACGTAGCCAGTTTGAGATCGAGCTTTGTGTGGGTCAGATAAATACCCAACATCAGCATAACCAACAAGATCGGGACTTGCTAACAAATTAACTGAATGTTATGCCTTGTAGTATTAGCAAGATATATTAGTGCATCAATCACACTAAGATATGGTACTTCAGGACCAAGGATTTCCTCATATAAGAATTATCAACAAGTTTAAAGAAACTTGTAAATGCTTCAGGCATTTCGAATCCTTCATGATTTTCGTACAAATTTTGTCAAGTGATAACATTAATTAGTATTTAAATGCGTGACATCTTCTAGTGTCTGGACTACAGGTCCAATAAGCTTTATGCTTATCAATACGCATCATTTCACTTGATAATTATTTCTACATCAACATGCTTTAATAGACTTAGAATTCAGATCCTCACAATCTTTTACAATATTGCGCACTATATTGTATCAAAAATATCATCGACGATCAGTTCCAATGCGACATAAATTATTGAGATCTCTTCATTTTTCGTCATTTTCAGGTACCTGAACCTTTGCCAAGGTTTTATGAAGTGTTATGTCGTGGTGCTTTCTTAAAGCACTTGCCTCATCATTATGACCATCTTAATCACTTGCTCCTCTCCTTCTTCAAGAAGTTCTATATTTGGAACCGTTTGGTCTATCACGCTTCAGGCGTCTCATAGACTCTGTCCTTCAAGGACTTTTCATTGGAGCATTTGCAACTGAATTATAAAATAGAGTTAGCAAATATATCTGGTAATTGATTTGCAATATTTTGCAACTGAATTATCTATTGAACTTTAAGTTCACTTTTTCTTTTTCCCGAGGATCTAGATAATTCATCCCACACTCAATTTTCAGTTGCTAATCACTTATTCCCCTAATGTTAGAAAAACTAACATTTACCCCCCAAGCTCATTTGGAGACCCATCTTTGTGCGTTGTGGTGGGGCAATTGAATCATATATCACACATTCAAATTTTTAGATAGAATTATTTGGTCTCTGACCCTGAACCAATTGTGATAGGGGAACCTTGTTGGCTTGATACATTCAAGTGTTGCTATATGTTAAATAAACATATCTCATACCAAATTTTATTTGGGAGTTTTATTCTCATAACCAATGATTTAGCTATAATTGGAGGCATACAATTTTTGCTAAACCAACATAGATATGAATCAGCATTATCAACATGATTTTATAATTTGGAACTATGCTCTTAATTTAATAATTCGAGTAACAACCTTACAAAAATCAATTGCAAGTTGATATCAAAACACATGTGACCATACCATAGATGCATCTATTAGCAAACGGTTCACATGGTAGGTGAATGGGCCCATATTCACCTTTTTATAAGTTTCAAAATTTCACGGAATATAATTCCAATCTTAGCTGATCAAGATCATTCTATCACGAGAACAAGCAACACAAGAGAATTCTTGAAGAATATTTTATTTTTTCAACATATAGCCACGTGAATTCTCAATTATTTTGCATCACATTTGAAACGGGATGGCCAACCGGTTATGCCAACTTATTTCAGTAAACTTCTAGTTTACTTTCGTATGTGATTTCATCATCATACCCATATTTATGTACTACAAATAAAAAAACCGGCGGGTAATCTTTTACATAAATATTTATAACCCGCTTCAATTGTAGTAGCATGAAGATATCAGATCTTCACATAATTTATAGTCTCATTTTTTTTTTCAATGTACTTGAAACTTATAAGTTTCCTTTTGAGACTTACTTCAACAATTTCATTCCTTCAAGTAGTAATACATTAGCTCTTCCGGAGCTCTCAATTAATTTTGTATACTACCACATATTCAATCATATCAACATCATTAATAGTTTCTCCACATAGTTTCAACTTAGAAACAATTTTGAATGTTGATGAGCTATACTCATGAACACACTTATAGTCTTGATGGATCCAATCATATCATGCCTTTATGACCATCTTCTGGTGGTCATACTTTTTTTTTAGGCTATTCCACAAAACAAGTGGATCCTTAATCGTGATATATTCAATTTTAAGAAATTCGTCAAGATGATGACGCAAGAATATCATAGCATTAGCATGATCTTAATTTGATGCTTTATTTTCACTTTTAATGGTGTCTCCAAGACCCATTGCATCCATATGGATTTTTGATGCTTTGTTTTCACTTTTAATGGTGTCTCCAAGACCCATTGTATCCATATGAATTTTTGATGCTTTGCTTTCACTTTTAATGGTGTCTCCAATACCCATTGCATACATATGAATTTTTGATGCTTTGATTTTACTTCAGGGACTAGATCTGTATTAGATCTATATTTGTAACATTTATCAAAAGTTCTCAATTTCTCATTCTTCAGGAATGGAACATGATCATCTAAATATTCCTTAACCACATAAGGTATGATAGCTTAAAACCTCTTTTAAGATATTGCTACTTCGTGAGCAAATCGAGGTATGCATAGATGATTTCTCTTACATATTTTCACAATATTGTTCTGCTGGAACAAATAAATTTTCATAATATTGTTCTTCTAGAACAAATATATTTTTCATAATATTGTTCTTCTGGAACAATTATGAGGCATGAATTGCCAAGTGAATCAATAAGTCGTTCTTCAAGTTCATATACAAAATCGATATTGTTATTAATAAATACATAAATATCAAGAAATACTAACCTTCATCTTTCTAAGAAAACTTTGATTTTTCTTACCTCAGATCTTTCAAAGTGAGTGTTCAAGGTAGAGACTCGTGCTAATAACGTGTTATGAAATAATAAAGAAAGAACAAGAATATTGTAGAGAAAGATAGAAGGAGAGAAGTTCTTATTTCTCTTGCTGGAATTAAATACAATGAAGGAGAACCCCTCTATTTATAGGGATAATTTCTCCTAACTTTTCTCCAAAAGATAGACTTTCACTATAATATAAACACATGTATCCAATACAACACAAATACCTTTGTAGATATTCACTACAACACAAATATGTTTATAACACTACTTTTTTTTAAATGGCCTGTTTAGTTCCATTCCTTCAGAAGCATAAGTGTGTGTTTAGTTTCTTTTTAATATTCTCCTACCGATTTTAGTCACACAGTTATTTCGCCAAATTAAACATCATTGTTCTTTTCCTACTGTCTTGGTTTGGTTAAGTTCCATTAATTTTGATGATTCTTGGTCCTTCATATTTAAAATCCTAAGTCGTACTGCTTTTTTTTTGTTCCTTTTCTTTGAGTAGGATTACTAGTATATATATATATAACTTTATTAAATTTATTTGTTTGAATATGAATTTTGGAATATATTGTCCTTATATCAGTTTGGTCAATTTCCCCACTATATTAGCTTTAAATATGTGAATCATGAGTTAAGTTATAATTGTGATTTGTGCCGTTGTAACTAGCTACTCAAGTATAGTCAAATAATGACCACATTTGAATGGGTGTGGGGGGTAAATAAAATATATGCTTCCCTTCGAAGTTGAAAGTTCTTGTCGTTATGCATCCATAATACTTAGAATCGGGTTCATATGCTTGTTCCTTCTACTTGTTAGCTAAAAACGGCTTCAAATTTTAAATGATATATTAATTGTTTAACCTCTTATCCCTGAGTTATATTGTGATATATTTAATCTAGTTAATTTGTTAATGTGTAGATGTTCCTAAGAGTTAATTATGCTCATCCCGCTTACTAATTTATTTATTTTTCTTTCTTTGAGTGCATAAAATACGACCGAGTCTTTGAACTCTATCTTCTGCATTGTGTGTTGGGCTGAAGGTCCAACATAGTATTATCTTCCGAGTCAACCCACAACTGACGAATAGAAAAGAGTAAATGGATCCGCAGCCTAACAGTGGGAGCAATAATAACCCAGGGTTACTACAGTCAAAAGCATTTGTTTTATCTTTATTTCACCGCTCCATTTATTTTGTATATTTTGTGCGGCGCTAATATTTTAAAATATTTTTAAATACTAGATGAAAAGTAATGACAGTTTTGATTTCCATTTCCTCACATAGATAGTTTCTTCTTATGATGAAACGGTTTCTAAAGCAAAATTTCTTATAATTTTTATCTTACGAAAGTAAAATTACTTGTTAACTTAAAGATATTTATTTATTTTTTTGGAATAAATAAGTAGTGTCATTGATGGATTGAGGAGTTGAATAATACGTATAATTAAAAATCTCGATAAATCGCATACATTTAGGGAGTTAATCCCTTTTCAATTAGCCAAATTATGAGTTAATTCATGAATTGAATTAACAAATGACTAAAATGTTAATATATATTTAAGTTCATTTTCCAAACAAATTACATCTTTTAGTCACAAATTATTTTAAAAATTCATCGGTTGACCGCATTTGCTGATTTCCTGAAGTGCCTAACACCTTCTTTAGGGAATCACCGGAACGCTTACCCTTTCTCTGGTTTTAAATAAAGGTTTTTAAAATTATCTCTTAAATGGTTTTCTAATTTCCATAATAAGTTTTGTAGAGAGCAATTATCATTGATAAAATCTACCACAAACCATCAATCACATTCAATCCTTTGTGAGCCAAGGTCTCACTTAATGTCAATGTTAAATGTAAGTGCTTTTGTCTATATAAAAGCAAAGAATATATTCTTCCAATAGGTGTTATTGAAGCGTGCATAAGAAGCTGGGTGATGACTCTAATTCTCCTAAATCTCACCCTCGAATTCTTAAATCTGCTTGTCGAATCTACAAGTGACCCCTCAGCTGGCATAAGTTCTTCAAATTGTGGAAGGAAAGTTCCATCAAGAGAGTGTCTTCCTGTCCATCTTTAGCTGTTCCAAGGATATCAAGAAGGAAAATCAGAAGCACGAGGGAGAATGTAGCAACGTGTCTCCATCCATTCAAATCATCCCGGAAGAACTCCATCCTATTTGACCTGGAGAATAGTGCCAGCTAAAATTGTTGGTAGCATTTTTCAGGTCAGATAGGCTGAAGGTCTTCCAGGAAGATTTGAAGTAATAGAATTCCGTTGTTACATTTTCCCTCGCACTTCTTCTTTTCCTTGTCGATGTCCTTGGCACAACTAAAGGTGGAAAAGAAGGTAGTTTTTTGATAGAACTTTGTTTCCACATTTTGAAGAACTTGTGCCAGCGAGAGGTCACCGGTGGATTTGACAAGCAGAGTTGAGAACTTGAGGGTTTAGCTTCAGGACAATTGGAGTCATTCTCCTTGTTTATGATGCACACTTCAATAAGTAATTTCTAATATAAAATTATAATTTCAAAAAGTAATTGTGTGTTGGAACTGAACCCAATCGGCACGCCTAAACGGAGCCCAAGATTCCTTTCCACATCAGGTGTGGACTGTTGGGTTTTGGGTCCACCAGTTAGTCCCACACCCCGGGGACCCTAGATTTTAACCCCGAAATTGCAGCACTTGTCCACCAATTGATGTTCTTACGTGCCCATTTCTATCGAGGGTTGAAAGGCCCAAATAGACTCCGCCAGTTACTAAGGCCCAATATTCCAACACCAACAACTTTAATGCCCCATTTGGTTACAAGCCAATATTACCTGGCTCGGCATGTAACCACTAATAGTTAATTGTAATTAAAGGCTAAATCAATATTCTCCTCTCTCGATGTGGGATTAGTTATAGAGTAATAAGTTGATGTCTTAGTGAGTTTTTCTTCTTTTCTAAATACACCTACTTTGTTCTTTATATTTTTAATTAGCTTCTATATAATCTGTATTAAGCTAATTATTCGCTAGGACTAGGACTAGAATTAATAATAATATTAAAGTATAAATAAAAAATAAAAAAAAACTTAAACAACCCTATAAAAGTGAGCAAATATGGAATTTTGATTATCATGTTATAGGTAAATATTGTTCGCACTATAAAATTCCTGCTAATAATATATGTTAGATGTAGTGAATCAAGAGTTCTTGTGTGTTCTAGTTCCTGTAAATGTAAAAAATAGTGTTGGTTACCTTCGCCTCCCCATTCTTTAAATATTTTTACAAAATATTCCTACTTTTTTTTAAATGGCCTGTTTAGTTCCATTCCTTCAGAAGCATAAGTGTGTGTTTAGTTTCTTTTTAATATTCTCCTACCAATTTTAGTCACACAGTTATTTCGCCAAATTAAACATCATTGTTCTTTTCCTACTGTCTTGGTTTGGTTAAGTTCCATTAATTTTGATGATTCTTGGTCCTTCATATTTAAAATCCTAAGTCGTACTGCTTTTTTTTTGTTCCTTTTCTTTGAGTAGGATTATTAGTATATATATATATATAGCTTTATTAAATTTATTTTTTTGAATATGAATTCTGGAATATATTGTCCTTATATCAGTTTGGTCTATTTCCCCACAATATTAGCTTTAAATATGTGAATCATGAGTTAAGTTATAATTGTGATTTGTGCCGTTGTAACTAGCTACTCAAGTATAGTCAAATAATGACCACATTTGAATGGGTGTGGGGGGTAAATAAAATATATGCTTCCCTTCGAAGTTGAAAGTTCTTGTCGTTATGCATCCATAATACTTAGAATCGGGTTCATATGCTTGTTCCTTCTACTTGTTAGTTAAAAACGGCTTCAAATTTTAAATGATATATTAATTGTTTAACCTCTTATCCCTGAGTTATATTGTGATATATTTAATCTAGTTAATTTGTTAATGTGTAGATGTTCCTAAGAGTTAATTATGCTCATCCCGCTTACTAATTTATTTATTTTTCTTTCTTTGAGTGCATAAAATACGACCGAGTCTTTGAACTCTATCTTCTGCATTGTGTGTTGGGCTGAAGGTCCAACATAGTATTATCTTCCGAGTCAACCCACAACTGACGAATAGAAAAGAGTAAATGGATCCGCAGCCTAACAGTGGGAGCAATAATAACCCAGGGTTACTAGAGTCAAAAGCATTTGTTTTATCTTTATTTCACCGCTCCATTTATTTGGTATATTTTGTGCGGCGCTAATATTTTAAAATATTTTTAAATACTAGATGAAAAGTAATGACAGTTTTGATTTCCATTTCCTCACATAGATAGTTTCTTCTTATGATGAAACGGTTTCTAAAGCAAAATTTCTTATAATTTTTATCTTACGAAAGTAAAATTACCTGTTAACTTAAAGATATTTATTTTTTTTTGGAATAAATAAGTAGTGTCATTGATGGATTGAGGAGTTGAATGATACGTATAATTAAAAATCTCGATAAATCGCTTACATTTAGGGAGTTAATCCCTTTTCAATTAGCCAAATTATGAGTTAATTCATGAATTGAATTAACAAATGATTAAAATGTTAATATATATTTAAGTTCATTTTCCAAACAAATTACATCTTTTAGTCACAAATTATTTTAAAAATTCGTGGGTTGACCACATTTGCTGATTTCCTGAAGTGCCTAACACCTTCTTTAGGGAATCACCGGAACGCTTACCCTTTCTCTGGTTTTAAATAAAGGTTTTTAAAATTATCTCTTAAATGGTTTTCTAATTTCCATAATAAGTTTTGTAGAGAGCAATTATCATTGATAAAATCTACCACAAACCATCAATCACATTCAATCCTTTGTGAGCCAAGGTCTCACTTAATTGTCAATGTTAAATGTAAGTGCTTTTGTCTATATAAAAGCAGAGAATATATTCTTCCAAGAGGTGTTATTGAAGCGTGCATAAGAAGCTGGGTGATGACTCTAATTCTCCTAAAGCTCACCCTCGAATTCTTAAATCTGCTTGTCGAATCTACAGGTGACCCCTCAGCTGGCATAAGTTCTTCAAATTGTGGAAGGAAAGTTCCATCAAGAGAGTGTCATCCTTTCCATCTTTAGCTGTTCCAAGGATATCAAGAAGGAAAACCAGAAGCATGAGGGAGAATGTAGCAACGTGTCTCCATCCATTCAAATCATCCCGGAAGAACTCCATCCTATTTGACCTGGAGAATAGTACCAGCTAAAATTGTTGGTAGCATTTTTCAGGTCAGATAGGCTGAAGGTCTTCCAGGAAGATTTGAAGTGATAGAATTCCGTTGTTACATTTTCCCTCGCACTTCTTCTTTTCCTTGTCGATGTCCTTGGCACAGCTAATGGTGGAAAAGAAGGTAGTTTTTTGATAGAACTTTGTTTCCACATTTTGAAGAACTTGTGCCAGCGAGAGGTCACCGGTGGATTTGACAAGCAGAGTTGAGAACTTGAGGGTTTAGCTTCAGGACAATTGGAGTCATTCTCCTGGTTTATGATGCACACTTCAATAAGTAATTTCTAATATAAAATTATAATTTCAAAAAGTAATTGTGTGTTGGAACTGAACCCAATCGGCACGCCTAAACGGAGCCCAAGATTCCTTTCCACATCAGGTGTGGACTGTTGGGTTTTGGGTCCACCAGTTAGTCCCACACCCCGGGGACCCTCGATTTTAACCCCGAAATTGCAGCACTTGTCCACCAATTGATGTTCTTACGTGCCCATTTCTATCGAGGGTTGAAAGGCCCAAATAGACTCCGCCAGTTACTAAGGCCCAATATTCCAACACCAACAACTTTAATGCCCCATTTGGTTACAAGCCAATATTACCTGGCTCGGCATGTAACCACTAATAGTTAATTGTAATTAAAGGCTAAATCAATATTCTCCTCTCTCGATGTGGGATTAGTTATAGAGTAATAAGTTGATGTCTTAGTGAGTTTTTCTTCTTTTCTAAATACACCTACTTTGTTCTTTATATTTTTAATTAGCTTCTATATAATCTGTATTAAGCTAATTATTCGCTAGGACTAGGACTAGAATTAATAATAATATTAAAGTATAAATAAAAAATTAAAAAAACTTAAACAACCCTATAAAAGTGAGCAAATATGGAATTTTGATTATCATGTTATAGGTAAATATTGTTCGCACTATAAAATTCCTGCTAATAATATATGTTAGATGTAGTGAATCAAGAGTTCTTGTGTGTTCTAGTTCCTGTAAATGTAAAAAATAGTGTTGGTTACCTTCGCCTCCCCATTCTTTTAATATTTGTACAAAATATTCCTACTTTTTTTTAAATGGCCTGTTTAGTTCCATTCCTTCAGAAGCATAAGTGTGTGTTTAGTTTCTTTTTAATATTCTCCTACCGATTTTAGTCACACAGTTATTTCGCCAAATTAAACATCATTGTTCTTTTCCTACTGTCTTGGTTTGGTTAAGTTCCATTAATTTTGGTGATTCTTGGTCCTTCATATTTAAAATCCTAAGTCGTACTACTTTTTTTTTTGTTCCTTTTCTTTGAGTAGGATTACTAGTATATATATATATAGCTTTATTAAATTTATTTGTTTGAATATGAATTCTGGAATATATTGTCCTTATATCAGTTTGGTCAATTTCCCCACTATATTAGCTTTAAATATGTGAATCATGAGTTAAGTTATAATTGTGATTTGTGTCGTTGTAACTAGCTACTCAAGTATAGTCAAATAATGACCACATTTGAATGGGTGTGGGGGGTAAATAAAATATATGCTTCCCTTCGAAGTTGAAAGTTCTTGTCGTTATGCATCCATAATACTTAGAATCGGGTTCATATGCTTGTTCCTTCTGCTTGTTAGCTAAAAACGGCTTCAAATTTTAAATGATATATTAATTGTTTATCTTCTTATCCCTGAGTTATATTGTGATATATTTAATCTAGTTAATTTGTTAATGTGTAGATGTTCCTAAGAGTTAATTATGCTCATCCCGCTTACTAATTTATTTATTTTTCTTTCTTTGAGTGCATAAAATACGATCGAGTCTTTGAACTCTATCTTCTGCATTGTGTGTTGGGCTGAAGGTCCAACATAGTATTATCTTCCGAGTCAACCCACAACTGACGAATAGAAAAGAGTAAATGGATCCGCAGCCTAACAGTGGGAGCAATAATAACCCAGGGTTACTAGAGTCAAAAGCATTTGTTTTATCTTTATTTCACCGCTCTATTTATTTTGTGTATTTTGTGCGACGCTAATATTTTAAAATATTTTTAAATACTATGTTACACCCAGTAAATTCTTGACATGTAGATGGCCTATTCGCGTGTGTGTTAAGAGTTTTAGAATGCCATACATGCTAGAAAAAGGCCTGGGGAAAGATCGGACAAGCGCCAAGTCGGTGCGTCGCAAGGCAAAATTCGACTTATAAATCGCATTCCAGGAATGCGACGTATAGGTCCCATCTATATAAGCCCCCAACTTTGGTTTTAATGTTAAAATTCTTATAATTTCCACCGAAAACAGAGAGAAAATCGGAGAGGAAGAGGAAAGAAGGTTTCTTGATAATTTCCGTCCGATTACGCCATCAAACGCGGTCCAAACTTGAATTAATCTTAGATACCGAGGTATTAAGTAGCAAGGAGCATTCCTACGGATTTAGTTTCATGAAATTCGGCTGGCAAATCATCGTGCTACTGAGCTAAGGTAAGTGGAATTGCTCCAAATTAGTGTCAATCTACTCCTAGCCTTAAAATGAGTATTTCTCCCTTCTGGACTTTCGAGAAATAGCGAGTTTTCGACCGTTTTTCGATAAGCCAAAGTTTGGGCTATATATATATCGAAAGTGATGTTTTCTTTCGGAATATTAGTGTATTTAGTTCTAATTGATATATATATATATATATATATATATATATATATATATATATATATATATATATGAATGCAGTTGGGGGAAATCGCAAAAGTACTGGCTGAACTACGCCAGTTAATCGGAAACTTCGAAGCGTAGGTATGTAAAGCTAATTTCCTTCGGCAAGTTAGTAATCCAGTACAATAAATAGCGTGAGGTGTAGAAAAAAGAATTCAAAAGTCGAGAATTGAGTCCAGTATGAGTTTAGCAAGCGTGTTTTGAATTTAGCAAGCATGTTTATAATATTATGATATATATATATATATATATATATATATATTCAGAATAAAAGTTAGCAAAGCAATATCAGACAGTCAGATAATATCTCAGTTACAGTATAGCCAGACAGCCAGATAATATCTCAGATACAGTATAGCCAGCAGTCAGATAACATCTCAGACACAATATAGTTCAGTATGAGAATCAGTATAATGTAGAAAGGGAGTTCAGAATGAGAAATCAAAATACAGATAGTATTTTCAGTTTAAACATGCTTGCTATATGTGATTATTGTTTGTTGAGACCTGTTTGTGTTATGAGGGCACCCTTTGAGCATCCTCACCCCCCTTGGGTTGGTAACTGTGTCGACCCACCGTGAGGGTGGGGAAACGTCACTCCAAGGAGTGGCATGCCGTCCACAGTAGGACGACGATGGGATGGAGCATTCCCCATATCAGGCTGATCAGCATAACAGTATAGCTTACCCTGTTGTGCGTTGCACCCAGGGGACAGATTACAGATACAGACACAGTTACAGTTTACAGATAACAGTACAGGAGTCCTCCAGGCTCAGACACAGTTATTTATATTAGAGGCCATAGCCCGAGCTGGAGACCCAGGGGGCCGGTAGAGGTGCTGGTAGTTAGTAGACGAGTGGAGTGATTTATTTTTGGATGGTTTTGACTCGGGTAGGGGTATATAGATTGTTTGTTGGTTGGCACCTTCCGGCTTATGGGGGATGGTATTGGTCCTTGCTTGTTATATATATGTATATATATGTTATTTATTAGCTAATAGACAGCAGATCGTCACGTCGACAGGTATGCTCCTGCCTTATTCTCAGTACAGAAAAACCTGTTTTAGATTCTATCAGTTCAAACAGTTTCAGATATCTTCTACTATTCAGAGTTTCTAGTTATGTTGTTTATATTCAGTTATGATCAGTTTGCTTTGCATACTCAGTACTAGTGGTACTGACGCCTGTTTGGGTGCCGCATTACTTGCCTGCAGGTACTCATAGACGAGGAGCCAATCCCTCGTGATTCCAGCCAGCTCATAGAGTCATCAGCTCCTGTCATCCGGAGCTTGATATTCAGAGATGTAGTTCATTTTCTTTTGTTGTATAATACGTGTAGGTCGGGGCCCTGTCCTGACCATTTTATAAGTATTCTTAGAGGCTTGCAGATTGTGTATATATATCTCCCTGTGGTTAGTTGTGCCGGTCGTGTGGGGCCGTGCGTTTGTTTAGCTGTTTAGTGTTGTTGATTGCGTTGGCCGTGTGGGGCCGTATTCAGATAGTAGTGGTGACCTTGCCGGTCACGTAGATGTTCAGATTCATTATATTGAGTTAGAGATAACTAGACAGCATGGTGACCTTGTCGGCTCGCATAGGTTTCCCTATATGAGAATGATTCTGGTTAGCTGATGTTACAGTACAAGTGGCTTTAGGCCCAGTCGGCCGGAGGCTATATTTACAGCCGTTATATAGCCCGTTGATTCCATGAATCTGAGTTAGAGCTAGCCAGACACCAGATGTGCTTAGGCACAATAGTCTAGCAGTCCAAGTCCTAATAGGGCACCAGGTGCCAGTCATATCCCCCAAGGCGGGGCGTGATATACTAGATGAAAAGTAATGACAGTTTTGATTTTCATTTCCTCACATAGATAGTTTCTTCTTATGATGAAACGTTTTCTAAAGCAAAATTTTTTATAATTTTTATCTTATGAAAGTAAAATTACCTGTTAACTTAAAGATATTTTTTTTTTTGGAATAAATAAGTAGCGTCATTGATGGATTGAGGAGTTGAATGATACGTATAATTAAAAATCTCAATAAATCATATACATTAGGAGTTAATCCCTTTTCAATTAGCCAAATTATGAGTTAATTCATGAATTGAATTAAAAAATGATTAAAATGCTAATATATTTAAGTTCATTTTCCAAATAAATTACATCTTTTAGTCACAAATTATTTTAAAAATTCGTCGGTTAACCGCATTTGCGGATTTCCTGAAGTGGCTAACACCTTCTTTAGGGAATCACCGGAATGCTTACCCTTTCTCTGGTTTTAAATAAAGGTTTTTAAAATTATCTCTTAAATGATTTTCTAATTTCCATAATAATTAGGTTGCGACTCAAATTTTAAAATTAAATTTGCCAATTTATGGAACGTTTTCGGATATGAATTCGAAAACGAGTCGTAACAATTATATTAATTTCATATCATATGCTCTCAAAATAAATGACAATTTTAGAAATTATACTTATGTATCTTATCTCAAAATGATTGATATAATTTATTGCTTTTCTTTGTTAAATTCCTAGAGTTTTGAAAACACAAGTTTTTAAAGAATTTTACTGTAGAAATCTTAAGAAAATAATTGAGGAGGATCAAAACTAAATGTATATTTGTAATTGCTCCTTTTTAACTAAATATGTATATAATTTTAAGGAAACAAAATAAACTAAGAATATTTTTCATTTAACCATTTATTAGATAAAAGATGATTTTTTGAAAAAATATGACTGCATTAATAATGTTATTTTTATTAATTAAGCAAAGAATTAGTTTGTTTTTTTTTTGTTTCATTGGACACTAAAAATGTCAAGTCAATTTAAGAATTTTGCTTCGAGTCTAGCGATTGAGAGACTCATATTTGGGCTTTTTAAAAAAAATCATATTATTAATCTCTTTACGCAAAGAGAAATTTTATAAATAAACTAATTATTAAATACTAATGAATTTCTGGCTTATGCATATTCCTTCTTACATAGAAAGTGAAATAAAAAGATATAGTCTTAATCCTCTTGACTGTTTTTCTCTTGTCTTCAGAACATCTTGAGTTTCTTTCTTTCCGTATCACCAACCACATATAAGGAGGAATTTTATGGCACTAGCTATTTCTTCATTTTTTTCAACTCTTACCTATACAAACAACTCAAAAAAATCTCATATATTCCCAGGCGTGGAGCCTCTGATTCTAGCTCAGTTGAGAAACAACTGATATAGTTGATCAGTAATAGGTCAATGCAAAAAAGGGTGCTTAATTCTTTCTATCTTTGTTTTTCTTTATTTCGATGTCATTATGGGTATGGATTGGTTAGTGTCGTATTGTGCCAACGTAGAATTCTGGACCAAGACGGTCCGATTCCACTTTCCAAGGGAGGCAGTACGAGAGTGGAGGGGCCGCACAACTACGCCATAAGGTAGGTTTATTTCCTACCGTCAGGCGAGGAAGTTGATAGCTAGGGATGCATTTACCACCTAATCAGAGTCTAAGATGTTCGGGTTGAGCCTCCAACTCTCCAGTCTGTTCCAGTGGTTAATGAATTCCCTGACGTATTCCTAGACGAGCTACCTGGTATTCCCCCAGAAAGAGAAATAGATTTTGCAATTAATTTGCTACCAAGTACTCAACCCATATCAATTCCTCCGTATCATATGGCTCCTGCTGAACTCAGAGAATTAAAGGAGCAGCTGAAAGATCTGTTATATAAGGGCTTTATTAGGCCGAGTACTTCACCTTGGGGTGCGCCAGTTCTATTTGTGAGGAAGAAGGATGGCTCACTCTGCATGTGTATAGACTACGGGCAGTTGAATAAGGTTACAGTCAAGAATAAGCATCCGCTTCCCAGAATAGATGATTTGTTTGATTAGCTACAGGGGGCCAGATATTTCTCCAAGATTGACTTACGATCCGGATACTATCAGGTTCAAGTTTGTGAAAGAGACATTCCGAAGACTGCCCTCAGGACCAGATATGGCCATTTTGAATTCCTAGTCATGTCCTTTGGGCTGACGAATGCCCCAGCAGTATTTATGGACCTGATGAACAGCATCTTCAGACCGTACCTGGACCTGTTCGTGATAGTGTTTATCGACGATATTCTGGTATATTCTCACTCTGAGGCAGACCACCAGGATCATTTGCGAATGGTCCTCCAGATTCTCAGGGACCGTCATTTGTATGCCAAGTTCTATAAATGTGAATTTTGGTTGAACTCAGTATCTTTCTTGGGGCATATTGTGTCGGATGCTGGTATACAGGTAGACATGCAGAAAATAGAAGCAGTAAAAACATGGCCTAGACCTACCACTCCGATCGAAGTCCGTAGTTTTTTTGGATTAGCAGGGTACTACAGAAGATTTTTTGGGGGATTCTCCATCATAGAGGCGCCTTTGACCAAGCTGACGCAAAAAATAGTAAAGTTTCAGTGGACAGAGGCATGTGAGCAGAGTTTTCAGGAATTAAAAGACAGATTGACCTCCGCCCCAGTATTAGCATTGTCAGAAGGTAAAGAGGGTTATGCAGTTTATTGTGACGCTTCAGGTATTGGGTTAGGATGTGTGTTGATGCAGCATGGTAAGGTAATTGCTTATGCTTCCAGACAGCTGAGGAAACATGAAAAGAATTATCCTACCCACGACCTGGAACTAGTCGCAGTGATCCACGCTCTAAAGATATGAAGACATTACTTGTACGACATCTATGTGGATATTTTCACTAATCATAAGAGCCTACAATATATCTTTACTCAGAGAGAGTTGAATTTACGGCAACGTCGCTGGTTGGAATTGCTGAAAGATTATGATGTAAGTATTCTGTATCACTCAGGAAGAGTCAACGTAGTAGCAGATGCCCTCAGCTACAAATCTATGGGGAGTTTGGTGTACTTGCAACCCGAGCAACGGGAGTTGGCTAGAGAAATACACCAGTTAGCTAGTTTAGCCGTTCGTCTAGAAGAAATAGAGGACAACAGAGCGGTAATTCAGAACACCGCAGTGTCTTCATTAGTTGTGGAGGTAAAGGAATGGCAGTATGAGGATCCTGACCTAGTTCAGCTTAAAGACCGAGTTCAGCAAGGAAAAGCACCGGATTTTCAGGTAACTGAGGATGAAATGTTGTGATTTAAAGGCCGCCTTTGTGTTCCAGATATTTCAGGGCTTCGCCAGCAGATTATGAGCGAAGTACATTACGCCTGCTATTCTGTCCACCCAGGCGCGACGAAAATGTACCACGATATTAAAGAAATCTACTGGTGGCCAGGTATGAAGAGGGAAATAGCAGAATTCGTAGCTCAGTGTCCTAACTGGCAGCAAGTAAAAGAGGAACACCAGAAACCAAGCGGATTGACTCAAGACATAGCTGTGCCTCTTTGGAAGTGGGAAGCAGTAAATATGGATTTTGTAGCAGGATTACCCCGTACCAGACATAGAAATGACTCGATTTGGGTAATTGTTGACAGACTGACAAAATCATCCCATTTTCTGCCAGTAAGGGCTACTTTCTCCGCCTAAGATTATGCTGAGTTGTATATCAAAGAAGTAGCCAGACTGCATGGTGTTCTAGTATCCATTGTCTCTGACAGAGGGGCGCAATTTACAGCTAAATTTTGGCAATCATTTCAGAAAGGCCTGGGAACACAGATTAATATGAGCACAACATTCCACTATCAGACAGATGGGCAGCCAGAACGCACTATTCAGACGCTCGAGGATATGTTACGAGGGTGTGTATTGGACTTTGGAGGTAGTTGGGATGAGCACCTACCACTTATTGAGTTTGCTTATAACAATAGCTATCACTCAGCTATCCAGATGGCGCCCTATGAGGCTTTGTGTGGGCGAAAATGCAGATCGCCAGTTGGCTGGTTTGAAGTAGGAGAGTCAGCGCTGATTGGGCCGGATATTATTCATCAGTCAGAAGAAAAGGTAAAGCTTATCAGAGAACGCCTACTGACTGCTCAGAGCTGCCAGAAATCGTATGCTGATGAGCGGCGCAGAAACATGGAATTTAACGTGAATGACTGGGTGTTTTTGAAAGTTTCTCCAATGAAAGGGGTGATGAGATTCGGCAAGAAAGGTAAGCTCAGCCCGAGATTTGTTGGGCCCGATCAGATTCGTCGAAGAATAGGCCAAGTGGCATGCGAGTTGAACTTACCTCCAGAATTAGAGTTTGTTCATCCAGTTTCCACGTGTCTATGTTAAGGAAGTATATAGGAGACCCCTCCAGAGTTGTTCCAGTTCAGGATGTCCAGGTTATGGAAGAGCTGGCTTATGAAGAGGTTCCAGTAGCCATACTAGACAGGCAAATTCGCAGGTTGAGAACTAAAGACATTGCTTCTGCCAAAGTATTATGGAGTAATAGGAACCGAGAGGAGATGACTTGGGAAGCAGAGGAAGATATGAAAGTTAGATATCCTCAATTTTTCCACACTTAATCAGCTAGAGGTACGTTAGTATTGTTGTTTTATGAATTGCCTTATATTATGTGAATAAATGAAATAGTTGGCTTTTGTGATGAATATTAGTGTTGCGTGGAGTACCTGTATTGGACTTTTCTGTGTTTCGGGATTTTTGAGATAGTCCATATTACAGGGGAAACTATGCCGAAATCTTTCTAGAATAAGTCAAGTAAGTTGAAATTCTTGCAAGTAGAAGTTTACGTTCGAGGACAAATGTTCTTAAGGGTGGGAGGATGTTACACCCCATAAACTTTTGACATGTAGATGGCCTATTCGTATGTTGGTTAAGAGTTTTAGAATGCCATACATGCTAGAAAAAGGCCCAGTGAAAGACCGGACAAGCGCCAAGTCGGAGAGTCGCAAGAGGGAGCCAGGCAGAACCCCTCCGCGATGGCAATGTGTCACGGAGAGGGGGGGCCTCCACGATGACTGGCATGTCACAGAGGCCCTATTCAGGCCCCAAGTATAAAAGGCCTCCCACTTCGGTTTTTAACCATTTATCTCCTTTTAATTTTCAGAAACGAACAGAGAATAGAGGGCACGAGAGAATTCAATAAAATTTCATCCATTTACTCTATTAAACGTGGTCCAAACTCGAATTAATCGTGGGTAGTGAAGTATTAAGCTACCGGGAGCATTCCTGCGGAGTTAGTTTCGTGAAATTAGGCCGGCGAATCGTCGTCCTACCGAGATAAGGTAAGTGGAATTGCTCCAAATTAGTGTAAATATACTCCTAGCCCTAAAGTGAGTATTTCTCCCTTCTGGACTTCCGAGAAATAGCGAGTTTTCGACTGTTTTTCGATAAGTCAAAGTTTGGGCTATATATATATTCAAAGTAGTATTTTCTTCCAGAATATTGATTTATCTTTATTTCACCGCTCTATTTATTTATTTATTTATTTTGTGTATTTTGTGCGACGCTAATATTTTAAAATATTTTTAAATACTAGATGAAAAGTAATGACAGTTTTGATTTCCATTCCCTCACATAGATAGTTTCTTCTTATGATGAAATGATTTCTAAAGCAAAATTTCTTATAATTTTTATCTTACGAAAGTAAAATTACTTGCTAAATTAAAGATATTTACTTTTTTTTGGAATATATAAGTAGTGTCATTGATGGATTGAGAAGTTGAATAATTCAAAATCTCGATAAATCGTATACATTTAGAGAGTTAATCCCTTTTCAATTAGCCAAATTATGAGTTAATTCATGAATTGAATTAACAAATGATTAAAATTCTAATATATTTATGTTCGTTTTTCCAAACAAATTACATCTTTTAGTCACAAATTGTTTTAAAAATTCATCGGTTAATCGCATTTGCGGATTTCCTGAAGTGCCTAACACCTTCTTTAAGGAATCACCGGAACGCTTACCCTTTCTCTGGTTTTAAATGAAGGTTTTTAAAATTATCTCTTAAATGGTTTTCTAATTTTCATAATAATTAGGTTGCGACTCAATTTTTAAAATAAAATTTGCCAAGTTATGGAACGTTTTCGGACACGAATTCGAAAACGAGTCGTAACTATTATATTAATTTCATATCATATGCTCTCAAAATAAATGACAATTTTAGAAATTATACTTATTTATCTTATCTCAAAATGATTGATATAATTTATTGCTTTTCTTTGTTAAACTCCTAAAGTTTTGAAAACACGAGTTTTTAAAGAATTTTACCATAGAAATCTTAAGAAAATAATTGAGGAGGATCAAAACTAAATGTATATTTTCAATTGCTCCTTTTTTACTAAAGATGTATAGAATTTTAAGGAAACAAAATAAACTAAGAATATTTTTCATTTAACCATTTATTAGATAAAAGATGATGTTTTGAAAAAATATGACTGCATTAATAATGTTATTTTTATTAATTAAGCAAAGAATTAATTTTTTTTTTGTGTTTCATTGGACACTACAAATGTCAAGTCAATTTAAGAATTTTTCTTCGAGACTAGCGATCGAGAGACTCATATTTGGGTTTTTAAAAAAAATTATATTATTAATCTCTTTACGCAAAGAGAAATTTTATAAATAAACTAATTACTTAATTTTCTTGTCATGGATCTAGAAACACTTCGTTATGCCCTGTGTCATCCAAACCCTTCAAATACCCCAATGAGAATCTTAAGAATAAATACTGAGAGTCAAAAATTGAAAACAATTACATTCTATGAGAAAATATTTTAAAATGAAATAATACTTATATTGACACAAATAAATAACAATTATTAGAAAACAATGATAAATTGAAAGTTGTATACTTGACAGGTGTACATAAAAAGAATAATGATACTTTAATATTTTAGAAAGAGGCAACAACCAACGAAATTCTAATGAAAAAATTTATATGTGAAATTTTTCTGTTTAATATATATAGATGTGAGTGTATATTAAAAAATTTTATTTTTTTTATCTCGGTTAAATATACAAAGACATATATTTCATCTATCTGCTAATATTTTTATGATCGTGCAAAATGCGCATATGTTCACTAATAAATTAATAAAATAAAATCACAATAGTATCAATACTTGTTAAATCGTGATCTACTATTGGTGGTGGAGCAAAGCTCAACTATATTATCAATAGTTAGATATGTTCTCATGATGTAGATGTTAGTTCGTTTTCATACTTTGTAGATATGGGTAGCAGAAAATTTATGAAAATTTCTGCCTTCTATACAAAATGATGCTCTTGAAATGTGTTTTGTGAACGTTATACATGTGAGATATCACATGAATTTCTTTTTTCTTAAACGCTAATAATAATTTTCATAAACGACAAAAAAGTAGTGCTGGAATTTGCTGTACAAGTGAGCATAAAAACGTGCTTTGAACGTTATACATGTGATATTTCACATGTATTTATTTTTTTGTTGAACGGTAAAAATTATATTCGTAAATGACACAAAAGTAGGTGTTGAATTTTTTGTAGAAGTCGCAAAAAAACAAAAGTGTAGCGCTCTCTAATCTTAGAGGAGCTCTATAAATACTAATAAATTTCTGGCTTATGCATATTCCTTTTTACATAGAAAGTAAAATAACAATATATAGTCTTAATCCTCTTGACTGTTTTTCTTGTCTTCAGAACATCTTGAGTTCCTTTCTTTTCATATCACCAACTACATACAAGGAAGAATTGTATGCCATCAGCTATTTCTTATTTTGTTCCAACTCTTGCATATACCAACAACTCAAAAAATCCCATATATTCCCAGGCATGAGCCTTTGATTCTGGCAAAGTTGAGAAACAACTGACATAGCTGGTCAGTAATAGGCAATGCAAAAAAGGGTGATTAGTATTTTCTGTTTGGCAGCCATATAAATAGTATCTCTGATGTATAGACAATGTATCTCACATGATATATACCCATCCATTTCTAATCTTTCTGTCTTTGTTCTTTTCTATTTCCCTTTACCCATACCTATTTTTGTTGCCTCTTCTGTTAGTCTCCGTCAGAAAACATGTTTCAAGTAGTAAATAGGTTGCACAAAACTATCCAATTTGTAACCATTCATGTTTTAACTCTTGCTATCTTTGTTCTTTTCTATTTTCTTTTCCCACTACCACTATCTCTCCATATTGCATCTCTTGTTGGTCTGCATTAAAGGAATCTCTTTTTTGAAAGGTTGTGTTTTCTTCAAAAGGATGTTGTTGAAACATGTGTTTGAATGTTATATGCAATGTATCTCATATGATATACACCCATCCCATTTAAATTCTTATTATCTTTATTTTTCTTTATTTCCTTTTTACCAATGATACAATACCTCTCTAGTCACATATCCTGCTAGTCTACGTTAGAAAACATGTTTTCAGTAGTACATAAGATGTATCACATACAAATATGAACTCATTCATTTTTCATCTCAATCTCTATTTTCTCCTCTTTATATTCGGTTGATCACTATTTCACTACTTATCACGATTATAAATAGGCTCGTCAATTAATTTGACTTATTTCCATCTTTGCACCTCTTGATAGTCCATTCCCCAACGTGATACTCGCTTTTTCAGAAAAAAGTTATCATCAAAGTCCATCACCAATTACATTGATAAAATCTACCACAAAGCATCAATCAAATTCAATCCTTTGTGAGCCAAGGTCTCACTTAATTGTTAATCTTAAATGTAAGTGCTTTTGTCCATACAAAAGCAGAGAATATATTCTTCCCAAAGGAGTTATTGAAGTGTGCATAAGAATCTGGGTGATGACTCTAATTCTCCTAAAGCTCACCCTCGGATTTCCAAATCCGCTTTTTCAATCTACAGGTGATCCTTCAGCTGGAATAAGTTCTTCAAAATGTGAAAGGGAAGTTCCATCAAGAGAGTGTCTTCCTTTCCATCTTTAGTTGTTCCAAGGATATCAAGAAGGAAAACTAGAAGTGTGAGGAAAAATGCAGCAACGTGTCTTTATTCATTCAAATCATTCTGGAAGAACTTCATCCTACTTGACCTGGAGAATGGTGCCAACTAAAATTATTGGTAGCATTTTTCATGTCAGATAGGCTGAAGTTCTTCCGGGATGATTTGAATGGATAAAGACACATTGCTACATTTTCCTCACGTTTCTGGTTTTCCTTCTTGACATCCTTGGCACAACTAAAGGTGGAAAAGAAAGCAGTGTTTTGATAGAACTTCTTTTTCACATTTTGAAGAACTTATGCCAGTGAGAAGTCACCGATGGATTTGACAAGCAACGTTGAGAACTTGAGGGTTTAGCTTTAGGATAATTGGAGTCATTCTCCTGGTTTCTGATGCACACTTCAATAACTCCTCTAGAAGAAGAATCATCATGTTTCTCCTTTTCCATCTCAAGAAATCTGATAATCCATCAGAGGCAAAAAAAGAAGAAAAAACAAGTCACACACAATCTCTTTGAAATATAGTTGATGTCACCTTGAGCAGAATCCATGGAAGAGAGATTCTTTTGTCCAGCAACAACAACTTTGTTTTCAGAGGTATTTACTGCACCCATATTCATTCTCTTAGCAGATTTACTGTAAAATATTAACCAATAGTTCTAAAATTTATCCATCGAATCACAAAGTAATAGACTAACTCTTTCCTCTTATGCTTTCCGTGGTCTTGCATCAACGAAAGTACAACTAATCCCAAAACCAAGAGTTCAAAGTGATTGCGGGCAGGTGGTGAATGCTTGACACTAGATGCAGGAAGTCCAGATTTAAAGCATATATTCTAGGAAAGGCAATAAGATAGCAGATGACTAGCAAAGCATGGAAGCAATTTGAAAGTTTTTGAAAGCTTAATGTTGTATGATGTACTCCTGGTTTTTGTTTTATCATCTTACGGAAATGGAAGCATACTTGTATCCCAGACAATATTTATGAACTTTAACAATAATGATATTAGTTACTTTTCCTATAAAGGATTCCTATATCTGAGTAAAACATGCACAACGGAAGCTTTGAAATAATAATATAAAAGCATTTACGAAAAAAATAAAACTGGAACACAAAGTTTAGAAATCTGGAGTCTAAAATTAATTATGTGTCTGAAATCCATCTAGCTGATGAGTTGCTAGGACAAGCTCCCAGCTAACTCTAAGTCTAACTAAACATAATATAATGACTAAAAGAAATGAATAATGCCCTCGAAGGATGAGGACTCACACTTCTTCTGTTGAGAAGGAGGGTCCAAACTGCGACGACTAACGGTGCTGAGTCTGAGAACCTACGACTGTATCATGAAATATTACAACATAAAAGTATGCATCAGTACTTTGAATGTACTAAGTAAGTGAGAGAAAACATAACTGAATATAAATGACTGAGCTGAAATGACATGAAATGACCAACTAATATACTGAACTGAACCACTGAAGTAAACTGAGATGATCAAGATGACCCTATCTGGTGGTCAAAGATATGCCCTAAGTCTGAAAGTTCTGAGTCTGAGATACTGTATTGAACTGACCTAAACTGATAGAGATGGAACTGAACTGAGCTGCTTATTCTAAAACTGGACTGGACTGGACTGACTAGTGGGAGAGTCTGTAACCGACATATAACCACGTGAGCTAGACGTGGAGTCCGATTTATACACCCCACCTGTAGGACACAATATACCTTGCTAGGGTATAAAGGCATGAATTGGGTGATCACAAGAGTCTGGGGCCAATCAGGCCAAATAATATTGTAACCTACGCTGGCAACGTAGTTCATGGAACTTGGGTGTGCTGGAACCCCAGTCCGCTCTGTGCTAAGTCCTACTCCCACTGAACAACCCAGTTTGAATTAATAAGCTGATAGCTCGAAATTGGGGTCCAAGACTAGTCAGGGATATATAACTTAAAGTACCCTGAGAGTTTTAACGAACTAGATTCTGAAACTGGGTTCTAGACTGGTTAGAGCTGCTTATCTGAAAGCGTCGTAACCGTTTAAGAACCAACTGTAATCTGAACTAGGGTCCTAAGGATAGTCAAAACTATATATCTAAAATGTCATGACCACGTAATGGACCAATAAACTAGATTCTGAATCTGATTCTGATAATTGGGAGGCACCACTGACACCTCAGAGAAAAGACTGAAGTCAAACTGATTAGTTGAAAAATTATGAACAGATTTGAGGAGATTCTACGTTCTAACTGAACTGAACTACTAAGCAGCTAACATAGAACTCAACTCATTCCATCAACACAGGAAATCTACAATATGGAAAAAATTTCAAGAATTAAGGAAATCTCATCCAACAAACAGTGTTATAGCTTTCTTATTCGTGCCAGGGCTAAAGTCTTTCTTATCAAGGGAGTAATTGCTCAACATCAAGACAATAAAGAATACTATAAAATCAGCCCAAATCACACTTCACAAACCAGACAGAATTTAATACGTAAATACGTTTCATTCGAAAATTTAGGGCTTAAATTCACTTTTGCAGGAACATCAACAATTTAGTTAAAAACTGATGGAGATCATATCAATAATAAGCATAGATATCGTTCTATGTGAATCAACGAAAACAAACAGGTAATCTCTTTGTATTCGCAAGCTTAGGGCTAAAACTAATAGAGAAACTATAAGAGGGTTTTGGGGGACATAAGGGAAGAACTATCCCCTTGTTGAATTCCCACATACCTAGCTGAAAATTTCCCCGAAGAAGAAAATTCAAACTACTGTAATAGAGGAAAATCCTAAGCTTGCTTGAAAGTTCTTGAGAGACTCTTCGATGATTTTTCTGAGGATGAACGTGGGGAATGAGGGAAGAGGCCGTTCATTCCCACTAATAGGTCTGAAATTACATCTAAAACGACATAGTTTAAAGTTTAGGGGGGTAGGAATTTACTACAAAACAGAAAATCGCAGGAAAAAACTGTCAGGTATTCTTAACAGGTTACCTAACGGGTCGTGATCAGTGATCACGATTCGTGGTCACAATCTTTGAGTATACTGCCTGGAAAATCCTAAAGGCCACCACGAGGGACCTAAAGAGTCATGGTGAGTGACCACGACTCGTGGTCACCTATCGTGGACCACACTGCTCAAAAGTCTGTGGCTCCCCACCGGTGACACCATGACTCGTGGTGTCCCATAACGAGTCGTGGTGAGGACTTGTGGGGTACACTGCTTAACTCTCTGAAAAATCTCCTCTAACTGATCATGGCTCACCTCACGACTCGTGGTGACTGACCACGAATCGTGGGGTCCTTCATCAAGTGCACTGCCCCAACTCTTTAATTCCCTGACTCCGGCCTAACAACGAGTCACCTAACGGGTCGTGGTGGAGGACCACGACTCATGGTGACACTCGTTAGGTACACTGACACCACCTTTCCATTTCTCAATCCCCCTTCCCACGACTGACCTGACGAGTTGTTAGGTCTCATAATGACTCGTTAGGTGAGTCATTCCGAGGCATTTTCTGTAGTTTTTTCAGATTTTCTGATTTCAATCTCGGATCTAGTTTTTAAATTTCTGGGATATTACAGTAACAAAAAGAGGTGTGACTTCTAAATTGATATTAGAACACGAACAATCCAAGAACAACGGAGGAACTAATTAATGAATAGAAGCAACTAAGTTTGTAGAGTGCAAATACTATGGTACTAATGATGAATTCAGTGAGCAATGTACGTATGTAGATTTATATAGAGGGCTTAAGAGACTCTTTCATACTACAATGGTCTGAAATAGGAGAATCACCCGTGTTCCCGTAATCCTTTAGTTACTAGGACTAGCACTAGAATCAATAATAATAATAATAATAATAATAATAATAATAATAATAATAATAATAATAATAATAATAATAATAATAATAATAAAGTATAAATATAAAATTGAATGTAAAAGGTAGTGCTGGAACCTTTATACCGTAACAAAATTGACTTTATTCTGCAATTGCTACCTATGAATGAATGCATAGTAATTACATCAATTTTGAAAAATTTTAGGGGGAAAAAGGTTTCTAATATGAAATTATAATGAGAAAATTACATAGAATATTACTATAATACTTTTAATTACAAGTTATACCAACACTTTGATTTATTTATTAAAGTAACAATTAATTTATAAATATATTAATATTGTGGGTATATGGTAGTTATTTTTACTACCATGTAATATGATTTAAAAAAATAATTTTTTTTGTAGCACAAATATTAACTGCACATCACATCAAATTGGGAGTGTATTTTTCTCTCTCCTAATATGGTTAAAAAATTATTTTTTTATTTTTTATAGCATAGATATTTATGAAAAATATTTACTACACACTAAATTAAATTAGAATGTGATTTTTCTCTCCTGATATAATTAAAAAAAATTTCTTTTTTACAGCATAGATATTTATTGAAAATATTTACTTCACATCAAATCAAATTAGAAGTGTGATTTTTCTCTCTCCTAATACAGTTAAAAAATATTTTTCTTTTTTTATAGCATAAATATTTATAAAATATTAAAAATATTTACTGCACATCAAATAAAAATAAGGAGTGTGATTTTTCTCTCTCCTAAACTAATTGTTTCCTACTACAATATTTATCTCAATCAGGACTGTAACTCTTCTTCATTAACTTCTAAACTTTTATCTAACAAAGAATTCGTCTTCTCCAAATCATCAACTTCTAAACGTTCATCTAACAAAGAGCCCATCTTCTCCTAAGTTTCTTATTCAATGAAATTCAATTCTATTCATTTATTTTATATCTTATGTTGATTTATTTTTTGTTTTTCTTTGAGTTTTTATATAATGCATTATTGTTATCAAAATTAGTAGTTCAAATGTTTGCAAAATGGTTAGAAATTGGTAATACATTTTTTTTTTTAAAAAAATAAATTTTATTTTGTATTTTTGTTTACTGATTTATTGGTTGACAAGTTGATTACATATTGGTATAGATTAAGGTTAAAAGTTTGATTTTCAAGTTGTTTACTGCCATATTTGTTATTTGTATTATAGTTAAGATTTATAAATGTTTAGAAATTAGTTCTAAATATTCTTATACATATTTTTTAAATTTTTTTTGTCTTATTCTGATATTGTTGGTATATTTTTGGGTTTATATAATGTTGATTTATGTTGATAAGTTGATTTGAAGTATCTAGACATTCAATACCAATTACTAAACATTTACAAATCTCAACTATAACACAAATAACAAATACTGCAGTAAATAACTTGAAAACTATTATAAATATATTTTCTATTTATGGTGAATGTCTATTTCTTACAGGTTAGTTTTCCTCTATAAATAAAGGAGTTCTCCATTCATTGTAATGAATCCCTTATGATCCCTTTAACTCCTCAAGAGGATCCCATCAAGAGAAATAAGAACTTCTCTCTTTCTCTATAATATTCTTTCTTTATTATTTCATAACACGTCATCAGCACGAGTCTCTTCCTTGATCACTCACTTTGAAAGATCTGAGGTAAGAAAGATTAAAAAATTTTTTTTGAAAGATGTATTACTTAACCACATGAATGATATTCCTTTGGTGATATTGTTGCTCTGCGACTCTACCGTCTCAAAATTTGAATGCCGAGGTATTATTTTTTTCTTTCTTTTAATATGAATAACCTTATGAAACTTGATTTCGTTGCCCTTCAAAGTTCGGGCAAGAACTATCTTTCATTTGTGTTGGATGTTGAAATCCATTTGGATGCAATGGGTCTTGGAGACACCATTAAAAGTGAAAATAAAACATCAAATCAAGATCGTACTAAGGCTGTGATATTCTTGCGTCATCATATTGATGAAATTCTGATAATTGAATATCTCATGATTAAAGATCCACTTATTTTGTGGAATAGCCTGAAAGAACGATATGAACACCTGAAGATGGTCATCCATCCAAAGGCACGATATGATTGGATCCATCAAGACTATAAGTCTATTCATGAGTATAGCTCATCAACATTCAAAATTGTTTCTAAGTTGAAACTATGTGGAGAAACTATTTAATGATGTTGATATGATTGAATATGTCGTAGTACACAAAATTAATTGAGAGCTCCGGAAGAGCTAATGTATTACTAATTGAAGAATGAAATTATTGTAGTAAGTCTCAAAAGGAAACTTATAAGTTTCAAGGGTATTAAAAAAAATTGAGACTATAAATTATGGGAAGATCTAATATCTTCATGCTACTACAATTGACGCGGGTTATAAATATTTATGTAAAAGATTACCCGCCGGTTTTTTAATTGTAGTACATAAATATGGGTATGATGATGAAATCACATACGAAATTAAACTAGAAGTTTACTGAAATAAGTTGGCATAACTGGTTGACCATCCCGGTTCAAATGTGATGCAAAAATAATTGAGAATTCACGTGGCTATATGTTGAAGAAATAAAAGATTCTTCAAGAATTCTCTTGTATTGCTTGTTCTCGGGAAAAAAAAGTGAACTTAAAGTTCAATAGATAATTCACTTACAAAATATTGCAAATCAATTGCCAGATATATTTGCTAACTCTATTTTATAATTCAGTTGCAAATGCTCCAACGAAAGGTCCTTGAAGGACAGAGTCTATGAGACGCCTGAAGCGTGATAGACCAAATGGTTCCAAATATAGAACTCCTTGAAGAAGGAGAGGAGAAAATGAATAAGATGGTCATAATGATGAGGCAAGTGCTTTAAGAAAGCACCACTACATAACAGTTCATAAAACCTTGGCAAAGGTTCAGGTACCTGAAAATGATGAAAAATGAAGAGATCTCAATGAGTTATGTTGCATTGGAACTAATATCAAAATGATCGTCGACGATATCTTTGATACAATATAGCACGCAATATTGTAAAAGATTGTGAGGATATGAATTCTACGTCTATTAAAGCATGTTGATGTAGAAATAATTATCAAGTGAAATGATGCGTATTGATAAGTGTAAAACTTATTGGACCTGTAGTCCAGACACCAAAAGATGTCAAGTATTTAAATACTAATGAATGTTATCACTTGATAAAATTTATATGAAAATTCTCGAAGGATTTAAAATGCCTGAAACATATCGTTCAAAGTCTCGGAAAATGTATTCAATTAGATTGCAAAGATCATTGTATGGTTTGAAGTAATCTGGACGCATGTGGTATAACCGTCTTAGTGAATATTTATCTAAGGAAGGTTATATAAATGATGAAATTTGCCCATGTGTTTTTTTAAAGAAAACATCGGCGTTTGTCATACTTGCTGTTTATGTAGATGACATAAACCTTATTGGAACTCCAATAAAACTTCAAAAGACAATTGATTATTTAAAGAAGGAATTTGAGATAAAAGACCTTGGAAAGATAAAATTATGTCTTGGTCTGCAAATTGAGCATTTGAAAAATGGTGTTTTATTAATCAATCTACCTATACAGAAAAAATGTTGAAAAGATTTTATATGGATGGTGCACATCCATTAAGTACTCTGATGGTTTCGATCACTTGATGTGAATAAGGATCCATTCCGACCTCAAGAAAGGAATAAGGAAATTCTTGGTACTGAAGTACCATATCTTAGTGTAATTGGTGCACTAATATCTTGCTACCACTACAAGACCTGATATAGCCTTCGGTTAATTTGTTAGCAAGGTATAGTTCTGCTCCTACTAGGAGGCATTGGAATGGGATAAAACACATAATGCGGTATCTAAAAGGGACTACCTATATGGGCTTATTTTATTATAACAATTGCAGTCCCGATCTTGTTAGTTATGCTGATGTTGGGTATTTATCTGACCCACGCAAAGCTCGATCTCAAACTAACTATGTGTTCATATGTGGAGGTACTGTCATATCTTGGAGATCTACAAAGCAATCTCTCGTAGCTATTTCATCAAATCATGTTGAGATAATAACTTTTCATGAAGCAAACCGAGAATGTGTGTGGTTGAGGTCCATGATACATCTCATTAGATAAAAATGTGGTTTGAAATGTGAAAAAGTACCCACAATTTTGTATGAAAATAATGCAGCATGCATAGCACAACTAAATGGAGGATTCATAAAAGGAGATAGAACGAAGAAATCTCGCCAAAGTTTTTCTACACACATGAGCTCCAAAAGAATGGTGATATCAATGTGCAACAAATTTGTTCAAGTGACAATGTGGCTGATTTATTCACCAAATCTCTACCAACTGCAACTTTCAAGAAGATGGTGCACAAGATCGGGATGCAAAGATTCAAGGATGTTCTAATTAGGGGGATTTAATACGCGTTGTACTCTTTTTTCCTTACAAGGTTTTGTCCCACTGGGTTTTCCTTGTAAGGTTTTTAATGAGGCAGCCAAAATGTGTATTATTAGATATGTGTACTCTTTTTCCTTCACTATATTTTTTCCCACTGAGTTTTTTCTAGTAAGGTTTTAACGAGGCACATTATCTATCAAATAGACATCCAAAGGGGAGTGTTATAAATATATTTTCTATTTATGGTGAATGTCTATTTCTTACAAGTTAGTTTTCCCCTATAAATAAAGGGGTTTTCTATTCATTGTAATGAATCCTTTATGATCCCTTTAACTCCTCAAGAGGATCCCATCAATAGAAATAAGAACTTCTCTCTTTCTCTATAATATTCTTGTCCTTTCTTTATTATTTCATAACAAAAACCAAAATATTAACCATAATCTATACCAATATATAATCAACTTTTCAGCCAATAAATCAACAAACAAAATACATATTCATAAAATAGAATTTGTTTCCAAAAATATATTATATTACCAATTTCTAACTATTTTGCAAACAATTGAACACTAATATTGATAATAATATTACATTATATAGAAATTTTAAAAACAAACCAACATAAGATAAAAAAAATAAAAAAAACATTTAAAAAAAATATTTAATGCCAAATTCTAAACAAATCATAAATCCAAACTATAATAAGTCAACACATATGCGATAAACAGCTCTAAAATCAAATTTTAACAAACAAGATACACAAATATATAAACAAGTTATCGACGATTAACCCAACAAAGAAACATGGAGTTATAATTATATATTTAAAAAAGAGGACAAAAAAATAATTGGCTTATTTTAAATTAGCTGAGCGATTGCGCAGTTTGATTTAAAAATGCACAATAGTGGCAGTAAGTATAAACAATGATAAACACTTGCACGACCGTGCAGAAAAAAGTTGAAAGCACGCAATAATTTTCTTTGATTTTGGCAGTAACTGTAAAGTATATGGAAGATAAAAGTTAATGTATAAGCGTGATTCATGGAATTTTTAAATAATGGTAATTATTTTTTTTACCAAATCTAATAGTTTAAGTAATTTTTTTTGCTATATTTGAAAATACGAAACTATTGATATTTCTAATAATTATTTCTCTATAATTGTATATTTATGTTTTTTCCCCATTATAATTTCACAAAGTAATTATATGTTGGAATTAAACTCAATTGGCACGCTTAAGCAGGGGCCAAGATCCTTAGAATAGTGGGTTTTCGGTCCACCATTTCTATCAAAGGTTGAAAGGCTCGATTAAGCTCCGCTAATTACGAATGCCTAATATACCAACACCAACAACTTTAATGCCTCGTGTTACCTGGTTTAGGCATATAACTACTGTTAAATATTTGTAAATATATTTAGGCACATATCATGCTAACTGTATCCCTTAGAATTAGGCACATATCATGCTAACTGTATCCCTTAGAATTAGGCACATATCATGCTAACTGTATCCCTTAGAATTAGGCACATATCATGCTAACTGTATCCCTTAGAATTAGGCACATATCATGTTTCAGTTTTGTATATATACGTTGATCTTAATGAGAATCGTGGAGGAATTATTTCTAATATGGTATCAGCTATCTAGGGAAAAACGATCTTTTTTTTTCTTCCTTCCGCAAAGCTCCCTAGCCTTCTTCTTCTTCTCCATTACTCTTCTTTTCTATTCTTGTTCTGTCCACCATGTCGGATAACAAGAGCACTTTTCATCCTGCATTTGCGGTTTCAAACATTCGGAACCATATCTCCATCACTCTAGAAATGGAGAATGTCCAATACTCCACATGGGCGGAACTCTTCAAAATCACCGCACGTTCTCATAAGGTCCTTCATCATATTATTCCTCCTGCCAGGGGCAAAGAGAAGGTTCCTTCGACCGAGGATGAAAAGGAATTATGGTCGACTCTTGATGCTACGGTTCTTTCATGGATTTATGCTACAATCTCTAATGATCTCTTGCATATTATTATCAAATCCGATGCTACGGCCATGGAAGCTTGGAATAGACTCCGTGATATTTTCCAAGATAACAAAAATTCCCGTGTGGTAACTCTTGAAGCCGAATTTTCCAATACAAAGATGGAGAATTTTCCGAACGTCTCGGCATATTGTCAGCGTCTCAAGTATCTTGCTGATCAATTAAAGAATGTCGGAGCACCGGTATCGGATAGTCAGCTTGTTATAACTCGTTTCGGGTCTCACGAGAGCATATCGGGGTGTTGGTACCTTGATTCGACAAAGTGACCCTTTACCTCCATTCTATCAAGCCCGGTCGATGTTGACTTTAGAAGAGGCCGGCTTGGCGAAGGAGGCTGCCGCAGGCTCGGAGTCCTTTATGGTGGCTGCCTCGGGGTTGGAGTATGAGGATTCGGGTTATCCATATTCTTATTCGAACCATTTTAACCATCGTGGGAAGCAACATGGCAACCGCAAGAATTTTGGGCGTAAGGGTTCCGGTGGCGGCAAAGGTCCTGGTGGGGGACGCCAGGGTCAATCTCACGGTGGTGGTGCTCGGGGTGGACAGCAGCAACAATCCAGCTCTGGGCAGCAGCCTTACGGACAGCAGCAGTGGGGGTCACAACCGTGGCCTAATTTTCCTCCTTGGGGTTGGATGCCACAATGGGCCACTCCACCTTGCCCATATCCAACACAAGGGTGGGCTCAGCGTCCAATGAGTAACAAGGGGCAGCAGCAGCCTGGTCTTCTTGGGCCACGGCCACAGCAGGCCTTTATGGGTTCAACCAGTGGGCAGTCCGCTACATATGCACCAACCGATATAGCTTCTGTGATGCATACTATGTCGTTAAATCCCCCCGATCAGACATGGTACATGGACACCGGAGCTACTTCTCATATGACTTTCTCCAATGGTAATCTCTCGTCTTATTTTAATTTGAGTAATCATAATAGTGGTATTACTGTGGGCAATGGTCATATTATTCCAATTCATGGTTATGGTCACACGTCTTTGACTAATCATAATCCTCCTTTGTCCCTACACAATGTTCTTCATGCTCCCAAAATCATTAAAAACCTCATTTCTGTCCGTAAGTTTACTACTGATAATTATGTGACAGTTGAGTTTGATCCTTTTGGTTTTTCGGTGAAGGATTTTCAGACGGGGAAGCCAATAATGAGATGTGATAGTCGGGGCGACCTTTATCCTCTTACCTCTTCCATCAACAGTCAAGCCCTCCACTCAACCTTTGCAGCCATTTCACCTACTCTTTGGCATGATTGTTTGGGTCACCCGGGTGCTTCCGTTTTAGATGCTCTTAGGCTAAATAAAAGCATTGATTGTAATCATCATTCAAGTTCTAGCATTTGTCGATCTTGTGTCTTTGGCAAACATATTAAGTTGCCATTTGTTTCTTCAAAATCAAGTATTATTATGTCATTTGATATTATTCATAGTGATCTTTGGACATCTCCTATTTTAAGTTCTATGGGGCATAAATATATGTTGTTTTCTTAGATGATTATTCTAATTATCTGTGGACTTTTCCCATAGCTAAGAAATCGGATGTGTTTGATAAATTCTTAGCTTTTAAAGCTCAAATTCTCACCCAATTTGAACGTAATATTAAGAATGTGCAATGTGATAATGGGAGGGAGTTTGACAATGGCCCTTTTTGGGAGTTTTGTAAAACAAATGGTATGTCTTTCCATCTTTCTTGTCCTCATATCTCGCCTCAAAATGGTAAAGCCGAATGAAAAATTCGGTCTATAAATAATATTACTCGTACTCTCTTAGCTCATGCCTCTCTTCCCCCTTCTTTTTGGCATTATGCGTTTCAAATGGCTACCTATCTTCTTAATGTGCTTCCAAGCAAGCTTTTGGGAAATATATCTCCACTTCAAATTCTTTATCATCGGGTTCCATCTTACTCTCACATTCGGGTTTTTGGGTACTTGTGTTATCCTCTTTTTCCATCTACAACCATCAATAAGTTGCAACTCGTTCAACTCCATGTGTCTTTTTGGGATATCCTTCAAATCACCATGGCTATAAATGCTATGACTTGTCCTCAAATAAGATTATAATTTGTCGGCATGTTGTGTTTGATGAGCATGTGTTTCCTTTTGCACAATTGCATACTCCTTCTGCTTCTACTTATGATTTTTTATGTGATGATATTTCACCATATACATTGCATCACTTACGAAATCAGAATTCTTCTCCTTTTACTCATCTACATACGGCCCAAACACACGACCCACCTCCACCTTCTACTGACCGGCCTACTCCTATGAGCCCAGCTGCCGCCCACAGCCCAGCTTCTCCTACTCTTCCCGCACCTCCTGCCCAAACATCAAATTCCTTGCCCACCAATCGGCCCACCATGGTCATAAGAAGCCAAATGGGTATTTTTAAACCCAATAAAAAATATGATCATGCATATGCTACTACAGTTACACGGTCCCCACTACCACATAACCCAGTAGAAGCCCTTCGTGATCCGAATTGGAAGTTGGCCATGGATGATGAATATGATGCTCTTATTAAAAATAAGACGTGGGAGTTGGTGCCCCGTCCACCTAATGTGAATGTTATTCGTTCTATGTGGATTTTTGCTCATAAAGAAAAATATGATGGTGTTTTTGAGAGGCATAAAGCCCGTCTTGTAGGTGATGGGAAAACTCAGCAGGTGGGCATTGATTGTGGCGAAACATTTAGTCCGGTGGTGAAACTGGCAACCATTCGCACAGTTCTTTCTCTTTCTCAGTCAAAGGCATGACCTATTCATCAGTTGGATGTTAAAAATGCCTTTCTTCATGGTGAGCTACAAGAAACAGTGTATATGCATCAACCATTGGGGTATCGGGATCGTACTCATCCAGATTATGTATGCTTGTTACGTAAGTCATTGTATGGACTCAAACATGCACCCCGAGCTTGGTATAAGCGATTTGCTGATTATGTCATTTCCCTTGGTTTCTCTAATAGCAATTATGATAATTCTTTATTTATTTATCGCAAGGGTCATGATATGGCATATATTTTGCTTTATGTTGATGATATTATTCTCACTGCATCTTCTAATGCTCTCCGGCTGTCTATTATGAAGCTTCTCGGCTCAGAGTTTGCTATGAAGAATCTTGGTCCTTTAAATTATTTTCTTGGCATTGCAGTTTCTCGACTTAAGGGTGGTATGTTCCTTTCACAACGCAAGTATGCCGAGCAAATATTGAGCGAGCCGGAATGTCTTCTTGCAAGTCATCTCCTACTCCTGTTGACACAAAGGAGAAGGTTAGTGCAACTTCTAGTACTCCCTACAAGGATCCGTCTTTATATAGGAGTCTTGCTGGGGCTCTTCAATATCTTACATTTACCCGACCGGATATTTGTTATGCTATTCAACAAGTGTGTTTACATATGCATGATCCGAAAGTTGATCATATGCAAGCTCTCAAACGCATTATCCGGTATATTCAAGGTACACTTGACCATGGTCTCCATGTCTACTCATCTTCTGTTTCATCCCTTGTTTCTTATACTGATGCTGATTTGGGTGGTTGCCCGGATATGAGATGATCTACCTCTGGTTATTGTGTTTTTTTGGGTGATAATTTGATTTCTTGGTCTTCTAAGAGACAACCTACTCTTTCTCGGTCCAGTGCCGAAGCCGAGTATAGGGGTGTGGCAAATGTAGTATCCAAATCATGTTGGTTATGAAATTTGCTTTTGGAGTTACATTGTCCGATTAAACAGGCTACACTTGTTTATTGTGACAATGTTAGTGCTATTTACTTATCGGGTAATCCAGTGCAACATCAACGTACCAAACATATTGAGATGGACATTCATTTTGTATGGGAAAAAGTTGCTCGTGGTCAGGTTCGTGTTCTTCATGTACCTTCCCGATATCAGATCGCAGACATCTTTACCAAGGGTCTTCCGCGAGTTCTATTTGAAGATTTTCGTGACAGTCTCAGTGTCCAACAACCTCCGGCTTCGACTGCGGGGGTGTGTTAAATATATGTAAATATATTTAGGCACATATCATGCTAACTGTATCCCTTAGAATTAGGCACATATCATGCTAACTGTATCCCTTAGAATTAGGCACATATCATGTTTCGGTTTTGTATATATACGTTGATCTTAATGAGAATCGTGGAGGAATTATTTCTAATAACTACTTTTAGTTAATCATAATTAAAGGCTAAATCAATATTTTCCTCTCTTAATATGGGACTAGTTATTGAGTAGTAATAAGCTGATGTCTTAGTGAGTTTTTCTTCTTTTTTAAATACACCTACGTTGTTCTTTATATTTTTGTGCAAATTAAAGAATAGTAGCATTTACAATATCGGATTAATGAGTTTTAAAGCTAATACCCATTTCAAAAGTAGCTTCTGTGTTCAGCTAATTATTTGATTTACCTGTGCCCTCTCATATTTGAAAATTTCACTTTTTGTCATTGTTACTTTTTTATTTTTGTTATAAATAAAAGTTATTTAATTTAAAAATTATCATACAAAAATCACTTTTTTATTTTTATATTACATAAAAATTATTTAACACTAAACCTTATCACAGAAAAGTCTTTTTTTTTAATCACATAAAAAGTTTTCTCAAGTTAAATAAAAAGTAAATTTCAACATGAAATTTTTATATTTTGTCCGAGGGATATTACATGACTCTTCAAAATATATCAATTATATCTGAGATAATTTTATAAACCCTCATCTAATATTTCACTTTATACTACTAATTTTTGCTGTGGCTTATTTCTTTCTCTTGATTTTTTTGTAGTAATTTTAACTTATTATCATTAATATAAAAAATATAATTTTATTATTTTTTCCTTTCTAATATATTCATTTGTTTAGCAAATTTCATAAATACCCCTTTAAATTAGTAAATATTTGTTATTAGAGAAGCAAAAAATTTAATGACAAATACAAAATCTATGAGTTTAATATAATCTATGGCCTCAAATTATGAAAAGTCTCTAAAATTAATATGTCATATTAAGCTAACTAGCTATTTTAGAGTGTCATGTGATATTTTCAGTATAAAATATAACAATTCAGGTGAAATTTACATTTTCATTAACTTGAAAAAATTAAATGATTTTATGTGACCAAAAAAAATTTAAAATGTGACTTTTGTGTGATAAAGTTTAAAGTTGGATGACTTTTATATGACATAAATTAGAAAAATAATTTTTGTGTGATAAATTTTAAAGTTGAATCATTTTATATAACAAAAGTGAAAAAATAATTTTTGCATGATATATTCAAAACGAAATGATCCTAGTTGAAATTTAACCTGATCTCATACTAGTCTCTGTTAAAATAATATCTTTTATGAGAGGTTATATTTCATTCAAAATGATGCTTTCAAAACAAGTGTTTTGCACATTATCATTTTACATGAATTTGTGTCCATCTATTTTGCCATCTTTGTGTTTTTATTTTCTGAATAATACACTATCTCTCTCATTTTCCTCTTCTATCAATCTCCATAAAAGGAATCTCTTTTATGAAAGCTTATCTTTTATTCAAAATGATATTTTTGAAACATTGTTTTGCACTTTATACATGATGTATCTTACATTAATATGTAACCAATCATTTTTGAACTCTTGCTATCTTTGTATTTTCATTTTTCGACTAACAAACTATCTTTCCTTGTCACACCTCCTACTAGTACCTCCTTCAAAGAAATTTTTTCTTATGAAAGCTTGTCTTTCATTCAAAATGATGCTCCTGAACACGTGTTTTACGATGTAACTCACATGTTGTGTATCATCCATTTTGATCTCTTGTTATATTCGTTGTAAGATGTGACTTTATTGGCATGTGCCAATTTACTTAGTCATATATATATATATATATATATATATATATATATATATATATATATATATTTCATGGAGTCAAATCATGATTATGTGGTAGAGAAAATTTTACCATTTATTATTTTTTTAATTATATAACTTGGAACCTAAGTTTTGTTCCTATAAAAGGAGAATTATTTCTTCATGTTTAGAACACACAAATTTGAGAAGAATTAATTATGAATATTTGTAATAGAGTTGTGTTGGAAAACACTTACGTGAATTTTTTTTTTCTTTGGAGCGATCTTGTGAGGTTATTCTCTTGGGGTATTTAAGATATTAGAGTACTTAATTATTTTAATTTTGTATTCTATTTGTGCTTTTGTGCTTTTGTACTCTCTTTTTTATCCGTTGGTGTTACTTTTTGGATAAATACACTATTATTGATGTAGGAAGAAAGAAATTTTGTCTCATTAGACGATGATTAGGGTTTACAATAGAGTAAACACTCTATACCCCTAAAGGATATCTAGGCTATGGGCAAAGAGTGTTCATTTGCTTTGTGAGGACTCCTGGTGATCGGTGTATGTCTCTTCAAACGTAGTGATAATTTTTTATCCAAGTTACGTGGAGCAAAGTAGAGATCACCAATGTTTCTTGAAACATAGTGATTATTTGCTTGACCTTGATGATGATCAATGAATTCACTTCTATTTGTTACATAGACATCATCAACAAATTCACCTGTTGGATGCTGATTATACTCGTCATCCCACAAGTATGGATCGCCAATGTCTCTTGAAACATAGTGATAATTTACTGGAGCTTAATGATAACCCTGATTATCGCTTGTTGGCTGATGATAATACTAATTCTCTATTGCGGCATAGAAATTCCTCAAATATGGATCCTCAATGTTATCAAACCAAGTCAGTCCATGTGGAACAAAGATGTTTGTTGGAACATAGTAATATGTCGGAGCTTGCTAATTTGAATTCATGAAAAAAAGAAGTGCGACTTCTAAATTGATATTAGAACATGAACAATCCAAGAAAAGAGGAACTAATTAATGAACAGAAGCAACTAAGTTTTGTAGAGAGCAAATATGATACTAATGATGAAATTTTTGGTTGAAGTCACAAAAAAATAAAAGTATCACGCTCTCTAATCTTAGAGGAACTCTATAAATACTAATGAATTTCTCGCTTATGCATATTCCTTCTTACATAGAAAGTGAAATAAAAAGATATATCTTAATGCTCTTGACTGTTTTTCTCTTGTCTTCAAAACATCTTGAGTTTCTTTCTTTCCATATCACCAACCACATACAAGGAGGAATTTTATGCCACCAACTATTTCTTAATTTTTTCCAACTCTTACCTATACAAACAACTCAAAAAAATCTCATATATTTCCAGGCATGGAGCCTATGACTCTAGCTCAGTTGAGAAACAATTGATATAGCTGATCAGTAATAGGTCAATGCAAAAAAAGGTGCTTAATTCTTGCTATCTTTGTTTTTCTTTATTTTCCTTTTGTAGAGAAAGATAGAAGGAGAGAAGTTCTTATTTCTCTTGATGGGATTAAATACAATGAAGGAGAACCATCTATTTATAGGGATAATTTCTCCTAACTTTTCTCCAAAAGATAGACTTTCACTATAATATAAACACATGTATCCAATACAACACAAATACCTTTATAGACATTCACTACAACACAAATATGTTTATAACACTCCCCCTTGAATGTCTATTTGATAGATAATGTGCCTCGTTAAAACGTTACTAGAAAAAATCCAGTGGGAAAAAAATCTAGTGAAGGAAAAAGAGTACACATATCTAATAATACGCATTTTGGCTGCCTCGTTAAAAACATTACAAGGAAAACCCAGTGGGACAAAACCTCGTAAGGGAAAAAGAGTACAGCGCGTATTAACTCCCCCTAATGAGAACATCCTTGAATCTTTGCATCCCGATCTTCTGCACAATTTTCTTGAAAGTTGCAGTTGGTAGAGATTTGGTGAATAAATCAGCCACATTATCACTTGAACGAATCTGTTGCACATTGATATCACCATTCTTTTGGAGCTCATGTGTGTAGAAAAACATTGGCGAGATGTGCTTCGTTCTATCTCCTTTTATGAATCCTCCCTTTAGTTGTGCTATGCATGCAGCATTATCTTCATACAAAATTGTGGGTACTTTGTCACAGTTCAAACCACATTTTTCTCTAATGAGATGTATCATGGACCTCAACCACACACATTCTCGGCTTGCTTCATGAATAGCTATTATCTCAGCATGATTTGATGAAGTAGCTACGAGAGACTGCTTTGTACATCTCCAAGATATTGCAGTACCTCCACATATGAACATGTAGCCAGTTTGAGATCGAGCTTTGTGTGGGTCAGATAAATACCCAACATCAGCATAACCAACAAGATCGGGACTTGCTAACAAATTAACCGAATGTTATGCCTTGTAGTATTAGCAAGATATATTAGTGCATCAATCACACTAAGATATGGTACTTCAGGACCAAGGATTTCCTCATATAAGAATTATCAACAAGTTTAAAGAAACTTGTAAATGCTTCAGGCATTTCGAATCCTTCATGATTTTCGTACAAATTTTGTCAAGTGATAACATTAATTAGTATTTAAATGCATGACATCTTCTAGTGTCTGGACTACAGGTCCAATAAGCTTTATGCTTATCAATACGCATCATTTCACTTGATAATTATTTCTACATCAACATACTTTAATAGACTTAGAATTCAGATCCTCACAATCTTTTACAATATTGCGCACTATATTGTATCAAAAATATCGTCGACGATCAGTTCCAATGCGACATAACTTATTGAGATCTCTTCATTTTTCGTCATTTTCAGGTACCTAAACCTTTGCCAAGGTTTTATGAAGTGTTATGTCGTGGTGCTTTCTTAAAGCACTTGCCTCATCATTATGACCATCTTAATCACTTGCTCCTCTCCTTCTTCAAGAAGTTCTATATTTGGAACCGTTTGGTCTATCACGCTTCAGGCGTCTCATAGACTCTGTCCTTCAAGGACTTTTCATTGGAGCATTTGCAACTGAATTATAAAATAGAGTTAGCAAATATATCTGGTAATTGATTTGCAATATTTTGCAACTGAATTATCTATTGAACTTTAAGTTCACTTTTTCTTTTTCCCGAGGATCTAGATAATTCATCCCACACTCAATTTTCAGTTGCTAATCACTTCTTCCCCTAATGTTAGAAAAACTAACATTTACCCCCCAAGCTCATTTGGAGACCCATCTTTGTGCGTTGTGGTGGGGCAATTGAATCATATATCACACATTCAAATTTTTAGATAGAATTATTTGGTCTCTGACCCTGAACCAATTGTGATAGGGGAACCTTGTTGGCTTGATACATTCAAGTGTTGTTATATGTTAAATAAACATATCTCATACCAAATTTTATTTGGGAGTTTTATTCTCATAACCAATGATTTAACTATAATTGGAGGCATACAATTTTTGCTAAACCAACATAGATATGAATCAGCATTATCAACTTGATTTTATAATTTGGAACTATGCTCTTAATTTAATAATTCGAGCAACAACCTTACAAAAATCAATTGCAAGTTGATATCAAAACACATGTGACCATACCATAGATGCATCTATTAGCAAACGGTTCACATGGTAGGTGAATGGGCCCATATTCGCCTTTTTATAAGTTTCAAAATTTCACGGAATATAATTCCAATCTTAGCTGATCAAGATCATTCTATCACGAGAACAAGCAACACAAGAGAATTCTTGAAGAATGTTTTATTTTTTCAACATATAGCCACGTGAATTCTCAATTATTTTGCATCACATTTGAACCGGGATGGCCAACCGGTTATGCCAACTTATTTCAGTAAACTTCTAGTTTACTTTCGTATGTGATTTCATCATCATACCCATATTTATGTACTACAAATAAAAAAACCGGCGGGTAATCTTTTACATAAATATTTATAACCCGCTTCAATTGTAGTAGCATGAAGATATCAGATCTTCACATAATTTATAGTCTCATTTTTTTTTCAATGTACTTGAAACTTATAAGTTTCCTTTTGAGACTTACTTCAACAATTTCATTCCTTCAAGTAGTAATACATTAGCTCTTCCGGAGCTCTCAATTAATTTTGTATACTACCACATATTCAATCATATCAACATCATTAATAGTTTCTCCACATAGTTTCAACTTAGAAACAATTTTGAATGTTGATGAGCTATACTCATGAACACACTTATAGTCTTGATGGATCCAATCATATCATGCCTTTATGACCATCTTCTGGTGGTCATACTTTTTTTAGGCCATTCCACAAAACAAGTGGATCCTTAATCGTGATATATTCAGTTTTAAGAAATTCGTCAAGATGATGACGCAAGAATATCATAGCATTAGCATGATCTTAATTTGATGCTTTATTTTCACTTTTAATGGTGTCTCCAAGACCCATTGCATCCATATGGATTTTTGATGCTTTGTTTTCACTTTTAATGGTGTCTCCAAGACCCATTGTATCCATATGAATTTTTGATGCTTTGCTTTCACTTTTAATGGTGTCTCCAATACCCATTGCATACATATGAATTTTTGATGCTTTGATTTTACTTCAGGGACTAGATCTGTATTAGATCTATATTTGTAACATTTATCAAAAGTTCTCAATTTCTCATTCTTCAGGAATGGAACATGATCATCTAAATATGCCTTAACCACATAAGGTATGATAGCTTAAAACCTCTTTTAATATATTGCTACTTCGTGAGCAAATCGAGGTATGCATAGATGATTTTTCTTACATATTATCACAATATTGTTTTGCTGGAACAAATAAATTTTCATAATATTGTTCTTCTAGAACAAATATATTTTTCATAATATTGTTCTTCTGGAACAATTATGAGGCATGAATTGCCAAATGAATCAATAAGTCGTTCCTCAAGTTCATATACAAAATCGATATTGTTATTAATAAATACATAAATATCAAGAAATACTAACCTTCATCTTTCTAAGAAAACTTTGATTTTTCTTACCTCGGATCTTTCAAAGTGAGTGTTCAAGGCAGAGACTCGTGCTGATAACGTGTTATGAAATAATAAAGAAAGAACAAGAATATTGTAGAGAAAGATAGAAGGAGAGAAGTTCTTATTTCTCTTGATGAGATTAAATACAATGAAGGAGAACCCCTCTATTTATAGGGATAATTTCTCCTAACTTTTCTCCAAAAGATAGACTTTCACTATAATATAAACACATGTATCCAATACAACACAAATACCTTTATAGACATTCACTACAACACAAATATGTTTATAACACTACTTTTTTTTTTAAATGGCCTGTTTAGTTCCATTCCTTCAGAAGCATAAGTGTGTGTTTAGTTTCTTTTTAATATTCTCCTACCGATTTTAGTCACACAGTTATTTCGCCAAATTAAACATCATTGTTCTTTTCCTACTGTCTTGGTTTGGTTAAGTTCCATTAATTTTGATGATTCTTGGTCCTTCATATTTAAAATCCTAAGTCGTACTGCTTTTTTTGGTTCCTTTTCTTTGAGTAGGATTACTAGTATATATATATATATATATATATATATATATATATATAACTTTATTAAATTTATTTGTTTGAATATGAATTCTGGAATATATTGTCCTTATATCAGTTTGGTCAATTTCCCCACTATATTAGCTTTAAATATGTGAATCATGAGTTAAGTTATAATTGTGATTTGTGCCGTTGTAACTAGCTACTCAAGTATAGTCAAATAATGACCACATTTGAATGGGTGTGGGGGGTAAATAAAATATATGCTTCCCTTCGAAGTTGAAAGTTCTTGTCATTATGCATCCATAATACTTAGAATCGTGTTCATATGCTTGTTCCTTCTACTTGTTAGCTAAAAACGGCTTCAAATTTTAAATGATATATTAATTGTTTAACCTCTTATCCCTGAGTTATATTGTGATATATTTAATCTAGTTAATTTGTTAATGTGTAGATGTTCCTAAGAGTTAATTATGCTCATCCCGCTTACTAATTTATTTATTTTTCTTTCTTTGAGTGCATAAAATACGACCGAGTCTTTGAACTCTATCTTCTGCATTGTGTGTTGGGCTGAAGGTCCAACATAGTATTATCTTCCGAGTCAACCCACAACTGACGAATAGAAAAGAGTAAATGGATCCGCAGCCTAACAGTGGGAGCAATAATAACCCAGGGTTACTAGAGTCAAAAGCATTTGTTTTATCTTTATTTCACCGCTCCATTTATTTTGTATATTTTGTGCGGCGCTAATATTTTTAAATACTAGATGAAAAGTAATGACAGTTTTGATTTCCATTTCCTCACATAGATAGTTTCTTCTTATGATGAAACGGTTTCTAAAGCAAAATTTCTTATAATTTTTATCTTACGAAAGTAAAATTACCTGTTAACTTAAAGATATTTTTTTTTTTGGAATAAATAAGTAGTGTCATTGATGGATTGAGGAGTTGAATGATACGTATAATTAAAAATCTCGATAAATCGCATACATTTAGGGAGTTAATCCCTTTTGAATTAGCCAAATTATGAGTTAATTCATGAATTGAATTAACAAATGATTAAAATGTTAATATATATTTAAGTTCATTTTCCAAACAAATTACATCTTTTAGTCACAAATTATTTTAAAAATTCATCGGTTGACCGCATTTGCTGATTTCCTGAAGTGCCTAACACCTTCTTAAGGGAATCACCGGAACGCTTACCCTTTCTCTGGTTTTAAATAAAGGTTTTTAAAATTATCTCTTAAATGGTTTTCTAATTTCCATAATAAGTTTTGTAGAGAGCAATTATCATTGATAAAATCTACCACAAACCCTCAATCACATTCAATCCTTTGTGAGCCAAGGTCTCACTTAATTGTCAATGTTAAATGTAAGTGCTTTTGTCTATATAAAAGCAGAGAATATATTCTTCCAAGAGGTGTTATTGAAGCGTGCATAAGAAGCTGGGTGATGACTCTAATTCTCCTAAAGCTCACCCTCGAATTCTTAAATCTGCTTGTCAAATCTACAGGTGACCCCTCAGCTGGCATAAGTTCTTCAAATTGTGGAAGGAAAGTTCCATCAAGAGAGTCTCTTCCTTTCCATCTTTAGTTGTTCCAAGGATATCAAGAAGGAAAATCAGAAGCACGAGGGAGAATGTAGCAACGTGTCTCCATCCATTCAAATCATCCCGGAAGAACTCCATCCTATTTGACCTGGAGAATAGTGCCAGCTAAAATTGTTGGTAGCATTTTTCAGGTCAGATAGGCTGAAGGTCTTCCAGGAAGATTTGAAGTGATAGAATTCCGTTGTTACATTTTCCCTCGCACTTCTTCTTTTCCTTGTCGATGTCCTTGGCACAGCTAAAGGTGGAAAAGAAGGTAGTTTTTTGATAGAACTTCTTTTCCACATTTTGAAGAACTTGTGCCAGCGAGAGGTCACCGGTGGATTTGACAAGCAGAGTTTAGAACTTGAGGGTTTAGCTTCAGGACAATTGGATTCATTCTCCTGGTTTATGATGCACACTTCAATAAGTAATTTCTAATATAAAATTACAATTTCAAAAAGTAATTGTGTGTTGGAACTGAACCCAATCGGCACGCCTAAACGGAGCCCAAGATTCCTTTCCACATCAGGTGTGGACTGTTGGGTTTTGGGTCCACCAGTTAGTCCCACACCCCGGGGACCCTCGATTTTAACCCCGAAATTGCAGCACTTGTCCACCAATTGATGTTCTTACGTGCCCATTTCTATCGAGGGTTGAAAGGCCCAAATAGACTCCGCCAGTTACTAAGGCCCAATATTCCAACACCAACAACTTTAATGCCCCATTTGGTTACAAGCCAATATTACCTGGCTCGGCATGTAACCACTAATAGTTAATTGTAATTAAAGGCTAAATCAATATTCTTCTCTCTCGATGTGGGATTAGTTATAGAGTAATAAGTTGATGTCTTAGTGAGTTTTTCTTCTTTTCTAAATACACCTACTTTGTTCTTTATATTTTTAATTAGCTTCTATATAATCTGTATTAAGCTAATTATTCGCTAGGACTAGGACTAGAATTAATAATAATATTAAAGTATAAATAAAAAATAAAAAAAACTTAAACAACCCTATAAAAGTGAGCAAATATGGAATTTTGATTATCATGTTATAGGTAAATATTGTTCGCACTATAAAATTCCTGCTAATAATATATGTTAGATGTAGTGAATCAAGAGTTCTTGTGTGTTCTAGTTCCTGTAAATGTAAAAAATAGTGTTGGTTACCTTCGCCTCCCCATTCTTTAAATATTTGTACAAAATATTCCTACTTTTTTTTAAATGGCCTGTTTAGTTCCATTCCTTCAGAAGCATAAGTGTGTGTTTAGTTTCTTTTTAATATTCTCCTACCAATTTTAGTCACACAGTTATTTCGCCAAATTAAACATCATTGTTCTTTTTCTACTGTCTTGGTTTGGTTAAGTTCCATTAATTTTGATGATTCTTGGTCCTTCATATTTAAAATCCTAAGTCGTACTGCTTTTTTTTTGTTCCTTTTCTTTGAGTAGGATTACTAGTATATATATATATATAGCTTTATTAAATTTATTTGTTTGAATATGAATTCTGGAATATATTGTCCTTATATCAGTTTGGTCAATTTCCCCACTATATTAGCTTTAAATATGTGAATCATGAGTTAAGTTATAATTGTGATTTGTGCCGTTGTAACTAGCTACTCAAGTATAGTCAAATAATGACCACATTTGAATGGGTGTGGGGGGTAAATAAAATATATGCTTCCCTTCGAAGTTGAAAGTTCTTGTCGTTATGCATCCATAATACTTAGAATCGGGTTCATATGCTTGTTCCTTCTACTTGTTAGCTAAAAACGGCTTCAAATTTTAAATGATATATTAATTGTTTAACCTCTTATCCCTGAGTTATATTGTGATATATTTAATCTAGTTAATTTGTTAATGTGTAGATGTTCCTAAGAGTTAATTATGCTCATCCCGCTTACTAATTTATTTATTTTTCTTTCTTTGAGTGCATAAAATACGACCGAGTCTTTGAACTCTATCTTCTGCATTGTGTGTTGGGCTGAAGGTCCAACATAGTATTATCTTCCGAGTCAACCCACAACTGACGAATAGAAAAGAGTAAATGGATCCGCAGCCTAACAGTGGGAGCAATAATAACCCAGGGTTACTAGAGTCAAAAGCATTTGTTTTATCTTTATTTCACCGCTCCATTTATTTTGTATATTTTGTGCGGCGCTAATATTTTTAAATACTAGATGAAAAGTAATGACAGTTTTGATTTCCATTTCCTCACATAGATAGTTTCTTCTTATGATGAAACGGTTTCTAAAGCAAAATTTCTTATAATTTTTATCTTACGAAAGTAAAATTACCTGTTAACTTAAAGATATTTTTTTTTGGAATAAATAAGTAGTGTCATTGATGGATTGAGGAGTTGAATGATACGTATAATTAAAAATCTCGATAAATCGCATACACTTAGGGAGTTAATCCCTTTTTAATTAGCCAAATTATGAGTTAATTCATGAATTGAATTAACAAATGATTAAAATGTTAATATATATTTAAGTTCATTTTCCAAACAAATTACATCTTTTAGTCACAAATTATTTTAAAAATTCGTCGGTTGACCGCATTTGCTGTTTTCCTGAAGTGCCTAACACCTTCTTTAGGGAATCACCGGAACGCTTACCCTTTCTCTGGTTTTAAATAAAGGTTTTTAAAATTATCTCTTAAATGATTTTCTAATTTCCATAATAAGTTTTGTAAAGAGCAATTATCTTTGATAAAATCTACCACAAACCATCAATCACATTCAATCCTTTGTGAGCCAAGGTCTCACTTAATTGTCAATCTTAAATGTAAGTGCTTTTGTCTATATAAAAGCAGAGAATATATTCTTCCAAGAGGTGTTATTGAAGCGTGCATAAGAAGCTGGGTGATGACTCTAATTCTCCTAAAGCTCACCCTCGAATTCTTAAATCTGCTTGTCGAATCTACAGGTGACCCCTCAGCTGGCATAAGTTCTTCAAATTGTGGAAGGAAAGTTCCATCAAGAGAGTGTCTTCCTTTCCATCTTTAGCTGTTCCAAGGATATCAAGAAGGAAAATCAGAAGCACGAGGGAGAATGTAGCAACGTGTCTCCATCCATTCAAATCATCCCGGAAGAACTCCATCCTATTTGACCTGGAGAATAGTGCCAGCTAAAATTGTTGGTAGCATTTTTCAGGTCAGATAGGCTGAAGGTCTTCCAGGAAGATTTGAAGTGATAGAATTCCGTTGTTACATTTTCCCTCGCACTTCTTCTTTTCCTTGTCGATGTCCTTGGCACAGCTAAAGGTGGAAAAGAAGGTAGTTTTTTGATAGAACTTCTTTTCCACATTTTGAAGAACTTGTGCCAGCGAGAGGTCACCGGTGGATTTGACAAGCAGAGTTTAGAACTTGAGGGTTTAGCTTCAGGACAATTGGAGTCATTCTCCTGGTTTATGATGCACACTTCAATAAGTAATTTCTAATATAAAATTACAATTTCAAAAAGTAATTGTGTGTTGGAACTGAACCCAATCGGCACGCCTAAACGGAGCCCAAGATTCCTTTCCACATCAGGTGTGGACTGTTGGGTTTTGGGTCCACCAGTTAGTCCCACACCCCGGGGACCCTCGATTTTAACCCCGAAATTGCAGCACTTGTCCACCAATTGATGTTCTTACGTGCCCATTTCTATCGAGGGTTGAAAGGCCCAAATAGACTCCGCCAGTTACTAAGGCCCAATATTCCAACACCAACAACTTTAATGCCCCATTTGGTTACAAGCCAATATTACCTGGCTCGGCATGTAACCACTAATAGTTAATTGTAATTAAAGGCTAAATCAATATTCTTCTCTCTCGATGTGGGATTAGTTATAGAGTAATAAGTTGATGTCTTAGTGAGTTTTTCTTCTTATCTAAATACACCTACTTTGTTCTTTATATTTTTAATTAGCTTCTATATAATCTGTATTAAGCTAATTATTCGCTAGGACTAGGACTAGAATTAATAATAATATTAAAGTATAAATAAAAAATAAAAAAAAACTTAAACAACCCTATAAAAGTGAGCAAATATGGAATTTTGATTATCATGTTATAGGTAAATATTGTTCGCACTATAAAATTCCTGCTAATAATATATGTTAGATGTAGTGAATCAAGAGTTCTTGTGTGTTCTAGTTCCTGTAAATGTAAAAAATAGTGTTGGTTACCTTCGCCTCCCCATTCTTTAAATATTTGTACAAAATATTCCTACTTTTTTTTAAATGGCCTGTTTAGTTCCATTCCTTCAGAAGCATAAGTGTGTGTTTAGTTTCTTTTTAATATTCTCCTACCAATTTTAGTCACACAGTTATTTCGCCAAATTAAACATCATTGTTCTTTTTCTACTGTCTTGGTTTGGTTAAGTTCCATTAATTTTGATGATTCTTGGTCCTTCATATTTAAAATCCTAAGTCGTACTGCTTTTTTTTTGTTCCTTTTCTTTGAGTAGGATTACTAGTATATATATATATAGCTTTATTAAATTTATTTGTTTGAATATGAATTCTGGAATATATTGTCCTTATATCAGTTTGGTCAATTTCCCCACTATATTAGCTTTAAATATGTGAATCATGAGTTAAGTTATAATTGTGATTTGTGCCGTTGTAACTAGCTACTCAAGTATAGTCAAATAATGACCACATTTGAATGGGTGTGGGGGGTAAATAAAATATATGCTTCCCTTCGAAGTTGAAAGTTCTTGTCGTTATGCATCCATAATACTTAGAATCGGGTTCATATGCTTGTTCCTTCTACTTGTTAGCTAAAAACGGCTTCAAATTTTAAATGATATATTAATTGTTTAACCTCTTATCCCTGAGTTATATTGTGATATATTTAATCTAGTTAATTTGTTAATGTGTTGATGTTCCTAAGAGTTAATTATGCTCATCCCGCTTACTAATTTATTTATTTTTCTTTCTTTGAGTGCATAAAATACGACCGAGTCTTTGAACTCTATCTTCTGCATTGTGTGTTGGGCTGAAGGTCCAACATAGTATTATCTTCCGAGTCAACCCACAACTGACGAATAGAAAAGAGTAAATGGATCCGCAGCCTAACAGTGGGAGCAATAATAACCCAGGGTTACTAGAGTCAAAAGCATTTGTTTTATCTTTATTTCACCGCTCCATTTATTTTGTATATTTTGTGCGGCGCTAATATTTTTAAATACTAGATGAAAAGTAATGACAATTTTGATTTCCATTTCCTCACATAGATAGTTTCTTCTTATGATGAAACGGTTTCTAAAGCAAAATTTCTTATAATTTTTATCTTACGAAAGTAAAATTACCTGTTAACTTAAAGATATTTTTTTTTTTTGGAATAAATAAGTAGTGTCATTGATGGATTGAGGAGTTGAATGATACATATAATTAAAAATCTCGATAAATCGCATACATTTAGGGAGTTAATCCCTTTTCAATTAGCCAAATTATGAGTTAATTCATGAATTGAATTAACAAATGATTAAAATGTTAATATATATTTAAGTTCATTTTCCAAACAAATTACATCTTTTAGTCACAAATTATTTTAAAAATTCGTCGGTTGACCGCATTTGCTGATTTCCTGAAGTGCCTAACACCTTCTTTAGGGAATCACCGGAACGCTTACCCTTTCTCTGGTTTTAAATAAAGGTTTTTAAAATTATCTCTTAAATGATTTTCTAATTTCCATAATAAGTTTTGTAAAGAGCAATTATCTTTGATAAAATCTACCACAAACCATCAATCACATTCAATCCTTTGTGAGCCAAGGTCTCACTTAATTGTCAATCTTAAATGTAAGTGCTTTTGTCTATATAAAAGCAGAGAATATATTCTTCCAAGAGGTGTTATTGAAGCGTGCATAAGAAGCTGGGTGATGACTCTAATTCTCCTAAAGCTCACCCTCGAATTCTTAAATTTGCTTGTCGAATCTACAGGTGACCCCTCAGCTGGCATAAGTTCTTCAAATTGTGGAAGGAAAGTTCTATCAAGAGAGTGTCTTCCTTTCCATCTTTAGTTGTTCCAAGGATATCAAGAAGGAAAATCAGAAGCACGAGGGAGAATGTAGCAATGTGTCTCCATCCATTCAAATCATCCCGGAAGAACTCCATCCTATTTGACCTGGAGAATAGTGCCAGCTAAAATTGTTGGTAGCATTTTTCAGGTCAGATAGGCTGAAGGTCTTCCAGGAAGATTTGAAGTGATAGAATTCTGTTGTTACATTTTTCCTCGCACTTCTTCTTTTCCTTGTCGATGTCCTTGGCACAGCTAAAGGTGGAAAAGAAGGTAGTTTTTTGATAGAACTTCTTTTCCACATTTTGAAGAACTTGTGCCAGCGAGAGGTCACCGGTGGATTTGACAAGCAGAGTTTAGAACTTGAGGGTTTAGCTTCAGGACAATTGGAGTCATTCTCCTGGTTTATGATGCACACTTCAATAAGTAATTTCTAATATAAAATTACAATTTCAAAAAGTAATTGTGTGTTGGAACTGAACCCAATCGGCACGCCTAAACGGAGCCCAAGATTCCTTTCCACATCAGGTGTGGACTGTTGGGTTTTGGGTCCACCAGTTAGTCCCACACCCCGGGGACCCTCGATTTTAACCCCGAAATTGCAGCACTTGTCCACCAATTGATGTTCTTACGTGCCCATTTCTATCGAGGGTTGAAAGGCCCAAATAGACTCCGCCAGTTACTAAGGCCCAATATTCCAACACCAACAACTTTAATGCCCCATTTGGTTACAAGCCAATATTACCTGGCTCGGCATGTAACCACTAATAGTTAATTGTAATTAAAGGCTAAATCAATATTCTCCTCTCTCGATGTGGGATTAGTTATAGAGTAATAAGTTGATGTCTTAGTGAGTTTTTCTTCTTTTCTAAATACACCTACTTTGTTCTTTATATTTTTAATTAGCTTCTATATAATCTGTATTAAGCTAATTATTCGCTAGGACTAGGACTAGAATTAATAATAATAGTAAAGTATAAATAAAAAATTTAAAAAACTTAAACAACCCTATAAAAGTGAGCAAATATGGAATTTTGATTATCATGTTATAGGTAAATATTGTTCGCACTATAAAATTCATGCTAATAATATATGTTAGATGTAGTGAATCAAGAGTTCTTGTGTGTTCTAGTTCCTGTAAATGTAAAAAATAGTGTTGGTTACCTTCGCCTCCCCATTCTTTAAATATTTGTACAAAATATTCCTACTTTTTTTTAAAATGGCCTGTTTAGTTCCATTCCTTCAGAAGCATAAGTGTGTGTTTAGTTTCTTTTTAATATTCTCCTACCAATTTTAGTCACACAGTTATTTCGCCAAATTAAACATCATTGTTCTTTTCTTACTGTCTTGGTTTGGTTAAGTTCCATTAATTTTGATGATTCTTGGTCCTTCATATTTAAAATCCTAAGTCATACTGCTTTTTTTTTTTTGTTCCTTTTCTTTGAGTAGGATTACTAGTATATATATATATAGCTTTATTAAATTTATTTGTTTGAATATGAATTCTGGAATATATTGTCCTTATATCTGTTTGGTCAATTTCCCCACTATATTAGCTTTAAACTTGTGAATCATGAGTTAAGTTATAATTGTGATTTGTGCCGTTGTAACTAGCTACTCAAGTATAGTCAAATAATGTCCACATTTGAATGGGTGTGGGGGGTAAATAAAATATATGCTTCCCTTCGAATTTGAAAGTTCTTGTCGTTATGAATCCATAATACTTAGAATCGGGTTCATATGCTTGTTCCTTCTACTTGTTAGCTAAAAACGGCTTCATATTTTAAATGATATATTAATTGTTTAACCTCTTATCCCTGAGTTATATTGTGATATATTTAATCTAGTTAATTTGTTAATGTGTAGATGTTCCTAAGAGTTAATTATGCTCATACCGCTTACTAATTTATTTATTTTTCTTTCTTTGAGTGCATAAAATACGACCGAGTCTTTGAACTCTATCTTCAGTCCAACATAGTATTATCTTCCGAGTCAACCCACAACTGACGAATAGAAAAGATTAAATGGATCCGCAGCCTAACAGTGGGAGCAATAATAACCCAGGGTTACTAGAGTCAAAAGCATTTGTTTTATCTTTATTTCACCGCTCTATTTATTTTGTGTATTTTGTGCGACGCTAATATTTTAAAATATTTTTAAATACTATGTTACACCCAGTAAATTCTTGACATGTAGATGGCCTATTCGCGTGTGTGTTAAGAGTTTTAGAATGCCATACATGCTAGAAAAAGGCTCGGGGAAAGATCGGACAAGCGCCAAGTCGGTGCGTAGCAAGGCAAAATTCGACTTATAAATCGCGTTCCAGGAATGCGACTTATAAAACGCATTCCAGGAATGCGACTTATAGGTCCCAACTATATAAGCCCCCAACTTTGGTTTTAATGTTAAAATTCTTATAATTTCCAGCGAAAACAGAGAGAAAATCGGAGAGGAAGAGGAAAGAAGGTTTCTTGATAATTTCCGTCCGATTACGCCATCAAACGCGGTCCAAACTTGAATTAATCTTAGATACCGAGGTATTAAGTAGCAAGGAGTATTCCTACGGATTTAGTTTCGTGAAATTCGGCCGACAAATCGTCGTGCTACCGAGCTAAGGTAAGTGGAATTGCTCCAAATTAGTGTCAATCTACTCCTAGCCTTAAAATGAGTATTTCTCCCTTCTGGACTTTCGAGAAATAGCGAGTTTTCGATCGTTTTTCGATAAGCCAAAGTTTGGGCTATATATATATCGAAAGTGATGTTTTCTTCCGGAATATTAGTGTATTTAGTTCTAATTGATATATATATATATATATATATGAATGCAGTTGGGGGAAATAGCAAAAGTACTGGCCGAACTACGCCAGTTAATCGAAAACTTCGAAGCGTAGATATGTAAAGCTAATTTCCTTCGGCAAGTTAGTAATCCAGTACAATAAATAGCGTGAGGTGTAGAAAAAAGAATTCAAAAGTCGAGAATTGAGTCCAGTATGAGTTTAGCAAGCGTGTTTTGAATTTAGCAAGCATGTTTATAATGTTATGATATATATATATATATATATATATTCAGAATAAAAGTTAGCAAAGCAATATCAGACAGTCAGATAATATCTCAGTTACAGTATAGCCAGACAGCCAGATAATATCTCAGATACAGTATAGCCAGCAGTCAGATAACATCTCAGACACAATATAGTTCAGTATGAGAATCAGTATAATGTAGAAAAGAGTTCAGAATGAGAAATCAAAATACAGATAGTATTTTCAGTTTAAACATGCTTGCTATATGTGATTATTGTTTGTTGAGACCTGTTTGTGTTATGAGGGCACCCTTTGAGCATCCTCACCCCCCTTGGGTTGGTAACTGTGTCGACCCACCGTGAGGGTGGGGAAACGTCACTCCAAGGAGTGGAATGCCGTTCACAGTAGGAAGACGATGGGATGGAGCATTCCCCATATCAGGCTGATCAGCATAACAGTATAGCTTACCCTGTTGTGCGTTGCACCCAGGGGACAGATTACAGATACAAACACAGTTACAGTTTACAGATAACAGTACAAGAGTCCTCCGGGCTCAGACACAGTTATTTATATTAGAGGCCATAGCCCGAGCTGGAGACCTAGGGGGCCGGTAGAGGTGCTGGAAGTTAGTAGACGAGTGGAGTGATTTATTTTTGGATGGTTTTGACTCGGGTAGGGGTATATAGATTGTTTGTTGGTTGGCACCTTCCGGCTTATGGGGGCTGGTATTGGTCCTTGCTTGTTATATATATGTATATATATGTTATTTATTAGCTAATAGATAGCAGATCGTCACGTCGACAGGTATGCTCCTGCCTTATTCTCAGTAGAGAAAAACCTGTTTCAGATTCTATCAGTTCAAACAGTTTCAGATATCTTCTACTATTCAGAGTTTCTAGTTATGTTGTTTATATTCAGTTATGATCAGTTTGCTTTGCATACTCAGTACCAGTGGTACTGACGCCTGTTTGGGTGCTGCATTACTTGCCTGCAGGTACTCATAGACGAGGAGCCAATCCCTCGTGATTCCAGCCAGCTCATAGAGTCATCAGCTCCTGTCATCCGGAGCTTGATATTCAGAGATGTAGTTCATTTTCTTTTGTTGTATAATACGTGTAGGTCGGGGCCCTGTCCCGACCATCTTATAAGTATTCTTAGAGGCTTGCAGATTGTGTATATATATCTCCCTGTGGTTAGTTGTGCCGGTCGTGTGGGGTCATGCATTTGTTTAGCTGTTTAGTGTTGTTGATTGCGTTGGCCGTGTGGGGCCGTATTCAGATAGTAGTGGTGACCTTGCCGGTCACGTAGATGTTCAGATTCATTATATTGAGTTAGAGATAACTAGACAGCATGGTGACCTTGTCGGCTCGCATAGGTTTCCCTATATGAGAATGATTCTGGTTAGCTGATGTTACAGTACAGGTGGCTTTAGGCCCAGTCGGCCGGAGGCTATATTTACAGCCGTTATATAGCCCGTTGATTCCATGAATCTGAGTTAGAGCTAGCCAGACACCAGATGTGCTTAGGCACAGTAGTCTAGCAGTCCAAGTCCTAATAGGGCACCAGGTGCCAGTCATATCCCCCAAGGCGGGGCGTGATATACTAGATGAAAAGTAATGACAGTTTTGATTTTCATTTCCTCACATAGATAGTTTCTTCTTATGATGAAACGATTTCTAAAGCAAAATTTTTTATAATTTTTATCTTATGAAAGTAAAATTACCTGTTAACTTAAAGATATTTTTTTTTTTGGAATAAATAAGTAGCGTCATTGATGGATTGAGGAGTTGAATGATACGTATAATTAAAAATCTCAATAAATCATATAAATTTAGGGAGTTAATCCCTTTTCAATTAGCCAAATTATGAGTTAATTCATGAATTAAATTAAAAAAGGATTAAAATACTAATATATTTAAGTTCATTTTCCAAATAAATTACATCTTTTAGTCACAAATTATTTTAAAAATTCGTCGGTTAACCGCATTTGCGGATTTCCTGAAGTGGCTAACACCTTCTTTAGGGAATCACCGGAACGCTTACCCTTTCTCTGGTTTTAAATAAAGGTTTTTAAAATTATCTCTTAAATGGTTTTCTAATTTCCATAATAATTAGGTTGCGACTCAATTTTTAAAATTAAATTTGCCAATTTATGGAATGTTTCCGGATATGAATTCGAAAACGAGTCGTAACAATTATATTAATTTCATATCATATGCTCTCAAAATAAATGACAATTTTAGAAATTATACTTATGTATCTTATCTCAAAATGATTGATATAATTTATTGCTTTTCTTTGTTAAATTCCTAGAGTTTTGAAAACACAAGTTTTTAAAGAATTTTACTGTAGAAATCTTAAGAAAATAATTGAGGAGGATCAAAACTAAATGTATATTTGTAATTGCTCCTTTTTAACTAAATATGTATATAATTTTAAGGAAACAAAATAAACTAAGAATATTTTTCATTTAACCATTTATTAGATAAAAGATGATTTTTTGAAAAAATATGACTGCATTAATAATGTTATTTTTATTAATAAGCAAAGAATTAGTTTGTTTTTTTTTGTTTCATTGGACACTAAAAATGTCAAGTCAATTTAAGAATTTTGCTTCGAGTCTAGCGATTGAGAGACTCATATTTGGGCTTTTTAAAAAAATTATATTATTAATCTCTTTACGCAAAGAGAAATTTTATAAATAAACTAATTACTAAATACTAATGAATTTCTGGCTTATGCATATTCCTTCTTACACAGAAAGTGAAATAAAAAGATATAGTCTTAATCCTCTTGACTGTTTTTCTCTTGTCTTCAGAACATCTTGAGTTTCTTTCTTTCCATATCACCAACCACTTATAAGGAGGAATTTTATGCCACTAGCTATTTCTTCATTTTTTTCAACTCTTACCTATACAAACAACTCAAAAAAATCTCATATATTCCCAGGCATGGAGCCTCTGATTCTAGCTCAGTTGAGAAACAACTGATATAGTTGATCAGTAATAGGTCAATGCAAAAAAGGGTGCTTAATTCTTTCTATCTTTGTTTTTCTTTATTTCGATGTCATTATGGGTATGGATTGGTTAGTGTCGTGTTGTGCCAACGTAGAATTCTGGACCAAGACGGTCCGATTCCACTTTTCAAGGGAGGCAGTACGAGAGTGGAGGGGCCGCACAACTACGCCATAAGGTAGCTTTATTTCCTACCTTCAGGCGAGGAAGTTGATAGCTAGGGATGCATTTACCACCTAATCAGAGTCTAAGATGTTCGGGTTGAGCCTCCAACTCTCCAGTCTGTTCCAGTGGTTAATGAATTCCCTGACGTATTCCTAGATGAGCTACCTGGTATTCCCCCAGAAAGAGAAATAGATTTTGCAATTAATTTGCTACCAGGTACTCAACCCATATCAATTCCTCCGTATCGTATGGCTCCTGCTGAACTCAGAGAATTAAAGGAGCAGCTGAAAGATCTGTTATATAAGGGCTTTATTAGGCCGAGTACTTCACCTTGGGGTGCACCAGTTCTATTTGTGAGGAAGAAGGATGGCTCACTCTGCATGTGTATAGACTACGGGCAGTTGAATAAGGTTACAGTCAAGAATAAGCATCCGCTTCCCAGAATAGATGATTTGTTTGATTAGCTACAGGGGGCCAGATATTTCTCCAAGATTGACTTACGATCCGAATACCATCAGGTTCAAGTTTGTGAAAGGGACATTACGAAGACTGCCCTCAGGACCAGATATGGCCATTTTGAATTCCTAGTCATGTCCTTTGGGCTGACGAATGCCCCAGCAGTATTTATGGACCTGATGAACAACATCTTCAGACCGTACCTGGCCCTGTTCGTGATAGTGTTTATCGACGATATTCTGGTATATTCTCACTCTGAGGCAAACCACCAGGATCATTTGCGAACGGTCCTCCAGATTCTCAGGGACCGTCATTTGTATGCCAAGTTCTCTAAATGTGAATTTTGGTTGAACTCAGTAGCTTTCTTGGGGCATATTGTGTCGGATGCTGGTATACAGGTAGACATGCAGAAAATAGAAGCAGTAAAAACATGGCCTAGACCTACCACTCCGATCGAAGTCCGTAGTTTTTTTGGATTAGCAGGGTACTACAGAAGATTTTTTGGGGGATTCTCCATCATAGAGGCGCCTTTGACCAAGCTGACACAAAAAACAGTAAAGTTTCAGTGGACAGAGGCATGTGAGCAGAGTTTCCAGGAATTAAAAGACAGATTGACCTCCGCCCCAGTATTAGCATTGCCAGAAGGTAAAGAAGGTTATGCAGTTTATTGTGACGCTTCAGGTATTGGGTTAGGATGTGTGTTGATGCAGCATGGTAAGGTAATTGCTTATGCTTCCAGACAGCTGAGGAAACATGAAAAGAATTATCCTACCCACGACCTGGAACTAGTCGCAGTGATCCACGCTCTAAAGATATGAAGACATTACTTGTATGACATCTATGTGGATATTTTCACTAATCATAAGAGCCTACAATATATCTTTACTCAGAGAGAGTTGAATTTGCGGCAGCGTCGCTGGTTGGAATTGCTGAAAGATTATGATGTAAGTATTCTGTATCACTCAGGAAGAGTCAACGTAGTAGCAGATGCCCTAAGCTACAAATCTATGGGGAGTTTGGTGTACTTGCAACCCGAGCAACGGGAGTTGGCCAGAGAAATACACCAGTTATCTAGTTTAGCCATTCGTGTAGCAGAAATAGAGGACAACAGAGCGGTAATTCAGAACACCGCAGTGTCGTCATTAGTTGTGGAGGTAAAGGAATGGCAGTATGAGGATCCTGACCTAGTTCAGCTTAAAGACCGAGTTCAGCAAGGAAAAGCACCGGATTTTCAGGTAACTGAGGATGAAGTGTTGCGATGTAAAGGCCGCCTTTGTGTTCCAGATATTTCAGGGCTTCGCCAGCAGATTATGAGCGAAGTACATTACGCCTGCTATTCTGTCCACCCAGGCGCGATGAAAATGTACCACGATATTAAAGAAATCTACTGGTGGCCAGTTATGAAGAGGGAAATAGCAGAATTCGTAGCTCAGTGTCCTAACTGGCAGCAAGTAAAAGCGGAACACCAGAAACCAGGCGGATTGACTCAAGACATAGCTGTGTCTCTTTGGAAGTGGGAAGCAGTAAATATGGATTTTGTAGCAGGATTACCCCGTACCAGACATAGAAATGACTCGATTTGGGTAATTGTTGACAGACTGACAAAATCATCCCATTTTCTGCCAGTAAGGGCTACTTTCTCCGCCGAAGATTATGCTGAGTTGTATATCAGAGAAGTAGTCAGACTGCACGGTGTTCTAGTATCCATTGTCTCTGACAGAGGGGCGCAATTTACAGCTAAATTTTGGCAATCATTTCAGAAAGGCCTGGGAACACAGATTAATATGAGCACGGCATTCCACTATCAGACAGATGGGCAGGCGGAACGCACTATTCAGACGCTCGAGGATATGTTACGAGGGTGTGTATTGGACTTTGGAGGTAGTTGGGATGAGCACCTACCACTTATTGAGTTTGCTTATAACAATAGCTATCACTCAGCTATCCAGATGGCGCCCTATGAGGCTTTGTATGGGCGAAAATGCAGATCGCCAGTTGGCTGGTTTGAAGTAGGAGAGTCAGCGCTGATTGGGCCAGATATTATTCATCAGTCAGAAGAAAAGGTAAAGCTTATCAGAGAACGCCTACTGACTGCTCAGAGCTGCCAGAAATCGTATGCTGATGAGCGGCGCAGAAACATGGAATTTAACGTGAATGACTGGGTGTTTTTGAAAGTTTCTCCAATGAAAGGGGTGATGAGATTCGGCAAGAAAGGTAAGCTCAGCCCGAGATTTGTTGGGCCCGATCAGATTCGTCGAAGAATAGGAAAAGTGGCATGCGAGTTGAACTTACCTCCAGAATTAGAGTTTGTTCATCCAGTTTCCACGTGTCTATGTTAAGGAAGTATATAGGAGACCCCTCCAGAGTTGTTCCAGTTCAGGATGTCCAGGTTATGGAAGTGTTGGCTTATGAAGAGGTTCCAGCAGCCATACTAGACAGGCAAATTCGCAGGTTGAGAACTAAAGATATTGCTTCTGCCAAAGTATTATGGAGTAATAGGAACCGAGAGGAGATGACTTGGGAAGCAGAGGAAGATATGAAAGTTAGATATCCTCAATTTTTCCACACTTAATCAGCTAGAGGTACGTTAGTATTGTTGTTTTATGAATTGCCTTATATTATGTGAATAAATGAAATAGTTGGCTTTTGTGATGAATACTAGTGTTGCGTGGAGTACCTGTATTGGACTTTTCTGTGTTTCAGGATTTTTGAGATAGTCCATATTACAGGGGAAACTATGCCGAAATCTTTCTAGAATAAGTCAAGTAAGTTGAAATTCTTGCAAGTAGAAGTTTACGTTCGAGGACAAATGTTCTTAAGGGTGGGAGGATGTTACACCCCGTAAACTTTTGACATGTAGATGGCCTATTCGTATGTTGGTTAAGAGTTTTAGAATGCCATACATGCTAGAAAAAGGCCCAGCGAAAGACCGGACAAGCGCCAAGTCGGAGAGTCGCAAGAGGGAGCCAGGCAGAACCCCTCCGCGATGGCAATGTGTCACGGAGAGGGGGGGCCTCCACGATGACTGGCATGTCACAGAGGCCCTATTCAGGCCCCAAGTATAAAAGGCCTCCCACTTCGGTTTTTAACCATTTATCTCCTTTTAATTTTCAGAAACGGACAGAGAATAGAGGGCACGAGAGAATTCAATAAAATTTCATCCATTTACTCTATTAAACGCGGTCCAAACTCGAATTAATCGTGGGTAGTGAAGTATTAAGCTACCGGGAGCATTCCTGCGGAGTTAGTTTCGTGAAATTAGGCCGGCGAATCGTCGTCCTACCGAGCTAAGGTAAGTGGAATTGCTCCAAATTAGTGTAAATATACTCCTAGCCCTAAAGTGATTATTTCTCCCTTCTGGACTTCCGAGAAATAGCGAGTTTTCGACTGTTTTTCGATAAGTCAAAGTTTGGGCTATATACATATTCAAAGTAGTATTTTCTTCCAGAATATTGATTTATCTTTATTTCACCGCTCTATTTATTTATTTATTTATTTTGTGTATTTTGTGCGATGCTAATATTTTAAAATATTTTTAAATACTAGATGAAAAGTAATGACAGTTTTGATTTCCATTCCCTCACATAGATAGTTTCTTCTTATGATGAAACGATTTCTAAAGCAAAATTTCTTATAATTTTTATCTTACAAAAGTAAAATTACTTGCTAAATTAAAGATATTTACTTTTTTTGGAATATATAAGTAGTGTCATTGATGGATTGAGAAGTTGAATAATTCAAAATCTCGATAAATCGTATACATTTAGAGAGTTAATTCCTTTTCAATTAGCCAAATTATGAGTTAATTCATGAATTGAATTAACAAATGATTAAAATGCTAATATATTTATGTTCGTTTTTCCAAACAAATTACATCTTTTAGTCACAAATTGTTTTAAAAATTCATCAGTTAATCGCATTTGCGGATTTCCTGAAGTGCCTAACACCTTCTTTAAGGAATCACCGGAACGCTTACCCTTTCTCTGGTTTTAAATGAAGGTTTTTAAAATTATCTCTTAAATGGTTTTCTAATTTTCATAATAATTAGGTTGCGACTCAATTTTTAAAATAAAATTTTCCAAGTTATGGAACGTTTTCGGACACGAATTCGAAAACGAGTCGTAACTATTATATTAATTTCATATCATATGCTCTCAAGATAAATGACAATTTTAGAAATTATACTTATTTATCTTATCTCAAAATGATTGATATAATTTATTGCTTTTCTTTGTTAAACTCCTAAAGTTTTGAAAACACGAGTTTTTAAAGAATTTTACCGTAGAAATCTTAAGAAAATAATTGAGGAGGATCAAAACTAAATGTATATTTGCAATTGCTCCTTTTTAACTAAAGATGTATAGAATTTTAAGGAAACAAAATAAGCTAAGAATATTTTTCATTTAACCATTTATTAGATAAAAGATGATGTTTTGAAAAAATATGACTGCATTAATAATGTTATTTTTATTAATTAAGCAAAGAATTAATTTTTTTTGTGTTTCATTGGACACTACAAATGTCAAGTCAATTTAAGAATTTTTCTTCGAGACTAGCGATCGAGAGACTCATATTTGGGTTTTTTTTTAAAAATCATATTATTAATCTCTTTACGCAAAGAGAAATTTTATAAATAAACTAATTACTTAATTTTCTTGTCATGGATCTAGAAACACTTCGTTATGCCCTGTGTCATCCAAACCCTTCAAATACCCCAATGAGAATCTTAAGAATAAATACTGAGAGTCAAAAATTGAAAAAATTTACATTCTATGAGAGAATATTTTAAAATGAAATAATACTTATATTGACACAAATAAATAACAATTATTAGAAAACAATGATAAATTGAAAGTTGTATACTTGACAAGTGTACATAAAAAGAATAATGATACTTTAATATTTTAGAAAGAGGCAACAACCAACGAAATTCTAATGAAAAAATTTATATGTGAAATTTTTCTGTTTAATATATATAGATGTGAGTGTATATTAAAAAATTTTATTTTTTTTATCTCGGTTAAATATACAAAGACATATATTTCATCTATCTGCTAATATTTTTATGATCGTGCAAAATGCGCATATGTTCACTAATAAATTAATAAAATAAAATCACAATAGTATCAATACTTGTTAAATCGTGATCTACTATTGGTGGTGGAGCAAAGCTCAACTATATTATCAATAGTTAGATATGTTCTCATGATGTAGATGTTAGTTCGTTTTCATACTTTGTAGATATGGGTAGCAGAAAATTTATGAAAATTTCTGCCTTCTATACAAAATGATGCTCTTGAAATGTGTTTTGTGAACGTTATACATGTGTGATATCACATGAATTTCCTTTTTCTTAAACGCTAATAATAATTTTCATAAACGACAAAAAAGTAGTGCTGGAATTTGCTGTACAAGTGAGCATAAAAACGTGCTTTGAACGTTATACATGTGATATTTCACATGTATTTATTTTTTTGTTGAACGGTAAAAATTATATTCGTAAATGACACAAAAGTAGGTGTTGAATTTTTTGTAGAAGTCGCAAAAAAACAAAAGTGTAGCGCTCTCTAATCTTAGAGGAGCTCTATAAATACTAATAAATTTCTGGCTTATGCATATTCCTTTTCACATAGAAAGTAAAATAACAATATATAGTCTTAATCCTCTTGACTGTTTTTCTTGTCTTCAGAACATCTTGAGTTCCTTTCTTTTCATATCACCAACTACATACAAGGAAGAATTGTATGCCATCAACTATTTCTTATTTTGTTCCAACTCTTGCATATACCAACAACTCAAAAAATCCCATATATTCCCAGGCATGAGCCTTTGATTCTGGCAAAGTTGAGAAACAACTGACATAGCTGGTCAGTAATAGGCAATGCAAAAAAGGGTGATTAGTATTTTCTGTTTGACAGCCATATAAATAGTATCTCTGATGTATAGACAATGTATCTCACATGATATATACCCATCCATTTCTAATCTTTCTATCTTTGTTCTTTTCTATTTCCCTTTACCCATACCTCTTTTTGTTGCCTCTTCTGTTAGTCTCCGTTAGAAAACATGTTTCAAGTAGTAAATAGGTTGCACAAAACTATCCAATGTGTAACCATTCATGTTTTAACTCTTGCTATCTTTGTTCTTTTCTATTTTCTTTTCCCACTACCACTATCTCTCCATATTGCATCTCTTGTTGGTCTGCATTAAAGGAATCTCTTTTTTGAAAGGTTGTGTTTTCTTCAAAAGGATGTTGTTGAAACATGTGTTTGAATGTTATATGCAATGTATCTCATATGATATACACCCATCCCGTTTAAATTCTTATTATCTTTATTTTTCTTTATTTCCTTTTTACCAATGATACAATACCTCTCTAGTCACATATCCTACTAGTCTACGTTAGAAAACACGTTTTCAGTAGTACATAAGATGTATCACATACAAATATGAACTCATTCATTTTTCATCTCAATCTCTATTTTCTCCTCTTTATATTCGGTTGCTCACTATTTCACCACTTATCACGATTATAAATAGGCTCGTCAATTAATTTGACTTATTTCCATCTTTGCACCTCTTGATAGTCCATTCCCCAACGTGATACTAGCTTTTTCAGAAAAAAGTTATCATCAAAGTCCATCACCAATTACATTGATAAAATCTACCACAAAGCATCAATCAAATTCAATCCTTTGTGAGCCAAGGTCTCACTTAATTGTTAATCTTAAATGTAAGTGCTTTTGTCCATATAAAAGCAGAGAATATATTCTTCCCAAAGGAGTTATTGAAGTGTGCATAAGAATCTGGGTGATGACTCTAATTCTCCTAAAGCTCACCCTCGGATTTCCAAATCCGCTTTTTCAATCTACACGTGATCCTTCAGCTGGCATAAGTTCTTCAAAATGTGAAAGGGAAGTTCCATCAAGAGAGTGACTTCCTTTCCATCTTTAGTTGTTCCAAGGATATCAAGAAGGAAAACTAGAAGTGTGAGGGAAAATGTAGCAACGTGTCTTTATTCATTCAAATCATTCTGGAAGAACTTCATCCTACTAGACCTGGAGAATGGTGCCAACTAAAATTATTGATAGCATTTTTCAGGTCAGATAGGATGAAGTTCTTCCGGGATGATTTGAATGGATAAAGACACATTGCTATATTTTCCTCACCTTTCTGATTTTCCTTCTGACATCCTTGGCACAACTAAAGGTGGAAAAGAAGGCAGTGTTTTGATAGAACTTCTTTTTCACATTTTGAAGAACTTATGCCAGTGAGAAGTCACCGATGGATTTGACAAGCAACGTTGAGAACTTGAGGGTTTAGCTTTAGGATAATTGGAGTCATTCTCCTGGTTTCTGATGCACACTTCAATAACTCCTCTAGAAGAAGAATCATCATGTTTCTCCTTTTCCATCTCAAGAAATCTGATAATCCATCAGAGGCAAAAAAAGAAGAAAAAACAAGTCACACACAATCTCTTTGAAATATAGTTGATGTCACCTTGAGCAGAATCCATGGAAGAGATTCTTTTGTCCAGCAACAACAACTTTGTTTTCAGAGGTATTTACTGCACCCATATTCATTCTCTTAGCAGATTTACTGTAAAATATTAACCAATAGTTCTAAAATTTATCCATCGAATCACAAAGTAATAGACTAACTCTTTCCTCTTATGCTTTCCGTGGTCTTGCATCAACGAAAGTACAACTAATCCCAAAACCAAGAGTTCAAAGTGATTGCGGGCAGGTGGTGAATGCTTGACACTAGATGCAGGAAGTCCAGATTTAAAGCATATATTCTAGGAAAGGCAATAAGATAGCAGATGACTAGCAAAGCATGGAAGCAATTTGAAAGTTTTTGAAAGCTTAATGTTGTATGATGTACTCCTGGTTTTTGTTTTATCATCTTACGGAAATGGAAGCATACTTGTATCCCAGACAATATTTATGAACTTTAACAATAATGATATTAGTTACTTTTCCTATAAAGGATTCCTATATCTGAGTAAAACATGCACAACGAAAGCTTTGAAATAATAATATAAAAGCATTTACGAAAAAAATAAAACTGGAACACAAAGTTTAGAAATCTGGAGTCTAAAATTAATTATGTGTCTGAAATCCATCTAGCTGATGAGTTGCTGGGACAAGCTCCCAGCTAACTCTAAGTCTAATTAAACATAATATAATGACTAAAAGAAATGAATAATGCCCTCGAAGGATGAGGACTCACACTTCTTCTGTTGAGAAGGAGGGTCCAAACTGCGACGACTAACGGTGCTGAGTCTGAGAACCTACGACTGTATCATGAAATATTACAACATAAAAGTATGCATCAGTACTTTGAATGTACTAAGTAAGTGAGAGAAAACATAACTGAATATAAATGACTGAGCTGAAATGACATGAAATGACCAACTAATATACTGAACTGAACCACTGAAGTAAACTGAGATGATCAAGATGACCCTGTCTGGTGGTCAAAGATATGCCCTAAGTCTGAAAGTTCTGAGTCTGAGATACTGTATTGAACTGACCTAAACTGATAGAGATGGAACTGAACTGAGCTGCTTATTCTAAAAATGGACTGGACTGGACTGACTAGTGGGAGAGTCTGTAACCGACATATAACCACGTGAGCTAGACGTGGATTCCGATTTATACACCCCACCTGTAGGACACAATATACCTTGCTAGGGTATAAAGGCATGAATTGGGTGATCACAAGAGTCTGGGGCCAATCAGGCCAAATAATACTGTAACCTACGCTGGCAACGTAGTTCATGGAACCTGGGTGTGCTGGAACCCCAGTCCGCTCTGTGCTAAGTCCTACTCCCACTGAACAACCCAGTTTGAATTAATAAGTTGATAGCTCGAAATTGGGGTCCAAGACTAGTCAGGGATATATAACTTAAAGTACCCTGAGAGTTTTAACGAACTAGATTCTGAAACTGGGTTCTAGACTGGTTAGAGCTGCTTATCTGAAAGCGTCGTAACCGTTTAAGAACCAACTGTAATCAGAACTAGGGTCCTAAGGATAGTCAAAACTATATATCTAAAATGTCATGACCACGTAATGGACCAATAAACTAGATTCTGAATCTGATTCTGATAATTGGGAGGCACCACTGACACCTCAGAGAAAAGACTGAAGTCAAACTGATTAGTTGAAAAATTATGAACAGTTCTGAGGAGATTCTACGTTCTAACTGAACTGAACTACTAAGCAGCTAACATAGAACTCAACTCATTCCATCAACACAGGAAATCTACAATATGGAAAAAATTTCAAGAATTAAGGAAATCTCATCCAACAAACAGTGTTATAGCTTTCTTATTTGTGCCAGGGCTAAAGTCTTTCTTATCAAGGGAGTAATTGCTCAACATCAAGACAATAAAGAATACTATAAAATCATCCCAAATCACACTTCACAAACCAGACAGAATTTAATACGTAAATACGTTTCATTCGAAAATTTAGGGCTTAAATTCACTTTTGCAGGAACATCAACAATTTAGTTAAAAACTGATGGAGATCATATCAATAATAAGCATAGATATCATTCTATGTGAATCAACGAAAACAAACAGGTAATCTCTTTGTATTCGCAAGCTTAGGGCTAAAACTAATAGAGAAACTATAAGAGGGTTTTGGGGGACATAAGGGAAGAACTATCCCCTTGTTGAATTCCCACATACCTAGCTGAAAATTTCCCCGAAGAAGAAAATTCAAACTACTGTAATAGAGGAAAATCCTAAGCTTGCTTGAAAGTTCTTGAGAGACTCTTCGATGATTTTTCTGAGGATGAACGTTGGGAATGAGGGAAGAGGCCGTTCATTCCCACTAATAGGTCTGAAATTACGTCTAAAACGACATAGTTTAAAGTTTAGGAGAGTAGGAATTTACTACAAAACAGAAAATCGCAGGAAAAAACTGTCAGGTATTCTTAACAGGTTACCTAACGGGTCGTGATCAGTGATCACGATTCGTGGTCACAATCTTTGAGTATACTGCCTGGAAAATCCTAAAGGCCACCACGAGGGACCTAAAGACTCGTGCTGAGTGACCACGACTCGTGGTGAGTGACCACGACTCGTGGTCACCTATCGTGGACCACACTGCTCAAAAGTATGTGGCTCCCCACCGGTGACACCATGACTCGTGGTGTCCCATAACGAGTCGTGGTGAGGACTCGTGGGGTACACTGCTTAACTCTCCGAAAAATCTCCTCTAACTGATCACGGCTCACCTCACGACTCGTGGTGACTGACCACGAATCGTGGGGTCCTTCATCAAGTGCACTGCCCCAACTCTTTAATTCCCTGACTCCGGCCTAACAACGAGTCACCTAACGGGTCGTGGTGGAGGACCACGACTCATGGTGACACTCGTTAGGTACACTGACACCACCTTTCCATTTCTCAATCCCCCTTCCCACGACTGACCTGACGAGTTGTTAGGTCTCATAATGACTCGTTAGGTGAGTCATTCTGAGGCATTTTCTGTAGTTTTTTCAGATTTTCTGATTTCAATCTCGGATCTAGTTTTTAAATTTCTGGGATATTACAGTAACAAAAAGAGGTGTGACTTCTAAATTGATATTAGAACACGAACAATCCAAGAACAACGGAGGAACTAATTAATGAATAGAAGCAACTAAGTTTGTAGAGTGCAAATACTATGGTACTAATGATGAATTCAGTGAGTAGTGTACGTATGTAGATTTATATAGAGGGCTTAAGAGACTCTTTCATACTACAATGGTCTGAAATAGGAGAATCACCCGTGTTCCCGTAATCCTTTAGTTACTAGGACTAGCACTAGAATTAATAATAATAATAATAAAATAATAATAATAATAATAAAAATAATAATAATAATAAAAAAGTATAAATATAAAATTGAATGTAAAAGGTAGTGCTGGAACCTTTATACTGTAACAAAATTGACTTTATTCTGCAATTGCTACCTATGAATGAATGCATAGTAATTACATCAATTTTGAAAAATTTTAGGGGGAAAAAGGTTTCTAATATGAAATTATAATGAGAAAATTACATAGAATATTACTATAAGACTTTTAATTACAAGTTATACCAACACTTTGGTTTATTTATTAAAGTAACAATTAATTTATAAATATATTAATATTGTGGGTATATGGTAGTTATTTTTACTACCATGTAATATGATTTAAAAAATTAATTTTTTTTATAGCATAAATATTAACTGCACATCACATCAAATTGGGAGTGTATTTTTCTCTCTCCTAATATGGTTAAAAAATTATTTTTTATTTTTTATAGCATAGATATTTATGAAAAATATTTACTACACACTAAATTAAATTAGAATGTGATTTTTCTCTCTCCTGATATAATTAAAAAAAAATTCTTTTTTACAGCATAGATATTTATTGAAAATATTTACTTCACATCAAATCAAATTAGAAGTGTGATTTTTCTCTCTCCTAATACAGTTAAAAAATATTTTTCTTTTTTTATAGCACAAATATTTATAAAATATTAAAAATATTTACTGCACATCAAATAAAAATAAGGAGTGTGATTTTTCTCTCTCCTAAACTAATTGTTTCCTACTACAATATTTATCTCAATCAGGACTGTAACTCTTCTTCATTAACTTCTAAACTTTTATCTAACAAAGAATTCGTCTTCTCCAAATCATCAACTTCTAAACGTTCATCTAACAAAGAGCCCATCTTCTCCTAAGTTTCTTATTCAATGAAATTCAATTCTATTCATTTATTTTATATCTTATGTTGATTTATTTTTTGTTTTTCTTTGAGTTTTTATATAATGCATTATTGTTATCAAAATTAGTAGTTCAAATGTTTGCAAAATGGTTAGAAATTGGTAATACATTATTTTTTTAAAAAAAATAAATTTTATTTTGTATTTTGTTTATTGATTTATTGGTTGACAAGTTGATTACATATTGGTATAGATTAAGGTTAAAAGTTTGATTTTCAAGTTGTTTACTGTCATATTTGTTATTTGTATTATAGTTAAGATTTATAAATGTTTAGAAATTAGTTCTAAATATTCTTATACATATTTTTTAAACTTTTTTTGTCTTATTCTGATATTGTTGGTATATTTTTGGGTTTATATAATGTTGATTTATATTGATAAGTTGATTTGAAGTATCTAGACATTCAATACCAATTACTAAACATTTACAAATCTCAACTATAACACAAATAACAAATACTGCAGTAAATAACTTGAAAACTGTTATAAATATATTTTCTATTTATGGTGAATGTCTATTTCTTACAGTTTAGTTTTCCCCTATAAATAAAGGAGTTCTCCATTCATTGTAATGAATCCTTTATGATCCCTTTAACTCCTCAAGAGGATCCCATCAACAGAAATAAGAACTTCTCTCTTTCTCTATAATATTCTTGTCCTTTCTTTATTATTTCATAACACGTCATCAGCACGAGTCTCTTCCTTGATCACTCACTTTGAAAGATCTGAGGTAAGAAAGATTTAAAAAAAAAATTTGAAAGATGTATTACTTAACCACATGAATGATATTCCTTTGGTGATATTGTTGCTCTGCGACTCTACCGTCTCAAAATTTGAATGCCGAGGTATTATTTTTTTCTTTCTTTTAATATGAATAACCTTACGAAACTTGATTTCGTTGCCCTTCAAAGTTCGGGCAAGAAATATCTTTCATTTGTGTTGGATGTTGAAATCCATTTGGATGCAATGGGTCTTGGAGACACCATTAAAAGTGAAAATAAAACATCAAATCAAGATCGTACTAAGGCTGTGATATTCTTGCGTCATCATATTGATGAAATTATGATAATTGAATATCTCATGATTAAGGATCCACTTATTTTGTGGAATAGCCTGAAAGAACGATATGACCACCTGAAGATGGTCATCCATCCAAAGGCACGATATGATTGGATCCATCAAGACTATAAGTCTATTCATGAGTATAGCTCATCAACATTCAAAATTGTTTCTAAGTTGAAACTATGTGGAGAAACTATTTAATGATGTTGATATGATTGAATATGTGGTAGTACACAAAATTAATTGAGAGCTCCGAAAGAGCTAATGTATTACTAATTGAAGGAATGAAATTATTGTAGTAAGTCTCAAAAGGAAACTTATAAGTTTCAAGGATATTAAAAAAATTGAGACTATAAATTATGGGAAGATCTAATATCTTCATGCTACTACAATTGACGCGGGTTATAAATATTTATGTAAAAGATTACCGCCGATTTTTTAATTGTAGTACATAAATATGGGCATGATGATGAAATCACATACGAAAGTAAATTTGAAGTTTACTGAAATAAGTTGGCATAACTGGTTGACCATCCCGGTTCAAATGTGATGCAAAAATAATTGAGAATTCACGTGGCTATATGTTGAAGAAATAAAAGATTCTTCAAGAATTCTCTTGTATTGCTTGTTCTCGGGAAAAAAAAGTTAACTTAAAGTTCAATAGATAATTCACTTACAAAATATTGCAAATCAATTGCCAGATATATTTGCTAACTCTATTTTATAATTCAGTTGCAAATGCTCCAACGAAAGGTCCTTGAAGGACAGAGTCTATGAGACGCCTGAAACGTGATAGACCAAATGGTTCCAAATATAGAACTCCTTGAAGAAGGAGAGGAGAAAATGAATAAGATGGTCATAATGATGAGGCAAGTGCTTTAAGAAAGCACCACTACATAACAGTTCATAAAACCTTGGCAAAGGTTCAGGTACCTGAAAATGATGAAAAATGAAGAGATCTCAATGAGTTATGTTGCATTGGAACTAATATCAAAATGATCGTCGACGATATCTTTGATACAATATAGCACGCAATATTGTAAAAGATTGTGAGGATATGAATTCTACGTCTATTAAAGCATGTTGATGTAGAAATAATTATCAAGTGAAATGATGCGTATTGATAAGTGTAAAACTTATTGGACCTGTAGTCCAGACACCAAAAGATGTCAAGTATTTAAATACTAATGAATGCTATCACTTGATAAAATTTATATGAAAATTCTCGAAGGATTTAAAATGCCTGAAACATATCGTTCAAAGTCTCGGAAAATGTATTCAATTAGATTGCAAAGATCATTGTATGGTTTGAAGTAATCTGGACGCATGTGGTATAACCGTCTTAGTGAATATTTATCTAAGAAAGGTTATATAAATGATGAAATTTGCCCATGTGTTTTTATAAAGAAAACATCAGCATTTGTCATACTTGCTGTTTATGTAGATGACATAAACCTTATTGGAACTCCAATAAAACTTCAAAAGGCAATTGATTATTTAAAGAAGGAATTTGAGATTAAAGACCTTGGAAAGATAAAATTATGTCTTGGTCTGCAAATTGAGCATTTGAAAAATGGTGTTTTATTCATCAATCTACCTATACAGAAAAAATGTTGAAAAGATTTTATATGGATGGTGCACATCCATTAAGTACTCTGATGGTTGTTCGATCACTTGATGTGAATAAGGATCCATTCCGACCTCAAGAAAGGAATGAGGAAATTCTTGGTACTGAAGTACCATATCTTAGTGTAATTGGTGCACTAATATCTTGCTACCACTACAAGACCTGATATAGCCTTCGGTTAATTTGTTAGCAAGGTATAGTTCTGCTCCTACTAGGAGTCATTGGAATGGGATAAAACACATAATGCGGTATCTAAAAGGGACTACCTATATGGGCTTATTTTATTATAACAATTGCAGTCCCGATCTTGTTGGTTATGCTGATGTTGGGTATTTATCTGACCCACGCAAAGCTCGATCTCAAACTAACTACGTGTTCATATGTGGAGGTACTGTCATATCTTGGAGATCTACAAAGCAGTCTCTCGTAGCTATTTCATCAAATCATGTTGAGATAATAACTATTCATGAAGCAAACCGAGAATGTGTGTGGTTGAGGTCCATGATACATCTCATTAGATAAAAATGTGGTTTGAAATGTGAAAAAGTACCCACAATTTTGTATGAAAATAATGCAGCATGCATAGCACAACTAAATGGAGGATTCATAAAAGGAGATAGAACGAAGAAATCTCGCCAAAGTTTTTCTACACACATGAGCTCCAAAAGAATGGTGATATCAATGTGCAACAAATTCGTTCAAGTGACAATGTGGCTGATTTATTCACCAAATCTCTACCAACTGCAACTTTCAAGAAGATGGTGCATAAGATCGGGATGCAAAGATTCAAGGATGTTCTAATTAGGGGGATTTAATACGCGTTGTACTCTTTTTTCCTTACAAGGTTTTGTCCCACTGGGTTTTCCTTGTAAGGTTTTTAATGAGGCAGCCAAAATGTGTATTATTAGATATGTGTACTCTTTTTCCTTCACTATATTTTTTCCCACTGGATTTTTTCTAGTAAGGTTTTAACGAGGCACATTATCTATCAAATAGACATCCAAAGGTGAGTGTTATAAATATATTTTCTATTTATGGTGAATGTCTATTTCTTACAAGTTAGTTTTCCCCTATAAATAAAGGGGTTTTCTATTCATTGTAATGAATCCTTTATGATCCCTTTAACTCCTCAAGAGGATCCCATCAAGAGAAATAAGAACTTCTCTCTTTCTCTATAATATTCTTGTCCTTTCTTTATTATTTCATAACAAAAACCAAAATATTAACCATAATATATACCAATATATAATCAACTTTTCAGCCAATAAATCAACAAACAAAATACATATTCATAAAATAGAATTTGTTTCCAAAAATATATTATATTACCAATTTCTAACTATTTTGCAAACAATTGAACACTAATATTGATAATAATATTACATTATATAGAAATTTTAAAAACAAACCAACATAAGATAAAAAAAATAAAAATAACATTTTAAAAAAATATTTAATGCCAAATTCTAAACAAATCATAAATAATAAGTCAACACATATGCGATAAACAACTCTAAAATCAAATTTTAACAAACAAGATACACAAATATATAAACAAGTTATCGACGATTAACCCAACAAAGAAACATGGAGTTATAATTATATATTTAAAAAAGAGGACAAAAAAATAATTGGCTTATTTTAAATTAGCTGAGCGATTGCGCAGTTTGATTTAAAAATGCACAATAGTGGCAGTAAGTATAAACAATGATAAACACTTGCACGACCGCACAGAAAAAAGTTGAAAGCACGCAATAATTTTCTTTGATTTTGGCAGTAACTGAAAAGTATATGGAAGATAAAAGTTAATGTATAAGCGTGATTCATGGAATTTTTAAATAATGGTAATTATTTTTTTTACCAAATCTGATAGTTTAAGTAATTTTTTTTGCTATATTTGAAAATACGAAACTATTGATATTTCTAATAATTATTTCTCTATAATTGTATATTTATGTTTTTTTTCCCATTATAATTTCACAAAGTAATTATATGTTGGAATTAAACTCAATTGGCACGCTTAAGCAGGGGCCAAGATCCTTGGAATAGTGGATTTTCGGTCCACCATTTCTATCAAAGGTTGAAAGGCTCGATTAAGCTCCGCTAATTACGAATGCCTAATATACCAACACCAACAACTTTAATGCCTCGTGTTACCTGGTTTAGGCATATAACTACTGTTAAATATATGTAAATATATTTAGGCACATATCATGCTAACTGTATCCCTTAGAATTAGGCACATATCATGCTAACTGTATCCCTTAGAATTAGGCACATATCATGTTTCGGTTTTGTATATATACGTTGATCTTAATGAGAATCGTGGAGGAATTATTTCTAATATGGTATCAGCTATCTAGGGAAAAACTATCTTTTTTTTTTCTTCCTTCCGCAAAGCTCCGTAGCCTTCTTCTTCTTCTCCATTACTCTTCTTTTCTATTCTTGTTCTGTCCACCATGTCGGATAACAAGAGCACTTTTCATCCTACATTTGCGGTTTCAAACATTCGGAACCATATCTCCATCACTCTAGAAATGGAGAATGTCCAATACTCCACATGGGCGGAACTCTTCAAAATCACCGCACGTTCTCATAAGGTCCTTCATCATATTATTCCTCCTGCCAGGGGCAAAGAGAAGGTTCCTTCGACCGAGGATGAAAAGGAATTATGGTCGACTCTTGATGCTACGGTTCTTTCATGGATTTATGCTACAATCTCTAATGATCTCTTGTATATTATTATCAAACCCGATGCTACGGCCATGGAAGCTTGAAATCGACTCCGTGATATTTTCCAAGATAACAAAAATTCCCGTGTGGTAACTCTTGAAGCCGAATTTTCCAATACAAAGATGGAGAATTTTTCGAACGTTTCGGCATATTGTCAGCGTCTCAAGTATCTTGCTGATCAATTAAAGAATGTCGGAGCACCGGTATCGGATAGTCGGCTTGTTATAACTCGTTTCGGGTCTCACGAGAGCATATCGGGGTGTTGGTACCTTGATTCGACAAAGTGACCCTTTACCTCCATTCTATCAAGCCCGGTTGATGTTGACTTTAGAAGAGGCCGGCTTGGCGAAGGAGGCTGCCGCAGGCTCGGAGTACTTTATGGTGGCTGCCTCGTGGTTGGAGTATGAGGATTCGGGTTATCCATATTCTCATTCGAACCATTTTAATCATCGTGGGAAGCAACATGGCAACCGCAAGAATTTTGGGCGTAAGGGTTCCGGTGGCGGCAAAGGTCCTGGTGGGGGATGCCAGGGTCAGTCTCACGGTGGTGGTGCTCGGGGTGGACAGCAGCAACAATCCAGCTCTGGGCAGCAGCCTTACGGACAGCAGCAGTGGGGGTCACAACCGTGGCCTAATTTTCCTCCTTGGGGTTGGATGCCACAATGGGCCACTCCACCTTGCCCATATCCAACACAAGGGTGGGCTCAGCGTCCAATGAGTAACAAGGGGCAGCAGCAGCCTGGTCTTCTTGGGCCACGGCCATAGCAAGCCTTTATGGGTTCAACTAGTGGGCAGTCCGCTACATATGCACCAACCGATATAGCTTCTGCGATGCATACTATGTCGTTAAATCCCCCCGATCAGACATGGTACATGGACACCGGAGCTACTTCTCATATGACTTTCTCCAATGGTAATCTCTCGTCTTATTTTAATTTGAGTAATCATAATAGTGGTATTACTATGGGCAATGGTCATATTATTCCAATTCATGGTTATGGTCACATGTCTTTGACTAATCATAATCCTCCTTTGTCCCTACACAATGTTCTTCATGCTCCCAAAATCATTAAAAACGTCATTTCTGTCCGTAAGTTTACTACTGATAATTATGTGACAGTTGAGTTTGATCCTTTTGGTTTTTCTGTGAAGGATTTTCATACGGGGAAGCCAATAATGAGATGTGATAGTCGGGGCGACCTTTATCCTCTTACCTCTTCCATCAACAGTCAAGCCCTCCACTCAACCTTTGCAGCCATTTCACCTACTCTTTGGCATGATTGTTTGGGTCATCCGGGTGCTTCCGTTTTAGATGCTCTTAGGCTAAATAAAAGCATTGATTGTAATCATCATTCAAGTTCCAGCATTTGTCGATCTTGTGTCTTTGGCAAACATATTAAGTTGCCATTTGTTTCTTCAAAATCAAGTATTATTATGTCATTTGATATTATTCATAGTGATCTTTGGACATCTCCTATTTTAAGTTCTATGGGGCATAAATATATGTTGTTTTCTTAGATGATTATTCTAATTATCTGTGGACTTTTCCCATAGCTAAGAAATCGGATGTGTTTGATAAATTCTTAGCTTTTAAAGCTCAAATTCTCACCCAATTTGAACGTAATATTAAGAATGTGCAAGGTGATCATGGGAGGGAGTTTGACAATGGCCCTTTTTGGGAGTTTTGTAAAACAAATGGTATGTCTTTCCGTCTTTCTTGTCCTCATATCTCGCCTCAAAATGGTAAAGCCGAATGAAAAATTCGGTCTATAAATAATATTACTCGTACTCTCTTAGCTCATGCCTCTCTTCCCCCTTCTTTTTGGCATTATGCGTTACAAATGGCTACCTATCTTCTTAATGTGCTTCCAAGCAAGCTTTTGGGAAATATATCTCCACTTCAAATTCTTTATCATTGGGTTCCATCTTACTCTCACATTCGGGTTTTTGGGTACTTGTGTTATCCTCTTTTTCCATCTACAACCATCAATAAGTTGCAACTCGTTCAACTCCATGTGTCTTTTTGGGATATCCTTCAAATCACCATGGCTATAAATGCTATGACTTGTCCTCAAATAAGATTATAATTTGTCGGCATGTTGTGTTTGATGAGCATGTGTTTCCTTTTGCACAATTGCATACTCCTTCTGCTTCTACTTATGATTTTTTATGTGATGATATTTCACCATATACATTGCATCACTTACGAAATCAGAATTCTTCTCCTTTTACTCATCTACAAACGGCCCAAACACACGACCCACCTCCACCTTCTACTGACCGACCTACTCCTATGAGCCCAGCTGCCGCCCACAGCCCAGCTTCTCCTACTCTCCCCACACCTCCTACCCAAACATCAAATTCCTTGCCCACCAATCGGCCCACCATGGTCACAAGAAGCCAAATGGGTATTTTTAAACCCAATAAAAAATATGATCATGCATATGCTACTACAGTTACACGGTCCCCACTACCACATAACCCAGTAGAAGCCCTTCGTGATCCGAATTGGAAGTTGGCCATGGATGATGAATATGATGCTCTTATTAAAAATAAGACGTGGGAGTTGGTGCCCCGTCCACCTAATGTGAATGTTATTCATTCTATGTGGATTTTTGCTCATAAAGAAAAATATGATGGTGTTTTTGAGAGGCATAAATCCCGTCTTGTAGGTGATGGGAAAACTCAGCAGGTGGGCATTGATTGTGGCGAAACATTTAGTCCGGTGGTGAAACCGGCTACCATTCGCACAGTTCTTTCTCTTTCTCAGTCAAAGGCATGACCTATTCATCAGTTGGATGTTAAAAATGCCTTTCTTCATGGTGAGCTACAAGAAACAGTGTATATGCATCAACCATTGGGGTATTGGGATCGTACTCATTCAGATTATGTATGCTTGTTACGTAAGTCATTGTATGGACTCAAACATGCACCCCGAGCTTGGTATAAGCGATTTGCTGATTATGTCATTTCCTTTGGTTTCTCTAATAGCAATTATGATAATTCTTTATTTATTTATCGCAAGGGTCATGATATGGCATATATTTTGCTTTATGTTGATGATATTATCTCACTGCATCTTCTAATGCTCTCCGGCTGTCTATTATGAAGCTTCTCGGCTCAGAGTTTGCTATGAAGAATCTTGGTCCTTTAAATTATTTTCTTGGCATTGCAGTTTCTCGACTTAAGGGTGGTATGTTCCTTTCACAACGCAAGTATGCCGAGCAAATATTGAGCGAGCCGAAATGTCTTCTTGCAAGTCATCTCCTACTCCTGTTGACACAAAGGAGAAGGTTAGTGTGACTTCTAGTACTCCCTACAAGGATCCGTCTTTATATAGGAGTCTTGCTGGGGCTCTTCAATATCTTACATTTACCCGACCGGATATTTGTTATGCTATTCAACAAGTGTGTTTACATATGCATGATCCGAAAGTTGATCATATGCAAGCTCTCAAACGCATTATCCGGTATATTCAAGGTACACTTGACCATGGTCTCCATGTCTACTCATCTTCTGTTTCATCCCTTGTTTCTTATACTGATGTTGATTGGGGTGGTTGCCCGGATATGAGATGATCTACCTCTGGTTATTGTGTATTTTTGGGTGATAATTTGATTTCTTGGTCTTCTAAGAGACAACCTACTCTTTCTCGGTCCAGTGCCGAAGCCGAGTATAGGGGTGTGGCAAATGTAGTATCCGAATCATGTTGGTTATGAAATTTGCTTTTGGAGTTACATTGTCCGATTAAACAGGCTACACTTGTTTATTGTGACAATGTTAGTGCTATTTACTTATTGGGTAATCCAGTGCAACATCAACGTACCAAACATATTGAGATGGACATTCATTTTGTACGGGAAAAAGTTGCTCGTGGTCAAGTTCGTGTTCTTCATGTACCTTCCCGATATCAGATCGCAGACATCTTTACCAAGGGTCTACCGCGAGTTCTATTTGAAGATTTTCGTGACAGTCTCAGTGTCCAACAACCTCCGGCTTCGACTGCGGGGGTGTGTTAAATATATGTAAATATATTTAGGCACATATCATGCTAACTGTATCCCTTAGAATTAGGCACATATCATGCTAACTGTATCCCTTAGAATTAGGCACATATCATGTTTCGGTTTTGTATATATACGTTGATCTTAATGAGAATCGTGGAGGAATTATTTCTAATAACTACTTTTAGTTAATCATAATTAAAGGCTAAATCAATATTTTCCTCTCTTAATATGGGACTAGTTATTGAGTAGTAATAAGCTGATGTCTTAGTGAGTTTTTCTTCTTTTTTAAATACACCTACGTTGTTCTTTATATTTTTGTGCAAATTAAAGAATAGTAGCATTTACAATATCGGATTAATGAGTTTTAAAGCTAATACCCATTTCAAAAGTAGCTTCTGTGTTCAGATAATTATTTGATTTACCTGTGCCCTCTCATATTTGTAAATTTCACTTTTTGTCATTGTTACTTTTTTATTTTTATTATAAATAAAAGTTATTTAATTTAAAAATTATCATACAAAAATCACTTTTTTATTTTTATATTACATAAAAATTATTTAACACTAAACCTTATCACAGAAAAGTCTTTTTTTTTAATCACATAAAAAGTTTTCTCAAGTTAAATAAAAAGTAAATTTCAACATGAAATTTTTATATTTTGTCCGAGGGATATTACATGACTCTTCAAAATATATCAATTATATCTGAGATAATTTTATAAACCCTCATCTAATATTTCGCTTTATACTACTAATTTTTGCTGTGGCTTATTTCTTTCTCTTGATTTTTTTGAAGTAATTTTAACTTATTATCATTAATATAAAAAATATAATTTTATTATTTTTTCCTTTCTAATATATTCATTTGTTTAGCGAATTTCATAAATACCCCTTTAAATTAGTAAATATTTGTTATTAGAGAAGCAAAAAATTTAATGACAAATACAAAATCTATGAGTTTAATATAATCTATGGCCTCAAATTATGAAAAGTCTCTAAAATTAATATGTCATATTAAGCTAACTAGCTATTTTAGAGTGTCATGTGATATTTTCAGTATAAAATATAACAATTCAGGTGAAATTTACATTTTCATTAACTTGAAAAAATTAAATGATTTTATGTGACCAAAAAAAAATTAAAATGTGACTTTTGTGTGATAAAGTTTAAAGTTGGATGACTTTTATATGACATAAATTAGAAAAATAATTTTTGTGTGATAAATTTTAAAGTTGAATCATTTTATATAACAAAAGTGAAAAAATAATTTTTGCATGATATATTCAAAATGAAATGACCCTAGTTGAAATTTAACCTGATCTCATACTAGTCTCTGTTAAAATAATATCTTTTATGAGAGGTTATATTTCATTCAAAATGATGCTTTCAAAACAAGTGTTTTGCACATTATCATTTTACATGAATTTGTGTCCATCTATTTTGCCATCTTTGTGTTTTTATTTTCTGAATAATACACTATCTCTCTCATTTTCCTCTTCTATCAATCTCCATAAAAGGAATCTCTTTTATGAAAGCTTATCTTTTATTCAAAATGATATTTTTGAAACATTGTTTTGCACTTTATACATGATGTATCTTACATTAATATGTAACCAATCATTTTTGAACTCTTGCTATCTTTGTATTTTCATTTTTCGACTAACAAACTATCTTTCCTTGTCACACCTCCTACTAGTACCTCCTTCAAAGAAATTTTTTCTTATGAAAGCTTGTCTTTCATTCAAAATGATGCTCCTGAACACGTGTTTTACGATGTAACTCACATGTTGTGTATCATCCATTTTGATCTCTTGTTATATTCGTTGTAAGATGTGACTTTATTGGCATGTGCCAATTTACTTAGTCATATATATATATATATATATATATATATATATATATATATATATATATATATATATATATATATATATTTCATGGAGTCAAATCATGATTATGTGGTAGAGAAAATTTTACCATTTATTATTTTTTTAATTATATAACTTGGAACCTAAGTTTTGTTCCTATAAAAGGAGAATTATTTCTTCATGTTTAGAACACACTAATTTGAGAAGAATTAGTTATGAATATTTGTAATAGAGTTGTGTTGGAAAACACTTACGTGAATTTTTTTTTCTTTGGAGCGATCTTGTGAGGTTATTCTCTTGGGGTATTTAAGATATTAGAGTACTTAATTATTTTAATTTTGTATTCTATTTGTGCTTTTGTGCTTTTGTACTCTCTTTTTTATCCGTTGGTGTTACTTTTTGGATAAATACACTATTATTGATGTAGGAAGAAAGAAATTTTGTCTCATTAGACGATGATTAGGGTTTACAATAGAGAAAACACTCTATACCCCTAAAGGATATCTAGGCTATGGGCAAAGAGTGTTCATTTGCTTTGTGTGGACTCCTGGTGATCGGTGTATGTCTCTTGAAACGTAGTGATAATTTGTGATCCAAGTTACGTGGAGCAAAGTAGAGATCACCAATGTTTCTTGAAACATAGTGATTATTTGCTTGACCTTGATGATGATCAATGAATCCACTTCTATTTGTTACATAGACATCATCAACAAATTCACCTGTTGGATGCTGATTATACTCGTCATCCCACAAGTATGGATCGCCAATGTCTCTTGAAACATAGTGATAATTTACTGGAGCTTAATGATAACCATGATTATCGCTTGTTGGCTGATGATAATACTAATTCTCTACTGCGGCATAGAAATTCCTCAAGTATGGATCCTCAATGTTATCAAACCAAGTCAGTCCATGTGGAACAAAGATGTTTGTTGGAACATAGTAATATGTCGGAGCTTGCTAATTTGAATTCATGAAAAAAAGAAGTGCGACTTCTAAATTGATATTAGAACACGAACAATCCAAGAAAAGAGGAACTAATTAATGAACAGAAGCAACTAAGTTTTGTAGAGAGCAAATATGGTACTAATGATGAAATTTTTTGTTGAAGTCACAAAAAAATAAAAGTATCACGCTCTCTAATCTTAGAGGAACTCTATAAATACTAATGAATTTCTGGCTTATGCATATTCCTTCTTACATAGAAAGTGAAATAAAAAGATATATCTTAATGCTCTTGACTGTTTTTCTCTTGTCTTCAAAACATCTTGAGTTTCTTTCTTTCCATATCACCAACCACATACAAGGAGGAATTTTATGCCACCAACTATTTCTTAATTTTTTCCAACTCTTACCTATACAAACAACTCAAAAAAATCTCATATATTTCCAGGCATGGAGCCTCTGACTCTAGCTCAGTTGAGAAACAACTGATATAGCTGATCAGTAATAGGTCAATGCAAAAAAAGGTGCTTAATTCTTGCTATCTTTGTATTTCTTTATTTTCCTTTTACCTCTCAGCCGCATCTCCTGCTAAACTCCGATAAAAAATATGTTTTCTGCAGTACATAAGATGTATCACACACAAATATGTACTCATTCATTTTCTATCTCAATCTCTATTTGCTTCAGTTTATATTCGGTTGCTTACTACTTTATCACTTATCGCGATTATAAACATGCTCGTCAATCAATTTCACTTATTTTCGTCTTTGCACCTCTTGATAGTCCTTTTCCCAATATGATACGAGTTTTCTAAGAAAATATTATCATCAAAGCCCATCACCAATTATCATTGATAAAATCTACCACAAACCATCAATCACATTCAATCCTTGATGAGCCAAGGTCTCACTTAATTGTCAATCTTAAATGTAAGTGCTTTTGTCTATATAAAAGCAGAGAATATATTCTTCCAAGAGGTGTTATTGAAGCGTGCATAAGAAGCTGGGTTATGACTCTAATTCTCCTAAAGCTCACCCTCGAATTCTTAAATCTGCTTGTTGAATCTACAGGTGACCCCTCAGCTGGCATAAGTTCTTCAAATTGTGGAAGGAAAGTTCCATCAAGAGAGTGTCTTCCTTTCTATCTTTAGCTGTTCCAAGGATATCAAGAAGGAAAACTGGAAGCATGAGGGAGAATGTAGCAACGTGTCTCCATCCATTCAAATCATCCCAGAAGAACTTCATCCTATTTGACCTGGAGAATAGTGCCAGCTAAAATTGTTGGTAGCATTTTTCAGGTCAGATAGGCTGAAGTTCTTCCAGGAAGATTTGAAGTGATAGAATTCCGTTGTTACATTTTCCCTCGCACTTCTTCTTTTCCTTGTCGATGTCCTTGGCACAGCTAAAGGTGGAAAAGAAGGTAGTTTTTTTATAGAACTTCTTTTCCACATTTTGAAGAACTTGTGCCAGCGAGAGGTCACCGGTGGATTTGACAAGCAGAGTTGAGAAATTGAGGGTTTAGCTTCAGGACAATTGGAGTCATTCTCCTGGTTTATGATGCACACTTCAATAAGTAATTTCTAATATAAAATTATAATTTCAAAAAGTAATTGTGTGTTGGAACTGAACCCAATCGGCACGCCTAAACGGAGCCCAAGATTCCTTTCCACATCAGGTGTGGACTGTTGGGTTTTGGGTCCACCAGTTAGTCCCACACCCCGGGGACCCTCGATTTTAACCCCAAAATTGCAGCACTTGTCCACCAATTGATGTTCTTACGTGCCCATTTCAATCGAGGGTTGAAAGGCCCAAATAGACTCCGCCAGTTACTAAGGCCCAATATTCCAACACCAACAACTTTAATGCCCCATTTGGTTACAAGCCAATATTACCTGGCTCGGCATGTAACCACTAATAGTTAATTGTAATTAAAGGCTAAATCAATATTCTCCTCTCTCGATGTGGGATTAGTTATAGAGTAATAAGTTGATGTCTTAGTGAGTTTTTCTTCTTTTCTAAATACACCTACTTTGTTCTTTATATTTTTAATTAGCTTCTATATAATCTGTATTAAGCTAATTATTCGCTAGGACTAGGACTAGAATTAATAATAATATTAAAGTATAAATAAAAAATAAAAAAAAAACTTAAACAACCCTATAAAAGTGAGCAAATATGGAATTTTGATTATCATGTTATAGGTAAATATTGTTCGCACTATAAAATTCCTGCTAATAATATATGTTAGAAGTAGTGAATCAAGAGTTCTTGTGTGTTCTAGTTCCTGTAAATGTAAAAAATAGTGTTGGTTACCTTCGCCTCCCCATTCTTTAAATATTTGTACAAAATATTCCTACTTTTTTTTAAATGGCCTGTTTAGTTCCATTCCTTCAGAAGCATAAGTGTGTGTTTAGTTTCTTTTTAATATTCTCCTACCAATTTTAGTCACACAGTTATTTCGCCAAATTAAACATCATTGTTCTTTTCCTACTGTCTTGGTTTGGTTAAGTTCCATTAATTTTGATGATTCTTGGTCCTTCATATTTAAAATCCTAAGTCGTACTGCTTTTTTTTTGTTCCTTTTCTTTGAGTAGGATTACTATTATATATATATATATAGCTTTATTAAATTTATTTGTTTTAATATGAATTCTGGAATATATTGTCCTTATATCAGTTTGGTCAATTTTCCCACTATATTAGCTTTAAATATGTGAATCATGAGTTAAGTTATAATTGTGATTTGTGCCGTTGTAACTAGCTACTCAAGTATAGTCAAATAATGACCACATTTGAATGGGTGTGGGGGGTAAATAAAATATATGCTTCCCTTCGAAGTTGAAAGTTCTTGTCGTTATGCATCCATAATACTTAGAATCGGGTTCATATGCTTGTTCCTTCTACTTGTTAGCTAAAAACGGCTTCAAATTTTAAATGATATATTAATTGTTTAACCTCTTATCCCTTAGTTATATTGTGATATATTTAATCTAGTTAATTTGTTAATGTGTAGATGTTCCTAAGAGTTAATTATGCTTATCCCGCTTACTAATTTATTTATTTTTCTTTCTTTGAGTGCATAAAATACGACCGAGTCTTTGAACTCTATCTTCTGCATTGTGTGTTGGGCTGAAGGTCCAACATAGTATTATCTTCCGAGTCAACCCACAACTGACGAATAGAAAAGAGTAAATGGATCCGCAGCCTAACAGTGGGAGCAATAATAACCCAGGGTTACTAGAGTCAAAAGCATTTGTTTTATCTTTATTTCACCGCTTCATTTATTTTGTGTATTTTGTGCGGCGCTAATATTTTAAAATATTTTTAAATACTAGATGAAAAGTAATGACAGTTTTGATTTCCATTTCCTCACATAGATAGTTTCTTCTTATGATGAAACGGTTTCTAAAGCAAAATTTCTTATAATTTTTATCTTACGAAAGTAAAATTACCTGTTAACTTAAAGATATTTATTTATTTTTTGGAATAAATAAGTAGTGTCATTGATGGATTGAGGAGTTGAATGATACGTATAATAAAAAATCTCGATAAATCGCATACATTTAGGGAGTTAATCCCTTTTCAATTAGCCAAATTATGAGTTAATTCATGAATGGAATTAACAAATGATTAAAATGTTAATATATATTTAAGTTCATTTTCCAAACAAATTACATCTTTTAGTCACAAATTATTTTAAAAATTCGTCGGTTGACCGCATTTGCTGATTTCCTGAAGTGCCTAACACCTTCTTTAGGGAATCACCGGAACGCTTACCCTTTCTCTAGTTTTAAATAAAGGTTTTTAAAATTATCTCTTAAATGGTTTTCTAATTTCCATAATAAGTTTTGTAGAGAGCAATTATCATTGATAAAATCTACCACAAACCATCAATCACATTCAATCCTTTGTGAGCCAAGGTCTCACTTAATTGTCAATCTTAAATGTAAGTGCTTTTGTCTATATAAAAGCAGAGAATATATTCTTCCAAGAGGTGTTATTGAAGCGTGCATAAGAAGCTGGGTGATGACTCTAATTCTCCTAAAGCTCACCCTCGAATTCTTAAATCTGCTTGTCGAATCTACAGGTGACCCCTCAGCTGGCATAAGTTCTTCAAATTGTGGAAGGAAAGTTCCATCAAGAGAGTGTCTTCCTTTCCATCTTTAGCTGTTCCAAGGATATCAAGAAGGAAAACCAGAAGCATGAGGGAGTATGTAGCAACGTGTCTCCATCCATTCAAATCATCCCGGAAGAACTTCATCCTATTTGACCTGGAGAATAGTGCCAGCTAAAATTGTTGGTAGCATTTTTCAGGTCAGATAGGCTGAAGTTCTTCCAGGAAGATTTGAAGTGATAGAATTCCGTTGTTACATTTTCCCTCGCACTTCTTCTTTTCCTTGTCGATGTCCTTGGCACAGCTAAAGGTGGAAAAGAAGGTAGTTTTTTGATAGAACTTCTTTTCCACATTTTGAAGAACTTGTGCCAGTGAGAGGTCACCGGTGGATTTGACAAGCAGAGTTGAGAACTTGAGGGTTTAGCTTCAGGACAATTGGAGTCATTCTCCTGGTTTATGATGCACACTTCAATAAGTAATTTCTAATATAAAATTATAATTTCAAAAAGTAATTGTGTGTTGGAACTGAACCCAATCGGCACACTTAAACGGAGCCCAAGATTCCTTTCCACATCAGGTGTGGACTGTTGGGTTTTGGGTCCACCAGTTAGTCCCACACCCCGGGGACCCTCGATTTTAACCCCGAAATTGCAGCACTTGTCCACCAATTGATGTTCTTACGTGCCCATTTCTATCGAGGGTTGAAAGTCCCAAATAGACTCCGCCAGTTACTAAGGCCCAATATTCCAACACCAACAACTTTAATGCCCCATTTGGTTACAAGCCAATATTAGCTGGCTCGGCATGTAACCACTAATAGTTAATTGTAATTAAAGGTTAAATCAATATTCTCCTCTCTCGATGTGGGATTAGTTATAGAGTAATAAGTTGATGTCTTAGTGAGTTTTTCTTCTTTTCTAAATACACCTACTTTGTTCTTTATATTTTTAATTAGCTTCTATATAATCTGTATTAAGCTAATTATTCGCTAGGACTAGGACTAGAATTAATAATAATATTAAAGTATAAATAAAAAATTAAAAAAACTTAAACAACCCTATAAAAGTGAGCAAATATGGAATTTTGATTATCATGTTATAGGTAAATATTGTTCGCACTATAAAATTCCTGCTAATAATATATGTTAGATGTAGTGAATCAAGAGTTCTTGTGTGTTCTAGTTCCTGTAAATGTAAAAAATAGTGTTGGTTACCTTCGCCTCCCCATTCTTTAAATATTTGTACAAAATATTCCTACTTTTTTTTTAAATGGCCTGTTTAGTTCCATTCCTTCAGAAGCATAAGTGTGTGTTTAGTTTCTTTTTAATATTCTCCTACCAATTTTAGTCACACAGTTATTTCGCCAAATTAAACATCATTGTTCTCTTCCTACTGTCTTCGTTTGGTTAAGTTCCATTAATTTTGATGATTCTTGGTCCTTCATATTTAAAATCCTAAGTCGTACTGCTTTTTTTTTGTTCCTTTTCTTTGAGTAGGATTACTAGTATATATATATATAGCATTATTAAATTTATTTGTTTGAATATGAATTCTGGAATATATTGTCCTTATATCAGTTTGGTCAATTTCCCCACTATATTAGCTTTAAATATGTGAATCATGAGTTAAGTTATAATTGTGATTTGTGCCGTTGTAACTAGCTACTCAAGTATAGTCAAATAATGACCACATTTGAATGGGTTTGGGGGGTAAATAAAATATATGCTTCCCTTCGAAGTTGAAAGTTCTTGTCGTTATGCATCCATAATAGAATCGGGTTCATATGCTTGTTCCTTCTACTTGTTAGCTAAAAACGGCTTCAAATTTTAAATGATATATTAATTGTATCCTCTTATCCCTGAGTTATATTGTGATATATTTAATCTAGTTAATTTGTTAATGTGTAGATATTCCTAAGAGTTAATTATGCTCATCCCGCTTACTAATTTATTTATTTTTCTTTCTTTGAGTGCATAAAATACGACCGAGTCTTTGAACTCTATCTTCTGCATTGTGTGTTGGGCTGAAGGTCCAACATAGTATTATCTTCCGAGTCAACCCACAACTGACGAATAGGAAAGAGTAAATGGAGCCGCAGCCTAACAGTGGGAGCAATAATAACCCAGGGTTACTAGAGTCAAAAGCATTTGTTTTATCTTTATTTCACCTCTCCATTTATTTTGTATATTTTGTGCGGCGCTAATATTTTTAAATACTAGATGAAAAGTAATGATAGTTTTGATTTCCATTTCCTCACATAGATAGTTTCTTCTTATGATGAAACGGTTTCTAAAGCAAAATTTCTTATAATTTTTATCTTACGAAAGTAAAATTACCTGTTAACTTAAAGATATTTATTTTTTGTTGGAATAAATAAGTAGTGTCATTGATGGATTGAGGAGTTGAATGATACATATAATTAAAAATCTCGATAAATCGCATACATTTAGGGAGTTAATCCCTTTTCAATTAGCCAAATTACGAGTTAATTCATGAATTGAATTAACAAATGATTAAAATGTTAATATATATTTAAGTTCATTTTCCAAACAAATTACATCTTTTAGTCACAAATTATTTTAAAAATTCATCGGTTGACCGCATTTGCTGATTTCCTGAAGTGCCTAACACCTTCTTTAGGGAATCACCGGAACGCTTACCCTTTCTCTGGTTTTAAATAAAGGTTTTTAAAATTATCTCTTAAATGGTTTTCTAATTTCCATAATAAGTTTTGTAGAGAGCAATTATCATTGATAAAATCTACCACAAACCATCAATCACATTCAATCCTTTGTGAGCCAAGGTCTCACTTAATTGTCAATGTTAAATGTAAGTGCTTTTGTCTATATAAAAGCAGAGAATATATTCTTCCAAGAGGTGTTATTGAAGTGTGCATAAGAAGCTGATGACTCTAATTCTCCTAAAGCTCACCCTCGAATTCTTAAATCTGCTTGTCGAATCTACAGGTGACCCCTCAGCTGGCATAAGTTCTTCAAATTGTGGAAGGAAAGTTCCATCAATATAGTGTCTTCCTTTCCATCTTTAGCTGTTCCAAGGATATCAAGAAGGAAAACCAGAAGCATGAGGGAGAATGTAGCAACGTGTCTCCATCCATTCAAATCATCCCGGAAGAACTCCATCCTATTTGACCTGGAGAATAGTGCCAGCTAAAATTGTTGGTAGCATTTTTCAGGTCAGATAGGCTGAAGGTCTTCCAGGAAGATTTGAAGTGATAGAATTCCGTTGTTACATTTTCCCTCGCACTTCTTCTTTTCCTTGTCGATGTCCTTGGCACAGCTAATGGTGGAAAAGAAGGTAGTTTTTTGATAGAACTTCTTTTCCACATTTTGAAGAACTTGTGCCAGCGAGAGGTCACCGGTGGATTTGACAAGCAGAGTTGAGAACTTGAGGGTTTAGCTTCAGGACAATTGGAGTCATTCTCCTAGTTTATGATGCACACTTCAATAAGTAATTTCTAATATAAAATTATAATTTCAAAAAGTAATTGTGTGTTGGAACTGAACCCTATCGGCACGCCAAAACGGAGCCCAAGATTCCTTTCCACATCAGGTGTGGACTGTTGGGTTTTGGGTCCACCAGTTAGTCCCACACCCCGGGGACCCTCGATTTTAACCCCGAAATTGCAGCACTTGTCCACCAATTGATGTTCTTACGTGCCCATTTCTATCGAGGGTTGAAAGGCCCAAATAGACTCCGCCAGTTACTAAGGCCCAATATTCCAACACCAACAACTTTAATGCCCCATTTGGTTACAAGCCAATATTACCTGGCTCGGCATGTAACCACTAATAGTTAATTGTAAATAAAGGCTAAATCAATATTCTCCTCTCTCGATGTGGGATTAGTTAATTAGCTCCTATATAATCTGTATTAAGCTAATTATTCGCTAGGACTAGGACTAGAATTAATAATAATATTAAAGTATAAATAAAAAATTAAAAAAACTTAAACAACCCTATAAAAGTGAGCAAATATGGAATTTTGATTATCATGTTATAGGTAAATATTGTTCGCACTATAAAATTCCTGCTAATAATATATGTTAGATGTAGTGAATCAAGAGTTCTTGTGTGTTCTAGTTCCTGTAAATGTAAAAAATAGTGTTGGTTACCTTCGCCTCCCCATTCTTTAAATATTTGTACAAAATATTCCTACTTTTTTTTTAAATGGCCTGTTTAGTTCCATTCCTTCAGAAGCATAAGTGTGTGTTTAGTTTCTTTTTAATATTCTCCTACCGATTTTAGTCACACAGTTATTTCGCCAAATTAAACATCATTGTTCTTTTCCTACTGTCTTGGTTTGGTTAAGTTCCATTAATTTTGATGATTCTTGGTCCTTCATATTTAAAATCCTAAGTCGTACTGCTTTTTTTTTGTTCCTTTTCTTTGAGTAGGATTACTAGTATATATATATATATAGCTTTATTAAATTTATTTGTTTTAATATGAATTCTGGAATATATTGTCCTTATATCAGTTTGGTCAATTTCCCCACTATATTAGCTTTAAATATGTGAATCATGAGTTAAGTTATAATTGTGATTTGTGTCGTTGTAACTAGCTACTCAAGTATAGTCAAATAATGACCACATTTGAATGGGTGTGGGGGGTAAATAAAATATATGCTTCCCTTCGAAGTTGAAAGTTCTTGTTGTTATGCATCCATAATACTTAGAATCGGGTTCATATGCTTGTTCCTTCTACTTGTTAGCTAAAAACGGCTTCAAATTTTAAATGATATATTAATTGTTTATCCTCTTATCCCTGAGTTATATTGTGATATATTTAATCTAGTTAATTTGTTAATGTGTAGATGTTCCTAAGAGTTAATTATGCTCATCCCGCTTACTAATTTATTTATTTTTCTTTCGTTGAGTGCATAAAATACGACCGAGTCTTTGAACTCTATCTTCTGCATTGTGTGTTGGGCTGAAGGTCCAACATAGTATTATCTTCCGAGTCAACCCACAACTGACGAATAGAAAAGAGTAAATGGATCCGCAGCCTAACAGTGGGAGCAATAATAACCCAGGGTTACTTGAGTCAAAAGCATTTGTTTTATCTTTATTTCACCGCTCTATTTATTTTGTGTATTTTGTGCGACGCTAATATTTTAAAATATTTTTAAATACTATGTTACACCCAGTAAATTGTTGACATGTAGATGGCCTATTCGCGTGTGTGTTAAGAGTTTTAGAATGCCATACATGCTAGAAAAAGGCCTGGGGAAAGATCGGAAAAGCGCCAAGTCGGTGCGTCGCAAGGCAAAATTCGACTTATAAATCGCATTCCAGGAATGCGACTTATAGGTCCCCACTATATAAGCCCCCAACTTTGGTTTTAATGTTAAAATTCTTATAATTTCCAGCGAAAACAGAGAGAAAATCGGAGATGAAGAGGAAAGAAGGTTTCTTGATAATTTCCATCCGATTACGCCATCAAACGCGGTCCAAACTTGAATTAATCTTAGATACCGAGGTATAAGTAGCAAGGAGCATTCCTACGGATTTAGTTTCATGAAATTCGGCCGGCAAATCGTCGTGCTACCGAGCTAAGGTAAGTGGAATTGCTCCAAATTAGTGTCAATCTACTCCTAGCCTTAAAATGAGTATTTCTCCCTTCTGGACTTTCGAGAAATAGCGAGTTTTCGACCGTTTTTCGATAAGCCAAAGTTTGGGCTATATATATATCGAAAGTGATGTTTTCTTCCGGAATATTAGTGTATTTAGTTCTAATTGATATATATATATATATATATATATATATATATATATATATATATATATATATATGAATGCAGTTGGGGGAAATAGCAAAAGTACTGGCCGAACTACGCCAGTTAATCGGAAACTTCGAAGCGTAGGTATGTAAAGCTAATTTCCTTCGGCAAGTTAGTAATCCAGTATAATAAATAGCGTGAGGTGTAGAAAAAAGAATTCAAAAGTTGAGAATTGAGTCCAGTATGAGTTTAGCAAGCGTGTTTTGAATTTAGCAAGCATGTTTATAATGTTATGATATATATATATATATATATAGATTCAGAATAAAAGTTAGCAAAGCAATATCAGACAGTCAGATAATATCTCAGTTACAGTATAGCCAGACAGCCAGATAATATCTCAGATACCGTATAGCCAGCAGTCAGATAACATCTCAGACACAATATAGTTCAGTATGAGAATCAGTATAATGTAGAAAAGAGTTCAGAATGAGAAATCAAAATACAGATAGTATTTTCAGTTTAAACATGCTTGCTATATGTGATTATTGTTTGTTGAGACCTGTTTGTGTTATGAGGGCACCCTTTGAGCATCCTCACCCCCCTTGGGTTGGTAACTGTGTCGACCCACCGTGAGGGTGGGGAAACGTCACTCCAAGGAGTGGCATGCCGTCTACAGTAGGATGACGATGGGATGGAGCATTCCCCATATCAGGCTGATCAGCATAACAGTATAGCTTACCCTGTTGTGCGTTGCACCCAGGGGACAGATTACAGATACAGACACAGTTACAATTTACAGATAACAGTACAGGAGTCCTCCGAGCTCAGACACAGTTATTTATATTAGAGTCCATAGCCCGAGCTAGAGACCCAGGGGGCTGGTAGAGGTGCTGGTAGTTAGTAGACGAGTGGAGTGATTTATTTTTGGATGGTTTTGACTTGGGTAGGGGTATATAGATTGTTTGTTGGTTGGCACCTTACGGCTTATGGGGGCTGGTATTGGTCCTTGCTTGTTATATATATGTATATATATGTTATTTATTAGCTAATAGACAGAAGATCGTCACGTCGACAGGTATGCTCCTGCCTTATTCTCAGTACAGAAAAACCTGTTTCAGATTCTATCAGTTCAAACAGTTTCAGATATCTTCTACTATTCAGAGTTTCTAGTTATGTTGTTTATATTCAGTTATGATCAGTTTGCTTTGCATACTCAGTACCAGTGGTACTGACGCCTGTTTGGGTGCTGCATTACTTGCCTGCAGGTACTCATAGACGAGGAGCCGATCCCTCGTGATTCCAGCCAGCTCATAGAGTCATCAGCTCCTGTCATCCGGAGCTTGATATTCAGAGATGTAGTTCATTTTCTTTTGTTGTATAATACGTGTAGGTCGGGGCCCTGTCCCGACCATCTTATCAGTATTCTTAGAGGCTTGCAGATTGTGTATATATATCTCCCTGTGGTTAGTTGTGCCGGTCGTGTGGGGCCGTGCGTTTGTTTAGCTGTTTAGTGTTGTTGATTGCGTTGTCCGTGTGGGGCCGTATTCAGATAGTAGTGGTGACCTTGCCGGTCACGTAGATGTTCAGATTCATTATATTGAGTTAGAGATAACTAGACAGCATGGTGACCTTGTCGGCTCGCATAGGTTTCCCTATATGAGAATGATTCTGGTTAGCTGATGTTACAGTACAGGTGGCTTTAGGCCCAGTCGGCCGGAGGCTATATTTACATCCGTTATATAGCCCATTGATTCCATGAATCTGAGTTAGAGCTAGCCAGACACCAGATGTGCTTAGGCACAGTAGTCTAGCAGTCCAAGTCCTAATAGGGCACCAGGTGCCAGTCATATCCCCCAAGGCGGGGCGTGATATACTAGATGAAAAGTAATGACAGTTTTGAGTTTCATTTCCTCACATAGATAGTTTCTTCTTATGATAAAACGCTTTCTAAAGCAAAATTTTTTATAATTTTTATCTTATGAAAGTAAAATTACCTGTTAACTTAAAGATATTTATTTTTTTTTTGGAATAAATAAGTAGTGTCATTGATGGATTGAGGAGTTGAATGATACGTATAATTAAAAATCTCAATAAATCATATACATTTAGGGAGTTAATCCCTTTTCAATTAGCCAAATTATGAGTTAATTCATGAATTGAATTAAAAAATGATTAAAATGCAAATATATTTAAGTTCATTTTCCAAATAAATTACATCTTTTAGTCACAAATTATTTTAAAAATTCGTCGGTTAACCGCATTTGCGGATTTCCTGAAGTGGCTAACACCTTCTTTAGGGAATCACCGGAACGCTTACCCTTTCTCTGGTTTTAAATAAAGGTTTTTAAAATTATCTCTTAAATGGTTTTCTAATTTCCATAATAATTAGGTTGCGACTCAATTTTTAAAATTAAATTTGCCAATTTATGGAACGTTTTCGGATATGAATTCGAAAACGAGTCGTAACAATTATATTAATTTCATATCATATGCTCTCAAAATAAATGACAATTTTAGAAATTATACTTATGTATCTTATCTCAAAATGATTGATATAATTTATTGCTTTTCTTTGTTAAATTCCTAGAGTTTTGAAAACACAAGTTTTTAAAGAATTTTACTGTAGAAATCTTAAGAAAATAATTGAGGAGGATCAAAACTAAATGTATATTTGTAATTGCTCCTTTTTAACTAAATATGTATATAATTTTAAGGAAACAAAATAAACTAAGAATATTTTTCATTTAACCATTTATTAGATAAAAGATGATTTTTTGAAAAAATATGACTGCATTAATAATGTTATTTTTATTAATTAAGCAAAGAATTAGTTTTTTTTTTGTTTCATTGGACACTAAAAATGTCAAGTCAATTTAAGAATTTTGCTTCGAGTCTAGCGATTGAGAGACTCATATTTGGGCTTTTTAAAAAAATCATATTATTAATCTCTTTACGCAAAGAGAAATTTTATAAATAAACTAATTACTAAATACTAATGAATTTCTGGCTTATGCATATTCCTTCTTACACAGAAAGTGAAATAAAAAGATATAGTCTTAATCCTCTTGACTGTTTTTCTCTTGTCTTCAGAACATCTTGAGTTTCTTTCTTTCCATATCACCAACCACATATAAGGAGGAATTTTATGCCACTAGCTATTTCTTCATTTTTTTCAACTCTTACCTATACAAACAACTCAAAAAAATCTCATATATTCCCAGGCATGGAGCCTCTGATTCTAGCTCAGTTGAGAAACAACTGATATAGTTGATCAGTAATAGGTCAATGCAAAAAAGGGTGCTTAATTCTTTCTATCTTTGTTTTTCTTTATTTCGATGTCATTATGGGTATGGATTGGTTAGTGTCGTGTTGTGCCAACGTAGAATTCTGGACCAAGACGGTCCGATTCCACTTTCCAAGGGAGGCAGTACGAGAGTGGAGGGGCCGCACAACTACGCCATAAGGTAGCTTTATTTCCTACCTTCAGGCGAGGAAGTTGATAGCTAGGGATGCATTTACCACCTAATCAGAGTCTAAGATGTTCGGGTTGAGCCTCCAACTCTCCAGTTTGTTCCAGTGGTTAATGAATTCCCTGACGTATTCCTAGACGAGCTACCTGGTATTCCCCCAGAAAGAGAAATAGATTTTGCAATTAATTTGCTACCAGGTACTCAACCCATATCAATTCCTCCGTATCGTATGGCTCCTGCTGAACTCAGAGAATTAAAGGAGCAGCTGAAAGATCTGTTATATAAGGGCTTTATTAGGACGAGTACTTCACCTTGGGGTGCGCCAGTTCTATTTGTGAGGAAGAAGGATGGCTCACTCTGCATGTGTATAGACTACGGGAAGTTGAATAAGGTTACAGTCAAGAATAAGCATCCGCTTCCCAGAATAGATGATTTGTTTGATTATCTACAGGGGGCCAGATATTTCTCCAAGATTGACTTACGATCCGGATACCATCAGGTTCAAGTTAGTGAAAGGGACATTCCGAAGACTGCCCTCAGGACCAGATATGGCCATTTTGAATTCCTATCATGTCCTTTGGGCTGACGAATGCCCCAGCAGTATTTATGGACCTGATGAACATCATCTTCAGACCGTACCTGGACCTGTTCGTGATAGTGTTTATCGACGATATTCTGGTATATTCTCACTCTGAGGTAGACCACCAGGATCATTTGCGAATGGTCCTCCAGATTCTCAGGGACCGTCATTTGTATGCCAAGTTCTCTAAATGTGAATTTTGGTTGAACTCAGTAGCTTTATTGGGGCATATTGTGTCGGATGCTGGTATACAGGTAGACATGCAGAAAATAGAAGCAGTAAAAACATGGCCTAGACCTACCACTCCGATCGAAGTCCATAGTTTTTTTGGATTAGCAGGGTACTACAGAAGATTTTTTGGGGGATTCTCCATCATAGAGGCGCCTTTGACCAAGCTGACGCAAAAAACAGTAAAGTTTCAGTGGACAGAGGCATGTGAGCAGAGTTTCCAGGAATTGAAAGACAGATTGACCTCCGCCCCAGTATTAGCATTGTCAGAAGGTAAAGAGGGTTATGCAGTTTATTGTGACGCTTCAGGTATTGGGTTAGGATGAGTGTTGATGCAGCATGGTAAGGTAATTGCTTATGCTTCCAGACAGCTGAGGAAACATGAAAAGAATTATCCTACCCACGACCTGGAACTAGTCGCAGTGATCCACGCTCTAAAGATATGAAGACATTACTTGTACGACATCTATGTGGATATTTTCACTAATCATAAGAGCCTACAATATATCTTTACTCAGAGAGAGTTGAATTTGCGGCAGCGTCGCTGGTTGGAATTGCTGAAAGATTATGATGTAAGTATTTTGTATCACTCAGGAAGAGTCAACGTAGTAGCAGATGCCCTCAGCTACAAATCTATGGGGAGTTTGGTGTACTTGCAACCCGAGCAACGGGAGTTGGCTAGAGAAATACACCAGTTAGCTAGTTTAGCCGTTCGTATAGCAGAAATAGAGGACAACAGAGCGGTAATTCAGAACACCGCAGTGTCTTCATTAGTTGTGGAGGTAAAGGAATGGCAGTATGAGGATCCTGACCTAGTTCAGCTTAAAGACCGAGTTCAGCAAGGAAAAACACCGGATTTTCAGGTAACTGAGGATGAAGTGTTGCGATGTAAAGGCCGCCTTTGTGTTCCAGATATTTCAGGGCTTCGCCATCAGATTATGAACGAAGTACATTACGCCTGCTATTCTGTCCACCCAGGCGCGACGAAAATGTACCACGATATTAAAGAAATCTACTGGTGGCCAGGTATGAAGAGGGAAATAGCAGAATTCGTAGCTCAGTGTCCTAACTGGCAGCAAGTAAAAGAGGAACACCAGAAACCAAGCGGATTGACTCAAGACATAGCTGTGCCTCTTTGGAAGTGGGAAGCAGTAAATATGGATTTTGTAGCAGGATTACCCCGTACCAGACATAGAAATGACTCGATTTGGGTAATTGTTGACAGACTGACAAAATCATCCCATTTTCTGCCAGTAAGGGCTACTTTCTCCGCCGAAGATTATGCTGAGTTATATATCAGAGAAGTAGTCAGACTGCACGGTGTTCTAGTATCCATTGTCTCTGACAGAGGGGCGCAATTTACAGCTAAATTTTGGCAATCATTTCAGAAAGGCCTGGGAACACAGATTAATATGAGCACACCATTCCACTATCAGACAGATGGGCAGGCAGAACGCACTATTCAGATGCTCGAGGATATGTTACGAGGGTGTGTATTGGACTTTGGAGGTAGTTGGGATGAGCACCTACCACTTATTGAGTTTGCTTATAACAATAGCTATCACTCAGCTATCCAGATGGCGCCCTATGAGGCTTTGTATGGGCGAAAATGCAGATCGCCAGTTGGCTGGTTTGAAGTAGGAGAGTCAGCGCTGATTGGGCCGGATATTATTCATCAGTCAGAAGAAAAGGTAAAGCTTATCAGAGAACGCCTACTGACTGCTCAGAGCTGCCAGAAATCGTATGCTGATGAGCGGCGCAGAAACATGGAATTTAACGTGAATGACTGGGTGTTTTTGAAAGTTTCTCCAATGAAAGGGGTGATGAGATTCGGCAAGAAAGGTAATCTCAGCCCGAGATTTGTTGGGCCCGATCAAATTCGTCGAAGAATAGGCCAAGTGGCATGCGAGTTGAACTTACCTCCAGAATTAGAGTTTGTTCATCCAGTTTCCACGTGTCTATGTTAAGGAAGTATATAGGAGACCCCTCCAGAGTTGTTCCAGTTCAGGATTTCCAGGTTATGGAAGAGCTGGCTTATGAAGAGGTTCCAGTAGCCATACTAGACAGGCAAATTCGCAGGTTGAGAACTAAAGACATTTCTTCTGCCAAAGTATTATGGAGTAATAGGAACCGAGAGGAGATGACTTGGGAAGCAGAGGAAGATATGAAAGTTAGATATCCTCAGTTTTTCCACACTTAATCAGCTAGAGGTACGTTAGTATTGTTGTTTTATGAATTGCCTTATATTATGTGAATAAATGAAATAGTTGGCTTTTGTGATGAATACTAGTGTTGCGTGGAGTACCTGTATTGGACTTTTCTGTGTTTCAGGATTTTTGAGATAGTCCATATTACAGGGGAAACTATGCCGAAATCTTTCTAGAATAAGTCAAGTAAGTTGAAATTCTTGCAAGTAGAAGTTTACGTTCGAGGACAAATGTTCTTAAGGGTGGGAGGATGTTACACCCCGTAAACTTTTGACATGTAGATGGCCTATTCGTATGTTGGTTAAGAGTTTTAGAATGCCATACATGCTAGAAAAAGGCCCAGCAAAAGACCGGACAAGCGCCAAGTCGGAGAGTCGCAAGAGGGAGCTAGGCAGAACCCCTCCGCGATGGCAATGTGTCACGGAGAGGGGGGGCCTCCACGATGACTGGCATGTCACAGAGGCCCTATTCAGGCCCCAAGTATAAAAGGCCTCCCACTTCGGTTTTTAACCATTTATCTCCTTTTAATTTTCAGAAACGAACAGAGAATAGAGGGCACGAGAGAATTCAATAAAATTTCATCTATTTACTCTATTAAACGTGGTCCAAACTCGAATTAATCGTGGGTAGTGAAGTATTAAGCTACCGGGAGCATTCCTGCGGAGTTAGTTTCGTGAAATTAGGCCGGCGAATCGTCGTCCTACCGAGCTAAGGTAAGTGGAATTGCTCCAAATTAGTGTAAATATACTCCTAGCCCTAAAGTGAGTATTTCTCCCTTCTGGACTTCCGAGAAATAGCGAGTTTTCGACTGTTTTTTGAAAAGTCAAAGTTTGGGCTATATATATATTCAAAGTAGTATTTTCTTCCAGAATATTGATTTATCTTTATTTCACCGCTCTATTTATTTATTTATTTATTTTGTTATTTTGTGCGACGCTAATATTTTAAAATATTTTTAAATACTAGATGAAAAGTAATGACAGTTTTGATTTCCATTCCCTCACATAGATAGTTTCTTCTTATGATGAAACGATTTCTAAAGCAAAATTTCTTATAATTTTTATCTTACGAAAGTAAAATTACTTGCTAAATTAAAGATATTTACTTTTTTTGGAATATATAAGTAGTGTCATTGATGGATTGAGAAGTTGAATAATTCAAAATCTCGATAAATCGTATACATTTAGAGAGTTAATCCCTTTTCAATTAGCCAAATTATGAGTTAATTCATGAATTGAATTAACAAATGATTAAAATGCTAATATATTTATGTTCGTTTTTCCAAACAAATTACATCTTTTAGTCACAAATTGTTTTAAAAATTCATCGGTTAATCGCATTTGCGGATTTCCTGAAGTGCCTAACACCTTCTTTAAGGAATCACCGGAACGCTTACCCTTTCTCTGGTTTTAAATGAAGGTTTTTAAAATTATCTCTTAAATGGTTTTCTAATTTTCATAATAATTAGGTTGCGACTCAATTTTTAAAATTAAATTTGCCAAGTTATGGAACGTTTTCGGACACGAATTCGAAAACGAGTCGTAACTATTATATTAATTTCATATCATATGCTCTCAAAATAAATGACAATTTTAGAAATTATACTTATTTATCTTATCTCAAAATGATTGATATAATTTATTGCTTTTCTTTGTTAAACTCCTAAAGTTTTGAAAACACGAGTTTTTAAAGAATTTTACCGTAGAAATCTTAAGAAAATAATTGAGGAGGATCAAAACTAAATGTATATTTGCAATTGCTCCTTTTTAACTAAAGATGTATAGAATTTTAAGGAAACAAAATAAACTAAGAATATTTTTCATTTAACCATTTATTAGATAAAAGATGATGTTTTGAAAAAATATGACTGCATTAATAATGTTATTTTTATTAATTAAGCAAAGAATTAATTTTTTTTTTGTGTTTCATTGGACACTACAAATGTCAAGTCAATTTAAGAATTTTTCTTCGAGACTAGCGATCGAGAGACTCATATTTGGTTTTTTTTTTAAAAATCATATTATTAATCTCTTTACGCAAAGAGAAATTTTATAAATAAACTAATTACTTAATTTTCTTGTCATGGATCTAGAAACACTTCGTTATGCCCTGTGTCATCCAAACCCTTCAAATACCCCAATGAGAATCTTAAGAATAAATACTGAGAGTCAAAAATTGAAAACAATTACATTCTATGAGAAAATATTTTAAAATGAAATAATACTTATATTGACACAAATAAATAACAATTATTAGAAAACAATGATAAATTGAAAGTTGTATACTTGACAGGTGTACATAAAAAGAATAATGATACTTTAATATTTTAGAAAGAGGCAACAACCAACGAAATTCTAATGAAAAAATTTATATGTGAAATTTTTCTGTTTAATATATATAGATGTGAGTGTATATTAAAAAATTTTATTTTTTTATCTCGGTTAAATATACAAAGACATATATTTCAGCTATCTGCTAATATTTTTATGATCGTGCAAAATGCGCATATGTTCACTAATAAATTAATAAAATAAAATCACAATAGTATCAATACTTGTTAAATCGTGATCTACTATTGGTGGTGGAGCAAAGCTCAACTATATTATCAATAGTTAGATATGTTCTCATGATGTAGATGTTAGTTCGTTTTCATACTTTGTAGATATGGGTAGCAGAAAATTTATGAAAATTTCTGCCTTCTATACAAAATGATGCTCTTGAAATGTGTTTTGTGAACGTTATACATGTGAGATATCACATGAATTTCCTTTTTCTTAAACGCTAATAATAATTTTCATAAACGACAAAAAAGTAGTGCTGGAATTTGCTGTACAAGTGAGCATAAAAACGTGCTTTGAACGTTATACATGTGATATTTCACATGTATTTATTTTTTTGTTGAACGGTAAAAATTATATTCGTAAATGACACAAAAGTAGGTGTTCAATTTTTTGTAGAAGTCGCAAAAAAACAAAAGTGTAGCGCTCTCTAATCTTAGAGGAGCTCTATAAATACTAATAAATTTCTGGCTTATGCATATTCCTTTTTACATAGAAAGTAAAATAACAATATATAGTCTTAATCCTCTTGACTGTTTTTCTTGTCTTCAGAACATCTTGAGTTCCTTTCTTTTCATATCACCAACTACATACAAGGAAGAATTGTATGCCATCAGCTATTTCTTATTTTGTTCCAACTCTTGCATATACCAACAACTCAAAAAATCCCATATATTCCCAGGCATGAGCCTTTGATTCTGGCAAAGTTGAGAAACAACTGACATAGCTGGTCAGTAATAGGCAATGCAAAAAAGGGTGATTAGTATTTTCTGTTTGGCAGCCATATAAATAGTATCTCTGATGTATAGACAATGTATCTCACATGATATATACCCATCCATTTCTAATCTTTCTGTCTTTGTTCTTTTCTATTTCCCTTTACCCATACCTCTTTTTGTTGCCTCATCTGTTAGTCTCCGTCAGAAAACATGTTTCAAGTGGTAAATAGGTTGCACAAAACTATCCAATTTGTAACCATTCATGTTTTAACTCTTGCTATCTTTGTTCTTTTCTATTTTCTTTTCCCACTACCACTATCTCTCCATATTGCATCTCTTGTTGGTCTGCATTAAAGGAATCTCTTTTTTGAAAGGTTGTGTTTTCTTCAAAAGGATGTTGTTGAAACATGTGTTTGAATGTTATATGCAATGTATCTCATATGATATACACCCATCCCGTTTAAATTCTTATTATCTTTATTTTTCTTTATTTCCTTTTTACCAATGATACAATACCTCTCTAGTCACATATCCTGCTAGTCTACGTTAGAAAACATGTTTTCAGTAGTACATAAGATGTATCACATACAAATATGAACTCATTCATTTTTCATCTCAATCTCTATTTTCTCCTCTTTATATTCGGTTGCTCACTATTTCACCACTTATCACGATTATAAATAGGCTCATCAATTAATTTGACTTATTTCCATCTTTGCACCTCTTGATAGTCCATTCCCCAACGTGATACTAGCTTTTTCAGAAAAAAGTTATCATCAAAGTCCATCACCAATTACATTGATAAAATTTACCACAAAGCATCAATCAAATTCAATCCTTTGTGAGCCAAGGTCTCACTTAATTGTTAATCTTAAATGTAAGTGCGTTTGTCCATATAAAAGCAGAGAATATATTCTTCCCAAAGGAGTTATTGAAGTGTGCATAAGAATCTGGGTGATGACTCTAATTCTCCTAAAGCTCACCCTCGGATTTCCAAATCCGCTTTTTCAATCTACACGTGATCCTTCAGCTGGCATAAGTTCTTCAAAATGTGAAAGGGAAGTTCCATCAAGAGAGTGTCTTCCTTTCCATCTTTAGTTGTTCCAAGGATATCAAGAAGGAAAACTAGAAGTGTGAGGGAAAATGTAGCAACGTGTCTTTATTCATTCAAATCATTCTGGAAGAACTTCATCCTACTTGACCTGGAGAATGGTGCCAACTAAAATTATTGGTAGCATTTTTCAGGTCAGATAGGCTGAAGTTCTTCCGGGATGATTTGAATGGATAAAGACACATTGCTACATTTTCCTCACGTTTCTGGTTTTCCTTCTTGACATCCTTGGCACAACTAAAGGTGGAAAAGAAGGCAGTGTTTTGATAGAACTTCTTTTTCACATTTTGAAGAACTTATGCCAGTGAGAAGTCACCGATGGATTTGACAAGCAACGTTGAGAACTTGAGGGTTTAGCTTTAGGATAATTGGAGTCATTCTCCTGGTTTCTGATGCACACTTCAATAACTCCTCTAGAAGAAGAATCATCATGTTTCTCCTTTTCCATCTCAAGAAATCTGATAATCCATCAGAGGCAAAAAAAGAAGAAAAAACAAGTCACACACAATCTCTTTGAAATATAGTTGATGTCACCTTGAGCAGAATCCATGGAAGAGAGATTCTTTTGTCCAGCAACAACAACTTTGTTTTCAGAGGTATTTACTGCACCCATATTCATTCTCTTAGCAGATTTACTGTAAAATATTAACCAATAGTTCTAAAATTTATCCATCGAATCACAAAGTAATAGACTAACTCTTTCCTCTTATGCTTTCCGTGGTCTTGCATCAACGAAAGTACAACTAATCCCAAAACCAAGAGTTCAAAGTGATTGCGGGCAGGTGGTGAATGCTTGACACTAGATGCAGGAAGTCCAGATTTAAAGCATATATTCTAGGAAAGGCAATAAGATAGCAGATGACTAGCAAAGCATGGAAGCAATTTGAAAGTTTTTGAAAGCTTAATGTTGTATGATGTACTCCTAGTTTTTGTTTTATCATGTTACGGAAATGGAAGCATACTTGTATCCCAGACAATATTTATGAACTTTAACAATAATGATATTAGTTACTTTTCCTATAAAGGATTCCTATATCTGAGTAAAACATGCACAACGGAAGCTTTGAAATAATAATATAAAAGCATTTACGAAAAAAATAAAACTGGAACACAAAGTTTAGAAATCTGGAGTCTAAAATTAATTATGTGTCTGAAATCCATCTAGCTGATGAGTTGCTGGGACAAGCTCCCAGCTAACTCTAAGTCTAACTAAACATAATATAATGACTAAAAGAAATGAATAATGCCCTCGAAGGATGAGGACTCACACTTCTTCTGTTGAGAAGGAGGGTCCAAACTGCGACGACTAACGGTGCTGAGTCTGAGAACCTACGACTGTATCATGAAATATTACAACATAAAAGTATGCATCAGTACTTTGAATGTACTAAGTAAGTGAGAGAAAACATAACTGAATATAAATGACTGAGCTGAAATGACATGAAATGACCAACTAAGATACTGAACTGAACCACTGAAGTAAAGTGAGATGATCAAGATGACCCTGTCTGGTGGTCAAAGATATGCCCTAAGTCTGAAAGTTCTGAGTCTGAGATACTGTATTGAACTGACCTAAACTGATAGAGATGGAACTGAACTGAGCTGCTTATTCTAAAACTGGACTGGACTGGACTGACTAGTGGGAGAGTCTGTAACCGACATATAACCACGTGAGCTAGACGTGGAGTCCGATTTATATACCCCACCTGTAGGACACAATATACCTTGCTAGGGTATAAAGGCATGAATTGGGTGATCACAAGAGTCTGGGGCCAATCAGGCCAAATAATATTGTAACCTACGCTGGCAACGTAGTTCATGGAACTTGGGTGTGCTGGAACCCCAGTCCGCTCTGTGCTAAGTCCTACTCCCACTGAACAACCCAGTTTGAATTAATAAGCTGATAGCTCGAAATTGGAGTCCAAGACTAGTCAGGGATATATAACTTAAAGTACCCTGAGAGTTTTAACGAACTAGATTCTGAAACTGGGTTCTAGACTGGTTAGAGCTGCTTATCTGAAAGCGTCGTAACTGTTTAAGAACCAACTGTAATCTGAACTAGGGTCCTAAGGATAGTCAAAACTATATATCTAAAATGTCATGACCACGTAATGGACCAATAAACTAGATTCTGAATCTGATTCTGATAATTGGGAGGCACCACTGACACCTCAGAGAAAAGACTGAAGTCAAACTGATTAGTTGAAAAATTATGAACAGTTCTGAGGAGATTCTACGTTCTAACTGAACTAAACTACTAAGCAGCTAACATAGAACTCAACTCATTCCATCAACACAGGAAATCTACAATATGGAAAAAATTTCAAGAATTAAGGAAATCTCATCCAACAAACAGTGTTATAGCTTTCTTATTCGTGCCAGGGCTAAAGTCTTTCTTATCAAGGGAGTAATTGCTCAACATCAAGACAATAAAGAATACTATAAAATCAGCCCAAATCACACTTCACAAACCAGACAGAATTTAATACGTAAATACGTTTCATTCGAAAATTTAGGGCTTAAATTCACTTTTGCAGGAACATCAACAATTTAGTTAAAAACTGATGGAGATCATATCAATAATAAGCATAGATATCATTCTATGTGAATCAACGAAAACAAACAGGTAATCTCTTTGTATTCGCAAGCTTAGGGCTAAAACTAATAGAGAAACTATAAGAGGGTTTTGGGGGACATAAGGGAAGAACTATCCCCTTGTTGAATTCCCACATACCTAGCTGAAAATTTCCCCGAAGAAGAAAGTTCAAACTACTATAATAGAGGAAAATCCTAAGCTTGCTTGAAAGTTCTTGAGAGACTCTTCGATGATTTTTCTGAGGATGAACGTGGGGAATGAGGGAAGAGGCCGTTCATTCCCACTAATAGGTCTGAAATTACGTCTAAAACGACATAGTTTAAAGTTTAGGAGAGTAGGAATTTACTACAAAACAGAAAATCGCAGGAAAAAACTGTCAGGTATTCTTAACAGGTTACCTAACGGGTCGTGATTAGTGATCACGATTCGTGGTCACAATCTTTGAGTATACTGCCTGGAAAATCCTAAAGGCCACCACGAGGGACCTAAAGAGTCGTGGTGAGTGACCACGACTCGTGGTCACCTATCGTGGACCACACTGCTCAAAAGTCTGTGGCTCCCCACCGGTGACACCATGACTCGTGGTGTCCCATAACGAGTCGTGGTGAGGACTCGTGGGGTACACTGCTTAACTCTCCGAAAAATCTCCTCTAACTGATCATGGCTCACCTCACGACTCGTGGTGACTGACCACTAATCGTGGGGTCCTTCATCAAGTGCACTGCCCCAACTCTTTAATTCCCTAACTCCGGCCTAACAACGAGTCACCTAACGGGTCGTGGTGGAGGACCACGACTCATGGTGACACTCGTTAGGTACACTGACACCACCTTTCCATTTCTCAATCCCCCTTCCCACGACTGACCTGACGAATTGTTAGGTCTCATAATGACTCGTTAGGTGAGTCATTCCGAGGCATTTTCTGTAGTTTTTTCAGATTTTCTGATTTCAATCTCGGATCTAGTTTTTAAATTTCTGGGATATTACAGTAACAAAAAGAGGTGTGACTTCTAAATTGATATTAGAACACGAACAATCCAAGAACAACGGAGGAACTAATTAATGAATAGAAGCAACTAAGTTTGTAGAGTGCAAATACTATGGTACTAATGATGAATTCAGTGAGCAATGTACGTATGTAGATTTATATAGAGGGCTTAAGAGACTCTTTCATACTACAATAGTCTGAAATAGGAGAATCACCCGTGTTCCCGTAATCCTTTAGTTACTAGGACTAGCACTAGAATTAATAATAATAATAATAATAATAATAATAATAATAATAATAATAATAATAATAATAATAAAGTATAAATATAAAATTGAATGTAAAAGGTAGTGCTGGAACCTTTATACCGTAACAAAATTGACTTTATTCTGCAATTGCTACCTATGAATGAATGCATAGTAATTACATCAATTTTGAAAAATTTTAGGGGGAAAAAGGTTTCTAATATGAAATTATAATGAGAAAATTACATAGAATATTACTATAAGACTTTTAATTACAAGTTATACCAACACTTTGATTTATTTATTAAAGTAACAATTAATTTATAAATATATTAATATTGTGGGTATATGGTAGTTATTTTTACTACCATGTAATATGATTTAAAAAAATAATTTTTTATTTGTAGCACAAATATTAACTGCACATCACATCAAATTGGGAGTGTATTTTTCTCTCTCCTAATATGGTTAAAAAATTATCTTTTATTTTTTATAGCATAGATATTTATGAAAAATATTTACTACACACTAACTTAAATTAGAATGTGATTTTTCTCTCTCCTGATATAATTAAAAAAATTTCTTTTTTACAGCATAGATATTTATTGAAAATATTTACTTCACATCAAATCAAATTAGAAGTGTGATTTTTCTCTCTCCTAATACAGTTAAAAAATATTTTTCTTTTTTTATAGCATAAATATTTATAAAATATTAAAATATTTACTGCACATCAAATAAAAATAAGGAGTGTGATTTTTCTCTCTCCTAAACTAATTGTTTCCTACTACAATATTTATCTCAATCAGGACTGTAACTCTTCTTCATTAACTTCTAAACTTTTATCTAACAAAGAATTCGTCTTCTCCAAATCATCAACTTCTAAACGTTCATCTAACAAAGAGCCCATCTTCTCCTAAGTTTCTTATTCAATGAAATTCAATTCTATTCATTTATTTTATATCTTATGTTGATTTATTTTTTGTTTTTCTTTGAGTTTTTATATAATGCATTATTGTTATCAAAATTAGTAGTTCAAATGTTTGCAAAATGGTTAGAAATTGGTAATACATTTTTTTTTAAAAAAATAAATTTTATTTTGTATTTTGTTTATTGATTTATTGGTTGACAAGTTGATTACATATTGGTATAGATTAAGGTTAAAAGTTTGATTTTCAAGTTGTTTACTGCCATATTTGTTATTTGTATTATAGTTAAGATTTATAAATGTTTAGAAATTAGTTCTAAATATTCTTATACATATTTTTTAAATTTTTTTTGTCTTATTCTGATATTGTTGGTATATTTTTGGGTTTATATAATGTTGATTTATGTTGATAAGTTGATTTGAAGTATCTAGACATTCAATACCAATTACTAAACATTTACAAATCTCAACTATAACACAAATAACAAATACTGCAGTAAATAACTTGAAAACTGTTATAAATATATTTTCTATTTATGGTGAATGTCTATTTCTTACAGGTTAGTTTTCCCCTATAAATAAAGGAGTTCTCCATTCATTGTAATGAATCCCTTATGATCCCTTTAACTCCTCAAGAGGATCCCATCAAGAGAAATAAGAACTTCTCTCTTTCTCTATAATATTCTTTCTTTATTATTTCATAACACGTCATCAGCACGAGTCTCTTCCTTGATCACTCACTTTGAAAGATCTGAGGTAAGAAAGATTAAAAAATTTTTTTTGAAAGATGTATTACTTAACCACATGAATGATATTCCTTTGGTGATATTGTTGCTCTGCGACTCTACCGTCTCAAAATTTGAATGCCGAGGTATTATTTTTTTCTTTCTTTTAATATGAATAACCTTATGAAACTTGATTTCGTTGCCCTTCAAAGTTCGGGCAAGAACTATCTTTCATTTGTGTTGGATGTTGAAATCCATTTGGATGCAATGGGTCTTGGAGACACCATTAAAAGTGAAAATAAAACATCAAATCAAGATCGTACTAAGGCTGTGATATTCTTGCGTCATCATATTGATGAAATTCTGATAATTGAATATCTCATGATTAAGGATCCACTTATTTTGTGGAATAGCCTGAAAGAACGATATGACCACCTGAAGATGGTCATCCATCCAAAGGCACGATATGATTGGATCCATCAAGACTATAAGTCTATTCATGAGTATAGCTCATCAACATTCAAAATTGTTTCTAAGTTGAAACTATGTGGAGAAACTATTTAATGATGTTGATATGATTGAATATGTGGTAGTACACAAAATTAATTGAGAGCTCCGGAAGAGCTAATGTATTACTAATTGAAGGAATGAAATTATTGTAGTAAGTCTCAAAAGGAAACTTATAAGTTTCAAGGGTATTAAAAAAAATTGAGACTATAAATTATGGGAAGATCTAATATCTTCATGCTACTACAATTGACGCGGGTTATAAATATTTATGTAAAAGATTACCCGCCGGTTTTTTAATTGTAGTACATAAATATGGGAATGATGATGAAATCACATACGAAAGTAAACTAGAAGTTTACTGAAATAAGTTGGCATAACTGGTTGACCATCCCGGTTCAAATGTGATGCAAAAATAATTGAGAATTCACGTGGCTATATGTTGAAGAAATAAAAGATTCTTCAAGAATTCTCTTGTATTGCTTATTCTCGGGAAAAAAAAGTGAACTTAAAGTTCAATAGATAATTCACTTACAAAATATTGCAAATCAATTGCCAGATATATTTGCTAACTCTATTTTATAATTCAGTTGCAAATGCTCCAACGAAAGGTCCTTGAAGGACAGAGTCTATGAGACGCCTGAAGCGTGATAAACCAAATGGTTCCAAATATAGAACTCCTTGAAGAAGGAGAGGAGAAAATGAATAAGATGGTCATAATGATGAGGCAAGTGCTTTAAGAAAGCACCACTACATAACAGTTCATAAAACCTTGGCAAAGGTTCAGGTACCTGAAAATGATGAAAAATGAAGAGATCTCAATGAGTTATGTTGCATTGGAACTAATATCAAAATGATCGTCGATGATATCTTTGATACAATATAGCACGCAATATTGTAAAAGATTGTGAGGATCTGAATTCTACGTCTATTAAAGCATGTTGATGTAGAAATAATTATCAAGTGAAATGATGCGTATTGATAAGTGTAAAACTTATTGGACCTGTAGTCCAGACACCAAAAGATGTCAAGTATTTAAATACTAATGAATGCTATCACTTGATAAAATTTATATGAAAATTCTCGAAGGATTTAAAATGCCTGAAACATATCGTTCAAAGTCTCGGAAAATGTATTCAATTAGATTGCAAAGATCATTGTATGGTTTGAAGTAATCCGGACGCATGTGGTATAATCGTCTTAGTGAATATTTATCTAAGGAAGGTTATATAAATGATGAAATTTGCCCATGTGTTTTTATAAAGAAAACATCGGCGTTTGTCATACTTGTTGTTTATGTAGATGACATAAACCTTATTGGAACTCCAATAAAACTTCAAAAGGCAATTGATTATTTAAAGAAGGAATTTGAGATAAAAGACCTTGGAAAGATAAAATTATGTCTTGGTCTGCAAATTGAGCATTTGAAAAATGGTGTTTTATTAATCAATCTACCTATACAGAAAAAATGTTGAAAATATTTTATATGGATGGTGCACATCCATTAAGTACTCTGATGGTTGTTCGATCACTTGATGTGAATAAGGATCCATTCCGACCTCAAGAAAGGAATAAGGAAATTCTTGGTACTAAAGTACCATATCTTAGTGTAATTGGTGCACTAATATCTTGCTACCACTACAAGACCTGATATAGCCTTCGGTTAATTTGTTAGCAAGGTATAGTTCTGCTCCTACTAGGAGGCATTGGAATGGGATAAAACACATAATGCGGTATCTAAAAGGGACTACCTATATGGGCTTATTTTATTATAACAATTGCAGTCCCGATCTTGTTAGTTATGCTGATGTTGGGTATTTATCTGACCCACGCAAAGCTCGATCTCAAATTAACTACGTGTTCATATGTGGAGGTACTGTCATATCTTGGAAATCTACAAAGCAATCTCTCGTAGCTATTTCATCAAATCATGTTGAGATAATAACTTTTCATGAAGCAAACCGAGAATGTGTGTGGTTGAGGTCCATGATACATCTCATTAGATAAAAATGTGGTTTGAAATGTGGAAAAGTACCCACAATTTTGTATGAAAATAATGCAGCATGCATAGCACAACTAAATGGAGGATTCATAAAAGGAGATAGAACGAAGAAATCTCGCCAAAGTTTTTCTACACACATGAGCTCCAAAAGAATGGTGATATCAATGTGCAACAAATTCGTTCAAGTGACAATGTGGCTAATTTATTCACCAAATCTCTACCAACTGCAACTTTCAAGAAGATGGTGCACAAGATCGGGATGCAAAGATTCAAGGATGTTCTAATTAGGGGGATTTAATACGCGTTGTACTCTTTTTTCCTTACAAGGTTTTGTCCCACTGGGTTTTTCTTGTAAGGTTTTTAATGAGGCAGCCAAAATGTGTATTATTAGATATGTGTACTCTTTTTCCTTCACTATATTTTTTCCCACTGGGTTTTTTCTAGTAAGGTTTTAACGAGGCACATTATCTATCAAATAGACATCCAAAGGGGAGTGTTATAAATATATTTTCTATTTATGGTGAATGTCTATTTCTTACAAGTTAGTTTTCCCCTATAAATAAAGGGGTTTTCTATTCATTGTAATGAATCCTTTATGATCCCTTTAACTCCTCAAGAGGATCCCATCAAGAGAAATAAGAACTTCTCTCTTTCTCTATAATATTCTTGTCCTTTCTTTATTATTTCATAACAAAAACCAAAATATTAACCATAATCTATACCAATATATAATCAACTTTTCATCCAATAAATCAACAAAACAAAATACATATTCATAAAATAGAATTTGTTTCCAAAAATATATTATATTACCAATTTCTAACTATTTTGCAAACAATTGAACACTAATATTGATAATAATATTACATTATATAGAAATTTTAAAAACAAACCAACATAAGATAAAAAAAATAAAAATAACATTTTAAAAAAATATTTAATGCCAAATTCTAAACAAATCATAAATCCAAACTATAATAAGTCAACACATATGCGATAAACAGCTCTAAAATCAAATTTTAACAAACAAGATACACAAATATATAAACAAGTTATCGACGATTAACCCAACAAAGAAACATGGAGTTATAATTATATATTTAAAAAAGAGGACAAAAAAATAATTGGCTTATTTTAAATTAGCTGAGCGATTGCGCAGTTTGATTTAAAAATGCACAATAGTGGCAGTAAGTATAAACAATGATAAACACTTGCACGACCGCGCAGAAAAAAGTTGAAAGCACGCAATAATTTTCTTTGATTTTGGCAGTAACTAAAAAGTATATGGAAGATAAAAGTTAATGTATAAGCGTGATTCATGGAATTTTTAAATAATGGTAATTATTTTTTTTACCAAATCTGATAGTTTAAGTAATTTTTTTTTTTGCTATATTTGAAAATACGAAACTATTGATATTTCTAATAATTATTTCTCTATAATTGTATATTTATGTTTTTTCCCCATTATAATTTCACAAAGTAATTATATGTTGGAATTAAACTCAATTGGCACGCTTAAGCAGGGGCCAAGATCCTTGGAATAGTGGGTTTTCGGTCCACCATTTCTATCAAAGGTTGAAAGGCTCGATTAAGCTCCGCTAATTAAGAATGCCTAATATACCAACACCAACAACTTTAATGCCTCGTGTTACCTGGTTTAGGCATATAATTACTGTTAAATATATGTAAATATATTTAGGCACATATCATGCTAACTGTATCCCTTAGAATTAGGCACATATCTTGCTAACTGTATCCCTTAGAATTAGGCACATATCATGCTAACTGTATCCCTTAGAATTAGGCACATATCATGTTTCGGTTTTGTATATATATACGTTGATCTTAATGAGAATCGTGGAGGAATTATTTCTAATATGGTATCAGCTATCTAGGAAAAAACGATCTTTTTTTTTTCTTCCTTCCGCAAAGCTCCCTAGCCTTCTTCTTCTTCTCCATTACTCTTCTTTTCTATTCTTGTTCTGTCCACCATGTTGGATAACAAGAGCACTTTTCATCCTGCATTTGCGGTTTCAAACATTCGGAACCATATCTCCATCACTCTAGAAATGGAGAATGTCCAATACTCCACATGGGCGGAACTCTTCAAAATCACCGCACGTTCTCATAAGGTCCTTCATCATATTATTCCTCCTGTCAGGGGCAAAGAGAAGGTTCCTTCGACCGAGGATGAAAAGGAATTATGGTCGACTCTTGATGCTACGGTTCTTTCATGGATTTATGCTACAATCTCTAATGATCTATTGCTTATTATTATCAAACCCGATGCTACGGCCATGGAAGCTTGGAATCGACTCCGTGATATTTTCCAAGATAACAAAAATTCCCGTGTGGTAACTCTTGAAGCCGAATTTTCCAATACAAAGATGGAGAATTTTCCAAACGTCTCGGCATATTGTCAGCGTCTCAAGTATCTTGCTGATCAATTAAAGAATGTCGGAGCACCGGTATCGGATAGCCGCTTGTTATAACTCGTTTCGGGTCTCACGAGAGCATATCGGGGTGTTGGTACCTTGATTCGACAAAGTGACCCTTTACCTCCATTCTATCAAGCCCGGTCGATGTTGACTTTAGAAGAGGCCGGCTTGGCGAAGGAGGCTGCCGCAGGCTCGGAGTCCTTTATGGTGGCTGCCTCGGGGTTGGAGTATGAGGATTCGGGTTATCCATATTCTCATTCGAACCATTTTAATCATCGTGGGAAGCAACATGGCAACCGCAAGAATTTTGGGCGTAAGGGTTCCGGTGGCGGCAAAGGTCCTGGTGGGGATGCCAGGGTCAGTCTCACGGTGGTGGTGCTCGGGGTGGACAGCAGCAACAATCCAGCTCTGGGCAGCAGCCTTACGGACAGCAGCAGTGGGGGTCACAACCATGGCCTAATTTTCCTCCTTGAGGTTGGATGCCACAATGGGCCACTCCACCTTGCCCATATCCAACACAAGGGTGGGCTCAGCGTCCAATGAGTAACAAGGGGCAGCAGCAGCCTGGTCTTCTTGGGCCACGGCCACAGCAGGCCTTTATGGGTTCAACCAGTGGGCAGTCCGCTACATATGCACCAACCGATATAGCTTCTGCGATGCATACTATGTCGTTAAATCCCCCCGATCAGACATGGTACATGGACACCGGAGCTACTTCTCATATGACTTTCTCCCATGGTAATCTCTCGTCTTATTTTAATTTGAGTAATCATAATAGTGGAATTACTGTGGGCAATGGTCATATTATTCCAATTCATGGTTATGGTCACACGTCTTTGACTAATCATAATCCTCCTTTGTCCCTACACAATGTTCTTCATGCTCCCAAAAACATTAAAAACCTCATTTCTGTCCGTAAGTTTACTACTGATAATTATGTGACAGTTGAGTTTGATCCTTTTGGTTTTTCTGTGAAGTATTTTCAGACGGGGAAGCCAATAATGAGATGTGATAGTCAGGGCGACCTTTATCCTCTTACCTCTTCCATCAACAGTCAAGCCCTCCACTCAACCTTTGCAGCCATTTCACCTACTCTTTGGCATGATTGTTTGGGTCACCCGGGTGCTTCCGTTTTAGATGCTCTTAGGCTAAATAAAAGCATTGATTGTAATCATCATTCAAGTTCTAGCATTTGTCGATCTTGTGTCTTTGGCAAACATATTAAGTTGCCATTTGTTTCTTCAAAATCAAGTATTATTATGTCATTTGATATTATTCATAGTGATCTTTGGACATCTCCTATTTTAAGTTCTATGGGGCATAAATATATGTTGTTTTCTTAGATGATTATTCTAATTATCTGTGGACTTTTCCCATAGCTAAGAAATCGGATGTGTTTGATAAATTCTTAGCTTTTAAAGCTCAAATTCTCACCCAATTTGAACGTAATATTAAGAATGTGCAATGTGATAATGGGAGGGAGTTTGACAATGGCCCTTTTTGGGAGTTTTGTAAAACAAATGGTATGTCTTTCCGTCTTTCTTGTCCTCATATCTCGCCTCAAAATGGTAAAGCCGAACGAAAAATTCAGTCTATAAATAATATTATTCGTACTCTCTTAGCTCATGCCTCTCTTCCCCCTTCTTTTTGGCATTATGCGTTACAAATGGCTACCTATCTTCTTAATGTGCTTCCAAGCAAGCTTTTGGGAAATATATCTCCACTTCAAATTCTTTATCATCGGGTTCCATCTTACTCTCACATTCGGGTTTTTGGGTACTTGTGTTATCCTCTTTTTCCATCTACAACCATCAATAAGTTGCAACTCGTTCAACTCCATGTGTCTTTTTGGGATATCCTTCAAATCACCATGGCTATAAATGCTATGACTTGTCCTCAAATAAGATTATAATTTGTCGGCATGTTGTGTTTGATGAGCATGTGTTTCCTTTTGCACAATTGCATACTCCTTCTGCTTCTACTTATGATTTTTTATGTGATGATATTTCACCATATACATTGCATAACTTACGAAATCAGAATTCTTCTCCTTTTACTCATCTACAAACGGCCCAAACACACGACCCACCTCCACCTTCTACTGACCGGCCTACTCCTATGAGCCCAGCTGCCGCCCACAGCCCAGCTTCTCCTACTCTTCCCGCACCTCCTGCCCAAACATCAAATTCCTTGCCCACCAATCGGCCCACCATGGTCACAAGAAGCCAAATGGGTATTTTTAAACCCAATAAAAAATATGATCATGCATATGCTACTACAGTTACCGGTCCCCACTACCACATAACCCAGTAGAAGCCCTTCGTGATCCGAATTGGAAGTTGGCCATGGATGATGAATATGATGCTCTTATTAAAAATAAGACGTGGGAGTTGGTGCCCCATCCACCTAATGTGAATGTTATTCGTTCTATGTGGATTTTTGCTCATAAAGAAAAATATGATGGTGTTTTTGAGAGGCATAAAGCCCGTCTTGTAGGTGATGGGAAAACTCAGCAGGTGGGCATTGATTGTGGCGAAACATTTAGTCCGGTGGTGAAACCAGCTACCATTCGCACAATTCTTTCTCTTTCTCAGTCAAAGGCATGACCTATTCATCAGTTGGATGTTAAAAATGCCTTTCTTCATGGTGAGCTACAAGAAACAGTGTATATGCATCAACCATTGGGGTATCGGGATCGTACTCATCCAGATTATGTATGCTTGTTACGTAAGTCATTGTATGGACTCAAACATGCACCCCGAGCTTGGTATAAGCGATTTTCTGATTATGTCATTTCCCTTGGTTTCTCTAATAGCAATTATGATAATTCTTTATTTATTTATCGCAAGGGTCATGATATGGCATATATTTTGCTTTATGTTGATGATATTATTCTCACTGCATCTTCTAATGCTCTCCCGCTGTCTATTATGAAGCTTCTCGGCTCAGAGTTTGCTATGAAGAATCTTGGTCCTTTAAATTATTTTCTTGGCATTGCAGTTTCTCGACTTAAGGGTGGTATGTACCTTTCACAACGCAAGTATGCCGAGCAAATATTGAGCGAGCCAGAATGTCTTCTTGCAAGTCATCTCCTACTCCTGTTGACACAAAGGAGAAGGTTAGTGCGACTTCTAGTACTCCCTACAAGGATCCGTCTTTATATAGGAGTCTTGCTGGGGCTCTTCAATATCTTACATTTACCCGACCGGATATTTGTTATGCTATTCAACAAGTGTGTTTACATATGCATGATCCGAAAGTTGATCATATGCAAGCTCTCAAACGCATTATCCGGTATATTCAAGGTACACTTGACCATGGTCTCCATGTCTACTCATCTTCTGTTTCATCCCTTGTTTCTTATACTGATGCTGATTGGGGTGGTTGCCCGGATATGAGATGATCTACCTCTGGTTATTGTGTATTTTTGGGTGATAATTTGATTTCTTGGTCTTCTAAGAGACAACCTACTCTTTCTCGGTCCAGTGCCGAAGCCGAGTATAGGGGTGTGGCAAATGTAGTATCCGAATCATGTTGGTTATGAAATTTGCTTTTGGAGTTACATTGTCCGATTAAACAGGCTACACTTGTTTATTGTGACAATGTTAGTGCTATTTACTTATTGGGTAATCCAGTGCAACATCAACGTACCAAACATATTGAGATGGACATTCATTTTGTACGGGAAAAAGTTGCTCGTGGTCAGGTTCGTGTTCTTTATGTACCTTCCCGATATCAGATCGCAGACATCTTTACCAAGGGTCTACCGCGAGTTCTATTTGAAGATTTTCGTGACAGTCTCAGTGTCCAACAACCTCCGGCTTCGATTGTGGGGGTGTGTTAAATATATGTAAATATATTTAGGCACATATCATGCTAACTGTATCCCTTAGAATTAGGCACATATCATGCTAACTGTATCCCTTAGAATTAGGCACATATCATGTTTCGGTTTTGTATATATACGTTGATCTTAATGAGAATCGTGGAGGAATTATTTCTAATAACTACTTTTAGTTAATCATAATTAAAGGCTAAATCAATATTTTCCTCTCTTAATATGGGACTAGTTATTGAGTAGTAATAAGCTGATGTCTTAGTGAGTTTTTCTTCTTTTTTAAATACACCTACGTTGTTCTTTATATTTTTGTGCAAATTAAAGAATAGTAGCATTTACAATATCGGATTAATGAGTTTTAAAGCTAATACCCATTTCAAAAGTAGCTTCTGTGTTCAGCTAATTATTTGATTTACCTGTGCCCTCTCATATTTGAAAATTTCACTTTTTGTCATTGTTACTTTTTTATTTTTGTTATAAATAAAAGTTATTTAATTTAAAAATTATCATACAAAAATCACTTTTTTATTTTATATTACATAAAAATTATTTAACACTAAACCTTATCACAGAAAAGTCTTTTTTTTTAATCACATAAAAAGTTTTCTCAAGTTAAATAAAAAGTAAATTTCAACATGAAATTTTTATATTTTGTCCGAGGGATATTACATGACTCTTCAAAATATATCAATTATATCTGAGATAATTTTATAAACCCTCATCTAATATTTCGCTTTATACTACTAATTTTTGTTGTGGCTTATTTCTTTCTCTTGATTTTTTTGTAGTAATTTTAACTTATTATCATTAATATAAAAAATATAATTTTATTATTTTTTCCTTTCTAATATATTCATTTGTTTAGCGAATTTCATAAATACCCCTTTAAATTAGTAAATATTTGTTATTAGAGAAGCAAAAAATTTAATGACAAATACAAAATCTATGAGTTTAATATAATCTATGGCCTCAAATTATGAAAAGTCTCTAAAATTAATATGTCATATTAAGCTAACTAGCTATTTTAGAGTGTCATGTGATATTTTCAGTATAAAATATAACAATTCAGGTGAAATTTACATTTTCATTAACTTGAAAAAATTAAATGATTTTATGTGACCAAAAAAAAATTAAAATGTGACTTTTGTGTGATAAAGTTTAAAGTTGGATGACTTTTATATGACATAAATTAGAAAAATAATTTTTGTGTGATAAATTTTAAAGTTGAATCATTTTATATAACAAAAGTGAAAAAATAATTTTTGCATGATATATTCAAAACGAAATGACCCTAGTTGAAATTTAACCTAATCTCATACTAGTCTCTGTTAAAATAATATCTTTTATGAGAGGTTATATTTCATTCAAAATGATGCTTTCAAAACAAGTGTTTTGCACATTATCATTTTACATGAATTTGTGTCCATCTATTTTGCCATCTTTGTGTTTTTATTTTCTGAATAATACACTATCTCTCTCATTTTCCTCTTCTATCAATCTCCATAAAAGGAATCTCTTTTATGAAAGCTTATCTTTTATTCAAAATGATATTTTTGAAACATTGTTTTGCACTTTATACATGATGTATCTTACATTAATATGTAACCAATCATTTTTGAACTCTTGCTATCTTTGTATTTTCATTTTTCGACTAACAAACTATCTTTCCTTGTCACACCTCCTACTAGTACCTCCTTCAAAGAAATTTTTTCTTATGAAAGCTTGTCTTTCATTCAAAATGATGCTCCTGAACACGTGTTTTACGATGTAACTCACATGTTGTGTATCATCCATTTTGATCTCTTGTTATATTCGTTGTAAGATGTGACTTTATTGGCATGTGCCAATTTACTTAGTCATATATATATATATATATATATATATATATATATTTCATGGAGTCAAATCATGATTATGTGGTAGAGAAAATTTTACCATTTATTATTTTTTTAATTATATAACTTGGAACCTAAGTTTTGTTCCTATAAAAGGAGAATTATTTCTTCATGTTTAGAACACACTAATTTGAGAAGAATTAGTTATGAATATTTGTAATAGAGTTGTGTTGGAAAACACTTACGTGAATTTTTTTTTTCTTTGGAGCGATCTTGTGAGGTTATTCTCTTGGGGTATTTAAGATATTAGAGTACTTAATTATTTTAATTTTGTATTCTATTTGTGCTTTTGTGCTTTTGTACTCTCTTTTTTATCCGTTGGTGTTACTTTTTGGATAAATACACTATTATTGATGTAGGAAGAAAGAAATTTTGTCTCATTAGACGATGATTAGGGTTTACAATAGAGAAAACACTCTATACCCCTAAAGGATATCTAGGCTATGGGCAAAGAGTGTTCATTTGCTTTGTGAGGACTCCTGGTGATCGGTGTATGTCTCTTGAAACGTAGTGATAATTTGTGATCCAAGTTACGTGGAGCAAAGTAGAGATCACCAATGTTTCTTGAAACATAGTGATTATTTGCTTGACCTTGATGATGATCAATGAATCCACTTCTATTTGTTACATAGACATCATCAACAAATTCACCTGTTGGATGCTGATTATACTCGTCATCCCACAAGTATGGATCGCCAATGTCTCTTGAAACATAGTGATAATTTATTGGAGCTTAATGATAACCATGATTATCGCTTGTTGGCTGATGATAATACTAATTCTCTATTGCGGCATAGAAATTCCTCAAGTATGGATCCTCAATGTTATCAAACCAAGTCAGTCCATGTGGAACAAAGATGTTTGTCGGAACATAGTAATATGTCGGAGCTTGCTAATTTGAATTCATGAAAAAAAGAAGTGCGACTTCTAAATTGATATTAGAACACGAACAATCCAAGAAAAGAGGAACTAATTAATGAACAGAAGCAACTAAGTTTTGTAGAGAGCAAATATGATACTAATGATGAAATTTTTTGTTGAAGTCACAAAAAAATAAAAGTATCACGCACTCTAATCTTAGAGGAACTCTATAAATACTATTGAATTTCTGGCTTATGCATATTCCTTCTTATATAGAAAGTGAAATAAAAAGATATATCTTAATGCTCTTGACTATTTTTCTCTTGTCTTCAAAACATCTTGAGTTTCTTTCTTTCCATATCACCAACCACATACAAGGAGGAATTTTATGCCACCAACTATTTCTTAATTGTTTCCAACTCTTACCTATACAAACAACTCAAACAAATCTCATATATTTCCAGGCATGGAGCCTCTGACTCTAGCTCAGTTGAGAAACAACTGATATAGCTGATCAGTAATAGGTCAATGCAAAAAAAGGTGCTTAATTCTTGCTATCTTTGTTTTTCTTTATTTTCCTTTTACCTCTCAGCCGCATCTCCTGCTAAACTCCGATAAAAAATATGTTTTCAGCAGTACATAAGATGTATCACACACAAATATGTACTCATTCATTTTCTATCTCAATCTCTATTTGCTTCAGTTTATATTTGGTTGCTCACTACTTTATCACTTATCGCGATTATAAACATGCTCGTCAATAAATTTCACTTATTTTCGTCTTTGCACCTCTTGATAGTCCTTTTCCCAATATGATACGAGTTTTCTAAGAAAAAATTATCATCAAAGCCCATCACCAATTATCATTGATAAAATCTACCACAAACCATCAATCACATTCAATCCTTGATGAGCCAAGGTCTCACTTAATTGTCAATCTTAAATGTAAGTGCTTTTGTCTATATAAAAGCAGAGAATATATTCTTCCAAGAGGTGTTATTGAAGCGTGCATAAGAAGCTGGGTTATGACTCTAATTCTCCTAAAGCTCACCCTCGAATTCTTAAATCTGCTTGTCGAATCTACAGGTGACCCCTCAGCTGGCATAAGTTCTTCAAATTATGGAAGGAAAGTTCCATCAAGAGAGTGTCTTCCTTTCTATCTTTAGCTGTTCCAAGGATATCAAGAAGGAAAACCAGAAGCATGAGGGAGAATGTAGCAACGTGTCTCCATCCATTCAAATCATCCCGGAAGAACTCCATCCTATTGGACCTGGAGAATAGTGTCAGCTAAAATTGTTGGTAGCATTTTTCAGGTCAGATAGGCTGAAGTTCTTCCAGGAAGATTTGAAGTGATAGAATTCCGTTGTTACATTTTCCCTCGCACTTCTTCTTTTCCTTGTCGATGTCCTTGGCACAGCTAAAGGTGGAAAAGAAGGTAGTTATTTTATAGAACTTCTTTTCCACATTTTGAAGAACTTGTGCCAGCGAGAGGTCACCTGTGGATTTGACAAGCAGAGTTGAGAACTTGAGGGTTTAGCTTTAGGACAATTGGAGTCATTCTCCTAGTTTATGATGCACACTTCAATAAGTAATTTCTAATATAAAATTATAATTTCAAAAAGTAATTGTGTGTTGGAACTGAACCCAATCGGCACGCCTAAACGGAGCCCAAGATTCCTTTCCACATCAGGTGTGGACTGTTGGGTTTTGGGTCCACCAGTTAGTCCCACACCCCGGGGACCCTCGATTTTAACCCCGAAATTGCAGCACTTGTCCACCAATTGATGTTCTTACGTGCCCATTTCTATCGAGGGTTGAAAGGCCCAAATAGACTCCGCCAGTTACTAAGGCCCAATATTCCAACACCAACAACTTTAATGCCCCATTTGGTTACAAGCCAATATTACCTGGCTCGGCATGTAACCACTAATAGTTAATTGTAATTAAAGGCTAAATCAATATTCTCCTCTCTCGATGTGGGATTAGTTATAGAGTAATAAGTTGATGTCTTAGTGAGTTTTTCTTCTTTTCTAAATACACCTACTTTGTTCTTTATATTTTTAATTAGCTTCTATATAATCTGTATTAAGCTAATTATTCGCTTGGACTAGGACTAGAATTAATAATAATATTAAAGTATAAATAAAAAATAAAAAAAAAACTTAAACAACCCTATAAAAGTGAGCAAATATGGAATTTTGATTATCATGTTATAGGTAAATATTGTTCGCACTATAAAATTCCTGCTAATAATATATGTTAGATGTAGTGAATCAAGAGTTCTTGTGTGTTCTAGTTCCTGTAAATGTAAAAAATAGTGTTGGTTACCTTCGCCTCCCCATTCTTTAAATATTTGTACAAAATATTCCTACTTTTTTTTAAATGGCCTGTTTAGTTCCATTCCTTCAGAAGCATAAGTGTGTGTTTAGTTTCTTTTTAATATTCTCCTACCGATTTTAGTCACACAGTTATTTCGCCAAATTAAACATCATTGTTCTTTTCCTACTGTCTTGGTTTGGTTAAGTTCCATTAATTTTGATGATTCTTGGTCCTTCATATTTAAAATCCTAAGTCGTACTGCTTTTTTTCTTGTTCCTTTTCTTTGAGTAGGATTACTAGTATATATATATATAGCTTTATTAAATTTATTTGTTTGAATATGAATTCTGGAATATATTGTCCTTATATCAGTTTGGTCAATTTCCCCACTATATTAGCTTTAAATATGTGAATCATGAGTTAAGTTATAATTGTGATTTGTGCCGTTGTAACTAGCTACTCAAGTATAGTCAAACAATGACCACATTTGAATGGGTGTGGGGGGTAAATAAAATATATGCTTCCCTTCGAAGTTGAAAGTTCTTGTCGTTATGCATCCATAATACTTAGAATCGGGTTCATATGCTTGTTCCTTCTACTTGTTAGCTAAAAACGGCTTCAAATTTTAAATGATATATTAATTGTTTAACCTCTTATCCCTGAGTTATATTGTGATATATTTAATCTAGTTAATTTGTTAATGTGTAGATGTTCCTAAGAGTTAATTATGCTCATCCCGCTTACTAATTTATTTATTTTTCTTTCTTTGAGTGCATAAAATACGACCGAGTCTTTGAACTCTATCTTCTGCATTGTGTGTTGGGCTGAAGGTCCAACATAGTATTATCTTCCGAGTCAACCCACAACTGACGAATAGAAAAGAGTAAATGGATCCGCAGCCTAACAGTGGGAGCAATAATAACCCAGGGTTACTAGAGTCAAAAGCATTTGTTTTATCTTTATTTCACCGCTCCATTTATTTTGTGTATTTTGTGCGGCGCTAATATTTTAAAATATTTTTAAATACTAGATGAAAAGTAATGACAGTTTTGATTTCCATTACCTCATATAGATAGTTTCTTCTTATGATGAAACGGTTTCTAAAGCAAAATTTCTTATAATTTTTATCTTACGAAAGTAAAATTACCTGTTAACTTAAAGATATCTATTTTTTTTTGGAATAAATAAGTAGTGTCATTGATGGATTGAGGAGTTGAATGATACGTATAATTAAAAATCTAGATAAATCGCATACATTTAGGGAGTTAATCCCTTTTCAATTAGCCAAATTATGAGTTAATTCATGAATTGAATTAACAAATGATTAAAATGTTAATATATATTTAAGTTCATTTTCCAAACAAATTACATCTTTTAGTCACAAATTATTTTAAAAATTCGTCGGTTGACCGCATCTGCTGATTTCCTGAAGTGCCTAACACCTTCTTTAGGGAATCACGGGAACGCTTACCCTTTCTCTAGTTTTAAATAAAGGTTTTTAAAATTATTTCTTAAATGGTTTTCTAATTTCCATAATAAGTTTTGTAGAGAGCAATTATCATTGATAAAATCTACCACAAACCATCAATCACATTCAATCCTTTGTGAGCCAAGGTCTCACTTAATTGTCAATGTTAAATGTAAGTGCTTTTGTCTATATAAAAGCAGAGAATATATTCTTCCAAGAGGTGTTATTGAAGCGTGCATAAGAAGCTGGGTGATGACTCTAATTCTCCTAAAGCTCACCCTCGAATTCTTAAATCTGCTTGTCGAATCTACAGGTGACCCCTCAGCTGGCATAAGTTCTTCAAATTGTGGAAGGAAAGTTCCATCAAGAGAGTGTCTTCCTTTCCATCTTTAGCTGTTCCAAGGATATCAAGAAGGAAAACCAGAAGCATGAGGGAGAATGTAGCAACGTGTCTCCATCCATTCAAATCATCCCGGAAGAACTCCATCCTATTTGACCTGGAGAATAGTGCCAGCTAAAATTGTTGGTAGCATTTTTCAGGTCAGATAGGCTGAAGGTCTTCCAGGAAGATTTGAAGTGATAGAATTCCGTTGTTACATTTTCCCTCGCACTTCTTCTTTTCCTTGTCGATATCCTTGGCACAGCTAAAGGTGGAAAAGAAGGTAGTTTTTTAATAGAACTTCTTTTCCACATTTTGAAGAACTTGTGCCAACGAGAGGTCACCGGTGGATTTGACAAGCAGAGTTGAGAACTTGAGCGTTTAGCTTCAGGACAATTGGAGTCATTCTCCTGGTTTATGATGCACACTTCAATAAGTAATTTCTAATATAAAATTATAATTTCAAAAAGTAATTGTGTGTTGGAACTGAACCCAATCGACACGCCTAAACGGAGCCCAAGATTCCTTTCCACATCAGGTGTGGACTGTTGGGTTTTGGGTCCACCAGTTAGTCCCACACCCCGGGGACCCTCGATTTTAACCCCGAAATTGCAGCACTTGTCCACCAATTGATGTTCTTACGTGCCCATTTCTATCGAGGGTTGAAAGGCCCAAATAGACTCCGCTAGTTACTAAGGCCCAATATTCCAACACCAACAACTTTAATGCCCCATTTGGTTACAAGCCAATATTACCTGGCTCGGCATGTAACCACTAATAGTTAATTGTAATTAAAGGCTAAATCAATATTCTCCTCTCTCGATGTGGGATTAGTTATAGAGTAATAAGTTGATGTCTTAGTGAGTTTTTCTTCTTTTCTAAATACACCTACTTTGTTCTTTATATTTTTAATTAGCTTCTATATAATCTGTATTAAGCTAATTATTCGCTAGGACTAGGACTAGAATTAATAATAATATTAAAGTATAAATAAAAAATTAAAAAAAACTTAAACAACCCTAGAAAAGTGAGCAAATATGGAATTTTGATTATCATGTTATAGGTAAATATTGTTCGCACTATAAAATTCCTGCTAATAATATATGTTAGATGTAGTGAATCAAGAGTTCTTGTGTGTTCTAGTTCCTGTAAATGTAAAAATTAGTGTTGGTTACCTTCGCCACCCCATTCTTTAAATATTTGTACAAAATATTCCTACTTTTTTTTTAAATGGCCTGTTTAGTTCCATTCCTTCAGAAGCATAAGTGTGTGTTTAGTTTCTTTTTAATATTCTCCTACAGATTTTAGTCACACAGTTATTTCGCCAAATTAAACATCATTGTTCTTTTCCTACTGTCTTGGTTTGGTTAAGTTCCATTAATTTTGATGATTCTTGGTCCTTCATATTTAAAATCCTAAGTCGTACTGCTTTTTTTTTTTTCCTTTTCTTTGAGTAGGATTACTAGTATATATATATATAGCTTTATTAAATTTATTTGTTTGAATATGAATTCTGGAATATATTGTCCTTATATCTGTTTGGTCAATTTCCCCACTATATTAGCTTTAAATATGTGAATCATGAGTTAAGTTATAATTGTGATTTGTGCCGTTGTAACTAGCTACTCAAGTATAGTCAAATAATGACCACATTTGAATGGGTGTGGGGGGTAAATAAAATATATGCTTCCCTTCGAAGTTGAAAGTTCTTGTCGTTATGCATCCATAATACTTAGAATCGGGTTCATATGCTTGTTCCTTCTACTTGTTAGTTAAAAACGGCTTCAAATTTTAAATGATATATTAATTGTTTAACCTCTTATCCCTGAGTTATATTGTGATATATTTAATCTAGTTAATTTGTTAATGTGTAGATGTTCCTAAGAGTTAATTATGCTCATCCCGCTTACTAATTTATTTATTTTTCTTTCTTTGAGTGCATAAAATACAACCGAGTCTTTGAACTCTATCTTCTGCATTGTGTGTTGGGCTGAACGTCCAACATAGTATTATGTTCCGAGTCAACCCACAACTGACGAATAGAAAAGAGTAAATGGATCCGCAGCCTAATAGTGGGAGCAATAATAACCCAGGGTTACTAGAGTCAAAAGCATTTGTTTTATCTTTATTTCACCGCTCTATTTATTTTGTGTATTTTGTGCGACGCTAATATTTTAAAATATTTTTAAATACTATGTTACACCCAGTAAATTCTTGACATGTAGATGGCCTATTCGCGTGTGTGTTAAGAGTTTTAGAATGCCATACATGCTAGAAAAAGGCCCGGGGAAAGATCGGACAAGCGCCAAGTTGGTGCGTCGCTAGGCAAAATTGAATCGCATTCCAGGAATGCGACTTATAAATCGCATTCCAGGAATGCGACTTATAGGTCCCAACTATATAAGCCCCCAACTTTTGTTTTAATGTTAAAATTCTTATAATTTCCAGCGAAAACAGAGAGAAAATCGGAGAGGAAGAGGAAAGAAGGTTTCTTGATAATTTTCGTCCGATTACGCCATCAAACGCGGTCCAAACTCGAATTAATCTTAGATATCGAGGTATTAAGTAGAAAGGAGCATTCCTACGGATTTAGTTTCGTGAAATTCGGCCGGCAAATCATCGTGCTACCGAGCTAAGGTAAGTGGAATTGCTCCAAATTAGTGTCAATCTACTCCTAGCCTTAAAATGAGTATTTCTCCCTTCTGGACTTTCGAGAAATAGCGAGTTTTTGACCGTTTTTCGATAAGCCAAAGTTTGGGCTATATATATATCGAAAGTGATGTTTTCTTCCGGAATATTAGTGTATTTAGTTCTAATTGATATATATATATATATATATGAATGCAGTTGGGGGAAATAGCAAAAGTACTGGCCGAACTACGCCAGTTAATCGGAAACTTCGAAGCGTAGGTATGTAAAGCTAATTTCCTTCGGCAAGTTAGTAATCCAGTACAATAAATAGCGTGAGGTGTAGAAAAAAGAATTCAAAAGTCGAGAATTGAGTCCAGTATGAGTTTAGCAAGCGTGTTTTGAATTTAACAAGCATGTTTATAATGTTATGATATATATATATATATATATATATATATATATATATATATATATATATATATTCAGATTAAAAGTTAGCAAAGCAATATCAGACAGTCAGATAATATCTCAGTTACAGTATAGCCAGCAGTCAGATAACATCTCAGACACAATATAGTTCAGTATGAGAATCAGTATAATGTAGAAAAGAGTTCAGAATGAGAAATCAAAATACAGATAGTATTTTCAGTTTAAACATGCTTGCTATATGTGATTATTGTTTGTTGAGACCTATTTGTGTTATGAGGGCACCCTTTGAGCATCCTCACCCCCCTTGGGTTGGTAACTGTGTCGACCCACCGTGAGGGTGGGGAAACGTCACTCCAAGGAGTGGCATGCCGTCCACAGTAGGACGACGATGGGATGGAGCATTCCCCATATCAGGCTGATCAGCATAACAGTATAGCTTACCCTGTTGTGCGTTGCACCCAGGGGACAGATTACAGATACAGACACAGTTACAGTTTACAGATAACAGTACAGGAGTCCTCCAGGCTCAGACACAGTTATTTATATTAGAGGCCATAGCCCGAGCTGGAGACCCAGGGGGCCGGTAGAGGTGCTGGTAGTTAGTAGACGAGTGGAGTGATTTATTTTTGGATGGTTTTGACTCGGGTAGGGGTATATAGATTGTTTGTTGGTTGGCACCTTCCGGCTTATGGGGGCTGGTATTGGTCCTTGCTTGTTATATATATGTATATATATGTTATTTATTAGCTAATAGACAGCAGATCGCCACGTCGACAGGTATGCTCCTGCCTTATTCTCAGTACAGAAAAACCTGTTTCAGATTCTATCAGTTCAAACAGTTTCAGATATCTTCTACTATTCAGAGTTTCTAGTTATGTTGTTTATATTCAGTTATGATCAGTTTGCTTTGCATACTCAGTACCAGTGGTACGGACGCCTGTTTGGGTGCTGCATTACTTGCCTGTAGGTACTCATAGACGAGGAGCCGATCCCTCGTGATTCCAGCCAGCTCATAGAGTCATCAGCTCCTGTCATCCGGAGCTTGATATTCAGAGATGTAGTTCATTTTCTTTTGTTGTATAATACGGGTAGGTCGGGGCCCTATCCCGACCATCTTATCAGTATTCTTAGAGGCTTGCAGATTGTGTATATATATCTCCCTGTGGTTAGTTGTGCCGGTCGTGTGGGGCCGTGCGTTTGTTTAGCTGTTTAGTGTTGTTGATTGCGTTGGCCGTGTGGGGCCGTATTCAGATAGTAGTGGTGACCTTGCCGGTCACGTAGATGTTCAGATTCATTATATTGAGTTAGAGATAACTAGACAGCATGGTGACCTTGTCGGCTCGCATAGGTTTCCCTATATGAGAATGATTCTGGTTAGCTGATGTTACAGTACAGGTGGCTTTAGGCCCAGTCGGCCGGAGGCTATATTTACAGCCGTTATATAGCCCGTTGATTCCATGAATCTGAGTTAGAGCCAGCCAGACACCAGATGTGCTTAGGCACAGTAGTCTAGCAGTCCAAGTCCTAATAGGGCACCAGGTGCCAGTCATATCCCCCAAGGCGGGGTGTGATATACTAGATGAAAAGTAATGACAGTTTTGATTTTCATTTCCTCACATAGATAGTTTCTTCTTATGATGAAACGATTTCTAAAGCAAAATTTTTTATAATTTTTATCTTATGAAAGTAAAATTACCTGTTAACTTAAAGATATTTATTTTTTTTTGGAATAAATAAGTAGCGTCATTGATGGATTGAGGAGTTGAATGATACGTATAATTAAAAATCTCAATAAATCATATACATTTAGGGAGTTAATCCCTTTTCAATTAGCCAAATTATGAGTTAATTCATGAATTGAATTAAAAAATGATTAAAATGCTAATATATTTAAGTTCATTTTCCAAATAAATTACATCTTTTAGTCACAAATTATTTTAAAAATTCATCGGTTAACCGCATTTGCGGATTTCCTGAAGTGGCTAACACCTTCTTTAGGGAATCACCGGAGCGCTTACCCTTTCTCTGGTTTTAAATAAAGGTTTTTAAAATTATCTCTTAAATGGTTTTCTAATTTCCGTAATAATTAGGTTGCGACTCAATTTTTAAAATTAAATTTGCCAATTTATGGAACGTTTCCGGATATGAATTCGAAAACGAGTCGTAACAATTATATTAATTTCATATCATATGCTCTCAAAATAAATGACAATTTTAGAAATTATACTTATGTATCTTATCTCAAAATGATTGATATAATTTATTGCTTTTCTTTGTTAAATTCCTAGAGTTTTGAAAACACAAGTTTTTAAAGAATTTTACTGTAGAAATCTTAAGAAAATAATTGAGGAGGATCAAAACTAAATGTATATTTGTAATTGCTCCTTTTTAACTAAATATGTATATAATTTTAAGGAAACAAAATAAACTAAGAATATTTTTCATTTAACCATTTATTAGATAAAAGATGATTTTTTGAAAAAATATGACTGCATTAATAATGTTATTTTTATTAATTAAGCAAAGAATTAGTTTGTTTTTTTTTGTTTCATTGGACACTAAAAATGTCAAGTCAATTTAAGAATTTTGCTTCGAGTCTAGCGATTGAGAGACTCATATTTGGGCTTTTAAAAAAAATCATATTATTAATCTCTTTACGCAAAGAGAAATTTTATAAATAAACTAATTACTAAATACTAATAAATTTCTGGCTTATGCATATTCCTTCTTACACAGAAAGTGAAATAAAAAGATATAGTCTTAATCCTCTTGACTATTTTTCTCTTGTCTTCAGAACATCTGGAGTTTCTTTCTTTCCATATCACCAACCACATATAAGGAGGAATTTTATGCCACTAGCTATTTCTTCATTTTTTTCAACTCTTACCTATACAAACAACTCAAAAAAATCTCATATATTCCCAAGCATGGAGCCTCTGATTCTAGCTCAGTTGAGAAACAACTGATATAGTTGATCAGTAATAGGTCAATGCAAAAAAGGGTGCTTAATTCTTTCTATCTTTGTTTTTCCTTATTTTGATGTCATTATGGGTATGGATTGGTTAGTGTCGTGTTGTGCCAACGTAGAATTCTAGACCAAGACGGTCCGATTCCACTTTCCAAGGGAGGCAGTACGAGAGTGGAGGGGCCGCACAACTACGCCATAAGGTAGGTTTATTTCCTACCTTCAGGCGAGGAAGTTGATAGCTAGGGATGCATTTACCACCTAATCAGAGTCTAAGATGTTCGGGTTGAGCCTCCAACTCTCCAGTCTGTTCCAGTGGTTAATGAATTCCCTGACGTATTCCTAGACGAGCTACCTGGTATTCCCCCAGAAAGAGAAATAGATTTTGCAATTAATTTGCTACCAGGTACTCAACCCATATCAATTCCTCCGTATCGTATGGCTCCTGCTGAACTCAGAGAATTAAAGGAGCAGCTGAAAGATCTGTTATATAAGGGCTTTATTAGGCCGAGTACTTCACCTTGGGGTGCGCCAGTTCTATTTATGAGGAAGAAGGATGGCTCACTCTGCATGTGTATAGACTACGGGCAGTTGAATAAGGTTACAGTCAAGAATAAGCATCCGCTTCCCAGAATAGATGATTTGTTTGATTAGCTACAGGGGGCCAGATATTTCTCCAAGATTGACTTACGATCCGGATACCATCAGGTTCAAGTTTGTGAAAGGGACATTCCGAAGACTTCCCTCAGGACCAGATATGGCCATTTTGAATTCCTAGTCATGTCCTTTGGGCTGACGAATGCCCCAGCAGTATTTATGGACCTGATGAACAGCATCTTCAGACCGTACCTGGACCTGTTCGTGATAGTGTTTATCGACGATATTCTGGTATATTCTCACTCTGAGGCAGACCACCAGGATCATTTGCGAATGGTCCTCCAGATTCTCAGGGACCGTCATTTGTATGCCAAGTTCTCTAAATGTGAATTTTGGTTGAACTCAGTAGCTTTCTTGGGGCATATTGTGTCGGATGCTGGTATACAGGTAGACATGCAGAAAATAGAAGCAGTAAAAACATGGCCTAGACCTACCACTCCGATCGAAGTCCGTAGTTTTTTGGGATTAGCAGGGTACTACAAAAGATTTTTTGGGGGATTCTCCATCATAGAGGCGCCTTTGAACAAGCTGACGCAAAAAACAGTAAAGTTTCAGTGGACAGAGGCATGTGAGCAGAGTTTTCAGGAATTGAAAGAAAGATTGACCTCCGGCCCAGTATTAGCATTGCCAGAAGGTAAAGAGGGTTATGCAGTTTATTGTGACGCTTCAGGTATTGGGTTAGGATGTGTGTTGATGCAGCATGGTAAGGTAATTGCTTATGCTTCCAGACAGTTGAGGAAACATGAAAAGAATTATCCTACCCACGACCTGGAACTAGTCGCAGTGATCCACGCTCTAAAGATATGAAGACATTACTTGTACGACATCTATGTGGATATTTTCACTAATCATAAGAGCCTACAATATATCTTTACTCAGAGAGAGTTGAATTTGCGGCAGCGTCGCTGGTTGGAATTGCTGAAAGATTATGATGTAAGTATTTTGTATCACTCAGGAAGAGTCAACGTAGTAGCAGATGCCCTCAGCTACAAATCTATGTGGAGTTTGGTGTACTTGCAACCCGAGCAACGGGAGTTGGCCAGAGAAATACACCAGTTAGCTAGTTTAGCCGTTCGTGTAGCAGAAATAGAGGACAACAGAGCGGTAATTCAGAACACCGCAGTGTCGTCATTAGTTGTGGAGGTAAATGAATGGCAGTATGAGGATCCTGACCTAGTTCAGCTTAAAGACCGAGTTCAGCAAGGAAAAGCACCGGATTTTCAGGTAACTGATGATGTAAAGGCCGCCTTTGTGTTCCAGATATTTCAAGGCTTCGCCAGCAGATTATGAGCGAAGTACATTACGCCTGCTATTATGTCCACCCAGGCGCGACGAAAATGTACCACGATATTAAAGAAATCTACTGGTGGCCAGGTATGAAGAGGGAAATAGCAGAATTCGTAGCTCAGTGTCCTAACTGGCAGCAAGTAAAAGCGAAACACCAGAAACCAGGCGGATTGACTCAAGACATAGTTGTGCCTCTTTGGAAGTGGGAAGTAGTAAATATGGATTTTGTAGCAGGATTACCCCGTACCAGACATAGAAATGACTCGATTTGGGTAATTGTTGACAGACTGACAAAATCATCCCATTTTCTGCCAGTAAGGGCTACTTTCTCTGCCGAAGATTATGCTGAGTTGTATATCAGAGAAGTAGTCAGACTGCACGGTGTTCTAGTATCCATTGTCTCTGACAGAGGGGCGAAATTTACAGCTAAATTTTGGCAATCATTTCAGAAAGGCCTGGGAACACAGATTAATATGAGCACAGCATTCCACTATCAGACAGATGGGCAGGCAGAACGCACTATTCAGACGCTCGAGGATATGTTACGAGGGTGTGTATTGGACTTTGGAGGTAGTTGGGATGAGCACCTACCACTTATTGAGTTTGCTTATAACAATAGCTATCACTCAGCTATCCAGATGGCGCCCTATGAGGCTTTGTATGGGCGAAAATGCAGATCGCCAGTTGGCTGGTTTGAAGTAGGAGAGTCAGCGCTGATTGGGCCGGATATTATTCATCAGTCAGAAGAAAAGGTAAAGCTTATCAGAGAATGCCTACTGACTGCTCAGAGTTGCCAGAAATCGTACGCTGATGAGCGGCACAGAAACATGGAATTTAACGTGAATAACTGGGTGTTTTTTAAAGTTTCTCCAATGAAAGGGGTGATGAGATTCGGCAAGAAAGGTAAGCTCAGCCCGAGATTTGTTGGGCCCGATCAGATTCGTCGAAGAATAGGCCAAGTGGCATGTGAGTTGAACTTACCTCCAGAATTAGAGTTTGTTCATCCAGTTTCCACGTGTCTATGTTAAGGAAGTATATAGGAGACCCCTCCAGAGTTATTCCAGTTCAGGATGTCCAGGTTATGGAAGAGCTGGCTTATGAAGAGGTTCCAGTAGCCATACTAGACAGGCAAATTCGCAGGTTGAGAACTAAAGACATTGCTTCTGCCAAAGTATTATGGAGTAATAGGAACCGAGAGGAGATGACTTGGGAAGCAGGGGAAGATATGAAAGTTAGATATCCTCAATTTTTCCACACTTAATCAGCTAGAGGTACGTTAGTATTGTTGTTTTATGAATTGCCTTATATTATGTGAATAAATGAAATAGTTGGCTTTTGTGATGAATACTAGTGTTGCGTGGAGTACCTGTATTGGACTTTTCTGTGTTTCAGGATTTTTGAGATAGTCCATATTACAGGGGAAACTATGCCGAAATCTTTCTAGAATAAGTCAAGTAAGTTGAAATTCTTGCAAGTAGAAGTTTACGTTCGAGGACAAATGTTCTTAAGGGTGGGAGGATGTTACAACCCGTAAACTTTTGACATGTAGATGGCCTATTCGTATGTTGGTTAAGAGTTTTAGAATGCCATACATGCTAGAAAAAGGCCCAGCGAAAGACCGGACAAGCGCCAAGTCGGAGAGTCGCAAGAGGGAGCCAGGCAGAACCCCTCCGCGATGGCAATGTGTCACGGAGAGGGGGGGCCTCCACGATGATTGGCATGTCACAGAGGCCCTATTCAGGCCCCAAGTATAAAAGGCCTCCCACTTCGGTTTTTAACCATTTATCTCCTTTTAATTTTCAGAAACGAACAGAGAATAGAGGGCACGAGAGAATTCAATAAAATTTCATCCATTTACTCTATTAAACGTGGTCCAAACTCGAATTAATCGTGGGTAGTGAAGTATTAAGCTACCGGGAGCATTCCTGCGGAGTTAGTTTCGTGAAATTAGGCCGGCGAATCGTCGTCCTACCGAGCTAAGGTAAGTGGAATTGCTCCAAATTAGTGTAAATATACTCCTAGCCCTAAAGTGAGTATTTCTCCCTTCTGGACTTTCGAGAAATAGCGAGTTTTCGACTGTTTTTCGATAAGTCAAAGTTTGGGCTATATATATATTCAAAGTAGTATTTTCTTCCAGAATATTGATTTATCTTTATTTCACCGCTCTATTTATTTATTTATTTATTTTGTGTATTTTGTGCGACGCTAATATTTTAAAATATTTTTAAATACTAGATGAAAAGTAATGACAGTTTTGATTTCCATTCCCTCACATAGATAGTTTCTTCTTATGATGAAACGATTTCTAAAGCAAAATTTCTTATAATTTTTATCTTACGAAAGTAAAATTACTTGCTAAATTAAAGATATTTACTTTTTTTGGAATATATAAGTAGTGTCATTGATGGATTGAGAAGTTGAATAATTCAAAATCTCGATAAATCGTATACATTTAGAGAGTTAATCCCTTTTCAATTAGCCAAATTATGAGTTAATTCATGAATTGAATTAACAAATGATTAAAATGCTAATATATTTTTTTCGTTTTTCCAAACAAATTACATCTTTTAGTCACAAATTGTTTTAAAAATTCATCGGTTAATCGCATTTGCGGATTTCCTGAAGTGCCTAACATCTTCTTTAAGGAATCACCGGAACGCTTACCCTTTCTCTGGTTTTAAATGAAGGTTTTTAAAATTATCTCTTAAATGGTTTTCTAATTTTCATAATAATTAGGTTGCGACTCAATTTTTAAAATAAAATTTGCCATGTTATGGAACGTTTTCGGACACGAATTTGAAAACGAGTCGTAACTATTATATTAATTTCATATCATATGCTCTCAAAATAAATGACAATTTTAGAAATTATACTTATTTATCTTATCTCAAAATGATTGATATAATTTATTGCTTTTCTTTGTTAAACTCCTAAAGTTTTGAAAACACGAGTTTTTAAAGAATTTTACCGTAGAAATCTTAAGAAAATAATTGAGGAGGATCAAAACTAAATTTATATTTGCAATTGCTCCTTTTTAACTAAAGATGTATAGAATTTTAAGGAAACAAAATAAACTAAGAATATTTTTCATTTAACCATTTATTAGATAAAAGATGACGTTTTGAAAAAATATGACTGCATTAATAATGTTATTTTTATTAATTAAGCAAAGAATTAATTTTTTTTTTTGTGTTTCATTGGACACTACAATGTCAAGTCAATTTAAGAATTTTTCTTCGAGACTAGCGATCGAGAGACTCATATTTGGGTTTTTTTTAAAAAAATCATATTATTAATCTCTTTACGCAAAGAGAAATTTTATAAATAAACTAATTACTTAATTTTCTTGTCATGGATCTAGAAACACTTCGTTATGCCCTGTGTCATCCAAACCCTTCAAATACCCCAATGAGAATCTTAAGAATAAATACTGAGAGTCAAAAATTGAAAACAATTACATTCTATGAGAAAATATTTTAAAATGAAATAATACTTATATTGACACAAATAAATAACAATTATTAGAAAACAATGATAAATTGAAAGTTGTATACTTGACAGGTGTACATAAAAAGAATAATGATACTTTAATATTTTAGAAAGAAGCAACAACCAACGAAATTCTAATGAAAAAATTTATATGTGAAATTTTTCTGTTTAATATATATAGATGTGAGTGTATATTAAAAAATTTTATTTTTTTTATCTCGGTTAAATATACAAAGACATATATTTCATCTATCTGCTAATATTTTTATGATCGTGCAAAATGCGCATATGTTCACTAATAAATTAATAAAATAAAATCACAGTAGTATCAATACTTGTTAAATCGTGATCTACTATTGGTGGTGGAGCAAAGCTCAACTATATTATCAATAGTTAGATATGTTCTCATGATGTAGATGTTAGTTCGTTTTCATACTTTGTAGATATGGGTAGCAGAAAATTTATGAAAATTTCTGCCTTCTATACAAAATGATGCTCTTGAAATGTGTTTTGTGAACGTTATACATGTGAGATATCACATGAATTTCCTTTTTCTTAAACGCTAATAATAATTTTCATAAACGACAAAAAAGTAGTGCTGGAATTTGCTGTACAAGTGAGCATAAAAACGTGCTTTGAACGTTATACATGTGATATTTCACATATATTTATTTTTTTGTTGAACGGTAAAAATTATATTCGTAAATGACACAAAAGTAGGTGTTGAATTTTTTGTAGAAGTCGCAAAAAAACAAAAGTGTAGCGCTCTCTAATCTTAGAGGAGCTCTATAAATACTAATAAATTTCTGGCTTATGCATATTCCTTTTTACATAGAAAGTAAAATAACAATATATAGTCTTAATCCTCTTGACTGTTTTTCTTGTCTTCAGAACATCTTGAGTTCCTTTCTTTTCATATCACCAACTACATACAAGGAAGAATTGTATGCCATCAGCTATTTCTTATTTTGTTCCAACTCTTGCATATACCAACAACTCAAAAAATCCCATATATTCCCAGGCATGAGCCTTTGATTCTGGCAAAGTTGAGAAACAACTGACATAGCTGGTCAGTAATAGACAATGCAAAAAAGGGTGATTAGTATTTTCTGTTTGGCAGCCATATAAATAGTATCTCTGATGTATAGACAATGTATCTCACATGATATATACCCATCCATTTCTAATCTTTCTGTCTTTGTTCTTTTCTATTTCCCTTTACCCATACCTATTTTTGTTGCCTCTTCTGTTAGTCTCCGTCAGAAAACATGTTTCAAGTAGTAAATAGGTTGCACAAAACTATCCAATTTGTAACCATTCATGTTTTAACTCTTGCTATCTTTGTTCTTTTCTATTTTCTTTTCCCACTACCACTATCTCTCCATATTGCATCTCTTGTTGGTCTGCATTAAAGGAATCTCTTTTTTGAAAGGTTGTGTTTTCTTCAAAAGGATGTTGTTGAAACATGTGTTTGAATGTTATATGCAATGTATCTCATATGATATACACCCATCCCGTTTAAATTCTTATTATCTTTATTTTTCTTTATTTCCTTTTTACCAATGATACAATACCTGTCTAGTCACATATCCTGCTAGTCTACGTTAGAAAACATGTTTTCAGTAGTACATAAGATGTATCACATACAAATATGAACTCATTCATTTTTCATCTCAATCTCTATTTTCTCCTCTTTATATTCGGTTGCTCACTATTTCACCACTTATCACGATTATATATAGGCTCGTCAATTAATTTGACTTATTTCCATCTTTGCACCTCTTGATAGTCCATTCCCCAACGTGATACTAGCTTTTTCAGAAAAAAGTTATCATCAAAGTCCATCACCAATTACATTGATAAAATTTACCACAAAGCATCAATCAAATTCAATCCTTTGTGAGCCAAGGTCTCACTTAATTGTTAATCTTAAATGTAAGTGCGTTTGTCCATATAAAAGCAGAGAATATATTCTTCCCAAAGGAGTTATTGAAGTGTGCATAAGAATCTGGGTGATGACTCTAATTCTCCTAAAGCTCACCCTCGGATTTCCAAATCCGCTTTTTCAATCTACACGTGATCCTTCAGCTGGCATAAGTTCTTCAAAATGTGAAAGGGAAGTTCCATCAAGAGAGTGTCTTCCTTTCCATCTTTAGTTGTTCCAAGGATATTAAGAAGGAAAACTAGAAGTGTGAGGGAAAATGTAGCAACGTGTCTTTATTCATTCAAATCATTCTGGAAGAACTTCATCCTACTTGACCTGGAGAATGGTGCCAACTAAAATTAATGGTAGCATTTTTCAGGTCAGATAGGCTGAAGTTCTTCCGGGATGATTTGAATGGATAAAGACACATTGCTACATTTTCCTCACGTTTCTGGTTTTCCTTCTTGACATCCTTGGCACAACTAAAGGTGGAAAAGAAGGCAGTGTTTTGATAGAACTTCTTTTTCACATTTTGAAGAACTTATGCCAGTGAGAAGTCACCGATGGATTTGACAAGCAACGTTGAGAACTTGAGGGTTTAGCTTTAGGATAATTGGAGTCATTCTCTTGGTTTCTGATGCACACTTCAATAACTCCTCTAGAAGAAGAATCATCATGTTTCTCCTTTTCCATCTCAAGAAATCTGATAATCCATCAGAGGCAAAAAAAGAATAAAAAACAAGTCACACACAATCTCTTTGAAATATAGTTGATGTCACTTTGAGCAGAATCCATGGAAGAGAGATTCTTTTGTCCAGCAACAACAACTTTGTTTTCAGAGGTATTTACTGCACCCATATTCATTCTCTTAGCAGATTTACTGTAAAATATTAACCAATAGTTCTAAAATTTATCCATCGAATCACAAAGTAATAGACTAACTCTTTCCTCTTATGCTTTCCGTGGTCTTGCATCAACGAAAGTACAACTAATCCCAAAACCAACAGTTCAAAGTGATTGCGGGCAGGTGGTGAATGCTTGACACTAGATGCAGGAAGTCCAGATTTAAAGCATATATTCTAGGAAAGGCAATAAGATAGCAGATGGCTAGCAAAGCATGGAAGCAATTTGAAAGTTTTTGAAAGCTTAATGTTGTATGATGTACTCCTGGTTTTTGTTTTATCATCTTACGGAAATGGAAGCATACTTGTATCCCAAACAATATTTATGAACTTTAACAATAATGATATTAGTTACTTTTCCTATAAAGGATTCCTATATCTGAGTAAAACATGCACAGCGGAAGCTTTGAAATAATAATATAAAAGCATTTACGAAAAAAATAAAACTGGAACACAAAGTTTAGAAATCTGGAGTCTAAAATTAATTATGTGTCTGAAATCCATCTAGCTGATGAGTTGCTGGGACAAGCTCCCAGCTAACTCTAAGTCTAACTAAACATAATATAATGACTAAAAGAAATGAATAATGCCCTCGAAGGATGAGGACTCACACTTCTTCTGTTGAGAAGGAGGGTCCAAACTGCGACGACTAACGGTGCTGAGTCTGAGAACCTACGACTGTATCATGAAATATTACAACATAAAAGTATGCATCAGTACTTTGAATGTACTAAGTAAGTGAGAGAAAACATAACTGAATATAAATGACTGAGCTGAAATGACATGAAATGACCAACTAATATACTGAACTGAACCACTGAAGTAAACTGAGATGATCAAGATGACCCTAATTATATGTTGGAATTAAACTCAATTGGCACGCTTAAGCAGGGGCCAAGATCCTTGGAATAGTGGGTTTTCAGTCCACCATTTCTATCAAAGGTTGAAAGGCTCGATTAAGCTCCGCTAATTACGAATGCCTAATATACCAACACCAACAACTTTAATGCCTCGTGTTACCTGGTTTAGGCATATAACTACTGTTAAATATATGTAAATATATTTAGGCACATATCATGCTAACTGTATCCCTTAGAATTAGGCACATATCATGCTAACTGTATCCCTTAGAATTAGGCACATATCATGTTTCGGTTTTGTATATATACGTTGATCTTAATGAGAATCGTGGAGGAATTATTTCTAATATGGTATCAGCTATCTAGGGAAAAACGATCTTTTTTTTTCTTCCTTCCGCAAAGCTCCCTAACCTTCTTCTTCTTCTCCATTACTCTTCTTTTCTATTCTTGTTCTGTCAAACATGTCGGATAACAAGAGCACTTTTCATCCTGCATTTGCGGTTTCAAACATTCGGAACCATATCTCCATCACTCTAGAAATGGAGAATGTCCAATACTCCACATGGGCGGAACTCTTCAAAATCACCGCACGTTCTCATAAGGTCCTTCATCATATTATTCCTCCTGCCAGGGGTAAAGAGAAGGTTCCTTCGACCGAGGATGAAAAGGAATTATGGTCGACTCTTGATGCTACGGTTCTTTCATGGATTTATGCTACAATCTCTAATGATCTCTTGCATATTATTATCAAACCCGATGCTACGGCCATGGAAGCTTGAAATCGACTCCGTGATATTTTCCAAGATAACAAAAATTCCCGTGTGGTAACTCTTGAAGCCGAATTTTCCAATACAAAGATGGAGAATTTTCCGAACGTTTCGGCATATTGTCAGCGTCTCAAGTATCTTGCCGATCAATTAAAGAATGTCGGAGCACCGGTATCGGATAGTCGGCTTGTTATAACTCATTTCGGGTCTCACGAGAGCATATCGGGGTGTTTGTACCTTGATTCGACAAAGTGACCCTTTACCTCCATTCTATCAAGCCCGGTCGATGTTGACTTTAGAAGAGGCCGGCTTGGCGAAGGAGGCTGCCGCAGGCTCGGAGTCCTTTATAGTGGCTGCCTCGGGGTTGGAGTATGAGGATTCGGGTTATCCATATTCTCATTCGAACCATTTTAATCATCATGGGAAGCAACATGGCAACCGCAAGAATTTTGGGCGTAAGGGTTCCGGTGGCGGCAAAGGTCCTGGTGGGGGACGCCAGGGTCAGTCTCACGGTGGTGGTGCTCGGGGTGGACAGCAGCAACAATCCAGCTCTGGGCAGCAGCCTTACAGACAGCAGCAGTGGGGGTCACAACCGTGGCCTAATTTTCCTCCTTGGGGTTGGATGCCACAATGGGCCACTCCACCTTGCCCATATCCAACACAAGGGTGGGCTCAGCGTCCAATGAGTAACAAGGGGCAGCAGCAGCCTGGTCTTCTTGGGCCACGGCCACAGCAGGCCTTTATGGGTTCAACTAGTGGGCAGTCCGCTACATATGCACCAACCGGTATAGCTTCTGCGATGCATACTATGTCGTTAAATCCCCCCGATCAGACATGGTACATGGACACCAGAGCTACTTCTCATATGACTTTCTCCAATGGTAATCTCTCGTCTTATTTTAATTTGAGTAATCATAATAGTGGTATTACTATGGGCAATGGTCATATTATTCCAATTCATGGTTATGGTCACACGTCTTTGACTAATCATAATCCTCCTTTGTCCCTACACAATGTTCTTCATGCTCCCAAAATCATTAAAAATCTCATTTCTGTCTGTAAGTTTACTACTGATAATTATGTGACAGTTGAGTTTGATCCTTTTGGTTTTTCTGTGAAGGATTTTCAGACGGGGAAGCCAATAATGAGATGTGATAGTCGGGGCGACCTTTATCCTCTTACCTCTTCCATCAACAGTCAAGCCCTCCACTCAACCTTTGCAGCCATTTCACCTACTCTTTGGCATGATTGTTTGGGTCATCCGGGTGCTTCCATTTTAGATGCTCTTAGGCTAAATAAAAGCATTGATTGTAATCATCATTCAAGTTCTAGCATTTGTCGATCTTGTGTCTTTGGCAAACATATTAAGTTGCCATTTGTTTCTTCAAAATCAAGTATTATTATGTCATTTGATATTATTCATAGTAATCTTTGGACATCTCCTATTTTAAGTTCTATGGGGCATAAATATATGTTGTTTTCTTAGATGATTATTCTAATTATCTATGGACTTTTCCCATAGCTAAGAAATCGGATATGTTTGATAAATTCTTAGCTTTTAAAGCTCAAATTCTCACCCAATTTGAAAGTAATATTAAGAATGTGCAATGTGATAATGGGAGGGAGTTTGACAATGGCCCTTTTTGGGAGTTTTGTAAAACAAATGGTATGTCTTTCCGTCTTTCTTGTCCTCATATCTCGCCTCAAAATGGTAAAGCCGAACGAAAAATTCGGTCTATAAATAATATTACTCGTACTCTCTTTGCTCATGCCTCTCTTCCCCCTTCTTTTTGGCATTATGCGTTACAAATGGCTACCTATCTTCTTAATGTGCTTCCAAGCAAGCTTTTGGGAAATATATCTCCACTTCAAATTCTTTATCATTGGGTTCCATCTTACTCTCACATTCGGGTTTTTGGGTACTTGTGTTATCCTCTTTTTCCATCTACAACCATCAATAAGTTGCAACTCGTTCAACTCCATGTGTCTTTTTGGGATATCCTTCAAATCACCATGGCTATAAATGCTATGACTTGTCCTCAAATAAGATTATAATTTGTCGGCATGTTGTGTTTGATGAGCATGTGTTTCCTTTTGCACAATTGCATACTCCTTCTGCTTCTACTTATGATTTTTTATGTGATGATATTTCACCATATACATTGCATCACTTACGAAATCAGAATTCTTCTCCTTTTACTCATCTACAAACGGCCCAAACACACGACCCACCTCCACCTTCTACTGACCGGCCTACTCCTATGAGCCTAGCTGCCGCCCACAGCCCAGCTTCTCCTACTCTTCCCGCACCTCCTGCCCAAACATCAAATTCCTTGCCCACCAATCGGCCCACCATGGTCACAAGAAGCCAAATGGGTATTTTTAAACCCAATAAAAAATATGATCATGCATATGCTACTACAGTTACACGGTCCCCACTACCACATAACCCAGTAGAAGCCCTTCGTGATCCGAATTGGAAGTTGGCCATGGATGATGAATATGATGCTCTTATTAAAAATAAGACGTGGGAGTTGGTGCCCCGTCCACCTAATGTGAATGTTATTCGTTCTATGTGGATTTTTGCTCATAAAGAAAAATATGATGGTGTTTTTGAGAGGCATAAAGCCCGTCTTGTAGGTGATGGGAAAACTCAGCAGGTGGGCATTGATTGTGGCGAAACATTTAGTCCGGTGGTGAAACCGGCTACCATTCGCACAGTTCTTTCTCTTTCTCAGTCAAAGGCATGACCTATTCATCAGTTGGATGTTAAAAATGCCTTTCTTCATGGTGAGCTACAAGAAACAGTGTATATGCATCAACCATTGGGGTATTGGGATCGTACTCATCCAGATTATGTATGCTTGTTACGTAAGTCATTGTATGGACTCAAACATGCACCCCGAGCTTGGTATAAGCGATTTGCTGATTATGTCATTTCCCTTGGTTTCTCTAATAGCAATTATGATAATTCTTTATTTATTTATCGCAAGGGTCATGATATGGCATATATTTTGCTTTATGTTGATGATATTATCTCACTGCATCTTCTAATGCTCTCTGGCTGTCTATTATGAAGCTTCTCGGCTCAGAGTTTGCTATGAAGAATCTTGGCCCTTTAAATTATTTTCTTGGCATTGCAGTTTCTCGACTTAAGGGTGGTATGTTCCTTTCACAACGCAAGTATGCCGAGCAAATATTGAGCGAGCCGGAATGTCTTCTTGCAAGTCATCTCCTACTCCTGTTGACACAAAGGAGAAGGTTAGTGCGACTTCTAGTACTCCCTACAAGGATCCGTCTTTATATAGGAGTCTTGCTGGGGCTCTTCAATATCTTACATTTACCCGACCGGATATTTGTTATGCTATTCAACAAGTGTGTTTACATATGCATGATCCGAAAGTTGATCATATGCAAGCTCTCAAACGCATTATCCGGTATATTCAAGGTACACTTGACCATGGTCTCCATGTCTACTCATCTTCTGTTTCATCCCTTGTTTCTTATACTGATGCTGATTGGGGTGGTTGCCCGGATATGAGATGATCTACCTCTGGTTATTGTGTATTTTTGGGTGATAATTTGATTTCTTGGTCTTCTAAGAGACAACCTACTCTTTCTCGGTCCAGTGCCGAAGCCGAGTATAGGGGTGTGGCAAATGTAGTATCCGAATCATGTTGGTTATGAAATTTGCTTTTGGAGTTACATTGTCCGATTAAACAGGCTACACTTGTTTATTGTGACAATGTTAGTGCTATTTACTTATTGGGTAATCCAGTGCAACATCAACGTACCAAACATATTGAGATGGACATTCATTTTGTACGGGAAAAAGTTGCTCGTGGTCAGGTTCGTGTTCTTCATGTACCTTCCCGATATCAGATCGCAGACATCTTTACCTAGGGTCTACCGCGAGTTCTATTTGAAGATTTTCGTGACAGTCTCAGTGTCCAACAACCTCCGGCTTCGACTGAGGGGGTGTGTTAAATATATGTAAATATATTTAGGCACATATCATGCTAACTGTATCCCTTAGAATTAGGCACATATCATGTTTCGGTTTTGTATATATACGTTGATCTTAATGAGAATCGTGGAGGAATTATTTCTAATAACTACTTTTAGTTAATCATAATTAAAGGCTAAATCAATATTTTCCTCTCTTAATATGGGACTAGTTATTGAGTAGTAATAAGCTGATGTCTTAGTGAGTTTTTCTTCTTTTTTAAATACACCTACGTTGTTCTTTATATTTTTGTGCAAATTAAAGAATAGTAGCATTTACAATATCAGATTAATGAGTTTTAAAGTTAATACCCATTTCAAAAGTAGCTTCTGTGTTCAGCTAATTATTTGATTTACCTGTGCCCTCTCATATTTGTAAATTTCACTTTTTGTCATTGTTACTTTTTTATTTTTGTTATAAATAAAAGTTATTTAATTTAAAAATTATCATACAAAAATCACTTTTTTATTTTTATATTACATAAAAATTATTTAATACTAAACCTTATCACAGAAAAGTCTTTTTTTTTAATCACATAAAAAGTTTTCTCAAGTTAAATAAAAAGTAAATTTCAACATGAAATTTTTATATTTTGTCCGAGGGATATTACATGACTCTTCAAAATATATCAATTATATCTGAGATAATTTTATAAACCCTCATCTAATATTTCGCTTTATACTACTAATTTTTGCTGTGGCTTATTTCTTTCTCTTGATTTTTTTGAAGTAATTTTAACTTATTATCATTAATATAAAAAATATAATTTTATTATTTTTTCCTTTCTAATATATTCATTTGTTTAGCGAATTTCATAAATACCCCTTTAAATTAGTAAATATTTGTTATTAGAGAAGCAAAAAATTTAATGACAAATACAAAATCTATGAGTTTAATATAATCTATGGCCTCAAATTATGAAAAGTCTCTAAAATTAATATGTCATATTAAGCTAACTAGCTATTTTAGAGTGTCATGTGATATTTTCAGTATAAAATATAACAATTCAGGTGAAATTTACATTTTCATTAACTTGAAAAAATTAAATGATTTTATGTGACGAAAAAAAATTTAAAATGTGACTTTTGTGTGATAAAGTTTAAAGTTGGATGACTTTTATATGACATAAATTAGAAAAATAATTTTTGTATGATAAATTTTAAAGTTGAATCATTTTATATAACAAAAGTGAAAAAATAATTTTTGCATGATATATTTAAAACGAAATGACCCTAGTTGAAATTTAACCTGATCTCATACTAGTCTCTGTTAAAATAATATCTTTTATGAGAGGTTATATTTCATTCAAAATGATGCTTTCAAAACAAGTGTTTTGCACATTATCATTTTACATGAATTTGTGTCCATCTATTTTGCCATCTTTGTGTTTTTATTTTCTGAATAATACACTATCTCTCTCATTTTCCTCTTCTATCAATCTCCATAAAAGGAATCTCTTTTATGAAAGCTTATCTTTTATTCAAAATGATATTTTTGAAACATTGTTTTGCACTTTATACATGATGTATCTTACATTAATATGTAACCAATCATTTTTGAACTCTTGCTATCTTTGTATTTTCATTTTTCGACTAACAAACTATCTTTCCTTGTCACACCTCCTACTAGTACCTCCTTCAAAGAAATTTTTTTTTATGAAAGCTTGTCTTTCATTCAAAATGATGCTCCTGAACACATGTTTTACGATGTAACTCACATGTTGTGTATCATCCATTTTGATCTCTTGTTATATTCGTTGTAAGATGTGACTTTATTGGCATGTGCCAATTTACTTAGTCATATATATATATATATATATATTTCATGGAGTCAAATCATGATTATGTGGTAGAGAAAATTTTACCATTTATTATTTTTTTAATTATATAACTTGGAACCTAAGTTTTGTTCCTATAAAAGTAGAATTATTTCTTCATGTTTAGAACACACTAATTTGAGAAGAATTAGTTATGAATATTTGTAATAGAGTTGTGTTGGAAAACACTTACGTGAATTTTTTTTTTCTTTGGAGCGATCTTGTGAGGTTATTCTCTTGGGGTATTTAAGATATTAGAGTACTTAATTATTTTAATTTTGTATTCTATTTGTGCTTTTGTGCTTTTGTACTCTCTTTTTTATCCGTTGGTGTTACTTTTTGGATAAATACACTATTATTGATGTAGGAAGAAAGAAATTTTGTCTCATTAGACGATGATTAGGGTTTACAATAGAGAAAACACTCTATACCCCTAAAGGATATCTAGGCTATGGGCAAAGAGTGTTCATTTGCTTTGTGAGGACTCCTGGTGATCGGTGTATGTCTCTTGAAACGTAGTGATAATTTGTGATCCAAGTTACGTGGAGCAAAGTAGAGATCACCAATGTTTCTTGAAACATAGTGATTATTTGCTTGACCTTGATGATGATCAATGAATCCACTTCTATTTGTTACATAGACATCATCAACAAATTCATCTGTTGGATGCTGATTATACTCGTCATCCCACAAGTATGGATCGCCAATGTCTCTTGAAACATAGTGATAATTTACTGGAGCTTAATGATAACCATGATTATCGCTTGTTGGCTGATGATAATACTAATTCTCTATTGCGGCATAGAAATTCCTCAAGTATGGATCCTCAATGTTATCAAACCAAGTCAGTCCATGTGGAACAAAGATGTTTGTTGGAACATAGTAATATGTCGGAGCTTGCTAATTTGAATTCATGAAAAAAAGAAGTGCGACTTCTAAATTGATATTAGAACACGAACAATCCAAGAAAAGAGGAACTAATTAATGAACAAAAGCAACTAAGTTTTGTAGAGAGCAAATATGGTACTAATGATGAAATTTTTTGTTGAAGTCACAAAAAAATAAAAGTATCACGCTCTCTAATCTTAGAGGAACTCTATAAATACTAATGAATTTCTGGCTTATGCATATTCCTTCTTACATAGAAAGTGAAATAAAAAGATATATCTTAATGCTCTTGACTGTTTTTCTCTTGTCTTCAAAACATCTTGAGTTTCTTTCTTTCCATATCACCAACCACACACAAGGAGGAATTTTATGCCACCAACTATTTCTTAATTTTTTCCAACTCTTACCTATACAAACATGTCAAAAAAATCTCATATATTTCCAGGCATGGAGCCTCTGACTCTAGCTCAGTTGAGAAACAACTGATATAGCTGATCAGTAATAGGTCAATGCAAAAAAAGGTGCTTAATTCTTGCTATCTTTGTTTTTCTTTATTTTCCTTTTACCTCTCAGCCGCATCTCCTGCTAAACTCCGATAAAAAATATGTTTTCAGCAGTACATAAGATGTATCACACACAAATATGTACTCATTCATTTTCTATCTCAATCTCTATTTGCTTCAGTTTATATTCGGTTGCTCACTACTTTATCACTTATCGCGATTATAAACATGCTCGTCAATCAATTTCACTTATTTTCGTCTTTGCACCTCTCGATAGTCCTTTTCCCAATATGATACGAGTTTTCTAAGAAAAAATTATCATCAAAGCCCATCACCAATTATCATTGATAAAATCTACCACAAACCATCAATCACATTCAATCCTTGAAGAGCCAAGGTCTCACTTAATTGTCAATCTTAAATGTAAGTGCTTTTGTCTATATAAAAGCAGAGAATATATTCTTCCAAGAGGTGTTATTGAAGCGTGCATAAGAAGCTGGGTTATGACTCTAATTCTCCTAAAGCTCACCCTCGAATTCTTAAATCTGCTTGTCGAATCTACAGGTGACCCCTCAGCTGGCATAAGTTCTTCAAATTGTGGAAGGAAAGTTCCATCAAGAGAGTGTCTTCCTTTCTATCTTTAGCTGTTCCAAGGATATCAAGAAGGAAAACCGGAAGCATGAGGGAGAATGTAGCAACGTGTCTCCATCCATTCAAATCATCCCGGAAGAACTTCATCCTATTTGACCTGGAGAATAGTGCCAGCTAAAATTGTTGGTAGCATTTTTCAGGTCAGATAGGCTGAAGTTCTTCCAGGAAGATTTGAAGTGATAGAATTCCGTTGTTACATTTTCCCTCGCACTTCTTCTTTTCCTTGTCGATGTCCTTGGCACAGCTAAAGGTGGAAAAGAAGGTAGTTTTTTTATAGAACTTCTTTTCCACATTTTGAAGAACTTGTGCCAGCGAGAGCTCACCGGTGGATTTGACAAGTAGAGTTGAGAACTTGAGGGTTTAGCTTCAGGACAATTGGAGTCATTCTCCTGGTTTATGATGCACACTTCAATAAGTAATTTCTAATATAAAATTATAATTTCAAAAAGTAATTGTGTGTTGGAACTGAACCCAATCGACACGCCTAAACGGAGCCCAAGATTCCTTTCCACATCAGGTGTGGACTGTTGGGTTTTAGGTCCACCAGTTAGTCCCACACCCCGGGGACCCTCGATTTTAACCCCGAAATTGCAGCACTTGTCCACCAATTGATGTTCTTACGTGCCCATTTCTATCGAGGGTTGAAAGGCCCAAATAGACTCCGCCAGTTACTAAGGCCCAATATTCCAACACCAACAACTTTAATGCCCCATTTGGTTACAAGCCAATATTACCTGGCTCGGCATGTAACCACTAATAGTTAATTGTAATTAAAGGCTAAATCAATATTCTCCTCTCTCGATGTGGGATTAGTTATAGAGTAATAAGTTGATGTCTTAGTGAGTTTTTCTTCTTTTCTAAATACACCTACTTTGTTCTTTATATTTTTAATTAGCTTCTATATAATCTGTATTAAGCTAATTATTCGCTAGGACTAGGACTAGAATTAATAATAATATTAAAGTATAAATAAAAAATAAAAAAAAAACTTAAACAACTCTATAAAAGTGAGCAAATATGGAATTTTGATTATCATGTTATAGGTAAATATTGTTCGCACTATAAAATTCCTGCTAATAATATATGTTAGATGTAGTGAATCAAGAGTTCTTGTGTGTTCTAGTTCCTGTAAATGTAAAAAATAGTGTTGGTTACCTTCGCCTCCCCATTCTTTAAATATTTGTACAAAATATTCCTCCTTTTTTTTAAATGGCCTGTTTAGTTCCATTCCTTCAGAAGCATAAGTGTGTGTTTAGTTTCTTTTTAATATTCTCCTACCGATTTTAGTCACACAGTTATTTCGCCAAATTAAACATCATTGTTCTTTTCCTACTGTCTTGGTTTGGTTAAGTTCCATTAATTTTGATGATTCTTGGTCCTTCATATTTAAAATCCTAAGTCGTACTGCTTTTTTTTTGTTCCTTTTCTTTGAGTAGGATTACTAGTATATATATATATAGCTTTATTAAATTTATTTGTTTGAATATGAATTCTGGAATATATTGTCCTTATATCAGTTTGGTCAATTTCCCCACTATATTAGCTTTAAATATGTGAATCATGAGTTAAGTTATAATTGTGATTTGTGCCGTTGTAACTAGCTACTCAAGTATAGTCAAATAATGACCACATTTGAATGGGTGTGGGGGGTAAATAAAATATATGCTTCCCTTCGAAGTTGAAAGTTCTTGTCGTTATGCATCCATAATACTTAGAATCGGGTTCATATGCTTGTTCCTTCTACTTGTTAGCTAAAAACGGCTTCAAATTTTAAATGATATATTAATTGTTTAACCTCTTATCCCTTAGTTATATTGTGATATATTTAATCTAGTTAATTTGTTAATGTGTAGATGTTCCTAAGAGTTAATTATGCTCATCCCGCTTACTAATTTATTTATTTTTCTTTCTTTGAGTGCACAAAATACGACCGAGTCTTTGAACTCTATCTTCTGCATTGTGTGTTGGGCTAAAGGTCCAACATAGTATTATCTTCCGAGTCAACCCACAACTGACGAATAGAAAAGAGAAAATGGATCCGCAGCCTAACAGTGGGAGCAATAATAACCCAGGGTTACTAGAGTCAAAAGCATTTGTTTTATCTTTATTTCACCGCTCCATTTATTTTGTGTATTTTGTGCGGCGCTAATATTTTTAAATACTAGATGAAAAGTAATGACAGTTTTGATTTCCATTTCCTCACATAGATAGTTTCTTCTTATGATGAAACAGTTTCTAAAGCAAAATTTCTTATAATTTTTATCTTACGAAAGTAAAATTACCTGTTAACTTAAAGATATTTATTTATTTTTTTGGAATAAATAAGTAGTGTCATTGATGGATTGAGGAGTTGAATGATACGTATAATTAAAAATCTCGATAAATCGCATACATTTAGGGAGTTAATCCCTTTTCAATTAGCCAAATTATGAGTTAATTCAAGAATTGAATTAACAAATGATTAAAATGTTAATATATATTTAAGTTCATTTTCCAAACAAATTACATCTTTTAGTCACAAATTATTTTAAAAATTCATCGGTTGACCGCATTTGCTGATTTCCTGAAGTGCCTAACACCTTCTTTAGGGAATCACCGGAACGCTTACCCTTTCTCTGGTTTTAAATAAAGGTTTTTAAAATTATCTCTTAAATGGTTTTCTAATTTCCATAATAAGTTTTGTAGAGAGCAATTATCATTGATAAAATCTACCACAAACCATCAATCACATTCAATCCTTTGTGAGCCAAGGTCTCACTTAATTGTCAATGTTAAATGTAAGTGCTTTTGTCTATATAAAAGCAGAGAATATATTCTTCCAATAGGTGTTATTGAAGCGTGCATAAGAATCTGGGTGATGACTCTAATTCTCCTAAAGCTCACCCTCGAATTCTTAAATCTGCTTGTCGAATCTACAGGTGACCCCTCAGCTGGCATAAGTTCTTCAAATTGTGGAAGGAAAGTTCCATCAAGAGAGTGTCTTCCTTTCCATCTTTAGCTGTTCCAAGGATATCAAGAAGGAAAATCAGAAGCACGAGGGAGAATGTAGCAACGTGTCTCCATCCATTCAAATCATCCCGGAAGAACTCCATCCTATTTGACCTGGAGAATAGTGCCAGCTAAAATTGTTGGTAGCATTTTTCAGGTTAGATAGGCTGAAGGTCTTCCAGGAAGATTTGAAGTGATAGAATTCCGTTGTTACATTTTCCCTCGCACTTCTTCTTTTCCTTGTCGATGTCCTTGGCACAGCTAAAGGTGGAAAAGAAGGTAGTTTTTTGATAGAACTTCGTTTCCACATTTTGAAGAACATGTGCCAGCGAGAGGTCACCGGTGGATTTGACAAGCAGAGTTGAGAACTTGAGGGTTTAGCTTCAGGACAATTGGAGTCATTCTCCTGGTTTATGATGCACACTTCAATAAGTAATTTCTTATATAAAATTATAATTTCAAAAAGTAATTGTGTGTTGGAACTGAACCCAATCGGCACGCCTAAACGGAGCCCAAGATTCCTTTCCACATCAGGTGTGGACTGTTGGGTTTTGGGTCCACCAGTTAGTCCCACACCCCGGGGACCCTCGATTTTAACCCCGAAATTGCAGCACTTGTCCACCAATTGATGTTCTTACGTGCCCATTTCTATCGAGGGTTGAAAGGCCCAAATAGACTCCGCCAGTTACTAAGGCCCAATATTCCAACACCAACAACTTTAATGCCCCATTTGGTTACAAGCCAATATTACCTGGCTCGGCATGTAACCACTAATAGTTAATTGTAATTAAAGGCTAAATCAATATTCTCCTCTCTCGATGTGGGATTAGTTATAGAGTAATAAGTTGATGTCTTAGTGAGTTTTTCTTCTTTTCTAAATACACCTACTTTGTTCTTTATATTTTTAATTAGCTTCTATATAATCTGTATTAAGCTAATTATTCGCTAGGAGTAGGACTAGAATTAATAATAATATTAAAGTATAAATAAAAAAAAAAAAAAAACTTAAACAACCCTATAAAAGTGAGCAAATATGGAATTTTGATTATCATGTTATAGGTAAATATTGTTCGCACTATAAAATTCCTGCTAATAATATATGTTAGATGTAGTGAATCAAGAGTTCTTGTGTGTTCTAGTTCCTGTAAATGTAAAAAATAGTGTTGGTTACCTTCGCCTCCCCATTCTTTAAATATTTGTACAAAATATTCCTACTTTTTTTTAAATGGCCTGTTTAGTTCCATTCCTTCAGAAGCATAAGTGTATGTTTAGTTTCTTTTTAATATTCTCCTACCAATTTTAGTCACACAGTTATTTCGCCAAATTAAACATCATTGTTCTTTTCCTACTGTCTTGGTTTGGTTAAGTTCCATTAATTTTGATGATTCTTGGTCCTTCATATTTAAAATCCTAAGTCGTACTGCTTTTTTTTTGTTCCTTTTCTTTGAGTAGGATTACTAGTATATATATATATAGCTTTATTAAATTTATTTGTTTGAATATGAATTCTGGAATATATTGTCCTTATATCAGTTTGGTCAATTTCCCCACTATATTAGCTTTAAATATGTGAATCATGAGTTAAGTTATAATTGTGATTTGTGCCGTTGTAACTAGCTACTCAAGTATAGTCAAATAATGACCACATTTGAATGGGTGTGGGGGGTAAATAAAATATATGCTTCCCTTCGATGTTGAAAGTTCTTGTCGTTATGCATCCATAATACTTAGAATCGGGTTCATATGCTTGTTCCTTCTACTTGTTAGTTAAAAAGGGCTTCAAATTTTAAATGATATATTAATTGTTTAACCTCTTATCCCTGAGTTATATTGTGATATATTTAATCTAGTTAATTTGTTAATGTGTAGATGTTCCTAAGAGTTAATTATGCTCATCCCGCTTACTAATTTATTTATTTTTCTTTCTTTGAGTGCATAAAATACGACCGAGTCTTTGAACTCTATCTTCTGCATTGTGTGTTGGGCTGAAGGTCCAACATAGTATTATCTTCCGAGTCAACCCACAACTGACGAATAGAAAAGAGTAAATGGATCCGCAGCCTAACAGTGGGAGCAATAATAACCCAGGGTTACTAGAGTCAAAAGCATTTGTTTTATCTTTATTTCACCGCTCCATTTATTTGGTATATTTTGTGCGGCGCTAATATTTTAAAATATTTTTAAATACTAGATGAAAAGTAATGACAGTTTTGATTTCCATTTCCTCACATAGATAGTTTCTTCTTATGATGAAACGGTTTCTAAAGCAAAATTTCTTATAATTTTTATCTTACGAAAGTAAAATTACCTGTTAACTTAAAGATATTTATTTATTTTTTTGGAATAAATAAGTAGTGTCATTGATGGATTGAGGAGTTGAATGATACGTATAATTAAAAATCTCGATAAATCGCTTACATTTAGGGAGTTAATCCCTTTTCAATTAGCCAAATTATGAGTTAATTCATGAATTGAATTAACAAATGATTAAAATGTTAATATATATTTAAGTTCATTTTCCAAACAAATTACATCTTTTAGTCACAAATTATTTTAAAAATTCGTCGGTTGACCGCATTTGCTGATTTCCTGAAGTGCCTAACACCTTCTTTAGGGAATCACCGGAACGCTTACCCTTTCTCTGGTTTTAAATAAAGGTTTTTAAAATTATCTCTTAAATGGTTTTCTAATTTCCATAATAAGTTTTGTAGAGAGCAATTATCATTGATAAAATCTACCACAAACCATCAATCACATTCAATCCTTTGTGAGCCAAGGTCTCACTTAATTGTCAATGTTAAATGTAAGTGCTTTTGTCTATATAAAAGCAGAGAATATATTCTTCCAAGAGGTGTTATTGAAGCATGCATAAGAAGCTGGGTGATGACTCTAATTCTCCTAAAGCTCACCCTCGAATTCTTAAATCTGCTTGTCGAATCTACAGGTGACCCCTCAGCTGGCATAAGTTCTTCAAATTGTGGAAGGAAAGTTCCATCAAGAGAGTGTCTTCCTTTCCATCTTTAGCTGTTCCAAGGATATCAAGAAGGAAAATCAGAAGCACGAGGGAGAATGTAGCAACGTGTCTCCATCCATTCAAATCATCCCGGAAGAACTCCATCCTATTTGACCTGGAGAATAGTGCCAGCTAAAATTGTTGGTAGCATTTTTCAGGTCAGATAGGCTGAAGGTCTTCCAGGAAGATTTGAAGTGATAGAATTCCGTTGTTACATTTTCCCTCGCACTTCTTCTTTTCCTTGTCGATGTCCTTGGCACAGCTAAAGGTGGAAAAGAAGGTAGTTTTTTGATAGAACTTCTTTTCCACATTTTGAAGAACTTGTGCCAGCGAGAGGTCACCGGTGGATTTGACAAGCAGAGTTGAGAACTTGAGGGTTTAGATTTAGGACAATTGGAGTCATTCTCCTGGTTTATGATGCACACTTCAATAAGTAATTTCTAATATAAAATTATAATTTGAAAAAGTAATTGTGTGTTGGAACTGAACCCAATCGGCACGCCTAAACGGAGCCCAAGATTCCTTTCCACATCAGGTGTGGACTGTTGGGTTTTGGGTCCACCAGTTAGTCCCACACCCCGGGGACCCTCGATTTTAACCCCGAAATTGCAGCACTTGTCCACCAATTGATGTTCTTACGTGCCCATTTCTATCGAGGGTTGAAAGGCCCAAATAGACTCCGCCAGTTACTAAGGCCCAATATTCCAACACCAACAACTTTAATGCCCCATTTGGTTACAAGCCAATATTACCTGGCTCGGCATGTAACCACTAATAGTTAATTGTAATTAAAGGCTAAATCAATATTCTCCTCTCTCGATGTGGGATTAGTTATAGAGTAATAAGTTGATGTCTTAGTGAGTTTTTCTTCTTTTCTAAATACACCTACTTTGTTCTTTATATTTTTAATTAGCTTCTATATAATCTGTATTAAGCTAATTATTCGCTAGGAGTAGGACTAGAATTAATAATAATATTAAAGTATAAATAAAAAATAAAAAAAAAACTTAAACAACCCTATAAAAGTGAGCAAATATGGAATTTTGATTATCATGTTATAGGTAAATATTGTTCGCACTATAAAATTCCTGCTAATAATATATGTTAGATGTAGTGCATCAAGAGTTCTTGTGTGTTCTAGTTCCTGTAAATGTAAAAAATAGTGTTGGTTTCCTTCGCCTCCCCATTCTTTAAATATTTTTACAAAATATTCCTACTTTTTTTTTAAATGGCCTGTTTAGTTCCATTCCTTCAGAAGCATAAGTGTGTGTTTAGTTTCTTTTTAATATTCTCCTACCAATTTTAGTCACACAGTTATTTCGCCAAATTAAACATCATTGTTCTTTTCCTACTGTCTTGGTTTGGTTAAGTTCCATTAATTTTGATGATTCTTGGTCCTTCATATTTAAAATCCTAAGTCGTACTTCTTTTTTTTTTTGTTCCTTTTCTTTGAGTAGGATTACTAGTATATATATATATATAGCTTTATTAAATTTTTTTGTTTGAATATGAATTCTGGAATATATTGTCCTTATATCAGTTTGGTCAATTTCCCCACTATATTAGCTTTAAACATGTGAATCATGAGTTAAGTTATAATTGTGATTTGTGCCGTTGTAACTAGCTACTCAAGTATAGTCAAATAATGACAACATTTGAATGGGTGTGGGGGGTAAATAAAATATATGCTTCCCTTCGAAGTTGAAAGTTCTTGTCGTTATGCATCCATAATACTTAGAATCGGGTTCATATGCTTGTTCCTTCTACTTGTTAGCTAAAAACGGCTTCATATTTTAAATGATATATTAATTGTTTAACCTCTTATCCCTGAGTTATATTGTGATATATTTAATCTAGTTAATTTGTTAATGTGTAGATGTTCCTAAGAGTTAATTATGCTCATCCCGCTTACTAATTTATTTATTTTTCTTTCTTTGAGTGCATAAAATACGACCGAGTCTTTGAACTCTATCTTCTGCATTGTGTGTTGGGCTGAAGGTCCAACATAGTATTATCTTCCGAGTCAACCCACAACTGACGAATAGAAAAGAGTAAATGGATCCGCAGCCTAACAGTGGGAGCAATAATAACCCAGGGTTACTAGAGTCAAAAGCATTTGTTTTATCTTTATTTCACCGCTCCATTTATTTTGTATATTTTGTGCGGCGCTAATATTTTTAAATACTAGATGAAAAGTAATGACAGTTTTGATTTCCATTTCCTCACATAGATAGTTTCTTCTTATGATGAAACGGTTTCTAAAGCAAAATTTCTTATAATTTTTATCTTACGAAAGTAAAATTACCTGTTAACTTAAAGATATTTATTTATTTATTTGGAATAAATAAGTAGTGTCATTGATGGATTGAGGAGTTGAATGATACATATAATTAAAAATCTCGATAAACCGCATACATTTAGGGAGTTAATCCCTTTTCAATTAGCCAAATTATGAGTTAATTCATGAATTGAATTAACAAATGATTAAAATGTTAATATATATTTAAGTTCATTTTCCAAACAAATTACATCTTTTAGTCACAAATTATTTTAAAAATTCATCGGTTGACCGCATTTGCTGATTTCCTGAAGTGCCTAACACCTTCTTTAGGGAATCACCGGAACGCTTACCCTTTCTCTGGTTTTAAATAAAGGTTTTTAAAATTATCTCTTAAATGATTTTCTAATTTCCATAATAAGTTTTGTAGAGAGCAATTATCATTGATAAAACCTACCACAAACCATCAATCACATTCAATCCTTTGTGAGCCAAGGTCTCACTTAATTGTCAATGTTAAATGTAAGTGCTTTTGTCTATATAAAAGCAGAGAATATATTCTTCCAAGAGGTGTTATTGAAGCGTGCATAAGAAGCTGGGTGATGACTCTAATTCTCCTAAAGCTCACTCTCGAATTCTTAAATCTGCTTGTCGAATCTACAGGTGACCCCTCAGCTGGCATAAGTTCTTCAAATTGTGGAAGGAAAGTTCCATCAAGAGAGTGTCTTCCTTTCCATCTTTAGCTGTTCAAAGGATATCAAGAAGGAAAATCAGAAGCACGAGGGAGAATGTAGCAACGTGTCTCCATCCATTCAAATCATCCCGGAAGAACTCCATCCTATTTGACCTGGAGAATAGTGCCAGCTAAAATTGTTGGTAGCATTTTTCAGGTCAGATAGGCTGAAGGTCTTCCAGGAAGATTTGAAGTGATAGAATTCCGTTGTTACATTTTCCCTCGCACTTCTTCTTTTCCTTGTCGATGTCCTTGGCACAGCTAAAGGTGGAAAAGAAGGGAGTTTTTTGATAGAACTTCTTTTCCACATTTTTAAGAACTTGTGCCAGCGAGAGGTCACCGGTGGATTTGACAAGCAGAGTTGAGAACTTGAGGGTTTAGCTTCAGGACAATTGGAGTCATTCTCCTGGATTATGATGCACACTTCAATAAGTAATTTCTAATATAAAATTATAATTTCAAAAAGTAATTGTGTGTTGGAACTGAACCCAATCGGCACGCTTAAACGGAGCCCAAGATTCCTTTCCACATCAGGTGTGGACTGTTGGGTTTTGGGTCCACCAGTTAGTCCCACACCCCGAGGACCCTCGATTTTAACCCCGAAATTGCAGCACTTGTCCACCAATTGATGTTCTTACGTGCCCATTTCTATCGAGGGTTGAAAGGCCCAAATAGACTCCGCCAGTTACTAAGGCCCAATATTCCAACACCAACAACTTTAATGCCCCATTTGGTTACAAGCCAATATTACCTGGCTCGGCATGTAACCACTAATAGTTAATTGTAATTAATGGCTAAATCAATATTCTCCTCTCTCGATGTGGGATTAGTTATAGAGTAATAAGTTGATGTCTTAGTGAGTTTTTCTTCTTTTCTAAATACACCTACTTTGTTCTTTATATTTTTAATTAGCTTCTATATAATCTGTATTAAGCTAATTATTCGCTAGGACTAGGACTAGAATTAATAATAATATTAAAGTATAAATAAAAAATAAAAAAAAAACTTAAACAACCCTATAAAAGTGAGCAAATATGGAATTTTGATTATCATGTTATAGGTAAATATTGTTCGCACTATAAAATTCCTGCTAATAATATATGTTAGATGTAGTGAATAAAGAGTTCTTGTGTGTTCTAGTTCCTGTAAATGTAAAAAATAGTGTTGGTTACCTTCGCCTCCCCATTCTTTAAATATTTGTACAAAATATTCCTACTTTTTTTTAAATGGCCTGTTTAGTTCCATTCCTTCAGAAGCATAAGTGTGTGTTTAGTTTCTTTTTAATATTCTCCTACCGATTTTAGTCACACAGTTATTTCGCCAAATTAAACATCATTGTTCTTTTCCTACTGTCTTGGTTTGGTTAAGTTCCATTAATTTTGATGATTCTTGGTCCTTCATATTTAAAATCCTAAGTCGTACTGCTTTTTTTTTTGTTCCTTTTCTTTGAGTAGGATTACTAGTATATATATATATAGCTTTATTAAATTTATTTGTTTGAATATGAATTCTGGAATATATTGTCCTTATATCAGTTTGGTCAATTTCCCCACTATATTAGCTTTAAATATGTGAATCATGTGTTAAGTTATAATTGTGATTTGTGCCGTTGTAACTAGCTACTCAAGTATAGTCAAATAATGACCACATTTGAATGGGTGTGGGGGGTAAATAAAATATATGCTTCCCTTCGAAGTTGAAAGTTCTTGTCGTTATGCATCCATAATACTTAGAATCGGGTTCATATGCTTGTTCCTTCTGCTTGTTAGCTAAAAACGGCTTCAAATTTTCAATGATATATTAATTGTTTATCCTCTTATCCCTGAGTTATATTGTGATATATTTAATCTAGTTAATTTGTTAATGTGTAGATGTTCCTAAGAGTTAATTATGCTCATCCCGCTTACTAATTTATTTATTTTTCTTTCTTTGAGTGCATAAAATACGACCGAGTCTTTGAACTCTATCTTCTGCATTGTGTGTTGGGCTGAAGGTCCAACATAGTATTATCTTCCGAGTCAACCCACAACTGACGAATAGAAAAGAGTAAATGGATCTGCAGCCTAACAGTGGGAGCAATAATAACCCAGGGTTACTAGAGTCAAAAGCATTTGTTTTATCTTTATTTCACCGCTCTATTTATTTTGTGTATTTTGTGCGACGCTAATATTTTAAAATATTTTTAAATACTATGTTACACCCAGTAAATTCTTGACATGTAGATGGCCTATTCGCGTGTGTGTTAAGAGTTTTAGAATGCCATACATGCTAGTAAAAGGCCTGGGGAAAGATCGGACAAGCGCCAAGTCGGTGCGTCGCAAGGCAAAATTCGACTTATAGATCGCATTCCAGGAATGCGACTTATAGGTCCCAACTATATAAGCCCCCAACTTTGGTTTTAATGTTAAAATTCTTATAATTTCCACCGAAAACAGAGAGAAAATCGGAGAGGAAGAGGAAAGAAGGTTTCTTGATAATTTCCGTCCGATTACGCCATCAAACGAGGTCCAAACTTGAATTAATCTTAGATACCGAGGTATTAAGTAGCAAGGAGCATTCCTACGGATTTAGTTTCATGAAATTCGGCTGGCAAATCGTCGTGCTACCGAGCTAAGGTAAGTGGAATTGCTCCAAATTAGTGTCAATCTACTCCTAGCCTTAAAATGAGTATTTCTCCCTTCTGGACTTTCGAGAAATAGCGAGTTTTCGACCGTTTTTCGATAAGCCAAAGTTTGGGCTATATATATATCGAAAGTGATGTTTTCTTCCGGAATATTAGTGTATTTAGTTCTAATTGATATATATATATATATATATATATATATATATATATGAATGCAGTTGGGGGAAATAGCAAAAGTACTGGCCGAACTACGCCAGTTAATCGGAAACTTCGAAGTGTAGGTATGTAAAGCTAATTTCCTTCGGCAAGTTAGTAATCCAGTACAGTAAATAGCGTGAGGTGTAGAAAAAAGAATTCAAAAGTCAAGAATTGAGTCCAGTATGAGTTTAGCAAGCGTGTTTTGAATTTAGCAAGCATGTTTATAATGTTATGATATATATATATATATATATATATATATATATATATATATATATATTCAGAATAAAAGTTAGCAAAGCAATATCAGACAGTCAGATAATATCTCAGTTACAGTATAGCCAGACAGCCAGATAATATCTCAGATACAGTATAGCCAGCAGTCAGATAACATCTCAGACACAATATAGTTCAGTATGAGAATCAGTATAATGTAGAAAAGAGTTCAGAATGAGAAATCAAAATACAGATAGTATTTTCAGTTTAAACATGCTTGCTATATGTGATTATTGTTTGTTGAGACCTGTTTGTGTTATGTGGGCACCCTTTGAGCATCCTCACCCCCCTTGGGTTGGTAACTGTGTCGACCCACCGTGAGGGTGGGGAAACGTCACTCCAAGGAGTGGCATGCCGTCCACAGTAGGACGACGATGGGATGGAGCATTCCCCATATCAGGCTGATCAGCATAACAGTATAGCTTACCCTGTTGTGCGTTGCACCCAGGGGACAGATTACAGATACAGACACAGTTACAATTTACAGATAACAGTACAGGAGTCCTCCGGGCTCAGACACAGTTATTTATATTAGAGGCCATAGCCCGAGCTGGAGACCCAGGGGGCCGGTAGAGGTGCTGGTAGTTAGTAGACGAGTGGAGTGATTTATTTTTGGATGGTTTTGACTCGGGTAGGGGTATATAGATTGTTTGTTGGTTGGCACCTTCCGGCTTATGGGGGCTGGTATTGGTCCTTGCTTTTTATATATATGTATATATATGTTATTTATTAGCTAATAGACAGCAGATCGTCACGTCGACAGGTATGCTCCTGCCTTATTCTCAGTACAGAAAAACCTGTTTCAGATTCTATCAGTTCAAACAGTTTCAGATATCTTCTACTATTCAGAGTTTCTAGTTATGTTGTTTATATTCAGTTATGATCAGTTTGCTTTGCATACTCAGTACCAGTGGTACTGACGCCTGTTTGGGTGCTGCATTACTTGCCTGCAGGTACTCATAGACGAGGAGCCGATCCCTCGTGATTCCAGCCTGCTCATAGAGTCATCAGCTCCTGTCATCCGGAGCTTGATATTCAGAGATGTAGTTCATTTTCTTTTGTTGTATAATACGTGTAGGTCGGGGCCCTGTCCCGACCATCTTATAAGTATTCTTAGAGGCTTGCAGATTGTGTATATATATCTCCCTGTGGTTAGTTGTGCCGGTCGTGTGGGGCCGTGCGTTTGTTTAGCTGTTTAGTGTTGTTGATTGCGTTGGCCGTGTGGGGCCGTATTCAGATAGTAGTGGTGACCTTGCCGGTCACGTAGATGTTCAGATTCATTATATTGAGTTAGAGATAACTAGACAGCATGGTGACCTTGTCGGCTCGCATAGGTTTCCCTATATGAGAATGATTCTGGTTAGCTGATGTTACAGTACAGGTGGCTTTAGGCCCAGTCGGCCGAAGGCTATATTTACAGTCGTTATATAGCCCGTTGATTCCATGAATCTGAGTTAGAGCTAGCCAGACACCAGATGTGCTTAGGCATAGTAGTCTAGCAGTCCAAGTCCTAATAGGGCACCAGGTGCCAGTCATATCCCCCAAGGCGGGGCGTGATATACTAGATGAAAAGTAATGACAGTTTTGATTTTCATTTCCTCACATAGATAGTTTCTTCTTATGATGAAACGATTTCTAAAGCAAAATTTTTTATAATTTTTATCTTATGAAAGTAAAATTACCTGTTAACTTAAAGATATTTATTTTTTTTTGGAATAAATAAGTAGCGTCATTGATGGATTTAGGAGTTGAATGATACGTATAATTAAAAATCTCAATAAATCATATACATTAGGAGTTAATCCCTTTTCAATTAGCCAAATTATGAGTTAATTCATGAATTGAATTAAAAAATGATTAAAATGCTAATATACTTAAGTTCATTTTCCAAATAAATTACATCTTTTAGTCACAAATTATTTTAAAACTTCGTCGGTTAACCGCATTTGCGGATTTCCTGAAGTGGCTAACACCTTCTTTAGGGAATCACCGGAACGCTTACCCTTTCTCTGGTTTTAAATAAAGGTTTTTAAAATTATCTCTTAAATGATTTTCTAATTTCCATAATAATTAGGTTGCGACTCAATTTTTAAAATTAAATTTGCCAATTTATGGAACGTTTCCGGATATGAATTCGAAAACGAGTCGTAACAATTATATTAATTTCATATCATATGCTCTCAAAATAAATGACAATTTTAGAAATTATACTTATGTATCTTATCTCAAAAAGATTGATATAATTTATTGCTTTTCTTTGTTAAATTCCTAGAGTTTTGAAAACACAAGTTTTTAAAGAATTTTACTGTAGAAATCTTAAGAAAATAATTGAGGAGGATCAAAACTAAATGTATATTTGTAATTGCTCCTTTTTAACTAAATATGTATATAATTTTAAGGAAACAAAATAAACTAAGAATATTTTTCATTTAACCATTTATTAGATAAAAGATGATTTTTTGAAAAAATATGACTGCATTAATAATGTTATTTTTATTAATTAAGCAAAGAATTAGTTTGTTTTTTTTTGTTTCATTGGACACTAAAAATGTCAAGTCAATTTAAGAATTTTGCTTCGAGTCTAGCGATTGAGAGACTCATATTTGGGCTTTTTAAAAAAATCATATTATTAATCTCTTTACGCAAAGAGAAATTTTATAAATAAACTAATTACTAAATACTAATGAATTTCTGGCTTATGCATATTCCTTCTTACACAGAAAGTGAAATAAAAAGATATAGTCTTAATCCTCTTGACTGTTTTTCTCTTGTCTTCAGAACATCTTGAGTTTCTTTCTTTCCATATCACCAACCACATATAAGGAGGAATTTTATGGCACTAGCTATTTCTTCATTTTTTTCAACTCTTACCTATACAAACAACTCAAAAAAATCTCATATATTCCCAGGCATGGAGCCTCTGATTCTAGCTCAGTTGAGAAACAACTGATATAGTTGATCAGTAATAGGTCAATGCAAAAAAGGGTGCTTAATTCTTTGTATCTTTGTTTTTCTTTATTTCGATGTCATTATGGGTATGGATTGGTTAGTGTCGTATTGTGCCAACGTAGAATTCTGGACCAAGACGGTCCGATTCCACTTTCCAAGGGAGGCAGTACGAGAGTGGAGGGGCCGCACAACTACGCCATAAGGTAGGTTTATTTCCTACCGTCAGGCGAGGAAGTTGATAGCTAGGGATGCATTTACCACCTAATCAGAGTCTAAGATGTTCGGGTTGAGCCTCCAACTCTCCAGTCTGTTCCAGTGGTTAATGAATTCCCTGACGTATTCCTAGACGAGCTACCTGGTATTCCCCCAGAAAGAGAAATAGATTTTGCAATTAATTTGCTACCAGGTACTCAACCCATATCAATTCCTCCGTATCGTATGGCTCCTGCTGAACTCAGAGAATTAAAGGAGCAGCTGAAAGATCTGTTATATAAGGGCTTTATTAGGCCGAGTACTTCACCTTGGGGTGCGCCAGTTCTATTTGTGAGGAAGAAGGATGGCTCACTCTGCATGTGTATAGACTACGGGCAGTTGAATAAGGTTACAGTCAAGAATAAGCATCCGCTTCCCAGAATAGATGATTTGTTTGATTAGCTACAGGGGGCCAGATATTTCTCCAAGATTGACTTACGATCCGGATACCATCAGGTTCAAGTTTGTGAAAGGGACATTCCGAAGACTGCCCTCAGGACCAGATATGGCCATTTTGAATTCCTAGTCATGTCCTTTGGGCTGACGAATGCCCCAGCAGTATTTATGGACCTGATGAACAGCATCTTCAGACCGTACCTGGACCTGTTCGTGATAGTGTTTATCGATGATATTCTGGTATATTCTCACTCTGAGGCAGACCACCAGGATCATTTGCGAATGGTCCTCCAGATTCTCAGGGACCGTCATTTGTATGCCAAGTTCTCTAAATGTGAATTTTGGTTGAACTCAGTAGCTTTCTTGGGGCATATTGTGTCGGATGTTGGTATACAGGTAGACATGCAGAAAATAGAAGCAGTAAAAACATGGTCTAGACCTACCACTCCGATCGAAGTTCGTAGTTTTTTTGGATTAGCAGGGTACTACAGAAGATTTTTTGGGGGATTCTCCATCATAGAGGCGCCTTTGACCAAGCTGACGCAAAAAACAGTAAAGTTTCAGTGGACAGAGGCATGTGAGCAGAGTTTCCAGGAATTGAAAGACAGATTGACCTCCGCCCCAGTATTAGCATTGTCAGAAGGTAAAGAGGGTTATGCAGTTTATTGTGACGCTTAAGGTATTGGGTTAGGATGTGTGTTGATGCAGCATGGTAAGGTAATTGCTTATGCTTCCAGACAGCTGAGGAAACATGAAAAGAATTATCCTACCCACGACCTGGAACTAGTCGCAGTGATCCACGCTCTAAAGATATGAAGACATTACTTGTACGACATCTATGTGGATATTTTCACTAATCATAAGAGCCTACAATATATCTTTACTCAGAGAGAGTTGAATTTGCGGCAGCGTCGCTGGTTGGAATTGCTGAAAGATTATGATGTAAGTATTCTGTATCACTCAGGAAGAGTCAACGTAGTAGCAGATGCCCTCAGCTACAAATCTATGGGGAGTTTGGTGTACTTGCAACCCGAGCAACGGGAGTTGGCTAGAGAAATACACCAGTTAGCTAGTTTAGCCGTTCGTCTAGCAGAAATAGAGGACAACAGAGCGGTAATTCAGAACACCACAGTGTCTTCATTAGTTGTGGAGGTAAAGGAATGGCAGTATGAGGATCCTGACCTAGTTCAGCTTAAAGACCGAGTTCAGCAAGGAAAAGCACCGGATTTTCAGGTAACTGAGGATGAAGTGTTGCAATGTAAAGGCCGCCTTTGTGTTCTAGATATTTCAGGGCTTCGTCAGCAGATTATGAGCGAAGTACATTATGCCTGCTATTCTGTCCACCCAGGCGCGACGAAAATGTACCACGGTATTAAAGAAATCTACTGGTGGCCAGGTATGAAGAGGGAAATAGCATAATTCGTAGCTCAGTGTCCTAACTGACAGCAAGTAAAAGAGGAACACCAGAAACCAAGCGGATTGACTCAAGACATAGTTGTGCCTCTTTGGAAGTGGAAGCAGTAAATATGGATTTTGTAGCAGGATTACCCCGTACCAGACATAGAAATGACTTGATTTGGGTAATTGTTGACAGACTGACAAAATCATCCCATTTTCTGCCAGTAAGGGCTACTTTCTCTGCCTAAGATTATGCTGAGTTGTATATCAGAGAAGTAGTCAGACTGCACGGTGTTCTAGTATCCATTGTCTCTGACAGAGGGGCGCAATTTACAGCTAAGTTTTGGCAATCATTTCAGAAAGGCCTGGGAACACAGATTAATATGAGCACAGCATTCCACTATCAGACAGATGGGCAGACAGAACGCACTATTCAGACGCTCAAGGATATGTTACGAGGGTGTGTATTGGACTTTGGAGGTAGTTGGGATGAGCACCTACCACTTATTGAGTTTGCTTATAACAATAGCTATCACTCAGCTATCCAGATGGCGCCCTATGAGGCTTTGTATGGGCGAAAATGCAGATCGCCAGTTGGCTGGTTTGAAGTAGGAGAGTCAGCGCTGATTGGGCCGGATATTATTCATCAGTCAGAAGAAAAGGTAAAGCTTATCAGAGAACGCCTACTGACTGCTCAGAGCTGCCAGAAATCGTATGCTGATGAGCGGCGCAGAAACATGGAATTTAACGTGAATGACTAGGTGTTTTTGAAAGTTTCTCCAATGAAAGGGGTGATGAGATTCGGCAAGAAAGGTAAGCTCAGCCCGAGATTTGTTGGGCCCGATCAGATTCGTCGAAGAATAGACCAAGTGGCATGCGAGTTGAACTTACCTCCAGAATTAGAGTTTGTTCATCCAGTTTCCACGTGTCTATGTTAAGGAAGTATATAGGAGACCCCTCCAGAGTTGTTCCAGTTCAGGATGTCCAGGTTATGGAAGAGCTGGCTTATGAAGAGGTTCCAGTAGCCATACTAGACAGGCAAATTCGCAGGTTGAGAACTAAAGACATTGCTTCTGCCAAAGTATTATGGAGTAATAGGAACCGAGAGGAGATGACTTGGGAAGCAGAGGAAGATATGAAAGTTAGATATCCTCAATTTTTCCACACTTAATCATCTAGAGGTACGTTAGTATTGTTGTTTTATGAATTGCCTTATATTATGTGAATAAATGAAATAGTTGGCTTTTGTGATGAATATTAGTGTTGCGTGGAGTACCTGTATTGGACTTTTCTGTGTTTCAGGATTTTTGAGATAGTCCATATTACAGGGGAAACTATGCCGAAATCTTTCTAGAATAAGTCAAGTAAGTTGAAATACTTGCAAGTAGAAGTTTACGTTCGAGGACAAATGTTCTTAAGGGTGGAGGATGTTACACCCCGTAAACTTTTGACATGTAGATGGCCTATTCTTATGTTGGTTAAGAGTTTTAGAATGCCATACATGCTAGAAAAAGGCCCAGCGAAAGACCGGACAAGCGCCAAGTCGGAGAGTCGCAAGAGGGAGCCAGGCAGAACCCCTCCGCGATGGCAATGTGTCACGGAGAGGGGGGGCCTCCACGATGACTGGCATGTCACAGAGGCCCTATTTAGGCCCCAAGTATAAAAGGCCTCCCACTTCGGTTTTTAACCATTTATCTCCTTTTAATTTTCAGAAACGAACAGAGAATAGAGGGCACGAGAGAATTCAATAAAATTTCATCCATTTACTCTATTAAACGTGGTCCAAACTCGAATTAATCGTGGGTAGTGAAGTATTAAGCTACCGGGAGCATTCCTGCGGAGTTAGTTTCGTGAAATTAGGCCGGCGAATCGTCGTTCTACCGAGCTAAGGTAAGTGGAATTGCTCCAAATTAGTGTAAATATACTCCTAGCCCTAAAGTGAGTATTTCTCCCTTCTGGACTTCCGAGAAATAGCGAGTTTTTGACTGTTTTTCGATAAGTCAAAGTTTGGGCTATATATATATTCAAAGTAGTATTTTCTTCCAGAATATTAATTTATCTTTATTTCACCGCTCTATTTATTTATTTATTTATTTTGTGTATTTTGTGCGACGCTAATATTTTAAAATATTTTTAAATACTAGATGAAAAGTAATGACAGTTTTGATTTCCATTCCCTCACATAGATAGTTTCTTCTTATGATGAAACGATTTCTAAAGCAAAATTTCTTATAATTTTTATCTTACGAAAGTAAAATTACTTGCTAAATTAAAGATATTTACTTTTTTTGGAATATATAAGTAGTGTCATTGATGGATTGAGAAGTTGAATAATTCAAAATCTCGATAAATCGTATACATTTAGAGAGTTAATCCCTTTTCAATTAGCCAAATTATGAGTTAATTCATGAATTGAATTAACAAATGATTAAAATGCTAATATATTTATGTTCGTTTTTCCAAACAAATTACATCTTTTAGTCACAAATTGTTTTAAAAATTCATCGGTTAATCGCATTTGCGGATTTTCTGAAGTGCCTAACACCTTCTTTAAGGAATCACCGGAACGCTTACCCTTTCTCTGGTTTTAAATGAAGGTTTTTAAAATTATCTCTTAAATGGTTTTCTAATTTTCATAATAATTAGGTTGCGACTCAATTTTTAAAATAAAATTTGCCAAGTTATGGAACGTTTTCGGACACGAATTCGAAAACGAGTCGTAACTATTATATTAATTTCATATCATATGCTCTCAAAATAAATGACAATTTTAGAAATTATACTTATTTATCTTATCTCAAAATGATTTATATAATTTATTGCTTTTCTTTGTTAAACTCCTAAAGTTTTGAAAACACGAGTTTTTAAAGAATTTTACCGTAGAAATCTTAAGAAAATAATTGAGGAGGATCAAAACTAAATGTATATTTTCAATTGCTCCTTTTTTACTAAAGATGTATAGAATTTTAAGGAAACAAAATAAACTAAGAATATTTTTCATTTAACCATTTATTAGATAAAAGATGATGTTTTGAAAAAATATGACTGCATTAATAATGTTATTTTTATTAATTAAGCAAAGAATTAATTTTTTTTTGGTGTTTCATTGGACACTACAAATGTCAAGTCAATTTAAGAATTTTTCTTCGAGACTAGCGATCGAGAGACTCATATTTGGGTTTTTTTTTAAAAATCATATTATTAATCTCTTTACGCAAAGAGAAATTTTATAAATAAACTAATTACTTAATTTTCTTGTCATGGATCTAGAAACACTTCGTTATGCCCTGTGTCATCCAAACCCTTCAAATACCCCAATGAGAATCTTAAGAATAAATACTGAGAGTCAAAAATTGAAAACAATTACATTCTATGAGAAAATATTTTAAAATGAAATAATACTTATATTGACACAAATAAATAACAATTATTAGAAAACAATGATAAATTGAAAGTTGTATACTTGACAGGTGTACATAAAAAGAATAATGATACTTTAATATTTTAGAAAGAGGCAACAACCAACGAAATTCTAATGAAAAAATTTATATGTGAAATTTTTCTGTTTAATATATATAGATGTGAGTGTATATTAAAAAATTTTATTTTTTTTATCTCGGTTAAATATACAAAGACATATATTTCATCTATCTGCTAATATTTTTATGATCGTGCAAAATGCGCATATGTTCACTAATAAATTAATAAAATAAAATCACAATAGTATCAATACTTGTTAAATCGTGATCTACTATTGGTGGTGGAGCAAAGCTCAACTATATTATCAATAGTTAGATATGTTCTCATGATGTAGATGTTAGTTCGTTTTCATACTTTGTAGATATGGGTAGCAGAAAATTTATGAAAATTTCTGCCTTCTATACAAAATGATGCTCTTGAAATGTGTTTTGTGAACGTTATACATGTGAGATATCACATGAATTTCCTTTTTCTTAAACGCTAACAATAATTTTCATAAACGACAAAAAAGTAGTGCTGGAATTTGCTGTACAAGTGAGCATAAAAACGTGCTTTGAACGTTATACATGTGATATTTCACATGTATTTATTTTTTTGTTGAACGGTAAAAATTATATTCGTAAATGACACAAAAGTAGGTGTTGAATTTTTTGTAGAAGTCGCAAAAAAACAAAAGTGTAGCGCTCTCTAATCTTAGAGGAGCTCTATAAATACTAATAAATTTCTGGCTTATGCATATTCCTTTTTACATAGAAAGTAAAATAACAATATATAGTCTTAATCCTCTTGACTGTTTTTCTTGTCTTCAGAACATCTTGAGTTCCTTTCTTTTCATATCACCAACTACATACAAGGAAGAATTGTATGCCATCAGCTATTTCTTATTTTGTTCCAACTCTTGCATATACCAACAACTCAAAAAATCCCATATATTCCCAGGCATGAGCCTTTGATTCTGGCAAAGTTGAGAAACAACTGACATAGCTGGTCAGTAATAGGCAATGCAAAAAAGGGTGATTAGTATTTTCTGTTTGGCAGCCATATAAATAGTATCTCTGATGTATAGACAATGTATCTCACATGATATATACCCATCCATTTCTAATCTTTCTGTCTTTGTTCTTTTCTATTTCCCTTTACCCATACCTCTTTTTGTTGCCTCTTCTGTTAGTCTCCGTCAGAAAACATGTTTCAAGTAGTAAATAGGTTGCACAAAACTATCCAATTTGTAACCATTCATGTTTTAACTCTTGCTATCTTTGTTCTTTTCTATTTTCTTTTCCCACTACCACTATCTCTCCATATTGCATCTCTTGTTGGTCTGCATTAAAGGAAACTCTTTTTTGAAAGGTTGTGTTTTCTTCAAAAGGATGTTGTTGAAACATGTGTTTGAATGTTATATGCAATGTATCTCATATGATATACACCCATCCCGTTTAAATTCTTATTATCTTTATTTTTCTTTATTTCCTTTTTACCAATGATACAATACCTCTCTAGTCACATATCCTGCTAGTCTACGTTAGAAAACATGTTTTCAGTAGTACATAAGATGTATCACATACAAATATGAACTCATTCATTTTTCATCTCAATCTCTATTTTCTCCTCTTTATATTCGGTTGATCACTATTTCACCACTTATCACGATTATAAATAGGCTCGTCAATTAATTTGACTTATTTCCATCTTTGCACCTCTTGATAGTCCATTCCCCAACGTGATACTCGCTTTTTCAGAAAAAAGTTATCATCAAAGTCCATCACCAATTACATTGATAAAATCTACCACAAAGCATCAATCAAATTCAATCCTTTGTGAGCCAAGGTCTCACTTAATTGTTAATCTTAAATGTAAGTGCTTTTGTCCATATAAAAGCAGAGAATATATTCTTCCCAAAGGAGTTATTGAAGTGTGCATAAGAATCTGGGTGATGACTCTAATTCTCCTAAAGCTCACCCTCGGATTTCCAAATCCGCTTTTTCAATCTACACGTGATCCTTCAGCTGGAATAAGTTCTTCAAAATGTGAAAGGGAAGTTCCATCAAGAGAGTGTCTTCCTTTCCATCTTTAGTTGTTCCAAGGATATCAAGAAGGAAAACTAGAAGTGTGAGGGAAAATGTAGCAACGTGTCTTTATTCATTCAAATAATTCTGGAAGAACTTCATCCTACTTGACCTGGAGAATGGTGCCAACTAAAATTATTGGTAGCATTTTTCAGGTCAGATAGGCTGAAGTTCTTCCGGGATGATTTGAATGGATAAAGACACATTGCTACATTTTCCTCACGTTTCTGGTTTTCCTTCTTGACATCCTTGGCACAGCTAAAGGTGGAAAAGAAGGCAGTGTTTTGATAGAACTTCTTTTTCACATTTTGAAGAACTTATGCCAGTGAGAAGTCACCGATGGATTTGACAAGCAACGTTGAGAACTTGAGGGTTTAGCTTTAGGATAATTGGAGTCATTCTCCTGGTTTCTGATGCACACTTCAATAACTCCTCTAGAAGAAGAATCATCATGTTTCTCCTTTTCCATCTCAAGAAATCTGATAATCCATCAGAGGCAAAAAAAGAAGAAAAAACAAGTCACACACAATCTCTTTGAAATATAGTTGATGTCACCTTGAGCAGAATCCATGGAAGAGAGATTCTTTTGTCCAGCAACAACAACTTTGTTTTCAGAGGTATTTACTGCACCCATATTCATTCTCTTAGCAGATTTACTGTAAAATATTAACCAATAGTTCTAAAATTTATCCATCGAATCACAAAGTAATAGACTAACTCTTTCCTCTTATGCTTTCCGTGGTCTTGCATCAACGAAAGTACAACTAATCCCAAAACCAAGAGTTCAAAGTGATTGCGGGCAGGTGGTGAATGCTTGACACTAGATGCAGGAAGTCCAGATTTAAAGAATATATTCTAGGAAAGGCAATAAGATAGCAGATGACTAGCAAAGCATGGAAGCAATTTGAAAGTTTTTGAAAGCTTAATGTTGTATGATGTACTCCTTGTTTTTGTTTTATCATGTTACGGAAATGGAAGCATACTTGTATCCCAGACAATATTTATGAACTTTAACAATAATGATATTAGTTACTTTTCCTATAAAGGATTCCTATATCTGAGTAAAACATGCACAGCGGAAGCTTTGAAATAATAATATAAAAGCATTTACGAAAAAAATAAAACTGGAACACAAAGTTTAGAAATCTGGAGTCTAAAATTAATTATGTGTCTGAAATCCATCTAGCTGATGAGTTGCTAGGACAAGCTCCCAGCTAACTCTAAGTCTAACTAAACATAATATAATGACTAAAAGAAATGAATAATGCCCTCGAAGGATGAGGACTCACACTTCTTCTGTTGAGAAGGAGGGTCCAAACTGCGACGATTAACGGTGCTGAGTCTGAGAACCTACGACTGTATCATGAAATATTACAACATAAAAGTATGCATCAGTACTTTGAATGTACTAAGTAAGTGAGAGAAAACATAACTGAATATAAATGACTGAGCTGAAATGACATGAAATGACCAACTAATATACTGAACTGAACCACTGAAGTAAACTGAGATGATCAAGATGACCCTGTCTGGTGGTCAAAGATATGCCCTAAGTCTGAAAGTTCTGAGTCTGAGATACTGTATTGAACTGACCTAAACTGATAGAGATGGAACTGAACTGAGCTGCTTATTCTAAAACTGGACTGGACTGGACTGACTAGTGGGAGAGTCTGTAACCGACATATAACCACGTGAGCTAGACGTGGAGTCCGATTTATACACCCCACCTGTAGGACACAATATACCTTGCTAGGGTATAAAGGCATGAATTGGGTGATCACAAGAGTCTGGGGCCAATCAGGCCAAATAATATTGTAACCTACGCTGGCAACGTAGTTCATGGAACTTGGGTGTGCTGGAACCCCAGTCCGCTCTGTGCTAAGTCCTACTCCCACTGAACAACCCAGTTTGAATTAATAAGCTGATAGCTCGAAATTGGGGTCCAAGACTAGTCAGGGATATATAACTTAAAGTACCCTGAGAGTTTTAACGAACTAGAATCTGAAACTGGGTTCTAGACTGGTTAGAGCTGCTTATCTGAAAGCGTCGTAACCGTTTAAGAACCAACTGTAATCTGAACTAGGGTCCTAAGGATAGTCAAAACTATATATCTAAAATGTCATGACCACGTAATGGACCAATAAACTAGATTCTGAATCTGATTCTGATAATTGGGAGGCACCACTGACACCTCAGAGAAAAGACTGTAGTCAAACTGATTAGTTGAAAAATTATGAACAGTTCTGAGGAGATTCTACGTTCTAACTGAACTGAACTACTAAGCAGCTAACATAGAACTCAACTCATTCCATCAACACAGGAAATCTACAATATGGAAAAAATTTCAAGAATTAAGGAAATCTCATCCAACAAACAGTGTTATAGCTTTCTTATTCGTGCCAGGGCTAAAGTCTTTCTTATCAAGGGAGTAATTGCTCAACATCAAGACAATAAAGAATACTATAAAATCAGCCCAAATCACACTTCACAAACCAGACAGAATTTAATACGTAAATACGTTTCATTCGAAAATTTAGGGCTTAAATTCACTTTTGCAGGAACAACAACAATTTAGTTAAAAACTGATGGAGATCATATCAATAATAAGCATAGATATCATTCTATGTGAATCAACGAAAACAAACAGGTAATGAGATTATAGGGGGAAAAAGGTTTCTAATATGAAATTATAATGAGAAAATTACATAGAATATTACTATAAGACTTTTAATTACAAGTTATACCAACACTTTGATTTATTTATTAAAGTAACAATTAATTTATAAATATATTAATATTGTGGGTATATGGTAGTTATTTTTACTACCATGTAATATGATTTAAAAAAATAATTTTTTTTGTAGCACAAATATTAACTGCACATCACATCAAATTGGGAGTGTATTTTTCTCTCTCCTAATATGGTTAAAAAATTATTTTTTTATTTTTTATAGCATAGATATTTATGAAAAATATTTACTACACACTAAATTAAATTAGAATGTGATTTTTCTCTCTCCTGATATAATTAAAAAAAATTTCTTTTTACAGCATAGATATTTATTGAAAATATTTACTTCACATCAAATCAAATTAGAAGTGTGATTTTTCTCTCTCCTAATACAGTTAAAAAATATTTTTCTTTTTTTATAGCATAAATATTTATAAAATATTAAAAATATTTACTGCACATCAAATAAAAATAAGGAGTGTGATTTTCTCTCAACTCTTCTTCATTAACTTCTAAACTTTTATCTAACAAAGAATTCGTCTTCTCCAAATCGTCAACTTCTAAACGTTCATCTAACAAAGAGCCCATCTTCTCCTAAGTTTCTTATTCAATGAAATTCAATTCTATTCATTTATTTTATATCTTATGTTGATTTATTTTTTGTTTTTCTTTGAGTTTTTATATAATGCATTATTGTTATCAAAATTAGTAGTTCAAATGTTTGCAAAATGGTTAGAAATTGGTAATACATTTTTTTTTTAAAAAAATAAATTTTATTTTGTATTTTGTTTATTGATTTATTGGTTGACAAGTTGATTACATATTGGTATAGATTAAGGTTAAAAGTTTGATTTTCAAGTTGTTTACTGCCATATTTGTTATTTGTATTATAGTTAAGATTTATAAATGTTTAGAAATTAGTTCTAAATATTCTTATACATATTTTTTAAATTTTTTTTGTCTTATTCTGATATTGTTGGTATATTTTTGGGTTTATATAATGTTGATTTATGTTGATAAGTTGATTTGAAGTATCTAGACATTCAATACCAATTACTAAACATTTACAAATCTCAACTATAACACAAATAACAAATACTGCAGTAAATAACTTGAAAACTGTTATAAATATATTTTCTATTTATGGTGAATGTCTATTTCTTACAGGTTAGTTTTCCCCTATAAATAAAGGAGTTCTCCATTCATTGTAATGAATCCCTTATGATCCCTTTAACTCCTCAAGAGGATCCCATCAAGAGAAATAAGAACTTCTCTCTTTCTCTATAATATTCTTTCTTTATTATTTCATAACACGTCATCAGCACGAGTCTCTTCCTTGATCACTCACTTTGAAAGATCTGAGGTAAGAAAGATTAAAATTTTTTTTTTGAAAGATGTATTACTTAACCACATGAATGATATTCCTTTGGTGATATTGTTGCTCTGCGACTCTACCGTCTCAAAATTTGAATGCCGAGGTATTATTTTTTTCTTTCTTTTAATATGAATAACCTTATGAAACTTGATTTCGTTGCCCTTCAAAGTTCGGGCAAGAACTATCTTTCATTTGTGTTGGATGTTGAAATCCATTTGGATGCAATGGGTCTTGGAGACACCATTAAAAGTGAAAATAAAACATCAAATCAAGATCGTACTAAGGCTGTGATATTCTTGCGTCATCATATTGATGAAATTCTGATAATTGAATATCTCATGATTAAGGATCCACTTATTTTGTGGAATAGCCTGAAAGAACGATATGAACACCTGAAGATGGTCATCCATCCAAAGGCACGATATGATTGGATCCATCAAGACTATAAGTCTATTCATGAGTATAGCTCATCAACATTCAAAATTGTTTCTAAGTTGAAACTATGTGGAGAAACTATTTAATGATGTTGATATGATTGAATATGTGGTAGTACACAAAATTAATTGAGAGCTCCGGAAGAGCTAATGTATTACTAATTGAAGAATGAAATTATTGTAGTAAGTCTCAAAAGGAAACTTATAAGTTTCAAGGGTATTAAAAAAAATTGAGACTATAAATTATGGGAAGATCTAATATCTTCATGCTACTACAATTGACGCGGGTTATAAATATTTATGTAAAAGATTACCCGCCGGTTTTTTAATTGTAGTACATAAATATGGGTATGATGATGAAATCACATACGAAATTAAACTAGAAGTTTACTGAAATAAGTTGGCATAACTGGTTGACCATCCCGGTTCAAATGTGATGCAAAAATAATTGAGAATTCACGTGGCTATATGTTGAAGAAATAAAAGATTCTTCAAGAATTCTCTTGTATTGCTTGTTCTCGGGAAAAAAAAGTGAACTTAAAGTTCAATAGATAATTCACTTACAAAATATTGCAAATCAATTGCCAGATATATTTGCTAACTCTATTTTATAATTCAGTTGCAAATGCTCCAACGAAAGGTCCTTGAAGGACAGAGTCTATGAGACGCCTGAAGCGTGATAGACCAAATGGTTCCAAATATAGAACTCCTTGAAGAAGGAGAGGAGAAAATGAATAAGATGGTCATAATGATGAGGCAAGTGCTTTAAGAAAGCACCACTACATAACAGTTCATAAAACCTTGGCAAAGGTTCAGGTACCTGAAAATGATGAAAAATGAAGAGATCTCAATGAGTTATGTTGCATTGGAACTAATATCAAAATGATCGTCGACGATATCTTTGATACAATATAGCACGCAATATTGTAAAAGATTGTGAGGATATGAATTCTACGTCTATTAAAGCATGTTGATGTAGAAATAATTATCAAATGAAATGATGCGTATTGATAAGTGTAAAACTTATTGGACCTGTAGTCCAGACACCAAAAGATGTCAAGTATTTAAATACTAATGAATGCTATCACTTGATAAAATTTATATGAAAATTCTCGAAGGATTTAAAATGCCTGAAACATATCATTCAAAGTCTCGGAAAATGTATTCAATTAGATTGCAAAGATCATTGTATGGTTTGAAGTAATCTGGACGCATGTGGTATAACCGTCTTAGTGAATATTTATCTAAGGAAGGTTATATAAATGATGAAATTTGCCCATGTGTTTTTATAAAGAAAACATCGGCGTTTGTCATACTTGCTGTTTATGTAGATGACATAAACCTTATTGGAACTCCAATAAAACTTCAAAAGGCAATTGATTATTTAAAGAAGGAATTTGAGATAAAAGACCTTGGAAAGATAAAATTATGTCTTGGTCTGCAAATTGAGCATTTGAAAAATGGTGTTTTATTAATCAATCTACCTATACAGAAAAAATGTTGAAAAGATTTTATATGGATGGTGCACATCCATTAAGTACTCTGATGGTTTCGATCACTTGATGTGAATAAGGATCCATTCCGACCTCAAGAAAGGAATAAGGAAATTCTTGGTACTGAAGTACCATATCTTAGTGTAATTGGTGCACTAATATCTTGCTACCACTACAAGACCTGATATAGCCTTCGGTTAATTTGTTAGCAAGGTATAGTTCTGCTCCTACTAGGAGGCATTGGAATGGGATAAAACACATAATGCAGTATCTAAAAGGGACTACCTATATGGGCTTATTTTATTATAACAATTGCAGTCCCGATCTTGTTAGTTATGCTGATGTTGGGTATTTATCTGACCCACGCAAAGCTCGATCTCAAACTAACTACGTGTTCATATGTGGAGGTACTTTCATATCTTGGAGATCTACAAAGCAATCTCTCGTAGCTATTTCATCAAATCATGTTGAGATAATAACTTTTCATGAAGCAAACCGAGAATGTGTGTGGTTGAGGTCCATGATACATCTCATTAGATAAAAATGTGGTTTGAAATGTGAAAAAGTACCCACAATTTTGTATGAAAATAATGCAGCATGCATAGCACAACTAAATGGAGGATTCATAAAAGGAGATAGAACGAAGAAATCTCGCCAAAGTTTTTCTACACACATGAGCTCCAAAAGAATGGTGATATCAATGTGCAACAAATTTGTTCAAGTGACAATGTGGCTGATTTATTCACCAAATGTCTACCAACTGCAACTTTCAAGAAGATGGTGCACAAGATCGGGATGCAAAGATTCAAGGATGTTCTAATTAGGGGGATTTAATACGCGTTGTACTCTTTTTTCCTTACAAGGTTTTGTCCCACTGGGTTTTCCTTGTAAGGTTTTTAATGAGGCAGCCAAAATGTGTATTATTAGATATGTGTACTCTTTTTCCTTCACTATATTTTTTCCCACTGGGTTTTTTCTAGTAAGGTTTTAACGAGGCACATTATCTATCAAATAGACATCCAAAGGGGAGTGTTATAAATATATTTTCTATTTATGGTGAATGTCTATTTCTTACAAGTTAGTTTTCCCCTATAAATAAAGGGGTTTTCTATTCATTGTAATGAATCCTTTATGATCCCTTTAACTCCTCAAGAGGATCCCATCAATAGAAATAAGAACTTCTCTCTTTCTCTATAATATTCTTGTCCTTTCTTTATTATTTCATAACAAAAACCAAAATATTAACCATAATCTATACCAATATATAATCAACTTTTCAGCCAATAAATCAACAAACAAAATACATATTCATAAAATAGAATTTGTTTCCAAAAATATATTATATTACCAATTTCTAACTATTTTGCAAACAATTGAACACTAATATTGATAATAATATTACATTATATAGAAATTTTAAAAACAAACCAACATAAGATAAAAAAAAATAAAAATAACATTTTAAAAAAATATTTAATGCCAAATTCTAAACAAATCATAAATCCAAACTATAATAAGTCAACACATATGCGATAAACAGCTCTAAAATCAAATTTTAACAAACAAGATACACAAATATATAAACAAGTTATCGACGATTAACCCAACAAAGAAACATGGAGTTATAATTATATATTTAAAAAAGAGGACAAAAAAATAATTGGCTTATTTTAAATTAGCTGAGCGATTGCGCAGTTTGATTTAAAAATGCACAATAGTGGCAGTAAGTATAAACAATGATAAACACTTGCACGACCGCGCAGAAAAAAGTTGAAAGCACGCAATAATTTTCTTTGATTTTGGCAGTAACTGAAAAGTATATGGAAGATAAAAGTTAATGTATAAGCGTGATTCATGGAATTTTTAAATAATGGTAATTATTTTTTTTACCAAATCTAATAGTTTAAGTAATTTTTTTTTGCTATATTTGAAAATACGAAACTATTGATATTTCTAATAATTATTTCTCTATAATTGTATATTTATGTTTTTTCCCCATTATAATTTCACAAAGTAATTATATGTTGGAATTAAACTCAATTGGCACGCTTAAGCAGGGGCCAAGATCCTTAGAATAGTGGGTTTTCGGTCCACCATTTCTATCAAAGGTTGAAAGGCTCGATTAAGCTCCGCTAATTACGAATGCCTAATATACCAACACCAACAACTTTAATGCCTCGTGTTACCTGGTTTAGGCATATAACTACTGTTAAATATTTGTAAATATATTTAGGCACATATCATGCTAACTGTATCCCTTAGAATTAGGCACATATCATGCTAACTGTATCCCTTAGAATTAGGCACATATCATGTTTCAGTTTTGTATATATACGTTGATCTTAATGAGAATCGTGGAGGAATTATTTCTAATATGGTATCAGCTATCTAGGGAAAAACGATCTTTTTTTTTCTTCCTTCCGCAAAGCTCCCTAGCCTTCTTCTTCTTCTCCATTACTCTTCTTTTCTATTCTTGTTCTGTCCACCATGTCGGATAACAAGAGCACTTTTCATCCTGCATTTGCGGTTTCAAACATTCGGAACCATATCTCCATCACTCTAGAAATGGAGAATGTCCAATACTCCACATGGGTGGAACTCTTCAAAATCACCGCACGTTCTCATAAGGTCCTTCATCATATTATTCCTCCTGCCAGGGGCAAAGAGAAGGTTCCTTCGACCGAGGATGAAAAGGAATTATGGTCGACTCTTGATGCTACGGTTCTTTCATGGATTTATGCTACAATCTCTAATGATCTCTTGCATATTATTATCAAATCCGATGCTACGGCCATGGAAGCTTGGAATCGACTCCGTGATATTTTCCAAGATAACAAAAATTCCCGTGTGGTAACTCTTGAAGCCGAATTTTCCAATACAAAGATGGAGAATTTTCCGAACGTCTCGGCATATTGTCAGCGTCTCAAGTATCTTGCTGATCAATTAAAGAATGTCGGAGCACCGGTATCGGATAGTCGGCTTGTTATAACTCGTTTCGGGTCTCACGAGAGCATATCGGGGTGTTGGTACCTTGATTCGACAAAGTGACCCTTTACCTCCATTCTATCAAGCCCGGTCGATGTTGACTTTAGAAGAGGCCGGCTTGGCGAAGGAGGCTGCCGTAGGCTCGGAGTCCTTTATGGTGGCTGCCTCGGGGTTGGAGTATGAGGATTCGGGTTATCCATATTCTCATTCGAACCATTTTAACCATCGTGGGAAGCAACATGGCAACCGCAAGAATTTTGGGCGTAAGGGTTCCGGTGGCGGCAAAGGTCCTGGTGGGGGACGCCAGGGTCAATCTCACGGTGGTGGTGCTCGGGGTGGACAGCAGCAACAATCCAGCTCTGGGCAGCAGCCTTACGGACAGCAGCAGTGGGGGTCACAACCGTGGCCTAATTTTCCTCCTTGGGGTTGGATGCCACAATGGGCCACTCCACCTTGCCCATATCCAACACAAGGGCGGGCTCAGCGTCCAATGAGTAACAAGGGGCAGCAGCAGCCTGGTCTTCTTGGGCCACGGCCACAGCAGGCCTTTATGGGTTCAACCAGTGGGCAGTCCGCTACATATGCACCAACCGATATAGCTTCTGTGATGCATACTATGTCGTTAAATCCCCCCGATCAGACATGGTACATGGACACCGGAGCTACTTCTCATATGACTTTCTCCAATGGTAATCTCTCGTCTTATTTTAATTTGAGTAATCATAATAGTGGTATTACTGTGGGCAATGGTCATATTATTCCAATTCATGGTTATGGTCACACGTCTTTGACTAATCATAATCCTCCTTTGTCCCTACACAATGTTCTTCATGCTCCCAAAATCATTAAAAACCTCATTTCTGTCCGTAAGTTTACTACTGATAATTATGTGACAGTTGAGTTTGATCCTTTTGGTTTTTCGGTGAAGGATTTTCAGACGGGGAAGCCAATAATGAGATGTGATAGTCGGGGCGACCTTTATCCTCTTACCTCTTCCATCAACAGTCAAGCCCTCCACTCAACCTTTGCAGCCATTTCACCTACTCTTTGGCATGATTGTTTGGGTCACCCGGGTGCTTCCGTTTTAGATGCTCTTAGGCTAAATAAAAGCATTGATTGTAATCATCATTCAAGTTCTAGCATTTGTCGATCTTGTGTCTTTGGCAAACATATTAAGTTGCCATTTGTTTCTTCAAAATCAAGTATTATTATGTCATTTGATATTATTCATAGTGATCTTTGGACATCTCCTATTTTAAGTTCTATGGGGCATAAATATATGTTGTTTTCTTAGATGATTATTCTAATTATCTGTGGACTTTTCCCATAGCTAAGAAATCGGATGTGTTTGATAAATTCTTAGCTTTTAAAGCTCAAATTCTCACCCAATTTGAACGTAATATTAAGAATGTGCAATGTGATAATGGGAGGGAGTTTGACAATGGCCCTTTTTGGGAGTTTTGTAAAACAAATGGTATGTCTTTCCGTCTTTCTTGTCCTCATATCTCGCCTCAAAATGGTAAAGCCGAACGAAAAATTCGGTCTATAAATAATATTACTCGTACTCTCTTAGCTCATGCCTCTCTTCCCCCTTCTTTTTGGCATTATGCGTTTCAAATGGCTACCTATCTTCTTAATGTGCTTCCAAGCAAGCTTTTGGGAAATATATCTCCACTTCAAATTCTTTATCATCGGGTTCCATCTTACTCTCACATTCGGGTTTTTGGGTACTTGTGTTATCCTCTTTTTCCATCTACAACCATCAATAAGTTGCAACTCGTTCAACTCCATGTGTCTTTTTGGGATATCCTTCAAATCACCATGGCTATAAATGCTATGACTTGTCCTCAAATAAGATTATAATTTGTCGGCATGTTGTGTTTGATGAGCATGTGTTTCCTTTTGCACAATTGCATACTCCTTCTGCTTCTACTTATGATTTTTTATGTGATGATATTTCACCATATACATTGCATCACTTACGAAATCAGAATTCTTCTCCTTTTACTCATCTACAAACGGCCCAAACACACGACCCACCTCCACCTTCTACTGACCGGCCTACTCCTATGAGCCCAGCTGCCGCCCACAGCCCAGCTTCTCCTACTCTTCCCGCACCTCCTGCCCAAACATCAAATTCCTTGCCCACCAATCGGCCCACCATGGTCACAAGAAGCCAAATGGGTATTTTTAAACCCAATAAAAAATATGATCATGCATATGCTACTACAGTTACACGGTCCCCACTACCACATAACCCAGTAGAAGCCCTTCGTGATCCGAATTGGAAGTTGTCCATGGATGATGAATATGATGCTCTTATTAAAAATAAGACGTGGGAGTTGGTGCCCCGTCCACCTAATGTGAATATTATTCGTTCTATGTGGATTTTTGCTCATAAAGAAAAATATGATGGTGTTTTTGAGAGGCATAAAGCCCGTCTTGTAGGTGATGGGAAAACTCAGCAGGTGGGCATTGATTGTGGCGAAACATTTAGTCCGATGGTGAAACCGGCTACCATTCGCACAGTTCTTTCTCTTTCTCAGTCAAAGGCATGACCTATTCATCAGTTGGATGTTAAAAATGCCTTTCTTCATGGTGAGCTACAAGAAACAGTGTATATGCATCAACCATTGGGGTATCGGGATCGTACTCATCCAGATTATGTATGCTTGTTACGTAAGTCATTGTATGGACTCAAACATGCACCCCGAGCTTGGTATAAGCGATTTGCTGATTATGTCATTTCCCTTGGTTTCTCTAATAGCAATTATGATAATTCTTTATTTATTTATCGCAAGGGTCATGATATGGCATATATTTTGCTTTATGTTGATGATATTATTCTCACTGCATCTTCTAATGCTCTCCGGCTGTCTATTATGAAGCTTCTCGGCTCAGAGTTTGCTATGAAGAATCTTGGTCCTTTAAATTATTTTCTTGGCATTGCAGTTTCTCGACTTAAGGGTGGTATGTTCCTTTCACAACGCAAGTATGCCGAGCAAATATTGAGCGAGCCGGAATGTCTTCTTGCAAGTCATCTCCTACTCCTGTTGACACAAAGGAGAAGGTTAGTGCGACTTCTAGTACTCCCTACAAGGATCCGTCTTTATATAGGAGTCTTGCTGGGGCTCTTCAATATCTTACATTTACCCGACCGGATATTTGTTATGCTATTCAACAAGTGTGTTTACATATGCATGATCCGAAAGTTGATCATATGCAAGCTCTCAAACGCATTATCCGGTATATTCAAGGTACACTTGACCATGGTCTCCATGTCTACTCATCTTCTGTTTCATCCCTTGTTTCTTATACTGATGCTGATTGGGGTGGTTGCCCGGATATGAGATGATCTACCTCTGGTTATTGTGTTTTTTTGGGTGATAATTTGATTTCTTGGTCTTCTAAGAGACAACCTACTCTTTCTCGGTCCAGTGCCGAAGCCGAGTATAGGGGTGTGGCAAATGTAGTATCCAAATCATGTTGGTTATGAAATTTGCTTTTGGAGTTACATTGTCCGATTAAACAGGCTACACTTGTTTATTGTGACAATGTTAGTGCTATTTACTTATCGGGTAATCCAGTGCAACATCAACGTACCAAACATATTGAGATGGACATTCATTTTGTATGGGAAAAAGTTGCTCGTGGTCAGGTTCGTGTTCTTCATGTACCTTCCCGATATCAGATCGCAGACATCTTTACCAAGGGTCTTCCGCGAGTTCTATTTGAAGATTTTCGTGACAGTCTCAGTGTCCAACAACCTCCGGCTTCGACTGCGGGGGTGTGTTAAATATATGTAAATATATTTAGGCACATATCATGCTAACTGTATCCCTTAGAATTAGGCACATATCATGCTAACTGTATCCCTTAGAATTAGGCACATATCATGTTTCGGTTTTGTATATATACGTTGATCTTAATGAGAATCGTGGAGGAATTATTTCTAATAACTACTTTTAGTTAATCATAATTAAAGGCTAAATCAATATTTTCCTCTCTTAATATGGGACTAGTTATTGAGCAGTAATAAGCTGATGTCTTAGTGAGTTTTTCTTCTTTTTTAAATACACCTACGTTGTTCTTTATATTTTTGTGCAAATTAAAGAATAGTAGCATTTACAATATCGGATTAATGAGTTTTAAAGCTAATACCCATTTCAAAAGTAGCTTCTGTGTTCAGCTAATTATTTGATTTACCTGTGCCCTCTCATATTTGAAAATTTCACTTTTTGTCATTGTTACTTTTTTATTTTTGTTATAAATAAAAGTTATTTAATTTAAAAATTATCATACAAAAATCACTTTTTTATTTTTATATTACATAAAAATTATTTAACACTAAACCTTATCACAGAAAAGTCTTTTTTTTAATCACATAAAAAGTTTTCTCAAGTTAAATAAAAAGTAAATTTCAACATGAAATTTTTATATTTTGTCCGAGGGATATTACATGACTCTTCAAAATATATCAATTATATCTGAGATAATTTTATAAACCCTCATCTAATATTTCACTTTATACTACTAATTTTTGCTGTGGCTTATTTCTTTCTCTTGATTTTTTTGTAGTAATTTTAACTTATTATCATTAATATAAAAAATATAATTTTATTATTTTTTCCTTTCTAATATATTCATTTGTTTAGCAAATTTCATAAATACCCCTTTAAATTAGTAAATATTTGTTATTAGAGAAGCAAAAAATTTAATGACAAATACAAAATCTATGAGTTTAATATAATCTATGGCCTCAAATTATGAAAAGTCTCTAAAATTAATGTCATATTAAGCTAACTAGCTATTTTAGAGTGTCATGTGATATTTTCAGTATAAAATATAACAATTCAGGTGAAATTTACATTTTCATTAACTTGAAAATATTAAATGATTTTATGTGACCAAAAAAAATTTAAAATGTGACTTTTGTGTGATAAAGTTTAAAGTTGGATGACTTTTATATGACATAAATTAGAAAAATAATTTTTGTGTGATAAATTTTAAAGTTGAATCATTTTATATAACAAAAGTGAAAAAATAATTTTTGCATGATATATTCAAAACGAAATGATCCTAGTTGAAATTTAACCTGATCTCATACTAGTCTCTGTTAAAATAATATCTTTTATGAGAGGTTATATTTCATTCAAAATGATGCTTTCAAAACAAGTGTTTTGCACATTATCATTTTACATGAATTTGTGTCCATCTATTTTGCCATCTTTGTGTTTTTATTTTCTGAATAATACACTATCTCTCTCATTTTCCTCTTCTATCAATCTCCATAAAAGGAATCTCTTTTATGAAAGCTTATCTTTTATTCAAAATGATATTTTTGAAACATTGTTTTGCACTTTATACATGATGTATCTTACATTAATATGTAACCAATCATTTTTGAACTCTTGCTATCTTTGTATTTTCATTTTTCGACTAACAAACTATCTTTCCTTGTCACACCTCCTACTAGTACCTCCTTCAAAGAAATTTTTTCTTATGAAAGCTTGTCTTTCATTCAAAATGATGCTCCTGAACACGTGTTTTACGATGTAACTCACATGTTGTGTATCATCCATTTTGATCTCTTGTTATATTCGTTGTAAGATGTGACTTTATTGGCATGTTCCAATTTACTTAGTCATATATATATATATATATATATATATATATATATATATATATATATATATATATATATATATATATATATATATATATTTCATGGAGTCAAATCATGATTATGTGGTAGAGAAAATTTTACCATTTATTATTTTTTTAATTATATAACTTGGAACCTAAGTTTTGTTCCTATAAAAGGAGAATTATTTCTTCATGTTTAGAACACACTAATTTGAGAAGAATTAGTTATGAATATTTGTAATAGAGTTGTGTTGGAAAACACTTACGTGAATTTTTTTTTTCTTTGGAGCGATCTTGTGAGGTTATTCTCTTGGGGTATTTAAGATATTAGAGTACTTAATTATTTTAATTTTGTATTCTATTTGTGCTTTTGTGCTTTTGTACTCTCTTTTTTATCCGTTGGTGTTACTTTTTGGATAAATACACTATTATTGATGTAGGAAGAAAGAAATTTTGTCTCATTAGACGATGATTAGGGTTTACAATAGAAAAAACACTCTATACCCGTAAAGGATATCTAGGCTATGGGCAAAGAGTGTTCATTTGCTTTGTGAGGACTCCTGGTGATCGGTGTATGTCTCTTCAAACGTAGTGATAATTTGTGATCCAAGTTACGTGGAGCAAAGTAGAGATCACCAATGTTTCTTGAAACATAGTGATTATTTGCTTGACCTTGATGATGATCAATGAATCCACTTCTATTTGTTACATAGACATCATCAACAAATTCACCTGTTGGATGCTGATTATACTCGTCATCCCACAAGTATGGATCGCCAATGTCTCTTGAAACATAGTGATAATTTACTGGAGCTTAATGATAACCCTGATTATCGCTTGTTGGCTGATGATAATACTAATTCTCTATTGCGGCATAGAAATTCCTCAAATATGGATCCTCAATGTTATCAAACCAAGTCAGTCCATGTGGAACAAAGATGTTTGTTGGAACATAGTAATATGTCGGAGCTTGCTAATTTGAATTCATGAAAAGAAGAAGTGCGACTTCTAAATTGATATTAGAACATGAACAATCCAAGAAAAGAGGAACTAATTAATGAACAGAAGCAACTAAGTTTTGTAGAGAGCAAATATGATACTAATGATCAAATTTTTGGTTGAAGTCACAAAAAAATAAAAGTATCACGCTCTCTAATCTTAGAGGAACTCTATAAATACTAATGAATTTCTCGCTTATGCATATTCCTTCTTACATAGAAAGTGAAATAAAAAGATATATCTTAATGCTCTTGACTGTTTTTCTCTTGTCTTCAAAACATCTTGAGTTTCTTTCTTTCCATATCACCAACCACATACAAGGAGGAATTTTATGCCACCAACTATTTCTTAATTTTTTCCAACTCTTACCTATACAAACAACTCAAAAAAATCTCATATATTTCCAGGCATGGAGCCTCTGACTCTAGCTCAGTTGAGAAACAATTGATATAGCTGATCAGTAATAGGTCAATGCAAAAAAAGGTGCTTAATTCTTGCTATCTTTGTTTTTCTTTATTTTCCTTTTGTAGAGAAAGATAGAAGGAGAGAAGTTCTTATTTATCTTGATGGAATTAAATACAATGAAGGAGAACCATCTATTTATAGGGATAATTTCTCCTAACTTTTCTCCAAAAGATAGACTTTCACTATAATATAAACACATGTATCCAATACAACACAAATACCTTTATAGACATTCACTACAACACAAATATGTTTATAACACTCCCCCTTGAATGTCTATTTGATAGATAATGTGCCTCGTTAAAACCTTACTAGAAAAAATCCAGTGGGAAAAAAATCCAGTGAAGGAAAAAGAGTACACATATCTAATAATACGCATTTTGGCTGCCTCGTTAAAAACATTACAAGGAAAACCCAGTGGGACAAAACCTCATAAGGGAAAAAGAGTACAGCGCGTACTAACTCCCCCTAATGAGAACATCCTTGAATCTTTGCATCCCGATCTTCTGCACAATTTTCTTGAAAGTTGCAGTTGGTAGAGATTTGGTGAATAAATCAGCCACATTATCACTTGAACGAATCTGTTGCACATTGATATCACCATTCTTTTGGAGCTCATGTGTGTAGAAAAACATTGGCGAGATGTGCTTCGTTCTATCTCCTTTTATGAATCCTCCCTTTAGTTGTGCTATGCATGCAGCATTATCTTCATACAAAGTTGTGGGTACTTTGTCACAGTTCAAACCACATTTTTCTATAATGAGATGTATCATGGACCTCAACCACACACATTCTCGGCTTGCTTCATGAATAGCTATTATCTCAGCATGATTTGATGAAGTAGCTACGAGAGACTGCTTTGTACATCTCCAAGATATTGCAGTACCTCCACATATGAACACGTAGCCAGTTTGAGATCGAGCTTTGTGTGGGTCAGATAAATACCCAACATCAGCATAACCAACAAGATCGGGACTTGCTAACAAATTAACCGAATGTTATGCCTTGTAGTATTAGCAAGATATATTAGTGCATCAATCACACTAAGATATGGTACTTCAGGACCAAGGATTTCCTCATATAAGAATTATCAACAAGTTTAAAGAAACTTGTAAATGCTTCAGGCATTTCGAATCCTTCATGATTTTCGTACAAATTTTGTCAAGTGATAACATTAATTAGTATTTAAATGCATGACATCTTCTAGTGTCTGGACTACAGGTCCAATAAGCTTTATGCTTATCAATACGCATCATTTCACTTGATAATTATTTCTACATCAACATACTTTCCACATCAGGTGTGGACTGTTGGGTTTTGGGTCCACCAGTTAGTCCCACACCCCGGGGACCCTCGATTTTAACCCCGAAATTGCAACACTTGTCCACCAATTGATGTTCTTACGTGCCCATTTCTATCGAGGTTTGAAAGGCCCAAATAGACTCCGCCGGTTACTAAGGCCCAATATTCCAACACCAACAACTTTAATGCCCCATTTGGTTACAAGCCAATATTACCTGGCTCGGCATGTAACCACTAATAGTTAATTGTAATTAAAGGCTAAATCAATATTCTCCTCTCTCGATGTGGGATTAGTTATAGAGTAATAAGTTGATGTCTTAGTGAGTTTTTCTTCTTTTCTAAATACACCTACTTTGTTCTTTATATTTTTAATTAGCTTCTATATAATCTGTATTAAGCTAATTATTCGCTAGGACTAGGACTAGAATTAATAATAATATTAAAGTATAAATAAAAAATTTAAAAAACTTACACAACCCTATAAAAGTGAGCAAATATGGAATTTTGATTATCATGTTATAGGTAAATATTGTTCGCACTATAAAATTCATGCTAATAATATATGTTAGATGTAGTGAATCAAGAGTTCTTGTGTGTTCTAGTTCCTGTAAATGTAAAAAGTAGTGTTGGTTACCTTCGCCTCCCCATTCTTTAAATATTTGTACAAAATATTCCTACTTTTTTTTTAAATGGCCTGTTTAGTTCCATTCCTTCAGAAGCATAAGTGTGTGTTTAGTTTCTTTTTAATATTCTCCTACCAATTTTAGTCACACAGTTATTTCACCAAATTAAACATCATTGTTCTTTTCCTACTGTCTTGGTTTGGTTAAGTTCCATTAATTTTGATGATTCTTGGTCCTTCATATTTAAAATCCTAAGTCGTACTGCTTTTTTTTTTTGTTGCTTTTCTTTGAGTAGGATTACTAGTATATATATATATATAGCTTTATTAAATTTATTTGTTTGAATATGAATTCTGGAATATATTGTCCTTATATCTGTTTGGTCAATTTCCCCACTATATTAGCTTTAAACTTGTGAATCATGAGTTAAGTTATAATTGTGATTTGTGCCGTTGTAACTAGCTACTCAAGTATAGTCAAATAATGTCCACATTTGAATGGGTGTAGGGGGTAAATAAAATATATGCTTCCCTTCGAATTTGAAAGTTCTTGTCGTTATGCATCCATAATACTTAGAATCGGGTTCATATGCTTGTTCCTTCTACTTGTTAGCTAAAAACGGCTTCATATTTTAAATGATATATTAATTGTTTAACCTCTTATCCCTGAGTTATATTGTGATATATTTAATCTAGTTAATTTGTTAATGTGTAGATGTTCCTAAGAGTTAATTATGCTCATACCGCTTACTAATTTATTTATTTTTCTTTCTTTGAGTGCATAAAATACGACCGAGTCTTTGAACTCTATCTTCTGCATTGTGTGTTGGGCTGAAGGTCCAACATAGTATTATCTTCTGAGTCAACCCACAACTGACGAATAGAAAAGAGTAAATGGATCCGCAGCCTAACAGTGGGAGCAATAATAACCCAGGGTTACTAGAGTCAAAAGCATTTGTTTTATCTTTATTTCACCGCTCCATTTATTTTGTATATTTTGTGCGGCGCTAATATTTTTAAATACTAGATGAAAAGTAATGATAGTTTTGATTTCCATTTCCTCACATAGATAGTTTCTTCTTATGATGAAACGGTTTCTAAAGCAAAATTTCTTATAATTTTTATCTTACGAAAGTAAAATTACCTGTTAACTTAAAGATATTTATTTATTTTTTGGAATAAATAAGTAGTGTCATTGATGGATTGAGGAGTTGAATGATACGTATAATTAAAAATCTCGATAAATCGCATACATTTAGGGAGTTAATCCCTTTTCAATTAGCCAAATTATGAGTTAATTCATGAATTGAATTAACAAATGATTAAAATGTTAATATATATTTAAGTTCATTTTCCAAACAAATTACATCTTTTAGTCACAAATTATTTTAAAAATTCATCGGTTGACCGCATTTGCTGATTTCCTGAAGTGCCTAACACCTTCTTTAGGGAATCACCGGAACGCTTACCCTTTCTCTGGTTTTAAATAAAGGTTTTTAAAATTATCTCTTAAATGGTTTTCTAATTTCCATAATAAGTTTTGTAGAGAGCAATTATCATTGATAAAATCTACCACAAACCATCAATCACATTCAATCCTTTGTGAGCCAAGGTCTCACTTAATTGTCAATGTTAAATGTAAGTGCTTTTGTCTATATAAAAGCAGAGAATATATTCTTCCAAGAGGTGTTATTGAAGCGTGCATAAGAAGCTGGGTGATGACTCTAATTCTCCTAAAGCTCACCCTCGAATTCTTAAATCTGCTTGTCGAATCTACAGGTGACCCCTCAGCTGGCATAAGTTCTTCAAATTGTGGAAGGAAAGTTCCATCAAGAGAGTGTCTTCCTTTCCATCTTTAGCTGTTCCAAGGATATCAAGAAGGAAAACCAGAAGCATGAGGGAGAATGTAGCAACGTGTCTCCATCCATTCAAAACATCCCGGAAGAACTCCATCCTATTTGACCTGGAGAATAGTGCCAGCTAAAATTGTTGGTAGCATTTTTCAGGTCAGATAGGCTGAAGGTCTTCCAGGAAGATTTGAAGTGATAGAATTCCGTTGTTACATTTTCCCTCGCACTTCTTCTTTTCCTTGTCGATGTCCTTGGCACAGCTAAAGGTGGAAAAGAAGGTAGTTTTTTTATAGAACTTCTTTTCCACATTTTGAAGAACTTGTGCCAGCGATAGGTCACCGGTGGATTTGACAAGCAGAGTTGAGAACTTGAGGGTTTAGCTTCAGGACAATTGGAGTCATTCTCCTAGTTTATGATGCACACTTCAATAAGTAATTTCTAATATAAAATTATAATTTCAAAAAGTAATTGTGTGTTGGAACTGAACCCAATCGGCACGCCTAAACGGAGCCCAAGATTCCTTTCCACATCAGGTGTGGACTGTTGGGTTTTGGGTCCACCAGTTAGTCCCACACCCCGGGGACCCTCGATTTTAACCCCGAAATTGCAGCACTTGTCCACCAATTGATGTTCTTACGTGCCCATTTCTATCGAGGGTTGAAAGGCCCAAATAGACTCCGCCAGTTACTAAGGCCCAATATTCCAACACCAACAACTTTAATGCCCCATTTGGTTACAAGCCAATATTACCTGGCTCGGCATGTAACCACTAATAGTTAATTGTAATTAAAGGCTAAATCAATATTCTCCTCTCTCGATGTGGGATTAGTTATAGAGTAATAAGTTGATGTCTTAGTGAGTTTTTCTTCTTTTCTAAATACACCTACTTTGTTCTTTATATTTTTAATTAGCTTCTATATAATCTGTATTAAGCTAATTATTCGCTAGGACTAGGACTAGAATTAATAATAATATTAAAGTATAAATAAAAAATTTAAAAAACTTAAACAACCCTATAAAAGTGAGCAAATATGGAATTTTGATTATCATATTATAGGTAAATATTGTTCGCACTATAAAATTCCTGCTAATAATATATGTTAGATGTAGTGAATCAAGAGTTCTTGTGTGTTCTAGTTCCTGTAAATGTAAAAAATAGTGTTGGTTACCTTCGCCTCCCCATTCTTTAAATATTTGTACAAAATATTCCTACTTTTTTTTTAAATGGCCTGTTTAGTTCCATTCCTTCAGAAGCATAAGTGTGTGTTTAGTTTCTTTTTAATATTCTCCTACCAATTTTAGTCACACAGTTATTTCACCAAATTAAACATCATTGTTCTTTTCCTACTGTCTTGGTTTGGTTAAGTTCCATTAATTTTGATGATTCTTGGTCCTTCATATTTAAAATCCTAAGTCGTACTGTTTTTTTTTGTTGTTCCTTTTCTTTATATATATATATATATATATATATATATATATATATATAGCTCTATTAAATTTATTTGTTTGAATATGAATTCTGGAATATATTGTCCTTATATCAGTTTGGTCAATTTCCCCACTATATTAGCTTTAAATATGTGAATCATGAGTTAAGTTATAATTGTGATTTGTGCCGTTGTAACTAGCTACTCAAGTATAGTCAAATAATGACCACATTTGAATGGGTGTGGGGGGTAAATAAAATATATGCTTCCCTTCGAAGTTGAAAGTTCTTGTCGTTATGCATCCATAATACTTAGAATCGGGTTCATATGCTTGTTCCTTCTACTTGTTAGCTAAAAACGGCTTCAAATTTTAAATGATATATTAATTGTTTAACCTCTTATCCCTGAGTTATATTATGATATATTTAATCTAGTTAATTTGTTAATGTGTAGATGTTCCTAAGAGTTAATTATGCTCATCCCGCTTACTAATTTATTTATTTTTCTTTCTTTGAGTGCATAAAATACGACTGAGTCTTTGAACTCTATCTTCAGTCCAACATAGTATTATCTTCCGAGTCAACCCACAACTGACGAATAGAAAAGAGTAAATGGATCCGCAGCCTAACAGTGGGAGCAATAATAACCCAGGGTTACTAGAGTCAAAAGCATTTGTTTTATCTTTATTTCACCGCTCTATTTATTTTGTGTATTATGTGCGACGCTAATATTTTAAAATATTTTTAAATACTATGTTACACCCAGTAAATTCTTGACATGTAGATGGCCTATTCGCGTGTGTGTTAAGAGTTTTAGAATGCCATACATGCTAGAAAAAGGCTCGGGGAAAGATCGGACAAGCGCCAAGTCGGTGCGTCGCAAGGCAAAATTCGACTTATAAATCGCATTCCAGGAATGCGACTTATAGGTCCCAACTATATAAGCCCCCAACTTTGGTTTTAATGTTAAAATTCTTATAATTTCCAGCGAAAACAGAGAGAAAATCGGAGAGGAAGAGGAAAGAAGGTTTCTTGATAATTTCCGTCCGATTACGCCATCAAACGCGGTCCAAACTTGAATTAATATTAGATACCGAGGTATTAAGTAGCAAGGAGCATTCCTACGGATTTAGTTTCGTGAAATTCGGCTGACAAATCGTCGTGCTACCGAGCTAAGGTAAGTGGAATTGCTCCAAATTAGTGTCAATCTACTCCTAGCCTTAAAATGAGTATTTCTCCCTTCTGGACTTTCGAGAAATAGCGAGTTTTCGACCGTTTTTCGATAAGCCAAAGTTTGGGCTATATATATATCGAAAGTGATGTTTTCTTCCGGAATATTAGTGTATTTAGTTCTAATTGATATATATATATATATATATATATATATATATATATATATATATATATATATGAATGCAGTTGGGGGAAATAGCAAAAGTACTGGCCGAACTACGCCAGTTAATCGGAAACTTCGAAGCGTAGATATGTAAAGCTAATTTCCTTCGGCAAGTTAGTAATCCAGTACAATAAATAGCGTGAGGTGTAGAAAAAAGAATTCAAAAGTCGAGAATTGAGTCCAGTATGAGTTTAGCAAGCGTGTTTTGAATTTAGCAAGCATGTTTATAATGTTATGATATATATATATATATATATATATATTCAGAATAAAAGTTAGCAAAGCAATATCAGACAGTCAGATAATATCTCAGTTACAGTATAGCCAGACAGCCAGATAATATCTCAGATACAGTATAGCCAGCAGTCAGATAACATCTCAGACACAATATAGTTCAGTATGAGAATCAGTATAATGTAGAAAAGAGTTCAGAATGAGAAATCAAAATACAGATAGTATTTTCAGTTTAAACATGCTTGCTATATGTGATTATTGTTTGTTGAGACCTGTTTGTGTTATGAGGGCACCCTTTGAGCATCCTCACCCCCCTTGGGTTGGTAACTGTGTCGACCCACCGTGAGGGTGGGGAAACGTCACTCCAAGGAGTGGCATGCCGTCCACAGTAGGACGACGATGGGATGGAGCATTCCCCATATCAGGCTGATCAGCATAACAGTATAGCTTACCCTGTTGTGCGTTGCACCCAGGGGACAGATTACAGATACAAACACAGTTATAGTTTACAGATAACAGTACAGGAGTCCTCCGGGCTCAGACACAGTTATTTATATTAGAGGCCATAGCCCGAGCTGGAGACCCAGGGGGCCGGTAGAGGTGCTGGATGTTAGTAGACGAGTGGAGTGATTTATTTTTGGATGGTTTTGACTCGGGTAGGGGTATATAGATTGTTTGTTGGTTGGCACCTTCCGGCTTATGGGGGCTGGTATTGGTCCTTGCTTGTTATATATATGTATATATATGTTATTTATTAGCTAATAGACAGCAGATCGTCACGTCGACAGGTATGCTCCTACCTTATTCTCAGTAGAGAAAAACCTGTTTCAGATTCTATCAGTTCAAACAGTTTCAGATATCTTCTACTATTTAGAGTTTCTAGTTATGTTGTTTATATTCAGTTATGATCAGTTTGCTTTGCATACTCAGTACCAGTGGTACTGACGCCTGTTTGGGTGCTGCATTACTTGCCTGCAGGTACTCATAGACGAGGAGCCAATCCCTCGTGATTCCAGCCAGCTCATAGAGTCATCAGCTCCTGTCATCCGGAGCTTGATATTCAGAGATGTAGTTCATTTTCTTTTGTTGTATAATACGTGTAGGTCGGGGCCCTGTCCCGACCATCTTATAAGTATTCTTAGAGGCTTGCAGATTGTGTATATATATCTCCCTGTGGTTAGTTGTGCCGGTCGTGTGGGGTCGTGCGTTTGTTTAGCTGTTTAGTGTTGTTGATTGCGTTGGCCGTGTGGGGCCGTATTCAGATAGTAGTGGTGACCGTGCCGGTCACGTAGATGTTCAGATTCATTATATTGAGTTAGAGATAACTAGACAGCATGGTGACCTTGTCGGCTCGCATAGGTTTCCCTATATGAGAATGATTCTGGTTAGCTGATGTTACAGTACATGTGGCTTTAGGCCCAGTCGGCCGCAGGCTATATTTACAGCCGTTATATAGCCCGTTGATTCCATGAATCTGAGTTAGAGCTAGCCAGACACCAGATGTGCTTAGGCACAGTAGTCTAGCAGTCCAAGTCCTAATAGGGCACCAGGTGCCAGTCATATCCCCCAAGGCGGGGCGTGATATACTAGATGAAAAGTAATGACAGTTTTGATTTTCATTTCCTCACATAGATAGTTTCTTCTTATGATGAAACGATTTCTAAAGCAAAATTTTTTATAATTTTTATCTTATGAAAGTAAAATTACCTGTTAACTTAAAGATATTTTTTTTTTGGAATAAATAAGTAGCGTCATTGATGGATTGAGGAGTTGAATGATACGTATAATTAAAAATCTCAATAAATCATATAAATTTAGGGAGTTAATCCCTTTTCAATTAGCCAAATTATGAGTTAATTCATGAATTAAATTAAAAAAGGATTAAAATACTAATATATTTAAGTTCATTTTCCAAATAAATTACATCTTTTAGTCACAAATTATTTTAAAAATTCGTCGGTTAACCGCATTTGCGGATTTCCTGAAGTGGCTAACACCTTCTTTAGGGAATCACCGGAACGCTTACCCTTTCTCTGGTTTTAAATAAAGGTTTTTAAAATTATCTCTTAAATGGTTTTCTAATTTCCATAATAATTAGGTTGCGACTCAATTTTTAAAATTAAATTTGCCAATTTATGGAATGTTTCCGGATATGAATTCGAAAACGAGTCGTAACAATTATATTAATTTCATATCATATGCTCTCAAAATAAATGACAATTTTAGAAATTATACTTATGTATCTTATCTCAAAATGATTGATATAATTTATTGCTTTTCTTTGTTAAATTCCTAGAGTTTTGAAAACACAAGTTTTTAAAGAATTTTACTGTAGAAATCTTAAGAAAATAATTGAGTAGGATCAAAACTAACTGTATATTTGTAATTGCTCCTTTTTAACTAAATATGTATATAATTTTAAGGAAACAAAATAAACTAAGAATATTTTTCATTTAACCATTTATTAGATAAAAGATGATTTTTTGAAAAAATATGACTGCATTAATAATGTTATTTTTATTAATTAAGCAAAGAATTAGTTTTTTTTTTTTGTTTCATTGGACACTAAAAATGTCAAGTCAATTTAAGAATTTTGCTTCGAGTCTAGCGATTGAGAGACTCATATTTGGGCTTTTTAAAAAAATCATATTATTAATCTCTTTACGCAAAGAGAAATTTTATAAATAAACTAATTACTAAATACTAATGAATTTCTAGCTTATGCATATTCCTTCTTACACAGAAAGTGAAATAAAAAGATATAGTCTTAATCCTCTTGACTGTTTTTCTCTTGTCTTCAGAACATCTTGAGTTTCTTTCTTTCCATATCACCAACCACATATAAGGAGGAATTTTATGCCACTAGCTATTTCTTCATTTTTTTCAACTCTTACCTATACAAACAACTCAAAAAAATCTCATATATTCCCAGGCATGGAGCCTCTGATTCTAGCTCAGTTGAGAAACAACTGATATAGTTGATCAGTAATAGGTCAATGCAAAAAAGGGTGCTTAATTCTTTCTATCTTTGTTTTTCTTTATTTCGATGTCATTATGGGTATGGATTGGTTAGTGTCGTGTTGTGCCAACGTAGAATTCTGGACCAAGACGGTCCGATTCCACTTTTCAAGGGAGGCAGTACGAGAGTGGAGGGGCCGCACAACTACGCCATAAGGTAGCTTTATTTCCTACCTTCAGGCGAGGAAGTTGATAGCTAGGGATGCATTTACCACCTAATCAGAGTCTAAGATGTTCGGGTTGAGCCTCCAACTCTCCAGTCTGTTCCAGTGGTTAATGAATTCCCTGACATATTCGTAGACGAGCTACCTGGTATTCCCCCAGAAAGAGAAATAGATTTTGCAATTAATTTGCTACCAGGTACTCAACCCATATCAATTCCTCCGTATCGTATGGCTCCTGCTGAACTCAGAGAATTAAAGGAGCAGCTGAAAGATCTGTTATATAAGGGCTTTATTAGGCCGAGTACTTCACCTTGGGGTGCGCCAGTTCTATTTGTGAGGAAGAAGGATGGCTCACTCTGCATGTGTATAGACTACGGGCAGTTGAATAAGGTTACAGTCAAGAATAAGCATCCGCTTCCCAGAATAGATGATTTGTTTGATTAGCTACAGGGGGCCAGATATTTCTCCAAGATTGACTTACGATCCGAATACCATCAGGTTCAAGTTTGTGAAAGGGACATTACGAAGACTGCCCTCAGGACCAGATATGGCCATTTTGAATTCCTAGTCATGTCCTTTGGGCTGACGAATGCCCCAGCAGTATTTATGGACCTGATGAACAACATCTTCAGACCGTACCTGGACCTGTTCGTGATAGTGTTTATCGACGATATTCTGGTATATTCTCACTCTGAGGCAAACCACCAGGATCATTTGCGAACGGTCCTCCAGATTCTCAGGGACCGTCATTTGTATGCCAAGTTCTCTAAATGTGAATTTTGGTTGAACTCAGTAGCTTTCTTGGGGCATATTGTGTCGGATGCTGGTATACAGGTAGACATGCAGAAAATAGAAGCAGTAAAAACATGGCCTAGACCTACCACTCCGATCGAAGTCCGTAGTTTTTTTGGATTAGCAGGGTACTACAGAAGATTTTTGGGGGGATTCTCCATCATAGAGGCGCCTTTGACCAAGCTGACACAAAAAACAGTAAAGTTTCAGTGGACAGAGGCATGTGAGCAGAGTTTCCAGGAATTGAAAGACAGATTGACCTCCGCCCCAGTATTAGCATTGCAAGAAGGTAAAGAAGGTTATGCAGTTTATTGTGACGCTTCAGGTATTGGGTTAGGATGTGTGTTGATGCAGCATGGTAAGGTAATTGCTTATGCTTCCAGACAGCTGAGGAAACATGAAAAGAATTATCCTACCCACGACCTGGAACTAGTCGCAGTGATCCACGCTCTAAAGATATGAAGACATTACTTGTATGACATCTATGTGGATATTTTCACTAATCATAAGAGCCTACAATATATCTTTACTCAGAGAGAGTTGAATTTGCGGCAGCGTCGCTGGTTGGAATTGCTGAAAGATTATGATGTAAGTATTCTGTATCACTCAGGAAGAGTCAACGTAGTAGCAGATGCCCTAAGCTACAAATCTATGGGGAGTTTGGTGTACTTGCAACCCGAGCAACGGGAGTTGGCCAGAGAAATACACCAGTTAGCTAGTTTAGCCGTTCGTGTAGCAGAAATAGAGGACAACAGAGCGGTAATTCAGAACACCGCAGTGTCGTCATTAGTTGTGGAGGTAAAGGAATGGCAGTATGAGGATCCTGACCTAGTTCAGCTTAAAGACCGAGTTCAGCAAGGAAAAGCACCGGATTTTCAGGTAACTGAGGATGAAGTGTTGCGATGTAAAGGCCGCCTTTGTGTTCCAGATATTTCAGGGCTTCGCCAGCAGATTATGAGCGAAGTACATTACGCCTGCTATTCTGTCCACCCAGGCGCGATGAAAATGTACCACGATATTAAAGAAATCTACTGGTGGCCAGTTATGAAGAGGGAAATAGCAGAATTCGTAGCTCAGTGTCCTAACTGGCAGCAAGTAAAAGCGAAACACCAGAAACCAGGCGGATTGACTCAAGACATAGCTGTGCCTCTTTGGAAGTGGGAAGCAGTAAATATGGATTTTGTAGCAGGATTACCCCGTACCAGACATAGAAATGACTCGATTTGGGTAATTGTTGACAAACTGACAAAATCATCCCATTTTCTGCCAGTAAGGGCTACTTTCTCCGCCGAAGATTATTCTGAGTTGTATATCAGAGAAGTAGTCAGACTGCACGGTGTTCTAGTATCCATTGTCTCTGACAGAGGGGCGCAATTTACAGCTAAATTTTGGCAATCATTTCAGAAAGGCCTGGGAACACAGATTAATATGAGCACAGCATTCCACTATCAGACAGATGGGCAGGCAGAACGCACTATTCAGACGCTCAAGGATATGTTACGAGGGTGTGTATTGGACTTTGGAGGTAGTTGGGATGAGCACCTACCACTTATTGAGTTTGCTTATAACAATAGCTATCACTCAGCTATCCAGATGGCGCCCTATGAGGCTTTGTATGGGCGAAAATGCAGATCGCCAGTTGGCTGGTTTGAAGTAGGAGAGTCAGCGCTGATTGGGCCGGATATTATTCATCAGTCAGAAGAAAAGGTAAAGCTTATCAGAGAACGCCTACTGACTGCTCAAAGCTGCCAGAAATCGTATGCTGATGAGCGGCGCAGAAACATGGAATTTAACGTGAATGACTGGGTGTTTTTGAAAGTTTCTCCAATGAAAGGGGTGATGAGATTCGGCAAGAAAGGTAAGCTCAGCCCGAGATTTGTTGGGCCCGATCAGATTCGTCGAAGAATAGGCCAAGTGGCATGCGAGTTGAACTTACCTCCAGAATTAGAGTTTGTTCATCCAGTTTCCACGTGTCTATGTTAAGGAAGTATATAGGAGACCCCTCCAGAGTTGTTCCAGTTCAGGATGTCCAGGTTATGGAAGTGCTGGCTTATGAAGAGGTTCCAGTAGCCATACTAGACAGGCAAATTCGCAGGTTGAGAACTAAACACATTGCTTTTGCCAAAGTATTATGGAGTAATAGGAACCGAGAGGAGATGACTTGGGAAGCAGAGGAAGATATGAAAGTTAGATATCCTCAATTTTTCCACACTTAATCAGCTAGAGGTACGTTAGTATTGTTGTTTTATGAATTGCCTTATATTATGTGAATAAATGAAATAGTTGGCTTTTGTGATGAATATTAGTGTTGCGTGGAGTACCTGTATTGGACTTTTCTGTGTTTCAGGATTTTTGAGATAGTCCATATTACAGGGGAAACTATGCCGAAATCTTTCTAGAATAAGTCAAGTAAGTTGAAATTCTTGCAAGTAGAAGTTTACGTTCGAGGACAAATGTTCTTAAGGGTGGGAGGATGTTACACCCCGTAAACTTTTGACATGTAGATGGCCTATTCGTATGTTGGTTAAGAGTTTTAGAATGCCATACATGCTAGAAAAAGGCCCAGCGAAAGACCGGACAAGCGCCAAGTCGGAGAGTCGCAAGAGGGAGCCAGGCAGAACCCCTCCGCGATGGCAATGTGTCACGGAGAGGGGGGGCCTCCACGATGACTGGCATGTCACAGAGGCCCTATTCAGGCCCCAAGTATAAAAGGCCTCCCACTTCGGTTTTTAACCATTTATCTCCTTTTAATTTTCAGAAACGGACAGAGAATAGAGGGCACGAGAGAATTCAATAAAATTTCATCCATTTACTCTATTAAACGTGGTCCAAACTCGAATTAATCGTGGGTAGTGAAGTATTAAGCTACCGGGAGCATTCCTGCGGAGTTAGTTTCGTGAAATTATGCCGGCGAATCGTCGTCCTACCGAGCTAAGGTAAGTGGAATTGCTCCAAATTAGTGTAAATATACTCCTAGCCCTAAAGTGATTATTTCTCCCTTCTGGACTTCCGAGAAATAGCGAGTTTTCGACTGTTTTTCGATAAGTCAAAGTTTGGGCTATATACATATTCAAAGTAGTATTTTCTTCCAGAATATTGATTTATCTTTATTTCACCGCTCTATTTATTTATTTATTTATTTTGTGTATTTTGTGCGACGCTAATATTTTAAAATATTTTTAAATACTAGATGAAAAGTAATGACAGTTTTGATTTCCATTCCCTCACATAGATAGTTTCTTCTTATGATGAAACGATTTCTAAAGCAAAATTTCTTATAATTTTTATCTTACAAAAGTAAAATTACTTGCTAAATTAAAGATATTTACTTTTTTTGGAATATATAAGTAGTGTCATTGATGGATTGAGAAGTTGAATAATTCAAAATCTCGATAAATCGTATACATTTAGAGAGTTAATCCCTTTTCAATTAGCCAAATTATGAGTTAATTCATGAATTGAATTAACAAATGATTAAAATGCTAATATATTTATGTTCGTTTTTCCAAACAAATTACATCTTTTAGTCACAAATTGTTTTAAAAATTCATCGGTTAATCGCATTTGCGGATTTCCTGAAGTGCCTAACACCTTCTTTAAGGAATCACCGGAACGCTTACCCTTTCTCTGGTTTTAAATGAAGGTTTTTAAAATTATCTCTTAAATGGTTTTCTAATTTTCATAATAATTAGGTTGCGACTCAATTTTTAAAATAAAATTTTCCAAGTTATGGAACGTTTTCGGACACGAATTCGAAAACGAGTCGTAACTATTATATTAATTTCATATCATATGCTCTCAAGATAAATGACAATTTTAGAAATTATACTTATTTATCTTATCTCAAAATGATTGATATAATTTATTGCTTTTCTTTGTTAAACTCCTAAAGTTTTGAAAACACGAGTTTTTAAAGAATTTTACCGTAGAAATCTTAAGAAAATAATTGAGGAGGATCAAAACTAAATGTATATTTGCAATTGCTCCTTTTTAACTAAAGATGTATAGAATTTTAAGGAAACAAAATAAACTAAGAATATTTTTCATTTAACCATTTATTAGATAAAAGATGATGTTTTGAAAAAATATGACTGCATTAATAATGTTATTTTTATTAATTAAGCAAAGAATTAATTTTTTTTTGTGTTTCATTGGACACTACAAATGTCAAGTCAATTTAAGAATTTTTCTTCGAGACTAGCGATCGAGAGACTCATATTTGGGTTTTTTTTAAAAAATCATATTATTAATCTCTTTACGCAAAGAGAAATTTTATAAATAAACTAATTACTTAATTTTCTTGTCATGGATCTAGAAACACTTCGTTATGCCCTGTGTCATCCAAACCCTTCAAATACCCCAATGAGAATCTTAAGAATAAATACTGAGAGTCAAAAATTGAAAAAAAATTACATTCTATGAGAAAATATTTTAAAATGAAATAATACTTATATTGACACAAATAAATAACAATTATTAGAAAACAATGATAAATTGAAAGTTGTATACTTGACAGGTGTACATAAAAAGAATAATGATACTTTAATATTTTAGAAAGAGGCAACAACCAACGAAATTCTAATGAAAAAATTTATATGTGAAATTTTTCTGTTTAATATATATAGATGTGAGTGTATATTAAAAAATTTTATTTTTTTTATCTCGGTTAAATATACAAAGACATATATTTCATCTATCTGCTAATATTTTTATGATCGTGCAAAATGCGCATATGTTCACTAATAAATTAATAAAATAAAATCACAATAGTATCAATACTTGTTAAATCGTGATCTACTATTGGTGGTGGAGCAAAGCTCAACTATATTATCAATAGTTAGATATGTTCTCATGATGTAGATGTTAGTTCGTTTTCATACTTTGTAGATATGGGTAGCAGAAAATTTATGAAAATTTCTGCCTTCTATACAAAATGATGCTCTTGAAATGTGTTTTGTGAACGTTATACATGTGAGATATCACATGAATTTCCTTTTTCTTAAACGCTAATAATAATTTTCATAAACGACAAAAAAGTAGTGCTGGAATTTGCTGTACAAGTGAGCATAAAAACGTGCTTTGAACGTTATACATGTGATATTTCACATGTATTTATTTTTTTGTTGAACGGTAAAAATTATATTCGTAAATGACACAAAAGTAGGTGTTGAATTTTTTGTAGAAGTCGCAAAAAAACAAAAGTGTAGCGCTCTCTAATCTTAGAGGAGCTCTATAAATACTAATAAATTTCTGGCTTATGCATATTCCTTTTTACATAGAAAGTAAAATAACAATATATAGTCTTAATCCTCTTGACTGTTTTTCTTGTCTTCAGAACATCTTGAGTTCCTTTCTTTTCATATCACCAACTACATACAAGGAAGAATTGTATGCCATCAGCTATTTCTTATTTTGTTCCAACTCTTGCATATACCAACAACTCAAAAAATCCCATATATTCCCAGGCATGAGCCTTTGATTCTGGCAAAGTTGAGAAACAACTGACATAGCTGGTCAGTAATAGGCAATGCAAAAAAGGGTGATTAGTATTTTCTGTTTGACAGCCATATAAATAGTATCTCTGATGTATAGACAATGTATCTCACATGATATATACCCATCCATTTCTAATCTTTCTATCTTTGTTCTTTTCTATTTCCCTTTACCCATACCTCTTTTTGTTGCCTCTTCTGTTAGTCTCCGTCAGAAAACATGTTTCAAGTAGTAAATAGGTTGCACAAAACTATCCAATGTGTAACCATTCATGTTTTAACTCTTGCTATCTTTGTTCTTTTCTATTTTCTTTTCCCACTACCACTATCTCTCCATATTGCATCTCTTGTTGGTCTGCATTAAAGGAATCTCTTTTTTGAAAGGTTGTGTTTTCTTCAAAAGGATGTTGTTGAAACATGTGTTTCAATGTTATATGCAATGTATCTCATATGATATACACCCATCCCGTTTAAATTCTTATTATCTTTATTTTTCTTTATTTCCTTTTTACCAATGATACAATACCTCTCTAGTCACATATCCTGCTAGTCTACGTTAGAAAACATGTTTTCAGTAGTACATAAGATGTATCACATACAAATATGAACTCATTCATTTTTCATCTCAATCTCTATTTTCTCCTCTTTATATTCGGTTGCTCACTATTTCACCACTTATCACGATTATAAATAGGCTCGTCAATTAATTTGACTTATTTCCATCTTTGCACCTCTTGATAGTCCATTCCCCAACGTGATACTAGCTTTTTCAGAAAAAAGTTATCATCAAAGTCCATCACCAATTACATTGATAAAATCTACCACAAAGCATCAATCCAATTCAATCCTTTGTGAGCCAAGGTCTCACTTAATTGTTAATCTTAAATGTAAGTGCTTTTGTCCATATAAAAGCAGAGAATATATTCTTCCCAAAGGAGTTATTGAAGTGTGCATAAGAATCTGGGTGATGACTCTAATTCTCCTAAAGCTCACCCTCGGATTTCCAAATCCGCTTTTTCAATCTACACGTGATCCTTCAGCTGGCATAAGTTCTTCAAAATGTGAAAGGGAAGTTCCATCAAGAGAGTGACTTCCTTTCCATCTTTAGTTGTTCCAAGGATATCAAGAAGGAAAACTAGAAGTGTGAGGGAAAATGTAGCAACGTGTCTTTATTCATTCAAATCATTCTGGAAGAACTTCATCCTACTAGACCTGGAGAATGGTGCCAACTAAAATTATTGATAGCATTTTTCAGGTCAGATAGGCTGAAGTTCTTCCGGGATGATTTGAATGGATAAAGACACATTGCTACATTTTCCCCACGTTTCTGATTTTCCTTCTGACATCCTTGGCACAACTAAAGGTGGAAAAGAAGGCAGTGTTTTGATAGAACTTCTTTTTCACATTTTGAAGAACTTATGCCAGTGAGAAGTCACCGATGGATTTGACAAGCAACGTTGAGAACTTGAGGGTTTAGCTTTAGGATAATTGGAGTCATTCTCCTGGTTTCTGATGCACACTTCAATAACTCCTCTAGAAGAAGAATCAGCATGTTTCTCCTTTTCCATCTCAAGAAATCTGATAATCCATCAGAGGCAAAAAAAGAAGAAAAAACAAGTCACACACAATCTCTTTGAAATATAGTTGATGTCACCTTGAGCAGAATCCATGGAAGAGAGATTCTTTTGTCCAGCAACAACAACTTTGTTTTCAGAGGTATTTACCGCACCCATATTCATTCTCTTAGCAGATTTACTGTAAAATATTAACCAATAGTTCTAAAATTTATCCATCGAATCACAAAGTAATAGACTAACTCTTTCCTCTTATGCTTTCCGTGGTCTTGCATCAACGAAAGTACAACTAATCCCAAAACCAAGAGTTCAAAGTGATTGGGGGCAGGTGGTGAATGCTTGACACTAGATGCAGGAAGTCCAGATTTAAAGCATATATTCTAGGAAAGGCAATAAGATAGCAGATGATAGCAAAGCATGGAAGCAATTTGAAAGTTTTTGAAAGCTTAATGTTGTATGATGTACTCCTGGTTTTTGTTTTATCATCTTACGGAAATGGAAGCATACTTGTATCCCAGACAATATTTATGAACTTTAACAATAATGATATTAGTTACTTTTCCTATAAAGGATTCCTATATCTGAGTAAAACATGCACAGCGGAAGCTTTGAAATAATAATATAAAAGCATTTACGAAAAAAATAAAACTGGAACACAAAGTTTAGAAATCTGGAGTCTAAAATTAATTATGTGTCTGAAATCCATCTAGCTGATGAGTTGCTGGGACAAGCTCCCAGCTAACTCTAAGTCTAATTAAACATAATATAATGACTAAAAGAAATGAATAATGCCCTCGAAGGATGAGGACTCACACTTCTTCTGTTGAGAAGGAGGGTCCAAACTGCGACGACTAACGGTGCTGAGTCTGAGAACCTACGACTGTATCATGAAATATTACAACATAAAAGTATGCATCAGTACTTTGAATGTACTAAGTAAGTGAGAGAAAACATAACTGAATATAAATGACTGAGCTGAAATGACATGAAATGACCAACTAATATACTGAACTGAACCACTGAAGTAAACTGAGATGATCAAGATGACCCTGTCTGGTGGTCAAAGATATGCCCTAAGTCTGAAAGTTCTGAGTCTGAGATACTATATTGAACTGACCTAAACTGATAGAGATGGAACTGAACTGAGCTGCTTATTCTAAAACTGGACTGGACTGGACTGACTAGTGGGAGAGTCTGTAACCGACATATAACCACGTGAGCTAGACGTGGATTCCGATTTATACACCCCACCTGTAGGACACAATATACCTTGCTAGGGTATAAAGGCATGAATTGGGTGATCACAAGAGTCTGGGGCCAATCAGGCCAAATAATACTGTAACCTACGCTGGCAACGTAGTTCATGGAACCTGGGTGTGCTGGAACCCCAGTCCGTTCTGTGCTAAGTCCTACTCCCACTGAACAACCCAGTTTGAATTAATAAGTTGATAGCTCGAAATTGGGGTCCAAGACTAGTCAGGGATATATAACTTAAAGTACCCTGAGAGTTTTAACGAACTAGATTCTGAAACTGGGTTCTAGACTGGTTAGAGCTGCTTATCTGAAAGCGTCGTAACCGTTTAAGAACCAACTGTAATCAGAACTAGGGTCCTAAGGATAGTCAAAACTATATATCTAAAATGTCATGACCACGTAATGGACCAATAAACTAGATTCTGAATCTGATTCTGATAATTGAGAGGCACCACTGACACCTCAGAGAAAAGACTGAAGTCAAACTGATTAGTTGAAAAATTATGAACAGTTCTGAGGAGATTCTACGTTCTAACTGAACTGAACTACTAAGCAGCTAACATAGAACTCAACTCATTCCATCAACACAGGAAATCTACAATATGGAAAAAATTTCAAGAATTAAGGAAATCTCATCCAACAAACAGTGTTATAGCTTTCTTATTCGTGCCAGGGCTAAAGTCTTTCTTATCAAGGGAGTAATTGCTCAACATCAAGACAATAAAGAATACTATAAAATCAGCCCAAATCACACTTCACAAACCAGACAGAATTTAATACGTAAATACGTTTCATTCGAAAATTTAGGGCTTAAATTCACTTTTGCAGGAACATCAACAATTTAGTTAAAAACTGATGGAGATCATATCAATAATAAGCATAGCTATCATTTTATGTGAATCAACGAAAACAAACAGGTAATCTCTTTGTATTCGCAAGTTTAGGGCTAAAACTAATAGAGAAACTATAAGAGGGTTTTGGGGGACATAAGGGAAGAACTATCCCCTTGTTGAATTCCCACATACCTAGCTGAAAATTTCCCCGAAGAAGAAAATTCAAACTACTGTAATAGAGGAAAATCCTAAGCTTGCTTGAAAGTTCTTGAGAGACTCTTCGATGATTTTTCTAAGGATGAACGTTGGGAATGAGGGAAGAGGCCGTTCATTCCCACTAATAGGTCTGAAATTACGTCTAAAACGACATAGTTTAAAGTTTAGGAGAGTAGGAATTTACTACAAAACAGAAAATCGCAGGAAAAAACTGTCAGGTATTCTTAACAGGTTACCTAACGGGTCGTGATCAGTGATCACGATTCGTGGTCACAATCTTTGAGTATACTGCCTGGAAAATCCTAAAGGCCACCACGAGGGACCTAAAGACTCGTGGTGAGTGACCACGACTCGTGGTCACCTATCGTGGACCACACTGCTCAAAAGTCTGTGGCTCCCCACCGGTGACACCATGACTCGTGGTGTCCCATAACGAGTCGTGGTGAGGACTCGTGGGGTACACTGCTTAACTCTCCGAAAAATCTCCTCTAACTGATCACGGCTCACCTCACGACTCGTGGTGACTGACCATGAATCGTGGGGTCCTTCATCAAGTGCACTGCCCCAACTCTTTAATTCCCTGACTCCGGCCTAACAACGAGTCACCTAACGGGTCGTGGTGGAGGACCACGACTCATGGTGACACTCGTTAGGTACACTGACACCACCTTTCCATTTCTCAATCCCCCTTCCCACGACTGACCTGACGAGTTGTTAGGTCTCATAATGACTCGTTAGGTGAGTCATTCTGAGGCATTTTCTGTAGTTTTTTCAGATTTTCTGATTTCAATCTCGGATCTAGTTTTTAAATTTCTGGGATATTACAGTAACAAAAAGAGGTGTGACTTCTAAATTGATATTAGAACACGAACAATCCAAGAACAACGGAGGAACTAATTAATGAATAGAAGCAACTAAGTTTGTAGAGTGCAAATACTATGGTACTAATGATGAATTCAGTGAGTAGTGTACGTATGTAGATTTATATAGAGGGCTTAAGAGACTCTTTCATACTACAATGGTCTGAAATAGGAGAATCACCCGTGTTCCCGTAATCCTTTAGTTACTAGGACTAGCACTAGAATTAATAATAATAATAATAAAATAATAATAATAATAATAATAATAATAATAATAATAATAATAATAATAATAAAGTATAAATATAAAATTGAATGTAAAAGGTAGTGCTGGAACCTTTATACTGTAACAAAATTGACTTTATTCTGCAATTGCTACCTATGAATGAATGCATAGTAATTACATCAATTTTGAAAAATTTTAGGGGGAAAAAGGTTTCTAATATGAAATTATAATGAGAAAATTACATAGAATATTACTATAAGACTTTTAATTACAAGTTATACCAACACTTTGGTTTATTTATTAAAGTAACAATTAATTTATAAATATATTAATATTGTGGGTATATGGTAGTTATTTTTACTACCATGTAATATGATTTAAAAAATTAATTTTTTTTTGTAGCATAAATATTAACTGCACATCACATCAAATTGGGAGTGTATTTTTCTCTCTCCTAATATGGTTAAAAAATTATTTTTTATTTTTTATAGCATAGATATTTATGAAAAATATTTACTACACACTAAATTAAATTAGAATGTGATTTTTCTCTCTCCTGATATAATTAAAAAAAATTCTTTTTTAAAGCATAGATATTTATTGAAAATATTTACTTCACATCAAATCAAATTAGAAGTGTGATTTTTCTCTCTCCTAATACAGTTAAAAAATATTTTTCTTTTTTTATAGCACAAATATTTATAAAATATTAAAAATATTTACTGCACATCAAATAAAAATAAGGAGTGTGATTTTTCTCTCTCCTAAACTAATTGTTTCCTACTACAATATTTATCTCAATCAGGACTGTAACTCTTCTTCATTAACTTCTAAACTTTTATCTAACAAAGAATTCGTCTTCTCCAAATCATCAACTTCTAAACATTCATCTAACAAAGAGCCCATCTTCTCCTAAGTTTCTTATTCAATGAAATTCAATTCTATTCATTTATTTTATATCTTATGTTGATTTATTTTTTGTTTTTCTTTGAGTTTTTATATAATGCATTATTGTTATCAAAATTAGTAGTTCAAATGTTTGCAAAATGGTTAGAAATTGGTAATACATTATTTTTTTTAAAAAAATAAATTTTATTTTGTATTTTGTTTATTGATTTATTGGTTGACAAGTTGATTACATATTGGTATAGATTAAGGTTAAAAGTTTGATTTTCAAGTTGTTTACTGTCATATTTGTTATTTGTATTATAGTTAAGATTTATAAATGTTTAGAAATTAGTTCTAAATATTCTTATACATATTTTTTAAACTTTTTTTGTCTTATTCTGATATTGTTGGTATATTTTTGGGTTTATATAATGTTGATTTATATTGATATGTTGATTTGAAGTATCTAGACATTCAATACCAATTACTAAACATTTACAAATCTCAACTATAACACAAATAACAAATACTGCAGTAAATAACTTGAAAACTGTTATAAATATATTTTCTATTTATGGTGAATGTCTATTTCTTACAGGTTAGTTTTCCCCTATAAATAAAGGAGTTCTCCATTCATTGTAATGAATCCCTTATGATCCCTTTAACTCCTCAAGAGGATCCCATCAAGAGAAATAAGAACTTCTCTCTTTCTCTATAATATTCTTGTCCTTTCTTTATTATTTCATAACACGTCATCAGCACGAGTCTCTTCCTTGATCACTCACTTTGAAAGATCTGAGGTAAGAAAGATTTAAAAAAATTTTTTGAAAGATGTATTACTTAACCACATGAATGATATTCCTTTGGTGATATTGTTGCTCTGCGACTCTACCGTCTCAAAATTTGAATGCCGAGGTATTATTTTTTTCTTTCTTTTAATATGAATAACCTTACGAAACTTGATTTCGTTGCCCTTCAAAGTTCGGGCAAGAACTATCTTTCATTTGTGTTGGATGTTGAAATCCATTTGGATGCAATGAGTCTTGGAGACACCATTAAAAGTGAAAATAAAACATCAAATCAAGATCGTACTAAGGCTGTGATATTCTTGCGTCATCATATTGATGAAATTCTGATAATTGAATATCTCATGATTAAGGATCCACTTATTTTGTGGAATAGCCTGAAAGAACGATATGACCACCTGAAGATGGTCATCCATCCAAAGGCACGATATGATTGGATCCATCAAGACTATAAGTCTATTCATGAGTATAGCTCATCAACATTCAAAATTGTTTCTAAGTTGAAACTATGTGGAGAAACTATTTAATGATGTTGATATGATTGAATATGTGGTAGTACACAAAATTAATTGAGAGCTCCGGAAGAGCTAATGTATTACTAATTGAAGGAATGAAATTATTGTAGTAAGTCTCAAAAGGAAACTTATAAGTTTCAAGGATATTAAAAAAAATTGAGACTATAAATTATGGGAAGATCTAATATCTTCATGCTACTACAATCGACGCGGGTTATAAATATTTATGTAAAAGATTACCCGCCGGTTTTTTAATTGTAGTACATAAATATGGGTATGATGATGAAATCACATACGAAAGTAAACTAGAAGTTTACCGAAATAAGTTGGCATAACTGGTTGACCATCCCGGTTCAAATGTGATGCAAAAATAATTGAGAATTCACGTGGCTATATGTTGAAGAAATAAAAGATTCTTCAAGAATTCTCTTGTATTGCTTGTTCTCGGGAAAAAAAAGTTAACTTAAAGTTCAATAGATAATTCACTTACAAAATATTGCAAATCAATTGCCAGATATATTTGCTAACTCTATTTTATAATTCAGTTGCAAATGCTCCAACGAAAGGTCCTTGAAGGACAGAGTCTATGAGACGCCTGAAGCGTGATAGACCAAATGGTTCCAAATATAGAACTCCTTGAAGAAGGAGAGGAGAAAATGAATAAGATGGTCATAATGATGAGGCAAGTGCTTTAAGAAAACACCACTACATAACAGTTCATAAAACCTTGGCAAAGGTTCAGGTACCTGAAAATGATGAAAAATGAAGAGATCTCAATGAGTTATGTTGCATTGGAACTAATATCAAAATGATCGTCGACGATATCTTTGATACAATATAGCACGCAATATTGTAAAAGATTGTGAGGATATGAATTCTACGTCTATTAAAGCATGTTGATGTAGAAATAATTATCAAGTGAAATGATGCGTATTGATAAGTGTAAAACTTATTGGACCTGTAGTCCAGACACCAAAAGATGTCAAGTATTTAAATACTAATGAATGCTATCACTTGATAAAATTTATATGAAAATTCTCGAAGGATTTAAAATGCCTGAAACATATCGTTCAAAGTCTCGGAAAATGTATTCAATTAGATTGCAAAGATCATTGTATGGTTTGAAGTAATCTGGACGCATGTGGTATAACCGTCTTAGTGAATATTTATCTAAGAAAGGTTATATAAATGATGAAATTTGCCCATGTGTTTTTATAAAGAAAACATCAGCGTTTGTCATACTTGATGTTTATGTAGATGACATAAACCTTATTGGAACTCCAATAAAACTTCAAAAGGCAATTGATTATTTAAAGAAGGAATTTGAGATTAAAGACCTTGGAAAGATAAAATTATGTCTTGGTCTGCAAATTGAGCATTTGAAAAATGGTGTTTTATTCATCAATCTACCTATACAGAAAAAATGTTGAAAAGATTTTATATGGATGGTGCACATCCATTAAGTACTCTGATGGTTGTTCGATCACTTGATGTGAATAAGGATCCATTCCGACCTCAAGAAAGGAATGAGGAAATTCTTGGTACTGAAGTACCATATCTTAGTGTAATTGGTGCACTAATATCTTGCTACCACTACAAGACCTGATATAGCCTTCGGTTAATTTGTTAGCAAGGTATAGTTCTGCTCCTACTAGGAGGCATTGGAATGGGATAAAACACATAATGCGGTATCTAAAAGGGACTACCTATATGGGCTTATTTTATTATAACAATTGCAGTCCCGATCTTGTTGGTTATGCTGATGTTGGGTATTTATCTGACCCACGCAAAGCTCGATCTCAAACTAACTACGTGTTCATATGTGGAGGTACTGTCATATCTTGGAGATCTACAAAGCAGTCTCTCGTAGCTATTTCATCAAATCATGTTGAGATAATAACTATTCATGAAGCAAACCGAGAATGTGTGTGGTTGAGGTCCATGATACATCTCATTAGATAAAAATGTGGTTTGAAATGTGAAAAAGTACCCACAATTTTGTATGAAAATAATGCAGCATGCATAGCACAACTAAATGGAGGATTCATAAAAGGAGATAGAACGAAGAAATCTCGCCAAAGTTTTTCTACACACATGAGCTCCAAAAGAATGGTGATATCAATGTGCAACAAATTCGTTCAAGTGACAATGTGGCTGATTTATTCACCAAATCTCTACCAACTGCAACTTTCAAGAAGATGGTGTATAAGATCGGGATGCAAAGATTCAAGGATGTTCTAATTAGGGGGATTTAATACGCGTTGTACTCTTTTTTCCTTACAAGGTTTTGTCCCACTGGGTTTTCCTTGTAAGGTTTTTAATGAGGCAGCCAAAATGTGTATTATTAGATATGTGTACTCTTTTTCCTTCACTATATTTTTTCCCACTGGGTTTTTTCTAGTAAGGTTTTAACGAGGCACATTATCTATCAAATAGACATCCAAAGGGGAGTGTTATAAATATATTTTCTATTTATGGTGAATGTCTATTTCTTACAAGTTAGTTTTCCCCTATAAATAAAGGGGTTTTCTATTCATTGTAATGAATCCTTTATGATCCCTTTAACTCCTCAAGAGGATCCCATCAAGAGAAATAAGAACTTCTCTCTTTCTCTATAATATTCTTGTCCTTTCTTTATTATTTCATAACAAAAACCAAAATATTAACCATAATATATACCAATATATAATCAACTTTTCAGCCAATAAATCAACAAACAAAATACATATTCATAAAATAGAATTTGTTTCCAAAAATATATTATATTACCAATTTCTAACTATTTTGCAAACAATTGAACACTAATATTGATAATAATATTACATTATATAGAAATTTTAAAAACAAACCAACATAAGATAAAAAAAATAAAAATAACATTTTAAAAAAATATTTAATGCCAAATTCTAAACAAATCATAAATCCAAATTATAATAAGTCAACACATATGCGATAAACAACTCTAAAATCAAATTTTAACAAACAAGATACACAAATATATAAACAAGTTATCGACGATTAACCCAACAAAGAAACATGGAGTTATAATTATATATTTAAAAAAGAGGACAAAAAAATAATTGGCTTATTTTAAATTAGCTGAGCGATTGCGCAGTTTGATTTAAAAATGCACAATAGTGGCAGTAAGTATAAACAATGATAAACACTTGCACGACCGCGCAGAAAAAAGTTGAAAGCACGCAATAATTTTCTTTGATTTTGGCAGTAACTGAAAAGTATATGGAAGATAAAAGTTAATGTATAAGCGTGATTCATGGAATTTTTAAATAATGGTAATTATTTTTTTTACCAAATCTGATAGTTTAAGTAATTTTTTTTGCTATATTTGAAAATACGAAACTATTGATATTTCTAATAATTATTTCTCTATAATTGTATATTTATGTTTTTTTTCCCATTATAATTTCACAAAGTAATTATATGTTGGAATTAAACTCAATTGGCACGCTTAAGCAGGGGCCAAGATCCTTGGAATAGTGGATTTTCGGTCCACCATTTCTATCAAAGGTTGAAAGGCTCGATTAAGCTCCGCTAATTACGAATGCCTAATATACCAACACCAACAACTTTAATGCCTCGTGTTACCTGGTTTAGGCATATAACTACTGTTAAATATATGTAAATATATTTAGGCACATATCATGCTAACTGTATCCCTTAGAATTAGGCACATATCATGTTAACTGTATCCCTTAGAATTAGGCACATATCATGTTTCGGTTTTGTATATATACGTTGATCTTAATGAGAATCGTGGAGGAATTATTTCTAATATGGTATCAGCTATCTAGGGAAAAACGATCTTTTTTTTTTCTTCCTTCCGCAAAGCTCCCTAGCCTTCTTCTTCTTCTCCATTACTCTTCTTTTCTATTCTTGTTCTGTCCACCATGTCGGATAACAAGAGCACTTTTCATCCTACATTTGCGGTTTCAAACATTCGGAACCATATCTCCATCACTCTAGAAATGGAGAATGTCCAATACTCCACATGGGCGGAACTCTTCAAAATCACCGCACGTTCTCATAAGGTCCTTCATCATATTATTCCTCCTGCCAGGGGCAAAGAGAAGGTTCCTTCGACCGAGGATGAAAAGGAATTATGGTCGACTCTTGATGCTACGGTTCTTTCATGGATTTATGCTACAATCTCTAATGATCTCTTGCATATTATTATCAAACCCGATGCTACGGCCATGGAAGCTTGAAATCGACTCCGTGATATTTTCCAAGATAACAAAAATTCCCGTGTGGTAACTCTTGAAGCCGAATTTTCCAATACAAAGATGGAGAATTTTTCGAATGTTTCGGCATATTGTCAGCGTCTCAAGTATCTTGCTGATCAATTAAAGAATGTCGGAGCACCGGTATCGGATAGTCGGCTTGTTATAACTCGTTTCGGGTCTCACGAGAGCATATCGGGGTGTTGGTACCTTGATTCGACAAAGTGACCCTTTACCTCCATTCTATCAAGCCCGGTCGATGTTGACTTTAGAAGAGGCCGGCTTGGCGAAGGAGGCTGCCGCAGGCTCGGAGTACTTTATGGTGGCTGCCTCGTGGTTGGAGTATGAGGATTCGGGTTATCCATATTCTCATTCGAACCATTTTAATCATCGTGGGAAGCAACATGGCAACCGCAAGAATTTTGGGCGTAAGGGTTCCGGTGGCGGCAAAGGTCCTGGTGGGGGATGCCAGGGTCAGTCTCACGGTGGTGGTGCTCGGGGTGGACAGCAGCAACAATCCAGCTCTGGGTAGCAGCCTTACGGATAGCAGCAGTGGGGGTCACAACCGTGGCCTAAGTTTCCTCCTTGGGGTTGGATGCCACAATGGGCCACTCCACCTTGCCCATATCCAACACAAGGGTGGGCTCAGCGTCCAATGAGTAACAAGGGGCAGTAGCAGCCTGGTCTTCTTGGGCCACGGCCATAGCAGGCCTTTATGGGTTCAACCAGTGGGCAGTCCGCTACATATGCACCAACCGATATAGCTTCTGCGATGCATACTATGTCGTTAAATCCCCCCGATCAGACATGGTACATGGACACCGGAGCTACTTCTCATATGACTTTCTCCAATGGTAATCTCTCGTCTTATTTTAATTTGAGTAATCATAATAGTGGTATTACTATGGGCAATGGTCATATTATTCCAATTCATGGTTATGGTCACACGTCTTTGACTAATCATAATCCTCCTTTGTCCCTACACAATGTTCTTCATGCTCCCAAAATCATTAAAAACGTCATTTCTGTCCGTAAGTTTACTACTGATAATTATGTGACAGTTGAGTTTGATCCTTTTGGTTTTTCTATGAAGGATTTTCAGACGGGGAAGCCAATAATGAGATGTGATAGTCGGGGTGACCTTTATCCTCTTACCTCTTCCATCAACAGTCAAGCCCTCCACTCAACCTTTGCAGCCATTTCACCTACTCTTTGGCATGATTGTTTGGGTCATCCGGGTGCTTCCGTTTTAGATGCTCTTAGGCTAAATAAAAGCATTGATTGTAATCATCATTCAAGTTCTAGCATTTGTCGATCTTGTGTCTTTGGCAAACATATTAAGTTGCCATTTGTTTCTTCAAAATCAAGTATTATTATGTCATTTGATATTATTCATAGTGATCTTTGGACATCTCCTATTTTAAGTTCTATGGGGCATAAATATATGTTGTTTTCTTAGATGATTATTCTAATTATCTGTGGACTTTTCCCATAGCTAAGAAATCGGATGTGTTTGATAAATTCTTAGCTTTTAAAGCTCAAATTCTCACCCAATTTGAACGTAATATTAAGAATGTGCAAGGTGATAATGGGAGGGAGTTTGACAATGGCCCTTTTTGGGAGTTTTGTAAAACAAATGGTATGTCTTTCCGTCTTTCTTGTCCTCATATCTCGCCTCAAAATGGTAAAGCCGAACGAAAAATTCGGTCTATAAATAATATTACTCGTACTCTCTTAGCTCATGCCTCTCTTCCCCCTTCTTTTTGGCATTATGCGTTACAAATGGCTACCTATCTTCTTAATGTGCTTCCAAGCAAGCTTTTGGGAAATATATCTCCACTTCAAATTCTTTATCATTGGGTTCCATCTTACTCTCACATTCGGGTTTTTGGGTACTTGTGTTATCCTCTTTTTCCATCTACAACCATCAATAAGTTGCAACTCGTTCAACTCCATGTGTCTTTTTGGGATATCCTTCAAATCACCATGGCTATAAATGCTATGACTTGTCCTCAAATAAGATTATAATTTGTCGGCATGTTGTGTTTGATGAGCATGTGTTTCCTTTTGCACAATTGCATACTCCTTCTGCTTCTACTTATGATTTTTTATGTGATGATATTTCACCATATACATTGCATCACTTACGAAATCAGAATTCTTTTCCTTTTACTCATCTACAAACGGCCCAAACACACGACCCACCTCCACCTTCTACTGACCGGCCTACTCCTATGAGCCCAGCTGCCGCCCACAGCCCAGCTTCTCCTACTCTCCCCACACCTCCTGCCCAAACATCAAATTCCTTGCCCACCAATCGGCCCACCATGGTCACAAGAAGCCAAATGGGTATTTTTAAACCCAATAAAAAATATGATCATGCATATGCTACTACAGTTACACGGTCCCCACTACCACATAACCCAGTAGAAGCCCTTCGTGATCCGAATTGGAAGTTGGCCATGGATGATGAATATGATGCTCTTATTAAAAATAAGACGTGGGAGTTGGTGCCCCGTCCACCTAATGTGAATGTTATTCGTTCTATGTGGATTTTTGCTCATAAAGAAAAATATGATGGTGTTTTTGAGAGGCATAAATCCCGTCTTGTAGGTGATGGGAAAACTCAGCAGGTGGGCATTGATTGTGGCGAAACATTTAGTCCGGTGGTGAAACCGGCTACCATTCGCACAGTTCTTTCTCTTTCTCAGTCAAAGGCATGACCTATTCATCAGTTGGATGTTAAAAATGCCTTTCTTCATGGTGAGCTACAAGAAACAGTGTATATGCATCAACCATTGGGGTATTGGGATCGTACTCATTCAGATTATGTATGCTTGTTACGTAAGTCATTGTATGGACTCAAACATGCACCCCGAGCTTGGTATAAGCGATTTGCTGATTATGTCATTTCCCTTGGTTTCTCTAATAGCAATTATGATAATTCTTTATTTATTTATCGCAAGGGTCATGATATGGCATATATTTTGCTTTATGTTGATGATATTATCTCACTGCTTCTTCTAATGCTCTCCGGCTGTCTATTATGAAGCTTCTCGGCTCAGAGTTTGCTATGAAGAATCTTGGTCCTTTAAATTATTTTCTTGGCATTGCAGTTTCTCGACTTAAGGGTGGTATGTTCCTTTCACAACGCAAGTATGCCGAGCAAATATTGAGCGAGCCGAAATGTCTTCTTGCAAGTCATCTCCTACTCCTGTTGACACAAAGGAGAAGGTTAGTGTGACTTCTAGTACTCCCTACAAGGATCCGTCTTTATATAGGAGTCTTGCTGGGGCTCTTCAATATCTTACATTTACCCGACCAGATATTTGTTATGCTATTCAACAAGTGTGTTTACATATGCATGATCCGAAAGTTGATCATATGCAAGCTCTCAAACGCATTATCCGGTATATTCAAGGTACACTTGACCATGGTCTCCATGTCTACTCATCTTCTGTTTCATCCCTTGTTTCTTATACTGATGTTGATTGGGGTGGTTCCCCGGATATGAGATGATCTACCTCTGGTTATTGTGTATTTTTGGGTGATAATTTGATTTCTTGGTCTTCTAAGAGACAACCTACTCTTTCTCGGTCCAGTGCCGAAGCCGAGTATAGGGGTGTGGCAAATGTAGTATCCGAATCATGTTGGTTATGAAATTTGCTTTTGGAGTTACATTGTCCGATTAAACAGGCTACACTTGTTTATTGTGACAATGTTAGTGCTATTTACTTATTGGGTAATCCAGTGCAACATCAACGTACCAAACATATTGAGATGGACATTCATTTTGTACGGGAAAAAGTTGCTCGTGGTCAAGTTCGTGTTCTTCATGTACCTTCCCGATATCAGATCGCAGACATCTTTACCAAGGGTCTACTGCGAGTTCTATTTGAAGATTTTCGTGACAGTCTCAGTGTCCAACAACCTCCGGCTTCGACTGCGGGGGTGTGTTAAATATATGTAAATATATTTAGGCACATATCATGCTAACTGTATCCCTTAGAATTAGGCACATATCATGCTAACTGTATCCCTTAGAATTAGGCACATATCATGTTTCGGTTTTGTATATATACGTTGATCTTAATGAGAATCGTGGAGGAATTATTTCTAATAACTACTTTTAGTTAATCATAATTAAAGGCTAAATCAATATTTTCCTCTCTTAATATGGGACTAGTTATTGAGTAGTAATAAGCTGATGTCTTAGTGAGTTTTTCTTCTTTTTTAAATACACCTACGTTGTTCTTTATATTTTTGTGCAAATTAAAGAATAGTAGCATTTACAATATCGGATTAATGAGTTTTAAAGCTAATACCCATTTCAAAAGTAGCTTCTGTGTTCAGATAATTATTTGATTTACCTGTGCCCTCTCATATTTGTAAATTTCACTTTTTGTCATTGTTACTTTTTTATTTTTGTTATAAATAAAAGTTATTTAATTTAAAAATTATCATACAAAAATCACTTTTTTATTTTTATATTACATAAAAATTATTTAACACTAAACCTTATCACAGAAAAGTCTTTTTTTTTAATCACATAAAAAGTTTTCTCAAGTTAAATAAAAAGTAAATTTCAACATGAAATTTTTATATTTTGTCCGAGGGATATTACATGACTCTTCAAAATATATCAATTATATCTGAGATAATTTTATAAACCCTCATCTAATATTTCGCTTTATACTACTAATTTTTGCTGTGGCTTATTTCTTTCTCTTGATTTTTTTGAAGTAATTTTAACTTATTATCATTAATATAAAAAATATAATTTTATTATTTTTTCCTTTCTAATATATTCATTTGTTTAGCGAATTTCATAAATACCCCTTTAAATTAGTAAATATTTGTTATTAGAGAAGCAAAAAATTTAATGACAAATACAAAATCTATGAGTTTAATATAATCTATGGCCTCAAATTATGAAAAGTCTCTAAAATTAATATGTCATATTAAGCTAACTAGCTATTTTAGAGTGTCATGTGATATTTTCAGTATAAAATATAACAATTCAGGTGAAATTTACATTTTCATTAACTTGAAAAAATTAAATGATTTTATGTGACCAAAAAAAAATTAAAATGTGACTTTTGTGTGATAAAGTTTAAAGTTGGATGACTTTTATATGACATAAATTAGAAAAATAATTTTTGTGTGATAAATTTTAAAGTTGAATCATTTTATATAACAAAAGTGAAAAAATAATTTTTGCATGATATATTCAAAATGAAATGACCCTAGTTGAAATTTAACCTGATCTCATACTAGTCTCTGTTAAAATAATATCTTTTATGAGAGGTTATATTTCATTCAAAATGATGCTTTCAAAACAAGTGTTTTGCACATTATCATTTTACATGAATTTGTGTCCATCTATTTTGCCATCTTTGTGTTTTTATTTTCTGAATAATACACTATCTCTCTCATTTTCCTCTTCTATCAATCTCCATAAAAGGAATCTCTTTTATGAAAGCTTATCTTTTATTCAAAATGATATTTTTGAAACATTGTTTTGCACTTTATACATGATGTATCTTACATTAATATGTAATCAATCATTTTTGAACTCTTGCTATCTTTGTATTTTCATTTTTCGACTAACAAACTATCTTTCCTTGTCACACCTCCTACTAGTACCTCCTTCAAAGAAATTTTTCTTATGAAAGCTTGTCTTTCATTCAAAATGATGCTCCTGAACACGTGTTTTACGATGTAACTCACATGTTGTGTATCATCCATTTTGATCTCTTGTTATATTCGCTGTAAGATGTGACTTTATTGGCATGTGCCAATTTACTTAGTCATATATATATATATATATATATATATATATATATATATATATATATATATATATATATATATGTCATGGAGTCAAATCATGATTATGTGGTAGAGAAAATTTTACCATTTATTATTTTTTTAATTATATAACTTGGAACCTAAGTTTTGTTCCTATAAAAGGAGAATTATTTCTTCATGTTTAGAACACACTAATTTGAGAAGAATTAGTTATGAATATTTGTAATAGAGTTGTGTTGGAAAACACTTACGTGAATTTTTTTTTCTTTGGAGCGATCTTGTGAGGTTATTCTCTTGGGGTATTTAAGATATTAGAGTACTTAATTATTTTAATTTTGTATTCTATTTGTGCTTTTGTGCTTTTGTACTCTCTTTTTTATCCGTTGGTGTTACTTTTTGGATAAATACACTATTATTGATGTAGGAAGAAAGAAATTTTGTCTCATTAGACGATGATTAGGGTTTACAATAGAGAAAACACTCTATACCCCTAAAGGATATCTAGGCTATGGGCAAAGAGTGTTCATTTGCTTTGTGTGGACTCCTGGTGATCGGTGTATGTCTCTTGAAACGTAGTGATAATTTGTGATCCAAGTTACGTGGAGCAAATTAGAGATCACCAATGTTTCTTGAAACATAGTGATTATTTGCTTGACCTTGATGATGATCAATGAATCCACTTCTATTTGTTACATAGACATCATCAACAAATTCACCTGTTGGATGCTGATTATACTCGTCATCCCACAAGTATGGATCGCCAATGTCTCTTGAAACATAGTGATAATTTACTGGAGCTTAATGATAACCATGATTATCGCTTGTTGGCTAATGATAATACTAATTCTCTATTGCGGCATAGAAATTCCTCAAGTATGGATCCTCAATGTTATCAAACCAAGTCAGTCCATGTGGAACAAAGATGTTTGTTGGAACATAGTAATATGTCGGAGCTTGCTAATTTGAATTCATGAAAAAAAGAAGTGCGACTTCTAAATTGATATTAGAACACGAACAATCCAAGAAAAGAGGAACTAATTAATGAACAGAAGCAACTAAGTTTTGTAGAGAGCAAATATGGTACTAATGATGAAATTTTTTGTTGAAGTCACAAAAAAATAAAAGTATCACGCTCTCTAATCTTAGAGGAACTCTATAAATACTAATGAATTTCTGGCTTATGCATATTCCTTCTTACATAGAAAGTGAAATAAAAAGATATATCTTAATGCTCTTGACTGTTTTTCTCTTGTCTTCAAAACATCTTGAGTTTCTTTCTTTCCATATCACCAACCACATACAAGGAGGAATTTTATGCCACCAACTATTTCTTAATTTTTTCCAACTCTTACCTATACAAACAACTCAAAAAAATCTCATATATTTCCAGGCATGGAGCCTCTGACTCTAGCTCAGTTGAGAAACAACTGATATAGCTGATCAGTAATAGGTCAATGCAAAAAAAGGTGCTTAATTCTTGCTATCTTTGTATTTCTTTATTTTCCTTTTACCTCTCAGCCGCATCTCCTGCTAAACTCCGATAAAAAATATGTTTTCAGCAGTACATAAGATGTATCACACACAAATATGTACTCATTCATTTTCTATCTCAATCTCTATTTGCTTCAGTTTATATTCGGTTGCTTACTACTTTATCACTTATCGCGATTATAAACATGCTCGTCAATCAATTTCACTTATTTTCGTCTTTGCACCTCTCGATAGTCCTTTTCCCAATATGATACGAGTTTTCTAAGAAAATATTATCATGAAAGCCCATCACCAATTATCATTGATAAAATCTACCACAAACCATCAATCACATTCAATCCTTGATGAGCCAAGGTCTCACTTAATTGTCAATCTTAAATGTAAGTGCTTTTGTCTATATAAAAGCAGAGAATATATTCTTCCAAGAGGTGTTATTGAAGCGTGCATAAGAAGCTGGGTTATGACTCTAATTCTCCTAAAGCTCACCCTCGAATTCTTAAATCTGCTTGTCGAATCTACAGGTGACCCCTCAGCTGGCATAAGTTCTTCAAATTGTGGAAGGAAAGTTCCATCAAGAGAGTGTCTTCCTTTCTATCTTTAGCTGTTCCAAGGATATCAAGAAGGAAAACCGGAAGCATGAGGGAGAATGTAGCAACGTGTCTCCATCCATTCAAATCATCCCAGAAGAACTTCATCCTATTTGACCTGGAGAATAGTGCCAGCTAAAATTGTTGGTAGCATTTTTCAGGTCAGATAGGCTGAAGTTCTTCCAGGAAGATTTGAAGTGATAGAATTCCGTTGTTACATTTTCCCTCGCACTTCTTCTTTTCCTTGTCGATGTCCTTGGCACAGCTAAAGGTGGAAAAGAAGGTAGTTTTTTTATAGAACTTCTTTTCCACATTTTGAAGAACTTGTGCCAGCGAGAGGTCACCGGTGGATTTGACAAGCAGAGTTGAGAAATTGAGGGTTTAGCTTCAGGACAATTGGAGTCATTCTCCTGGTTTATGATGCACACTTCAATAAGTAATTTCTAATATAAAATTATAATTTCAAAAAGTAATTGTGTGTTGGAACTGAACCCAATCGGCACGCCTAAACGGAGCCCAAAATTCCTTTCCACATCAGGTGTGGACTGTTGGGTTTTGGGTCCACCAGTTAGTTCCACACCCCTGGGACCCTCGATTTTAACCCCAAAATTGCAGCACTTGTCCACCAATTGATGTTCTTACGTGCCCATTTCTATCGAGGGTTGAAAGGCCCAAATAGACTCCGCCAGTTACTAAGGCCCAATATTCCAACACCAACAACTTTAATGCCCCATTTGGTTACAAGCCAATATTACCTGGCTCGGCATGTAACCACTAATAGTTAATTGTAATTAAAGGCTAAATCAATATTCTCCTCTCTCGATGTGGGATTAGTTATAGAGTAATAAGTTGATGTCTTAGTGAGTTTTTCTTCTTTTCTAAATACACCTACTTTGTTCTTTATATTTTTAATTAGCTTCTATATAATCTGTATTAAGCTAATTATTCGCTAGGACTAGGACTAGAATTAATAATAATATTAAAGTATAAATAAAAAATAAAAAAAAACTTAAACAACCCTATAAAAGTGAGCAAATATGGAATTTTGATTATCATGTTATAGGTAAATATTGTTCGCACTATAAAATTCCAGCTAATAATATATGTTAGAAGTAGTGAATCAAGAGTTCTTGTGTGTTCTAGTTCCTGTAAATGTAAAAAATAGTGTTGGTTACCTTCGCCTCCCCATTCTTTAAATATTTGTACAAAATATTCCTACTTTTTTTAAATGGCCTGTTTAGTTCCATTCCTTCAGAAGCATAAGTGTGTGTTTAGTTTCTTTTTAATATTCTCCTACCAATTTTAGTCACACAGTTATTTCGCCAAATTAAACATCATTGTTCTTTTCCTATTGTCTTGGTTTGGTTAAGTTCCATTAATTTTGATGATTCTTGGTCCTTCATATTTAAAATCCTAAGTCGTACTGCTTTTTTTTTGTTCCTTTTCTTTGAGTAGGATTACTAGTATATATATATATAGCTTTATTAAATTTATTTGTTTTAAAATGAATTCTGGAATATATTGTCCTTATATCAGTTTGGTCAATTTCCCCACTATATTAGCTTTAAACATGTGAATCATGAGTTAAGTTATAATTGTGATTTGTGCCATTGTAACTAGCTACTCAAGTATAGTCAAATAATGACCACATTTGAATGGGTGTGGGGGGTAAATAAAATATATGCTTCCCTTCGAAGTTGAAAGTTCTTGTCGTTATGCATCCATAATACTTAGAATCGGGTTCATATGCTTGTTCCTTCTACTTGTTAGCTAAAAACGGCTTCAAATTTTAAATGATATATTAATTGTTTAACCTCTTATCCCTGAGTTATATTGTGATATATTTAATCTAGTTAATTTGTTGATGTGTAGATGTTCTTAAGAGTTAATTATGCTCATCCCGCTTACTAATTTATTTATTTTTCTTTCTTTGAGTGCATAAAATACGACCGAGTCTTTGAACTCTATCTTCTGCATTGTGTGTTGGGCTGAAGGTCCAACATAGTATTATCTTCCGAGTCAACCCACAACTGACGAATAGAAAAGAGTAAATGGATCCGCAGCCTAACAGTGGGAGCAATAATAACCCAGGGTTACTAGAGTCAAAAGCATTTGTTTTATCTTTATTTCACTGCTCCATTTATTTTGTATATTTTGTGCGGCGCTAATATTTTTAAATACTAGATGAAAAGTAATGACAGTTTTGATTTCCATTTCCTCACATAGATAGTTTCTTCTTATGATGAAACGGTTTCTAAAGTAAAATTTCTTATAATTTTTATCTTACGAAAGTAAAATTACCTGTTAACTTAAAGATTTTTATTTATTTTTTTGGAATAAATAAGTAGTGTCATTGATGGATTGAGGAGTTGAATGATACGTATAATTAAAAATCTCGATAAATCGCATACATTTAGGGAGTTAATCCCTTTTCAATTAGCCAAATTATGAGTTAATTCATGAATTGAATTAACAAATGATTAAAATGTTAATATATATTTAAGTTCATTTTCAAAACAAATTACATCTTTTAGTCACAAATTATTTTAAAAATTCGTCGGTTGACCGCATTTGTTGATTTCCTGAAGTGCCTAACACCTTCTTTAGGGAATCACCGGAACGCTTACCCTTTCTCTGGTTTTAAATAAAGGTTTTTAAAATTATCTCTTAAATGGTTTTCTAATTTCCATAATAAGTTTTGTAGAGCAATTATCATTGATAAAATCTACCACAAACCATCAATCACATTCAATCCTTTGTGAGCCAAGGTCTCACTTAATTGTCAATGTTAAATGTAAGTGCTTTTGTCTATATAAAAGCAGAGAATATATTCTTCCAAGAGGTGTTATTGAAGCGTGCATAAGAAGCTGGGTGATGACTCTAATTCTCCTAAAGCTCACCCTCGAATTCTTAAATCTGCTTGTCGAATCTACAGGTGACCCCTCAGCTGGCATAAGTTCTTCAAATTGTGGAAGGAAAGTTCCATCAAGAGAGTGTCTTCCTTTCCATCTTTAGCTGTTCCAAGGATATCAAGAAGGAAAATCAGAAGCACGAGGGAGAATGTAGCAACGTGTCTCCATCCATTCAAATCATCCCGGAAGAACTCCATCCTATTTGACCTGGAGAATAGTGCCAGCTAAAATTGTTGGTAGCATTTTTCAGGTCAGATAGGCTGAAGGTCTTCCAGGAAGATTTGAAGTGATAGAATTCCGTTGTTACATTTTCCCTCGCACTTCTTCTTTTCCTTGTCGATGTCCTTGGCACAGCTAAAGGTGGAAAAGAAGGTAGTTTTTTGATAGAACTTCTTCACATTTTGAAGAACTTGTTCCAGCGAGAGGTCACCTGTGGATTTGACAAGCAGAGTTGAGAACTTGAGGGTTTAGCTTCAGGACAATTGGAGTCATTCTCCATGTTTATGATGCACACTTCAATAAGTAATTTCTAATATAAAATTATAATTTCAAAAAGTAATTGTGTGTTGGAACTGAACCCAATCGGCACGCCTAAACGGAGCCCAAGATTCCTTTCCACATCAGGTGTGGACTGTTGGGTTTTGGGTCCACCAGTTAGTCCCACACCCCGGGGACCCTCGATTTTAACCCCGAAATTGCAGCACTTGTCCACCAATTGATGTTCTTACGTGCCCATTTCTATCGAGGGTTGAAAGGCCCAAATAGACTCCGCCAGTTACTAAGGCCCAATATTCCAACACCAACAACTTTAATGCCCCATTTGGTTACAAGCCAATATTACCTGGCTCGGCATGTAACAACTAATAGTTAATTGTAATTAAAGGTTAAATCAATATTCTCCTCTCTCGATGTGGGATTAGTTATAGAGTAATAAGTTGATGTCTTAGTGAGTTTTTCTTCTTTTCTAAATACACCTACTTTGTTCTTTATATTTTTAATTAGCTTCTATATAATCTGTATTAAGCTAATTATTCGCTAGGACTAGGACTAGAATTAATAATAATATTAAAGTATAAATAAAAAATTAAAAAAACTTAAACAACCCTATAAAAGTGAGCAAATATGGAATTTTGATTGTCATGTTATAGGTAAATATTGTTCGCACTATAAAATTCCTGCTAATAATATATGTTAGATGTAGTGAATCAAGAGTTCTTGTGTGTTCTAGTTCCTGTAAATGTAAAAAATAGTGTTGGTTACCTTCGCCTCCCCATTCTTTAAATATTTGTACAAAATATTCCTACTTTTTTTTTTAAATAGCCTGTTTAGTTCCATTCCTTCAGAAGCATAAGTGTGTGTTTAGTTTCTTTTTAATATTCTCCTACCAATTTTAGTCACACAGTTATTTCGCCAAATTAAACATCATTGTTCTTTTCCTACTGTCTTGGTTTGGTTAAGTTCCATTAATTTTGATGATTCTTGGTCCTTCATATTTAAAATCCTAAGTCGTACTGCTTTTTTTTTTGTTCCTTTTCTTTGAGTAGGATTACTAGTATATATATATATATATATATATATATATATATATATATATATATATAGCTTTATTAAATTTATTTGTTTGAAGATGAATTCTGGAATATATTGTCCTTATATCAGTTTGGTCAATTTCCCCACTATATTAGCTTTAAACATGTGAATCATGAGTTAAGTTATAATTGTGATTTGTGCCGTTGTAACTAGCTACTCAAGTATAGTCAAATAATGACCACATTTGAATGGGTGTGGGGGGTAAATAAAATATATGCTTCCCTTCGAAGTTGAAAGTTCTTGTCGTTATGCATCCATAATACTTAGAATCGGGTTCATATGCTTGTTCCTTCTACTTGTTAGCTAAAAACGGCTTCAAATTTTAAATGATATATTAATTGTTTAACCTCTTATCCCTGAGTTATATTGTGATATATTTAATCTAGTTAATTTGTTGATGTGTAGATGTTCCTAAGAGTTAATTATGCTCATCCCGCTTACTAATTTATTTATTTTTCTTTCTTTGAGTGCATAAAATACGACCGAGTCTTTGAACTCTATCTTCTGCATTGTGTGTTGGGCTGAAGGTCCAACATAGTATTATCTTCCGAGTCAACCCACAACTGACGAATAGAAAAGAGTAAATGGATCCGCAGCCTAACAGTGGGAGCAATAATAACCCAGGGTTACTAGAGTCAAAAGCATTTGTTTTATCTTTATTTCACCGCTCCATTTATTTTGTATATTTTGTGCGGCGCTAATATTTTTAAATACTAGATGAAAAGTAATGACAGTTTTGATTTCCATTTCCTCACATAGATAGTTTCTTCTTATGATGAAACGGTTTCTAAAGCAAAATTTCTTATAATTTTTATCTTACGAAAGTAAAATTACCTGTTAACTTAAAGATATTTATTTATTTTTTTGGAATAAATAAGTAGTGTCATTGATGGATTGAGGATTTGAATGATACGTATAATTAAAAATCTCGATAAATCGCATACATTTAGGGAGTTAATCCCTTTTCAATTAGCCAAATTATGAGTAAATTCATGAATTGAATTAACAAATGATTAAAATGTTAATATATATTTAAGTTCATTTTCCAAACAAATTACATCTTTTCGTCACAAATTATTTTAAAAATTCGTCGGTTGACCGCATTTGCTGATTTCCTGAAATGCCTAACACCTTCTTTAGGGAATCACCGGAACGCTTACCCTTTCTCTGGTTTTAAATAAAGGTTTTTAAAATTATCTCTTAAATGGTTTTCTAATTTCCATAATAAGTTTTGTAGAGAGCAATTATCATTGATAAAATCTACCACAAACCATCAATCACGTTCAATCCTTTGTGAGCCAAGGTCTCACTTAATTGTCAATGTTAAATGTAAGTGTTTTTGTCTATATAAAAGCAGAGAATAAATTCTTCCAAGAGGTGTTATTGAAGCGTGCATAAGAAGCTGGGTGATGACTCTAATTCTCCTAAAGCTCACCCTCGAATTCTTAAATCTGCTTGTCGAATCTACAGGTGACCCCTCAGCTGGCATAAGTTCTTCATATTGTGGAAGGAAAGTTCCATCAAGAGAGTGTCTTCCTTTCCATCTTTAGCTGTTCCAAGGATATCAAGAAGGAAAATCAGAAGCACGTGGGAGAATGTAGCAACGTGTCTCCATCCATTCAAATCATCCCGGAAGAACTCCATCCTATTTGACCTGGAGAATAGTGCCAGCTAAAATTGTTGGTAGCATTTTTCAGGTCAGATAGGCTGAAGGTCTTCCAGGAAGATTTGAAGTGATAGAATTCCGTTGTTACATTTTCTCTCGCACTTCTTCTTTTCCTTGTCGATGTCCTTGGCACAGCTAAAGGTGGAAAAGAAGGTAGTTTTTTGATAGAACTTCTTTTCCACATTTTGAAGAACTTGTGCCAGCGAGAGGTCACCGGTGGATTTGACAAGCAGAGTTGAGAACTTGAGGGTTTAGCTTCAGGACAATTGGAGTCATTCTCCTGGTTTATGATGCACACTTCAATAAGTAATTTCTAATATAAAATTATAATTTCAAAAAGTAATTGTGTGTTGGAACTGAACCCAATTGGCACGCCTAAACGGAGCCCAAGATTCCTTTCCACATCAGGTGTGGACTGTTGGGTTTTGGGTCCACCAGTTAGTCCCACACCCCGGGGACCCTCGATTTTAACCCCGAAATTGCAGCACTTGTCCACCAATTGATGTTCTTACGTGCCCATTTCTATCGAGGGTTGAAAGGCCCAAATAGACTCCGCCAGTTACTAAGGCCCAATATTCCAACACCAACAACTTTAATGCCCCATTTGGTTACAAGCCAATATTACCTGGCTCGGCATGTAACCACTAATAGTTAATTGTAATTAAAGGTTAAATCAATATTCTTCTCTCTCGATGTGGGATTAGTTATAGAGTAATAAGTTGATGTCTTAGTGAGTTTTTCTTCTTTTCTAAATACACCTACTTTGTTCTTTATATTTTTAATTAGCTTCTATATAATCTGTATTAAGCTAATTATTCGCTAGGACTAGGACTAGAATTAATAATAATATTAAAGTATAAATAAAAAATAAAAAAAAACTTAAACAACCCTATAAAAGTGAGCAAATATGGAATTTTGATTATCATGTTATAGGTAAATATTGTTCGCACTATAAAATTCCTGCTAATAATATATGTTAGATGTAGTGAATCAAGAGTTCTTGTGTGTTCTAGTTCCTGTAAATGTAAAAAATAGTGTTGGTTACCTTCGCCTCCCCATTCTTTAAATATTTGTACAAAATATTCCTACTTTTTTTTAAAATGGCCTGTTTAGTTCCATTCCTTCAGAAGCATAAGTGTGTGTTTAGTTTCTTTTTAATATTCTCCTACCAATTTTAGTCACACAATTATTTTGCCAAATTAAACATCATTGTTCTTTTCCTACTGTCTTGGTTTGGTTAAGTTCCATTAATTTTGATGATTCTTGGTCCTTCATATTTAAAATCCTAAGTCGTACTGCTTTTTTTTTTGTTCCTTTTCTTTGAGTAGGATTACTAGTATATATATATATAGCATTATTAAATTTATTTGTTTGAATATGAATTCTGGAATATATTGTCCTTATATCAGTTTGGTCAATTTCCCCACTATATTAGCTTTAAATATGTGAATCATGAGTTAAGTTATAATTGTGATTTGTGCCGTTGTAACTAGCTACTCAAGTATAGTCAAATAATGACCACATTTGAATGGGTTTGGGGGGTAAATAAAATATATGCTTCCCTTCGAAGTTGAAAGTTCTTGTCGTTATGCATCCATAATAGAATCGGGTTCATATGCTTGTTCCTTCTACTTGTTAGCTAAAAACGGCTTCAAATTTTAAATGATATATTAATTGTATCCTCTTATCCCTGAGTTATATTGTGATATATTTAATCTAGTTAATTTGTTAATGTGTAGATGTTCTTAAGAGTTAATTATGCTCATCCCGCTTACTAATTTATTTATTTTTCTTTCTTTGAGTGCATAAAATACGACCGAGTCTTTGAACTCTATCTTCTGCATTGTGTGTTGGGCTGAAGGTCCAACATAGTATTATCTTCCGAGTCAACCCACAACTGACGAATAGGAAAGAGTAAATGGATCCGCAGCCTAACAGTGGGAGCAATAATAACCCAGGGTTACTAGAGTCAAAAGCATTTGTTTTATCTTTATTTCACCTCTCCATTTATTTTGTATATTTTGTGCGGCGCTAATATTTTTAAATACTAGATGAAAAGTAATGATAGTTTTGATTTCCATTTCCTCACATAGATAGTTTCTTCTTATGATGAAACGGTTTCTAAAGCAAAATTTTCTTATAATTTTTATCTTACGAAAGTAAAATTACCTGTTAACTTAAAGATATATATTTTTTATTGGAATAAATAAGTAGTGTCATTGATGGATTGAGGAGTTGAATGATACGTATAATTAAAAATCTCGAAAAATCGCATACATTTAGGGAGTTAATCCCTTTTCAATTAGCCAAATTATGAGTTAATTCATGAATTGAATTAACAAATGATTAAAATGTTAATATATATTTAAGTTCATTTTCCAAACAAATTACATCTTTTAGTCACAAATTATTTTAAAAATTCGTCGGTTGACCGCATTTGCTGATTTCCTGAAGTGCCTAACACCTTCTTTAGGGAATCACCGGAACGCTTACCCTTTCTCTGGTTTTAAATAAAGTTTTTTAAAATTATCTCTTAAATGGTTTTCTAATTTCCATAATAAGTTTTGTAGAGAGCAATTATCATTGATAAAATCTACCACAAACCATCAATCACATTCAATCCTTTGTGAGCCAAGGTCTCACTTAATTGTCAATGTTAAATGTAAGTGTTTTTGTCTATATAAAAGCAGAGAATATATTCTTCCAAGAGGTGTTATTGAAGCGTGCATAAGAAGCTGGGTCATGACTCTAATTCTCCTAAAGCTCACCCTCGAATTCTTAAATCTGCTTGTCGAATCTACAGGTGACCCCTCAGCTGGCATAAGTTCTTCAAATTGTGGAAGGAAAGTTCCATCAAGATAGTGTCTTCTTTTCCATCTTTAGCTGTTCCAAGGATATCAAGAAGGAAAACCAGAAGCATGAGGGAGAATGTAGCAACGTGTCTCCATCCATTCAAATCATCCCGGAAGAACTCCATCCTATTTGACCTGGAGAATAGTGCCAGCTAAAATTGTTGGTAGCATTTTTCAGGTCAGATAGGCTGAAGGTCTTCCAGGAAGATTTGAAGTGATAGAATTCCGTTGTTACATTTTCCCTCGCACTTCTTCTTTTCCTTGTCGATGTCCTTGGCACAGCTAATGGTGGAAAAGAAGGTAGTTTTTTTATAGAACTTCTTTTCCACATTTTGAAGAACTTGTGCCAGCGAGAGGTCACCGGTGGATTTGACAAGCAGAGTTGAGAACTTGAGGGTTTAGCTTCAGGACAATTGGAGTCATTCTCCATGTTTATGATGCACACTTCAATAAGTAATTTCTAATATAAAATTATAATTTCAAAAAGTAATTGTGTGTTGGAACTGAACCCTATCGGCACGCCTAAACGGAGCCCAAGATTCCTTTCCACATCAGGTGTGGACTGTTGGGTTTTGGGTCCACCAGTTAGTCCCACACCCCGGGGACCCTCGATTTTAACCCCGAAATTGCAGCACTTGTCCACCAATTGATGTTCTTACGTGCCCATTTCTATCGAGGGTTGAAAGGCCCAAATAGACTCCGCCAGTTACTAAGGCCCAATATTCCAACACCAACAACTTTAATGCCCCATTTGGTTACAAGCCAATATTACCTGGCTCGGCATGTAACCACTAATAGTTAATTGTAAATAAAGGCTAAATCAATATTCTCCTCTCTCGATGTGGGATTAGTTATAGAGTAATAAGTTGATGTCTTAGTGAGTTTTTCTTCTTTTCTAAATACACCTACTTTGTTCTTTATATTTTTAATTAGCTCCTATATAATCTGTATTAAGCTAATTATTCGCTAGGACTAGGACTAGAATTAATAATAATATTAAAGTATAAATAAAAAATTAAAAAAACTTAAACAACCCTATAAAAGTGAGCAAATATGGAATTTTGATTATCATGTTATAGGTAAATATTGTTCGCACTATAGAATTCCTGCTAATAATATATGTTAGATGTAGTGAATCAAGAGTTCTTGTGTGTTCTAGTTCCTGTAAATGTAAAAAATAGTGTTGGTTACCTTCGCCTCCCCATTCTTTAAATATTTGTACAAAATATTCCTACTTTTTTTTTAAATGGCCTGTTTAGTTCCATTCCTTCAGAAGCATAAGTGTGTGTTTAGTTTCTTTTTAATATTCTCCTACCGATTTTAGTCACACAGTTATTTCGCCAAATTAAACATCATTGTTCTTTTCCTACTGTCTTGGTTTGGTTAAGTTCCATTAATTTTGATGATTCTTGGTCCTTCATATTTAAAATCCTAAGTCGTACTGCTTTTTTTTTGTTCCTTTTCTTTGAGTAGGATTACTAGTATATATATATATATAGCTTTATTAAATTTATTTGTTTGAATATGAATTCTGGAATATATTGTCCTTATATCAGTTTGGTCAATTTCACCACTATATTAGCTTTAAATATGTGAATCATGAGTTAAGTTATAATTGTGATTTGTGTCGTTGTAACTAGCTACTCAAGTATAGTCAAATAATGACCACATTTGAATGGGTGTGGGGGGTAAATAAAATATATGCTTCCCTTCGAAGTTGAAAGTTCTTGTTGTTATGCATCCATAATACTTAGAATCGGGTTCATATGCTTGTTCCTTCTACTTGTTAGCTAAAAACGGCTTCAAATTTTAAATGATATATTAATTGTTTATCCTCTTATCCCTGAGTTATATTGTGATATATTTAATCTAGTTAATTTGTTAATGTGTAGATGTTCCTAAGAGTTAATTATGCTCATCCCGCTTACTAATTTATTTATTTTTCTTTCGTTGAGTGCATAAAATACGACCGAGTCTTTGAACTCTATCTTCTGCATTGTGTGTTGGGCTGAAGGTCCAACATAGTATTATCTTCCGAGTCAACCCACAACTGACGAATAGAAAAGAGTAAATGGATCCGCAGCCTAACAGTGGGAGCAATAATAACCCAGGGTTACTTGAGTCAAAAGCATTTGTTTTATCTTTATTTCACCGCTCTATTTATTTTGTGTATTTTGTGCGACGCTAATATTTTAAAATATTTTTAAATACTATGTTACACCCAGTAAATTGTTGACATGTAGATGGCCTATTCGCGTGTGTGTTAAGAGTTTTAGAATGCCATACATGCTAGAAAAAGGCCTGGGGAAAGATCGGACAAGCGCCAAGTCGGTGCGTCGCAAGGCAAAATTCGACTTATAAATCGCATTCCAGGAATGCGACTTATAGGTCCCCACTATATAAGCCCCCAACTTTGGTTTTAATGTTAAAATACTTATAATTTCGAGCGAAAACAGAGAGAAAATCGGAGATGAAGAGGAAAGAAGGTTTCTTGATAATTTCCATCCGATTACGCCATCAAACGCGGTCCAAACTTGAATTAATCTTAGATACCGAGGTATAAGTAGCAAGGAGCATTCCTACGGATTTAGTTTCATGAAATTCGGCCGGCAAATCATCGTGCTACCGAGCTAAGGTAAGTGGAATTGCTCCAAATTAGTGTCAATCTACTCCTAGCCTTAAAATGAGTATTTCTCCCTTCTGGACTTTCGAGAAATAGCGAGTTTTCGATCGTTTTTCGATAAGCCAAAGTTTGGGCTATATATATATCGAAAGTGATGTTTTCTTCCGGAATATTAGTGTATTTAGTTCTAATTGATATATATATATATATATATATATATATATGAATGCAGTTGGGGGAAATAGCAAAAGTACTGGCCGAACTACGCCAGTTAATCGAAAACTTCGAAGCGTAGGTATGTAAAGCTAATTTCCTTCGGCAAGTTAGTAATCCAGTACAATAAATAGCGTGAGGTGTAGAAAAAAGAATTCAAAAGTCGAGAATTGAGTCCAGTATGAGTTTAGCAAGCGTGTTTTGAATTTAGCAAGCATGTTTATAATGTTATGATATTTATATATATATATATATATATATATATATATATATATTCAGAATAAAAGTTAGCAAAGCAATATCAGACAGTCAGATAATATCTCAGTTACAGTATAGCCAGACAGCCAGATAATATCTCAGATACCGTATAGCCAGCAGTCAGATAACATCTCAGACACAATATAGTTCAGTATGAGAATCAGTATAATGTAGAAAAGAGTTCAGAATGAGAAATCAAAATACAGATAGTATTTTCAGTTTAAACATGCTTGCTATATGTGATTATTGTTTGTTGAGACCTGTTTGTGTTATGAGGGCACCCTTTGAGCATCCTCACCCCCCTTGGGTTGGTAACTGTGTCGACCCACCGTGAGGGTGGGGAAACGTCACTCCAAGGAGTGGCATGCCGTCTACAGTAGGACGACGATGGGATGGAGCATTCCCCATATCAGACTGATCAGCATAATAGTATAGCTTACCCTGTTGTGCGTTGCACCCAGGGGACAGATTACAGATACAGACACAGTTACAATTTACAGATAACAGTACAGGAGTCCTCTGGGCTCAGACACAGTTATTTATATTAGAGTCCATAGCCCGAGCTAGAGACCCAGGGGGCTGGTAGAGGTGCTGGTAGTTAGTAGACGAGTGGAGTGATTTATTTTTGGATGGTTTTGACTTGGGTAGGGGTATATAGATTGTTTGTTGGTTGGCACCTTACGGCTTATGGGGGCTGGTATTGGTCCTTGCTTGTTATATATATGTATATATATGTTATTTATTAGCTAATAGACAGAAGATCGTCACGTCGACAGGTATGCTCCTGCCTTATTCTCAGTACAGAAAAACCTGTTTCAGATTCTATCAGTTCAAACAGTTTCAGATATCTTCTACTATTCAGAGTTTCTAGTTATGTTGTTTATATTCAGTTATGATCAGTTTGCTTTGCATACTCAGTACCAGTGGTACTGACGCCTGTTTGGGTGCTGCATTACTTGCCTGCAGGTACTCATAGACGAGGAGCCGATCCCTCGTGATTCCAGCCAGCTCATAGAGTCATCAGCTCCTGTCATCCGGAGCTTGATATTCAGAGATGTAGTTCATTTTCTTTTGTTGTATAATACGTGTAGGTCGGGGCCCTGTCCCGACCATCTTATCAGTATTCTTAGAGGCTTGCAGATTGTGTATATATATCTCCCTGTGGTTAGTTGTGCCGGTCGTGTGGGGCCGTGCGTTTGTTTAGCTGTTTAGTGTTGTTGATTGCGTTGTCCGTGTGGGGCCGTATTCAGATAGTAGTGGTGACCTTGCCGGTCACGTAGATGTTCAGATTCATTATATTGAGTTAGAGATAACTAGACAGCATGGTGACCTTGTCGGCTCGCATAGGTTTCCCTATATGAGAATGATTCTGGTTAGCTGATGTTACAGTACAGGTGGCTTTAGGCCCAGTCGGCCGGAGGCTATATTTACAGCCGTTATATAGCCCGTTGATTCCATGAATCTGAGTTAGAGCTAGCCAGACACCAGATGTGCTTAGGCACAGTAGTCTAGCAGTCCAAGTCCTAATAGGGCACCAGATGCCAGTCATATCCCCCAAGGCGGGGCGTGATATACTAGATGAAAAGTAATGACAGTTTTGAGTTTCATTTCCTCACATAGATAGTTTCTTCTTATGATGAAACGCTTTCTAAAGCAAAATTTTTTATAATTTTTATCTTATGAAAGTAAAATTACCTGTTAACTTAAAGATATTTATTTTTTTTTTGGAATAAATAAGTAGTGTCATTGATGGATTGAGGAGTTGAATGATACGTATAATTAAAAATCTCAATAAATCATATACATTTAGGGAGTTAATCCCTTTTCAATTAGCCAAATTATGAGTTAATTCATGAATTGAATTAAAAAATGATTAAAATGCTAATATATTTAAGTTCATTTTCCAAATAAATTACATGTTTTAGTCACAAATTATTTTAAAAATTCGTCGGTTAACCGCATTTGCGGATTTCCTGAAGTGGCTAACACCTTCTTTAAGGAATCACCGGAACGCTTACCCTTTCTCTGGTTTTAAATAAAGGTTTTTAAAATTATCTCTTAAATGGTTTTCTAATTTCCATAATAATTAGGTTGCGACTCAATTTTTAAAATTAAATTTGCCAATTTATGGAACGTTTCCGGATATGAATTCGAAAACGAGTCGTAACAATTATATTAATTTCATATCATATGCTCTCAAAATAAATGACAATTTTAGAAATTATACTTATGTATCTTATCTCAAAATGATTGATATAATTTATTGCTTTTCTTTGTTAAATTCCTAGAGTTTTGAAAACACAAGTTTTTAAAGAATTTTACTGTAGAAATCTTAAGAAAATAATTGAGGAGGATCAAAACTAAATGTATATTTGTAATTGCTCCTTTTTAACTAAATATGTATATAATTTTAAGGAAACAAAATAAACTAAGAATATTTTTCATTTAACCATTTATTAGATAAAAGATGATTTTTTGAAAAAATATGACTGCATTAATAATGTTATTTTTATTAATTAAGCAAAGAATTAGTTTGTTTTTTTTTTGTTTCATTGGACACTAAAAATGTCAAGTCAATTTAAGAATTTTGCTTCGAGTCTAGCGATTGAGAGACTCATATTTGGGCTTTTTAAAAAATCATATTATTAATCTCTTTACGCAAAGAGAAATTTTATAAATAAACTAATTACTAAATACTAATGAATTTCTGGCTTATGCATATTCCTTCTTACACAGAAAGTGAAATAAAAAGATATAGTCTTAATCCTCTTGACTATTTTTCTCTTGTCTTCAGAACATCTTGAGTTTCTTTCTTTCCATATCACCAACCACATATAAGGAGGAATTTTATGCCACTAGCTATTTCTTCATTTTTTTCAACTCTTACCTATACAAACAACTCAAAAAAATCTCATATATTCCCAGGCATGGAGCCTCTGATTCTAGCTCAGTTGAGAAACAACTGATATAGTTGATCAGTAATAGGTCAATGCAAAAAAGGGTGCTTAATTCTTTCTATCTTTGTTTTTCTTTATTTCGATGTCATTATGGGTATGGATTGGTTAGTGTCGTGTTGTGCCAACGTAGAATTCTGGACCAAGACGGTCCGATTCCACTTTCCAAGGGAGGCAGTACGAGAGTGGAGGGGCCGCACAACTACGCCATAAGGTAGCTTTATTTCCTACCTTCAGGCGAGGAAGTTGATAGCTAGGGATGCATTTACCACCTAATCAGAGTCTAAGATGTTCGGGTTGAGCCTCCAACTCTCCAGTCTGTTCCAGTGGTTAATGAATTCCCTGACGTATTCCTAGACGAGCTACCTGGTATTCCCCCAGAAAGAGAAATAGATTTTGCAATTAATTTGCTACCAGGTACTCAACCCATATCAATTCCTCCGTATCGTATGGCTCCTGCTGAACTCAGAGAATTAAAGGAGCAGCTGAAAGATCTGTTATATAAGGGCTTTATTAGGCCGAGTACTTCACCTTGGGGTGCGCCAGTTCTATTTGTGAGGAAGAAGGATGGCTCACTCTGCATGTGTATAGACTACGGGCAGTTGAATAAGGTTACAGTCAAGAATAAGCATCCGCTTCCCAGAATAGATGATTTGTTTGATTAGCTACAGGGGGCCAGATATTTCTCCAAGATTGACTTACGATCCGGATACCATCAGGTTCAAGTTAGTGAAAGGGACATTCCGAAGACTGCCCTCAGGACCAGATATGGCCATTTTGAATTCCTGGTCATGTCCTTTGGGCTGACGAATGCCCCAGCAGTATTTATGGACCTGATGAACATCATCTTCAGACCGTACCTGGCCCTGTTCGTGATAGTGTTTATCGACGATATTCTGGTATATTCTCACTCTGAGGCAGACCACCAGGATCATTTGTGAACGGTCCTCCAGATTCTCAGGGACCGTCATTTGTATGCCAAGTTCTCTAAATGTGAATTTTGGTTGAACTCAGTAGCTTTCTTGGGGCATATTATGTCGGATGCTGGTATACAGGTAGACATGCAGAAAATAGAAGCAGTAAAAACATGGCCTAGACCTACCACTCCGATCGAAGTCCGTAGTTTTTTTGGATTAGCAGGGTACTACAGAAGATTTTTTGGGGGATTCTCCATCATAGAGGCGCCTTTGACCAAGCTGACACAAAAAACAGTAAAGTTTCAGTGGACAGAGGCATGTGAGCAGAGTTTCCAGGAATTGAAAGACAGATTGACCTCCGCCCCAGTATTAGCATTGCCAGAAGGTAAAGAAGGTTATGCAGTTTATTGTGACGCTTCAGGTATTGGGTTAGGATGTGTGTTGATGCAGCATGGTAAGGTAATTGCTTATGCTTCCAGACAGCTGAGGAAACATGAAAAGAATTATCCTACCCACGACCTGGAACTAGTCGCAGTGATCCACGCTCTAAAGATATGAAGACATTACTTGTATGACATCTATGTGGATATTTTCACTAATCATAAGAGCCTACAATATATCTTTACTCAGAGAGAGTTGAATTTGCGGCAGCGTCGCTGGTTGGAATTGCTGAAAGATTATGATGTAAGTATTCTGTATCACTCAGGAAGAGTCAACGTAGTAGCAGATGCCCTAAGCTACAAATCTATGGGGAGTTTGGTGTACTTGCAACCCGAGCAACGGGAGTTGGCCAGAGAAATACACCAGTTAGCTAGTTTAGCCGTTCGTGTAGCAGAAATAGAGGACAACAGAGCGGTAATTCAGAACACCGCAGTGTCGTCATTAGTTGTGGAGGTAAAGGAATGGCAGTATGAGGATCCTGACCTAGTTCAGCTTAAAGACCGAGTTCAGCAAGGAAAAGCACCGGATTTTCAGGTAACTGAGGATGAAGTGTTGCGATGTAAAGGCCGCCTTTGTGTTCCAGATATTTCAGGGCTTCGCCAGCAGATTATGAGCGAAGTACATTACGCCTGCTATTCTGTCCACCCAGGCGCGATGAAAATGTACCACGATATTAAAGAAATCTACTGGTGGCCAGTTATGAAGAGGGAAATAGCAGAATTCGTAGCTCAGTATCCTAACTGGCAGCAAGTAAAAGCGGAACACCAGAAACCAGGCGGATTGACTCAAGACATAGCTGTGCCTCTTTGGAAGTGGGAAGCAGTAAATATGGATTTTGTAGCAGGATTACCCCGTACCAGACATAGAAATGACTCGATTTGGGTAATTGTTGACAGACTGACAAAATCATCCCATTTTCTGCCAGTAAGGGCTACTTTCTCCGCCGAAGATTATGCTGAGTTGTATATCAGAGAAGTAGTCAGACTGCACGGTGTTCTAGTATCCATTGTCTCTGACAGAGGGGCGCAATTTACAGCTAAATTTTGGCAATCATTTCAGAAAGGCCTGGGAACACAGATTAATATGAGCACACCATTCCACTATCAGACAGATGGGCAGGCAGAACGCACTATTCAGACGCTCGAGGATATGTTACGAGGGTGTGTATTGGACTTTGGAGGTAGTTGGGATGAGCACCTACCACTTATTGAGTTTGCTTATAACAATAGCTATCACTCAGCTATCTAGATGGCGCCCTATGAGGCTGTGTATGGGCGAAAATGCAGATCGCCAGTTGGCTGGTTTGAAGTAGGAGAGTCAGCGCTGATTGGGCCGGATATTATTCATCAGTCAGAAGAAAAGGTAAAGCTTATCAGAGAACGCCTACTGACTGCTCAAAGCTGCCAGAAATCGTATGCTGATGAGCGGCGCAGAAACATGGAATTTAACGTGAATGACTGGGTGTTTTTGAAAGTTTCTCCAATGAAAGGGGTGATGAGATTCGGCAAAAAAGGTAAGCTCAGCCCGAGATTTGTTGGGCCCGATCAGATTCGTCGAAGAATAGGCCAAGTGGCATGCGAGTTGAACTTACCTCCAGAATTAGAGTTTGTTCATCCAGTTTCCACGTGTCTATGTTAAGGAAGTATATAGGAGACCCCTCCAGAGTTGTTCCAGTTCAGGATGTCCAGGTTATGGAAGTGCTGGCTTATGAAGAGGTTCCAGTAGCCATACTAGACAGGCAAATTCGCAGGTTGAGAACTAAAGACATTGCTTCTGCCAAAGTATTATGGAGTAATAGGAACCGAGAGGAGTTGACTTGGGAAGCAGAGGAAGATATGAAAGTTAGATATCCTCAATTTTTCCACACTTAATCAGCTAGAGGTACGTTAGTATTGTTGTTTTATGAATTGCCTTATATTATGTGAATAAATGAAATAGTTGGCTTTTGTGATGAATACTAGTGTTGCGTGGAGTACCTGTATTGGACTTTTCTGTGTTTCAGGATTTTTGAGATAGTCCATATTACAGGGGAAACTATGCCGAAATCTTTCTAGAATAAGTCAAGTAAGTTGAAATTCTTGCAAGTAGAAGTTTACGTTCGAGGACAAATGTTCTTAAGGGTGGGAGGATGTTACACCCCGTAAACTTTTGACATGTAGATGGCCTATTCGTATGTTGGTTAAGAGTTTTAGAATGCCATACATGCTAGAAAAAGGCCCAGCGAAAGACCGGACAAGCGCCAAGTCGGAGAGTCGCAAGAGGGAGCCAGGCAAAACCCCTCCGCGATGGCAATGTGTCACGGAGAGGGGGGGCCTCCACGATGACTGGCATGTCACAGAGGCCCTATTAAGGCCCCAAGTATAAAAGGCCTCCCACTTCGGTTTTTAACCATTTATCTCCTTTTAATTTTCAGAAACGGACAGAGAATAGAGGGTACGAGAGAATTCAATAAAATTTCATCCATTTACTCTATTAAACGTGGTCCAAACTCGAATTAATCGTGGGTAGTGAAGTATTAAGCTACCGGGAGCATTCCTGCGGAGTTAGTTTCGTGAAATTAGGCCGACGAATCGTCGTCCTACCGAGCTAAGGTAAGTGGAATTGCTCCAAATTAGTGTAAATATACTCCTAGCCCTAAAGTGATTATCTCTCCCTTCTGGACTTCCGAGAAATAGCGAGTTTTCGACTGTTTTTCGATAAGTCAAAGTTTGGGCTATATACATATTCAAAGTAGTATTTTCTTCCAGAATATTGATTTATCTTTATTTCACAGCTCTATTTATTTATTTATTTATTTTGTGTATTTTGTGCGACGCTAATATTTTAAAATATTTTTAAATACTAGATGAAAAGTAATGACAGTTTTGATTTCCATTCCCTCACATAGATAGTTTCTTCTTATGATGAAACGATTTCTAAAGCAAAATTTCTTATAATTTTTATCTTACAAAAGTAAAATTACTTGCTAAATTAAAGATATTTACTTTTTTTGGAATATATAAGTAGTGTCATTGATGGATTGAGAAGTTGAATAATTCAAAATCTCGATAAATCGTATACATTTAGAGAGTTAATCCCTTTTCAATTAGCCAAATTATGAGTTAATTCATGAATTGAATTAACAAATGATTAAAATGCTAATATATTTATGTTCGTTTTTCCAAACAAATTACATCTTTTAGTCACAAATTGTTTTAAAAATTCATCGGTTAATCGCATTTGCGGATTTCCTGAAGTGCCTAACACCTTCTTTAAGGAATCACCGGAACGCTTACCCTTTCTCTGGTTTTAAATGAAGGTTTTTAAAATTATCTCTTAAATGGTTTTCTAATTTTCATAATAATTAGGTTGCGACTCAATTTTTAAAATAAAATTTTCCAAGTTATGGAACGTTTTCGGACACGAATTCGAAAACGAGTCGTAACTATTATATTAATTTCATATCATATGCTCTCAAGATAAATGACAATTTTAGAAATTATACTTATTTATCTTATCTCAAAATGATTGATATAATTTATTGCTTTTCTTTGTTAAACTCCTAAAGTTTTGAAAACACGAGTTTTTAAAGAATTTTACCGTAGAAATCTTAAGAAAATAATTGAGGAGGATCAAAACTAAATGTATATTTGCAATTGCTCCTTTTTAACTAAAGATGTATAGAATTTTAAGGAAACAAAATAAACTAAGAATATTTTTCATTTAACCATTTATTAGATAAAAGATGATGTTTTGAAAAAATATGACTGCATTAATAATGTTATTTTTATTAATTAAGCAAAGAATTAATTTTTTTTTGTGTTTCATTGGACACTACAAATGTCAAGTCAATTTAAGAATTTTTCTTCGAGACTAGCGATCGAGAGACTCATATTTGGGTTTTTTAAAAAAATCATATTATTAATCTCTTTACGCAAAGAAAATTTTTATAAATAAACTAATTACTTAATTTTCTTGTCATGGATCTAGAAACACTTCGTTATGCCCTGTGTCATCCAAACCCTTCAAATACCCCAATGAGAATCTTAAGAATAAATACTGAGAGTCAAAAATTGAAAACAATTACATTCTATGAGAAAATATTTTAAAATGAAATAATACTTATATTGACACAAATAAATAACAATTATTAGAAAACAATGATAAATTGAAAGTTGTATACTTGACAGGTGTACATAAAAAGAATAATGATACTTTAATATTTTAGAAAGAGGCAACAACCAACGAAATTCTAATGAAAAAATTTATATGTGAAATTTTTCTGTTTAATATATATAGATGTGAGTGTATATTAAAAAATTTTATTTTTTTTATCTCGGTTAAATATACAAAGACATATATTTCATCTATCTGCTAATATTTTTATGATCGTGCAAAATGCGCATATGTTCACTAATAAATTAATAAAATAAAATCACAATAGTATCAATACTTGTTAAATCGTGATCTACTATTGGTGGTGGAGCAAAGCTCAACTATATTATCAATAGTTAGATATGTTCTCATGATGTAGATGTTAGTTCGTTTTCATACTTTGTAGATATGGGTAGCAGAAAATTTATGAAAATTTCTGCCTTCTATACAAAATGATGCTCTTGAAATGTGTTTTGTGAACGTTATACATGTGAGATATCACATGAATTTCCTTTTTCTTAAACGCTAATAATAATTTTCATAAACGACAAAAAAGTAGTGCTGGAATTTGCTGTACAAGTGAGCATAAAAACGTGCTTTGAACGTTATACATGTGATATTTCACATGTATTTATTTTTTTGTTGAACGGTAAAAATTATATTCGTAAATGACACAAAAGTAGGTGTTGAATTTTTTGTAGAAGTCGCAAAAAAACAAAAGTGTAGCGCTCTCTAATCTTAGAGGAGCTCTATAAATACTAATAAATTTCTGGCTTATGCATATTCCTTTTTACATAGAAAGTAAAATAACAATATATAGTCTTAATCCTCTTGACTGTTTTTCTTGTCTTCAGAACATCTTGAGTTCCTTTCTTTTCATATCACCAACTACATACAAGGAAGAATTGTATGCCATCAGCTATTTCTTATTTTGTTCCAACTCTTGCATATACCAACAACTCAAAAAATCCCATATATTCCCAGGCATGAGCCTTTGATTCTGGCAAAGTTGAGAAACAACTGACATAGCTGGTCAGTAATAGGCAATGCAAAAAAGGGTGATTAGTATTTTCTGTTTGACAGCCATATAAATAGTATCTCTGATGTATAGACAATGTATCTCACATGATATATACCCATCCATTTCTAATCTTTCTATCTTTGTTCTTTTCTATTTCCCTTTACCCATACCTCTTTTTGTTGCCTCTTCTGTTAGTCTCCGTCAGAAAACATGTTTCAAGTAGTAAATAGGTTGCACAAAACTATCCAATGTGTAACCATTCATGTTTTAACTCTTGCTATCTTTGTTCTTTTCTATTTTCTTTTCCCACTACCACTATCTCTCCATATTGCATCTCTTGTTGGTCTGCATTAAAGGAATCTCTTTTTTGAAAGGTTGTGTTTTCTTCAAAAGGATGTTGTTGAAACATGTGTTTGAATGTTATATGCAATGTATCTCATATGATATACACCCATCCCGTTTAAATTCTTATTATCTTTATTTTTCTTTATTTCCTTTTACCAATGATACAATACCTCTCTAGTCACATATCCTGCTAGTCTACGTTAGAAAACATGTTTTCAGTAGTACATAAGATGTATCACATACAAATATGAACTCATTCATTTTTCATCTCAATCTCTATTTTCTCCTCTTTATATTCGGTTGCTCACTATTTCACCACTTATCACGATTATAAATAGGCTCGTCAATTAATTTGACTTATTTCCATCTTTGCACCTCTTGATAGTCCATTCCCCAACGTGATACTAGTTTTTTCAGAAAAAAGTTATCATCAAAGTCCATCACCAATTACATTGATAAAATCTACCACAAAGCATCAATCAAATTCAATCCTTTGTGAGCCAAGGTCTCACTTAATTGTTAATCTTAAATGTAAGTGCTTTTGTCCATATAAAAGTAGAGAATATATTCTTCCCAAAGGAGTTATTGAAGTGTGCATAAGAATCTGGGTGATGACTCTAATTCTCCTAAAGCTCACCCTCGGATTTCCAAATCCGCTTTTTCAATCTACACGTGATCCTTCAGCTGGCATAAGTTCTTCAAAATGTGAAAGGGAAGTTCCATCAAGAGAGTGACTTCCTTTCCATCTTTAGTTGTTCCAAGAATATCAAGAAGGAAAACTAGAAGTGTGAGGGAAAATGTAGCAACGTGTCTTTATTCATTCAAATCATTCTGGAAGAACTTCATCCTACTAGACCTGGAGAATGGTGCCAACTAAAATTATTGATAGCATTTTTCAGGTCTGATAGGCTGAAGTTCTTCCGGGATGATTTGAATGGATAAAGACACATTGCTACATTTTCCTCACGTTTCTGATTTTCCTTCTGACATCCTTGGCACAACTAAAGGTGGAAAAGAAGGCAGTGTTTTGATAGAACTTCTTTTTCACATTTTGAAGAACTTATGCCAGTGAGAAGTCACCGATGGATTTGACAAGCAACGTTGAGAACTTGAGGGTTTAGCTTTAGGATAATTGGAGTCATTCTCCTGGTTTCTGATGCACACTTCAATAACTCCTCTAGAAGAAGAATCAGCATGTTTCTCCTTTTCCATCTCAAGAAATCTGATAATCCATCAGAGGCAAAAAAAGAAGAAAAAACAAGTCACACACAATCTCTTTGAAATATAGTTGATGTCACCTTGAGCAGAATCCATGGAAGAGAGATTCTTTTGTCCAGCAACAACAACTTTGTTTTCAGAGGTATTTACTGCACCCATATTCATTCTCTTAGCAGATTTACTGTAAAATATTAACCAATAGTTCTAAAATTTATCCATCGAATCACAAAGTAATAGACTAACTCTTTCCTCTTATGCTTTCTGTGGTCTTGCATCAACGAAAGTACAACTAATCCCAAAACCAAGAGTTCAAAGTGATGGCGGGCAGGTGGTGAATGCTTGACACTAGATGCAGGAAGTCCAGATTTAAAGCATATATTCTAGGAAAGGCAATAAGATAGCATATGACTAGCAAAGCATGGAAGCAATTTGAAAGTTTTTGAAAGCTTAATGTTGTATGATGTACTCCTGGTTTTTGTTTTATCATCTTACGGAAATGGAAGCATACTTGTATCCCAGACAATATTTATGAACTTTAACAATAATGATATTAGTTACTTTTCCTATAAAGGATTCCTATATCTGAGTAAAACATGCACAGCGGAAGCTTTGAAATAATAATATAAAAGCATTTACGAAAAAAATAAAACTGGAACACAAAGTTTAGAATTCTGGAGTCTAAAATTAATTATGTGTCTGAAATCCATCTAGCTGATGAGTTGCTGGGACAAGCTCCCAGCTAACTCTAAGTCTAATTAAACATAATATAATGACTAAAAGAAATGAATAATGCCCTCGAAGGATGAGGACTCACACTTCTTCTGTTGAGAAGGAGGGTCCAAACTGCGACGACTAACGGTGCTGAGTCTGAGAACCTACGACTGTATCATGAAATATTACAACATAAAAGTATGCATCAGTACTTTGAATGTACTAAGTAAGTGATAGAAAACATAACTGAATATAAATGACTGAGCTGAAATGACATGAAATGACCAACTAATATACTGAACTGAACCACTGAAGTAAACTGAGATGATCAAGATGACCCTGTCTGGTGGTCAAAGATATGCCCTAAGTCTGAAAGTTCTGAGTCTGAGATACTGTATTGAACTGACCTAAACTGATAGAGATGGAACTGAACTGAGCTGCTTATTCTAAAACTGGACTGGACTGGACTGACTAGTGGGAGAGTCTGTAACCGACATATAACCACGTGAGCTAGACGTGGATTCCGATTTATACACCCCACCTGTAGGACACAATATACCTTGCTAGGGTATAAAGGCATGAATTGGGTGATCACAAGAGTCTGGGGCCAATCAGGCCAAATAATACTGTAACCTACGCTGGCAACGTAGTTCATGGAACCTGGGTGTGCTGGAACCCCAGTCCGCTCTGTGCTAAGTCCTACTCCCACTGAACAACCCAGTTTGAATTAATAAGTTGATAGCTCGAAATTGGGGTCCAAGACTAGTCAGGGATATATAACTTAAAGTACCCTGAGAGTTTTAACGAACTAGATTCTGAAACTGGGTTCTAGACTGGTTAGAGCTGCTTATCTGAAAGCGTCGTAACCGTTTAAGAACCAACTGTAATCAGAACTAGGGTCCTAAGGATAGTCAAAACTATATATCTAAAATGTCATGACCACGTAATGGACCAATAAACTAGATTCTGAATCTGATTCTGATAATTGGGAGGCACCACTGACACCTCAGAGAAAAGACTGAAGTCAAACTGATTAGTTGAAAAATTATGAACAGTTCTGAGGAGATTCTACGTTCTAACTGAACTGAACTACTAAGCAGCTAACATAGAACTCAACTCATTCCATCAACACAGGAAATCTACAATATGGAAAAAATTTCAAGAATTAAGGAAATCTCATCCAACAAACAGTGTTATAGCTTTCTTATTCGTGCCAGGGCTAAAGTCTTTCTTATCAAGGGAGTAATTGCTCAACATCAAGACAATAAAGAATACTATAAAATCAGCCCAAATCACACTTCACAAACCAGACAGAATTTAATACGTAAATACGTTTCATTCGAAAATTTAGGGCTTAAATTCACTTTTGCAGGAACATCAACAATTTAGTTAAAAACTGATGGAGATCATATCAATAATAAGCATAGATATCATTCTATCTGAATCAACGAAAACAAACAGGTAATCTCTTTGTATTCGCAAGCTTAGGGCTAAAACTAATAGAGAAACTATAAGAGGGTTTTGGGGGACATAAGGGAAGAACTATCTCCTTGTTGAATTCCCACATACCTAGCTGAAAATTTCCCCGAAGAAGAAAATTCAAACTACTGTAATAGAGGAAAATCCTAAGCTTGCTTGAAAGTTCTTGAGAGACTCTTCGATGATTTTTCTGAGGATGAACGTTGGGAATGAGGGAAGAGGCCGTTCATTCCCACTAATAGGTCTGAAATTATGTCTAAAACGACATAGTTTAAAGTTTAGGAGAGTAGGAATTTACTACAAAACAGAAAATCGCAGGAAAAAACTGTCAGGTATTCTTAACAGGTTACCTAACGGGTCGTGATCAGTGATCACGATTCGTGGTCACAATCTTTGAGTATACTGCCTGGAAAATCCTAAAGGCCACCACGAGGGACCTAAAGACTCGTGGTGAGTGACCACGACTCGTGGTGAGTGACCACAACTCGTGGTCACCTATCGTGGACCACACTGCTCAAAAGTCTGTGGCTCCCCACCGGTGACACCATGACTCGTGGTGTCCCATAACGAGTCGTGGTGAGGACTCGTGGGGTACACTGCTTAACTCTCCGAAAAATCTCCTCTAACTGATCACGGCTCACCTCACGACTCGTGGTGACTGACCACGAATCGTGGGGTCCTTCATCAAGTGCACTGCCCCAACTCTTTAATTCCCTGACTCCGGCCTAACAACGAGTCACCTAACGGGTCGTGGTGGAGGACCACGACTCATGGTGACACTCGTTAGGTACACTGACACCACCTTTCCATTTCTCAATCCCCCTTCCCACGACTGACCTGACGAGTTGTTAGGTCTCATAATGACTCGTTAGGTGAGTCATTCTGAGGCATTTTCTGTAGTTTTTTCAGATTTTCTGATTTCAATCTCGGATCTAGTTTTTAAATTTCTGGGATATTACAGTAACAAAAAGAGGTGTGACTTCTAAATTGATATTAGAACACGAACAATCCAAGAACAACGGAGGAACTAATTAATGAATAGAAGCAACTAAGTTTGTAGAGTGCAAATACTATGGTACTAATGATGAATTCAGTGAGTAGTGTACGTATGTAGATTTATATAGAGGGCTTAAGAGACTCTTTCATACTACAATGGTCTGAAATAGGAGAATCACCCGTGTTCCCGTAATCCTTTAGTTACTAGGACTAGCACTAGAATTAATAATAATAATAAAAAAATAATAATAATAATAATAATAAAAAAGTATAAATATAAAATTGAATGTAAAAGGTAGTGCTGGAACCTTTATACTGTAACAAAATTGACTTTATTCTGCAATTGCTACCTATGAATGAATGCATAGTAATTACATCAATTTTGAAAAATTTTAGGGGGAAAAAGGTTTCTAATATGAAATTATAATGAGAAAATTACATAGAATATTACTATAAGACTTTTAATTACAAGTTATACCAACACTTTGGTTTATTTATTAAAGTAACAATTAATTTATAAATATATTAATATTGTGGGTATATGGTAGTTATTTTTACTACCATGTAATATGATTTAAAAAATTAATTTTTTTTTTGTAGCATAAATATTAACTGCACATCACATCAAATTGGGAGTGTATTTTTCTCTCTCCTAATATGGTTAAAAAATTATTTTTTATTTTTTATAGCATAGATATTTATGAAAAATATTTACTACACACTAAATTAAATTAGAATGTGATTTTTCTCTCTCCTGATATAATTAAAAAAAAATTCTTTTTTACAGCATAGATATTTATTGAAAATATTTACTTCACATCAAATCAAATTAGAAGTGTGATTTTTCTCTCTCCTAATACAGTTAAAAAATATTTTTCTTTTTTTATAGCATAAATATTTATAATATTTACTGCACATCAAATAAAAATAAGGAGTGTGATTTTTCTCTCTCCTAAACTAATTGTTTCCTACTACAATATTTATCTCAATCAGGACTGTAACTCTTCTTCATTAACTTCTAAACTTTTATCTAACAAAGAATTCGTCTTCTCCAAATCATCAACTTCTAAACGTTCATCTAACAAAGAGCCCATCTTCTCCTAAGTTTCTTATTCAATGAAATTCAATTCTATTCATTTATTTTATATCTTATGTTGATTTATTTTTTGTTTTTCTTTGAGTTTTTATATAATGCATTATTGTTATCAAAATTAGTAGTTCAAATGTTTGCAAAATGGTTAGAAATTGGTAATACATTATTTTTTTTAAAAAAATAAATTTTATTTTGTATTTTGTTTATTGATTTATTGGTTGACAAGTTGATTACATATTGGTATAGATTAAGGTTAAAAGTTTGATTTTCAAGTTGTTTACTGTCATATTTGTTATTTGTATTATAGTTAAGATTTATAAATGTTTAGAAATTAGTTCTAAATATTCTTATACATATTTTTTAAACTTTTTTTGTCTTATTCTGATATTGTTGGTATATTTTTGGGTTTATATAATGTTGATTTATATTGATAAGTTGATTTGAAGTATCTAGACATTCAATACCAATTACTAAACATTTACAAATCTCAACTATAACACAAATAACAAATACTGCAGTAAATAACTTGAAAACTGTTATAAATATATTTTCTATTTATGGTGAATGTCTATTTCTTACAGTTTAGTTTTCCCCTATAAATAAAGGAGTTCTCCATTCATTGTAATGAATCCCTTATGATCCCTTTAACTCCTCAAGAGGATCCCATCAAGAGAAATAAGAACTTCTCTCTTTCTCTATAATATTCTTGTCCTTTCTTTATTATTTCATAACACGTCATCAGCACGAGTCTCTTCCTTGATCACTCACTTTGAAAGATTTGAGGTAAGAAAGATTTTAAAAAAAATTTTGAAAGATGTATTACTTAACCACATGAATGATATTCCTTTGGTGATATTGTTGCTCTGCGACTCTACAAAATATTGCAAATCAATTGCCAGATATATTTGCTAACTCTATTTTATAATTCAGTTGCAAATGCTCCAACGAAAGGTCCTTGAAGGACAGAGTCTATGAGACGTCTGAAGCGTGATAGACCAAATGGTTCCAAATATAGAACTCCTTGAAGAAGGAGAGGAGAAAATAAATAAGATGGTCATAATGATGAGGCAAGTGCTTTAAGAAAGCATCACTACATAACAGTTCATAAAACCTTGGCAAAGGTTCAGGTACCTGAAAATGATGAAAAATGAAGAGATCTCAATGAGTTATGTTGCATTGGAACTAATATCAAAATGATCGTCGACGATATCTTTGATACAATATAGCACGCAATATTGTAAAAGATTGTGAGGATATGAATTCTACGTCTATTAAAGCATGTTGATGTAGAAATATTTATCAAGTGAAATGATGCGTATTGATAAGTGTAAAACTTATTGGACCTGTAGTCCAGACACCAAAAGATGTCAAGTATTTAAATACTAATGAAAGCTATCACTTGATAAAATTTATATGAAAATTCTCGAAGGATTTAAAATGCCTGAAACATATCGTTCAAAGTCTCGGAAAATGTATTCAATTAGATTGCAAAGATCATTGTATGGTTTGAAGTAATCTGGACGCATGTGGTATAACCGTCTTAGTGAATATTTATCTAAGAAAGGTTATATAAATGATGAAATTTGCCCATGTGTTTTTATAAAGAAAACATCAGCGTTTGTCATACTTGCTGTTTATGTAGATGACATAAACCTTATTGGAACTCCAATAAAACTTCAAAAGGCAATTGATTATTTAAAGAAGGAATTTGAGATTAAAGACCTTGGAAAGATAAAATTATGTCTTGGTCTGCAAATTGAGCATTTGAAAAATGGTGTTTTATTCATCAATCTACCTATACAGAAAAAATGTTGAAAAGATTTTATGTGGATGGTGCACATCCATTAAGTACTCTGATGGTTGTTCGATCACTTGATGTGAATAAGGATCCATTCCGACCTCAAGAAAGGAATGAGGAAATTCTTGGTACTGAAGTACCATATCTTAGTGTAATTGGTGCACTAATATCTTGCTACCACTACAAGACCTGATATAGCCTTCGGTTAATTTGTTAGCAAGGTATAGTTCTGCTCCTACTAGGAGGCATTGGAATGGGATAAAACACATAATGCGGTATCTAAAAGGGACTACCTATATGGGCTTATTTTATTATAACAATTGCAGTCCCGATCTTGTTGGTTATGCTGATGTTGGGTATTTATCTGACCCACGCAAAGCTCGATCTCAAACTAACTATGTGTTCATATGTGGAGGTACTGTCATATCTTGGAGATCTACAAAGCAGTCTCTCGTAGCTATTTCATCAAATCATGTTGAGATAATAACTTTTCATGAAGCAAACCGAGAATGTGTGTGGTTGAGGTCCATGATACATCTCATTAGATAAAAATGTGGTTTGAAATGTGAAAAAGTACCCACAATTTTGTATGAAAATAATGCAGCATGCATAGCACAACTAAATGGAGGATTCATAAAAGGAGATAGAACGAAGAAATCTCGCCAAAGTTTTTCTACACACATGAGCTCCAAAAGAATGGTGATATCAATGTGCAACAAATTCGTTCAAGTGACAATGTGGCTGATTTATTCACCAAATCTCTACCAACTGCAACTTTCAAGAAGATGGTGTATAAGATCGGGATGCAAAGATTCAAGGATGTTCTAATTAGGGGGATTTAATACGCGTTGTACTCTTTTTTCCTTACAAGGTTTTGTCCCACTGGGTTTTCCTTGTAAGGTTTTTAATGAGGCAGCCAAAATGTGTATTATTAGATATGTGTACTCTTTTTCCTTCACTATATTTTTTCCCACTGGGTTTTTTCTAGTAAGGTTTTAACGAGGCACATTATCTATCAAATAGACATCCAAAGGGGAGTGTTATAAATATATTTTCTATTTATGGTGAATGTCTATTTCTTACAAGTTAGTTTTCCCCTATAAATAAAGGGGTTTTCTATTCATTGTAATGAATCCTTTATGATCCCTTTAACTCCTCAAGAGGATCCCATCAAGAGAAATAAGAACTTCTCTCTTTCTCTATAATATTCTTGTCCTTTCTTTATTATTTCATAACAAAAACCAAAATATTAACCATAATATATACCAATATATAATCAACTTTTCAGCCAATAAATCAACAAACAAAATACATATTCATAAAATAGAATTTGTTTCCAAAAATATATTATATTACCAATTTCTAACTATTTTGCAAACAATTGAACACTAATATTGATAATAATATTACATTATATAGAAATTTTAAAAACAAACCAACATAAGATAAAAAAAATAAAAATAACATTTTAAAAAAATATTTAATGCCAAATTCTAAACAAATCATAAATCCAAACTATAATAAGTCAACACATATGCGATAAACAGCTCTAAAATCAAATTTTAACAAACAAGATACACAAATATATAAACAAGTTATCGACGATTAACCCAACAAAGAAACATGGAGTTATAATTATATATTTAAAAAAGAGGACAAAAAAATAATTGGCTTATTTTAAATTAGCTGAGCGATTGCGCAGTTTGATTTAAAAATGCACAATAGTGGCAGTAAGTATAAACAATGATAAACACTTGCACGACCGCGCAGAAAAAAGTTGAAAGCACGCAATAATTTTCTTTGATTTTGGCAGTAACTGAAAAGTATATGGAAGATAAAAGTTAATGTATAAGCGTGATTCATGGAATTTTTAAATAATGGTAATTATTTTTTTTACCAAATCTGATAGTTTAAGTAATTTTTTTTGCTATATTTGAAAATACGAAACTATTGATATTTCTAATAATTATTTCTCTATAATTGTATATTTATGTTTTTTTTCCCATTATAATTTCACAAAGTAATTATATGTTGGAATTAAACTCAATTGGCACGCTTAAGCAGGGGCCAAGATCCTTGGAATAGTGGATTTTCGGTCCACCATTTCTATCAAAGGTTGAAAGGCTCGATTAAGCTCCGCTAATTACGAATGCCTAATATACCAACACCAACAACTTTAATGCCTCGTGTTACCTGGTTTAGGCATATAACTACTGTTAAATATATGTAAATATATTTAGGCACATATCATGCTAACTGTATCCCTTAGAATTAGGCACATATCATGCTAACTGTATCCCTTAGAATTAGGCACATATCATGTTTCGGTTTTGTATATATACGTTGATCTTAATGAGAATCGTGGAGGAATTATTTCTAATATGGTATCAACTATCTAGGGAAAAACGATCTATTTTTTTTCTTCCTTCCGCAAAGCTCCCTAGCCTTCTTCTTCTTCTCCATTACTCTTCTTTTCTATTCTTGTTCTGTCCACCATGTCGGATAACAAGAGCACTTTTCATCCTACATTTGCGGTTTCAAACATTCGGAACCATATCTCCATCACTCTAGAAATGGAGAATGTCCAATACTCCACATGGGCGGAACTCTTCAAAATCACCGCACGTTCTCATAAGGTCCTTCATCATATTATTCCTCCTGCCAGGGGCAAAGAGAAGGTTCCTTCGACCGAGGATGAAAAGGAATTATGGTCGACTCTTGATGCTACGGTTCTTTCATGGATTTATGCTACAATCTCTAATGATCTCTTGCATATTATTATCAAACCCGATGCTACGGCCATGGAAGCTTGAAATCGACTCCGTGATATTTTCCAAGATAACAAAAATTCCCGTGTGGTAACTCTTGAAGCCGAATTTTCCAATACAAAGATGGAGAATTTTTCGAACGTTTCGGCATATTGTCAGCGTCTCAAGTATCTTGCTGATCAATTAAAGAATGTCGGAGCACCGGTATCGGATAGTCGGCTTGTTATAACTCGTTTCGGGTCTCACGAGAGCATATCGGGGTGTTGGTACCTTGATTCGACAAAGTGACCCTTTACCTCCATTCTATCAAGCCCGGTCGATGTTGACTTTAGAAGAGGCCGGCTTGGCGAAGGAGGCTGCCGCAGGCTCGGAGTACTTTATGGTGGCTGCCTCGGGGTTGGAGTATGAGGATTCGGGTTATCCATATTCTCATTCGAACCATTTTAATCATCGTGGGAAGCAACATGGCAACCGCAAGAATTTTGGGCGTAAGGGTTCCGGTGGCGGCAAAGGTCCTGGTGGGGGATGCCAGGGTCAGTCTCACGGTGGTGGTGCTCGGGGTGGACAGCAGCAACAATCCAGCTCTGGGCAGCAGCCTTACGGACAGCAGCAGTGGGGGTCACAACCATGGCCTAATTTTCCTCCTTGGGGTTGGATGCCACAATGGGCCACTCCACCTTGCCCATATCCAACACAAGGGTGGGCTCAGCGTCCAATGAGTAACAAGGGGCAGCAGCAGCCTGGTCTTCTTGGGCCACGGCCATAGCAGGCCTTTATGGGTTCAACCAGTGGGCAGTCCGCTACATATGCACCATCCGATATAGCTTCTGCGATGCATACTATGTTGTTAAATCCCCCCGATCAGACATGGTACATGGACACCGGAGCTACTTCTCATATGACTTTCTCCAATGGTAATCTCTCGTCTTATTTTAATTTGAGTAATCATAATAGTGGTATTACTATGGGCAATGGTCATATTATTCCAATTCATGGTTATGGTCACACGTCTTTGACTAATCATAATCCTCCTTTGTCCCTACACAATGTTCTTCATGCTCCCAAAATCATTAAAAACGTCATTTCTGTCCGTAAGTTTACTACTGATAATTATGTGACAGTTGAGTTTGATCCTTTTGGTTTTTCTGTGAAGGATTTTCAGACGGGGAAGCCAATAATGAGATGTGATAGTCGGGGCGACCTTTATCCTCTTACCTCTTCCATCAACAGTCAATCCCTCCACTCAACCTTTGCAGCCATTTCACCTACTCTTTGGCATGATTGTTTGGGTCATCCGGGTGCTTCCGTTTTAGATTCTCTTAGGCTAAATAAAAGCATTGATTGTAATCATCATTCAAGTTCTAGCATTTGTCGATCTTGTGTCTTTGGCAAACATATTAAGTTGCCATTTGTTTCTTCAAAATCAAGTATTATTATGTCATTTGATATTATTCATAGTGATCTTTGGACATCTCCTATTTTAAGTTCTATGGGGCATAAATATATGTTGTTTTCTTAGATGATTATTCTAATTATCTGTGGACTTTTCCCATAGCTAAGAAATCGGATGTGTTTGATAAATTCTTAGCTTTTAAAGCTCAAATTCTCACCCAATTTGAACGTAATATTAAGAATGTGCAAGGTGATAATGGGAGGGAGTTTGACAATGGCCCTTTTTGGGAGTTTTGTAAAACAAATGGTATGTCTTTCCGTCTTTCTTGTCCTCATATCTCGCCTCAAAATGGTAAAGCCGAACGAAAAATTCGGTCTATAAATAATATTACTCATACTCTCTTAGCTCATGCCTCTCTTCCCCCTTCTTTTTGGCATTATGCGTTACAAATGGCTACCTATCTTCTTAATGTGCTTCCAAGCAAGCTTTTGGGAAATATATCTCCACTTCAAATTCTTTATCATTGGGTTCCATCTTACTCTCACATTCAGGTTTTTGGGTACTTGTGTTATCCTCTTTTTCCATCTACAACCATCAATAAGTTGCAACTCGTTCAACTCCATGTGTCTTTTTGGGATATCCTTCAAATCACCATGGCTATAAATGCTATGACTTGTCCTCAAATAAGATTATAATTTGTCGGCATGTTGTGTTTGATGAGCATGTGTTTCCTTTTGCACAATTGCATACTCCTTCTGCTTCTACTTATGATTTTTTATGTGATGATATTTCACCATATACATTGCATCACTTACGAAATCAGAATTCTTCTCCTTTTACTCATCTACAAACGGCCCAAACACACGACCCACCTCCACCTTCTACTGACCGGCCTACTCCTATGAGCCCAGCTGCCGCCCACATCCCAGCTTCTCCTACTCTCCCCACACCTCCTGCCCAAACATCAAATTCCTTGCCCACCAATCGGCCCACCATGGTCACAAGAAGCCAAATGGGTATTTTTAAACCCAATAAAAAATATGATCATGCATATGCTACTACTGTTACACGGTCCCCACTACCACATAACCCAGTAGAAGCCCTTCGTGATCCGAATTGGAAGTTGGCCATGGATGATGAATATGATGCTCTTATTAAAAATAAGACGTGGGAGTTGGTGCCCCGTCCACCTAATGTGAATGTTATTTGTTCTATGTGGATTTTTGCTCATAAAGAAAAATATGATGGTGTTTTTGAGAGGCATAAATCCCTTCTTGTAGGTGATGGGAAAACTCAGCAGGTGGGCATTGATTGTGGCGAAACATTTAGTCCGGTGGTGAAACCAGCTACCATTCGCACAGTTCTTTCTCTTTCTCAGTCAAAGGCATGACCTATTCATCAGTTGGATGTTAAAAATGCCTTTCTTCATGGTGAGCTACAAGAAACAGTGTATATGCATCAACCATTGTGGTATTGGGATCGTACTCATTCAGATTATGTATGCTTGTTACGTAAGTCATTGTATGGACTCAAACATGCACCCCGAGCTTGGTATAAGCGATTTGCTGATTATGTCATTTCCCTTGGTTTCTCTAATAGCAATTATGATAATTCTTTATTTATTTATCGCAAGGGTCATGATATGGCATATATTTTGCTTTATGTTGATGATATTATCTCACTGCATCTTCTAATGCTCTCCGGCTGTCTATTATGAAGCTTCTCGGCTCAGAGTTTGCTATGAAGAATCTTGGTCCTTTAAATTATTTTCTTGGCATTGCAGTTTCTCGACTTAAGGGTGGTATGTTCCTCTCACAACGCAAGTATGCCGAGCAAATATTGAGCGAGCCGAAATGTCTTCTTGCAAGTCATCTCCTACTCCTGTTGACACAAAGGAGAAGGTTAGTGTGACTTCTAGTACTCCCTACAAGGATCCGTCTATATATAGGAGTCTTGCTGGGGCTCTTCAATATCTTACATTTACCCGACCGGATATTTGTTATGCTATTCAACAAGTGTGTTTACATATGCATGATCCGAAAGTTGATCATATGCAAGCTCTCAAACGCATTATCCGGTATATTCAAGGTACACTTGACCATGGTCTCCATGTCTACTCATCTTCTGTTTCATCCCTTGTTTCTTATACTGATGTTGATTGGGGTGGTTGCCCGGATATGAGATGATCTACCTCTGGTTATTGTGTATTTTTGGGTGATAATTTGATTTCTTGGTCTTCTAAGAGACAACCTACTCTTTCTCGGTCCAGTGCCGAAGCCGAGTATAGGGGTGTGGCAAATGTAGTATCCGAATCATGTTGGTTATGAAATTTGCTTTTGGAGTTACATTGTCCGATTAAATAGGCTACACTTGTTTATTGTGACAATGTTAGTGCTATTTACTTATTGGGTAATCCAGTGCAACATCAACGCACCAAACATATTGAGATGGACATTCATTTTGTACGGGAAAAAGTTGCTCGTGGTCAAGTTCGTGTTCTTCATGTACCTTCCCGATATCAGATCGCAGACATCTTTACCAAGGGTCTACCGCGAGTTCTATTTGAAGATTTTCGTGACAGTCTCAGTGTCCAACAACCTCCGGCTTCGACTGCGGGGGTGTGTTAAATATATGTAAATATATTTAGGCACATATCATGCTAACTGTATCCCTTAGAATTAGGCACATATCATGCTAACTGTATCCCTTAGAATTAGGCACATATCATGTTTCGGTTTTGTATATATACGTTGATCTTAATGAGAATCGTGGAGGAATTATTTCTAATAACTACTTTTAGTTAATCATAATTAAAGGCTAAATCAATATTTTCCTCTCTTAATATGGGACTAGTTATTGAGTAGTAATAAGCTGATGTCTTAGTGAGTTTTTCTTCTTTTTTAAATACACCTACGTTGTTCTTTATATTTTTGTGCAAATTAAAGAATAGTAGCATTTACAATATCGGATTAATGAGTTTTAAAGCTAATACCCATTTCAAAAGTAGCTTCTGTGTTCAGATAATTATTTGATTTACCTGTGCCCTCTCATATTTGTAAATTTCACTTTTTGTCATTGTTACTTTTTTATTTTTGTTATAAATAAAAGTTATTTAATTTAAAAATTATCATACAAAAATCACTTTTTTATTTTTATATTACATAAAAATTATTTAACACTAAACCTTATCACAGAAAAGTCTTTTTTTTTAATCACATAAAAAGTTTTCTCAAGTTAAATAAAAAGTAAATTTCAACATGAAATTTTTATATTTTGTCCGAGGGATATTACATGACTCTTCAAAATATATCAATTATATCTGAGATAATTTTATAAACCCTCATCTAATATTTCGCTTTATACTACTAATTTTTGCTGTGGCTTATTTCTTTCTCTTGATTTTTTTGAAGTAATTTTAACTTATTATCATTAATATAAAAAATATAATTTTATTATTTTTTCCTTTCTAATATATTCATTTGTTTAGCGAATTTCATAAATACCCCTTTAAATTAGTAAATATTTGTTATTAGAGAAGCAAAAAATTTAATGACAAATACAAAATCTATGAGTTTAATATAATCTATGGCCTCAAATTATGAAAAGTCTCTAAAATTAATATGTCATATTAAGCTAACTAGCTATTTTAGAGTGTCATGTGATATTTTCAGTATAAAATATAACAATTCAGGTGAAATTTACATTTTCATTAACTTGAAAAAATTAAATGATTTTATGTGACCAAAAAAAAATTAAAATGTGACTTTTGTGTGATAAAGTTTAAAGTTGGATGACTTTTATATGACATAAATTAGAAAAATAATTTTTGTGTGATAAATTTTAAAGTTGAATCATTTTATATAACAAAAGTGAAAAAATAATTTTTGCATGATATATTCAAAATGAAATGACCCTAGTTGAAATTTAACCTGATCTCATACTAGTCTCTGTTAAAATAATATCTTTTATGAGAGGTTATATTTCATTCAAAATGATGCTTTCAAAACAAGTGTTTTGCACATTATCATTTTACATGAATTTGTGTCCATCTATTTTGCCATCTTTGTGTTTTTATTTTCTGAATAATACACTATCTCTCTCATTTTCCTCTTCTATCAATCTCCATAAAAGGAATCTCTTTTATGAAAGCTTATCTTTTATTCAAAATGATATTTTTGAAACATTGTTTTGCACTTTATACATGATGTATCTTACATTAATATGTAACCAATCATTTTTGAACTCTTGCTATCTTTGTATTTTCATTTTTCGACTAACAAACTATCTTTCCTTGTCACACCTCCTACTAGTACCTCCTTCAAAGAAATTTTTTCTTATGAAAGCTTGTCTTTCATTCAAAATGATGCTCCTGAACACGTGTTTTACGATGTAACTCACATGTTGTGTATCATCCATTTTGATCTCTTGTTATATTCGTTGTAAGATGTGACTTTATTGGCATGTGCCAATTTACTTAGTCATATATATATATATATATATATTTCATGGAGTCAAATCATGATTATGTGGTAGAGAAAATTTTACCATTTATTATTTTTTTAATTATATAACTTGGAACCTAAGTTTTGTTCCTATAAAAGGAGAATTATTTCTTCATGTTTAGAACACACTAATTTGAGAAGAATTAGTTATGAATATTTGTAATAGAGTTGTGTTGGAAAACACTTACGCGATTTTTTTTTTCTTTGGAGCGATCTTGTGAGGTTATTCTCTTGGGGTATTTAAGATATTAGAGTACTTAATTATTTTAATTTTGTATTCTATTTGTGCTTTTGTGCTTTTGTACTCTCTTTTTTATCCGTTGGTGTTACTTTTTGGATAAATACACTATTATTGATGTAGGAAGAAAGAAATTTTGTCTCATTAGACGATGATTAGGGTTTACAATAGAGAAAACACTCTATACCCCTAAAGGATATCTAGGCTATGGGCAAAGAGTGTTCATTTGCTTTGTGTGGACTCCTGGTGATCGGTGTATGTCTCTTGAAACGTAGTGATAATTTGTGATCCAAGTTACGTGGAGCAAAGTAGAGATCACCAATGTTTCTTGAAACATAGTGATTATTTGCTTGACCTTGATGATGATCAATGAATCCACTTCTATTTGTTACATAGACATCATCAACAAATTCACCTGTTGGATGCTGATTATACTCGTCATCCCACAAGTATGGATCGCCAATGTCTCTTGAAACATAGTGATAATTTACTGGAGCTTAATGATAACCATGATTATCGCTTGTTGGCTGATGATAATACTAATTCTCTATTGCGGCATAGAAATTCCTCAAGTATGGATCCTCAATGTTATCAAACCAAGTCAGTCCATGTGGAACAAAGATGTTTGTTGGAACATAGTAATATGTCGGAGCTTGCTAATTTGAATTCATGAAAAAAAGAAGTGCGACTTCTAAATTGATATTAGAACACGAACAATCCAAGAAAAGAGGAACTAATTAATGAACAGAAGCAACTAAGTTTTGTAGAGAGCAAATATGGTACTAATGATGAAATTTTTTGTTGAAGTCACAAAAAAATAAAAGTATCACGCTCTCTAATCTTAGAGGAACTCTATAAATACTAATGAATTTCTGGCTTATGCATATTCCTTCTTACATAGAAAGTGAAATAAAAAGATATATCTTAATGCTCTTGACTGTTTTTCTCTTGTCTTCAAAACATCTTGAGTTTCTTTCTTTCCATATCACCAACCACATACAAGGAGGAATTTTATGCCACCAACTATTTCTTAATTTTTTCCAACTCTTACCTATACAAACAACTCAAAAAAATCTCATATATTTCCAGGCATGGAGCCTCTGACTCTAGCTCAGTTGAGAAACAACTGATATAGCTGATCAGTAATAGGTCAATGCAAAAAAGGTGCTTAATTCTTGCTATCTTTGTATTTCTTTATTTTCCTTTTACCTCTCAGCCGCATCTCCTGCTAAACTCCGATAAAAAATATGTTTTCAGCAGTACATAAGATGTATCACACACAAATATGTACTCATTCATTTTCTATCTCAATCTCTATTTGCTTCAGTTTATATTCGGTTGCTTACTACTTTATCACTTATCGCGATTATAAACATGCTCGTCAATCAATTTCACTTATTTTCGTCTTTGCACCTCTCGATAGTCCTTTTCCCAATATGATACGAGTTTTCTAAGAAAATATTATCATCAAAGCCCATCACCAATTATCATTGATAAAATCTACCACAAACCATCAATCACATTCAATCCTTGATGAGCCAAGGTCTCACTTAATTGTCAATCTTAAATGTAAGTGCTTTTGTCTATATAAAAGCAGAGAATATATTCTTCCAAGAGGTGTTATTGAAGCGTGCATAAGAAGCTGGGTTATGACTCTAATTCTCCTAAAGCTCACCCTCGAATTCTTAAATCTGCTTGTCGAATCTACAGGTGACCCCTCAGCTGGCATAAGTTCTTCAAATTGTGGAAGGAAAGTTCCATCAAGAGAGTGTCTTCCTTTCTATCTTTAGCTGTTCCAAGGATATCAAGAAGGAAAACCGGAAGCATGAGGGAGAATGTAGCAACGTGTCTCCATCCATTCAAATCATCCCAGAAGAACTTCATCCTATTTGACCTGGAGAATAGTGCCAGCTAAAATTGTTGGTAGCATTTTTCAGGTCAGATAGGCTGAAGTTCTTCCAGGAAGATTTGAAGTGATAGAATTCCGTTGTTACATTTTCCCTCGCACTTCTTCTTTTCCTTGTCGATGTCCTTGGCACAGCTAAAGGTGGAAAAGAAGGTAGTTTTTTTATAGAACTTCTTTTCCACATTTTGAAGAACTTGTGCCAGCGAGAGGTCACCGGTGGATTTGACAAGCAGAGTTGAGAAATTGAGGGTTTAGCTTCAGGACAATTGGAGTCATTCTCCTGGTTTATGATGCACACTTCAATAAGTAATTTCTAATATAAAATTATAATTTCAAAAAGTAATTGTGTGTTGGAACTGAACCCAATCGGCACGCCTAAACGGAGCCCAAGATTCCTTTCCACATCAGGTGTGGACTGTTGGGTTTTGGGTCCACCAGTTAGTCCCACACCCCGGGGACCCTCGATTTTAACCCCAAAATTGCAGCACTTGTCCACCAATTGATGTTCTTACGTGCCCATTTCTATCGAGGGTTGAAAGGCCCAAATAGACTCCGCCAGTTACTAAGGCCCAATATTCCAACACCAACAACTTTAATGCCCCATTTGGTTACAAGCCAATATTACCTGGCTCGGCATGTAACCACTAATAGTTAATTGTAATTAAAGGCTAAATCAATATTCTCCTCTCTCGATGTGGGATTAGTTATAGAGTAATAAGTTGATGTCTTAGTGAGTTTTTCTTCTTTTCTAAATACACCTACTTTGTTCTTTATATTTTTAATTAGCTTCTATATAATCTGTATTAAGCTAATTATTCGCTAGGACTAGGACTAGAATTAATAATAATATTAAAGTATAAATAAAAAATAAAATAAAAACTTAAACAACCCTATAAAAGTGAGCAAATATGGAATTTTGATTATCATGTTATAGGTAAATATTGTTCGCACTATAAAATTCCTGCTAATAATATATGTTAGATGTAGTGAATCAAGAGTTCTTGTGTGTTCTAGTTCCTGTAAATGTAAAAAATAGTGTTGGTTACCTTCGCCTCCCCATTCTTTAAATATTTGTACAAAATATTCCTACTTTTTTTTAAATGGCCTGTTTAGTTCCATTCCTTCAGAAGCATAAGTGTGTGTTTAGTTTCTTTTTAATATTCTCCTACCAATTTTAGTCACACAGTTATTTCGCCAAATTAAACATCATTGTTCTTTTCCTACTGTCTTGGTTTGGTTAAGTTCCATTAATTTTGATGATTCTTGGTCCTTCATATTTAAAATCCTAAGTCGTACTGCTTTTTTTTTGTTCCTTTTCTTTGAGTAGGATTACTAGTATATATATATATAGCTTTATTAAATTTATTTGTTTTAATATGAATTCTGGAATATATTGTCCTTATATCAGTTTGGTCAATTTTCCCACTATATTAGCTTTAAATATGTGAATCATGAGTTAAGTTATAATTGTGATTTGTGCCGTTGTAACTAGCTACTCAAGTATAGTCAAATAATGACCACATTTGAATGGGTGTGGGGGGTAAATAAAATATATGCTTCCCTTCGAAGTTGAAAGTTCTTGTCGTTATGCATCCATAATACTTAGAATCGGGTTCATATGCTTGTTCCTTCTACTTGTTAGCTAAAAACGGCTTCAAATTTTAAATGATATATTAATTGTTTAACCTCTTATCCCTTAGTTATATTGTGATATATTTAATCTAGTTAATTTGTTAATGTGTAGATGTTCCTAAGAGTTAATTATGCTTATCCCGCTTACTAATTTATTTATTTTTCTTTCTTTGAGTGCATAAAATACGACCGAGTCTTTGAACTCTATCTTCTGCATTGTGTGTTGGGCTGAAGGTCCAACATAGTATTATCTTCCGAGTCAACCCACAACTGACGAATAGAAAAGAGTAAATGGATCCGCAGCCTAACAGTGGGAGCAATAATAACCCAGGGTTACTAGAGTCAAAAGCATTTGTTTTATCTTTATTTCACCGCTCCATTTATTTTGTGTATTTTGTGCGGCGCTAATATTTTAAAATATTTTTAAATACTAGATGAAAAGTAATGACAGTTTTGATTTCCATTTCCTCACATAGATAGTTTCTTCTTATGATGAAACGGTTTCTAAAGCAAAATTTCTTATAATTTTTATCTTACGAAAGTAAAATTACCTGTTAACTTAAAGATATTTATTTATTTTTTGGAATAAATAAGTAGTGTCATTGATGGATTGAGGAGTTGAATGATACGTATAATAAAAAATCTCGATAAATCGCATACATTTAGGGAGTTAATCCCTTTTCAATTAGCCAAATTATGAGTTAATTCATGAATTGAATTAACAAATGATTAAAATGTTAATATATATTTAAGTTCATTTTCCAAACAAATTACATCTTTTAGTCACAAATTATTTTAAAAATTCGTCGGTTGACCGCATTTGCTGATTTCCTGAAGTGCCTAACACCTTCTTTAGGGAATCACCGGAACGCTTACCCTTTCTCTGGTTTTAAATAAAGGTTTTTAAAATTATCTCTTAAATGGTTTTCTAATTTCCATAATAAGTTTTGTAGAGAGCAATTATCATTGATAAAATCTACCACAAACCATCAATCACATTCAATCCTTTGTGAGCCAAGGTCTCACTTAATTGTCAATGTTAAATGTAAGTGCTTTTGTCTATATAAAAGCAGAGAATATATTCTTCCAAGAGGTGTTATTGAAGCGTGCATAAGAAGCTGGGTGATGACTCTAATTCTCCTAAAGCTCACCCTCGAATTCTTAAATCTGCTTGTCGAATCTACAGGTGACCCCTCAGCTGGCATAAGTTCTTCAAATTGTGGAAGGAAAGTTCCATCAAGAGAGTGTCTTCCTTTCCATCTTTAGCTGTTCCAAGGATATCAAGAAGGAAAACCAGAAGCATGAGGGAGTATGTAGCAACGTGTCTCCATCCATTCAAATCATCCCGGAAGAACTTCATCCTATTTGACCTGGAGAATAGTGCCAGCTAAAATTGTTGGTAGCATTTTTCAGGTCAGATAGGCTGAAGTTCTTCCAGGAAGATTTGAAGTGATAGAATTCCGTTGTTACATTTTCCCTCGCACTTCTTCTTTTCCTTGTCGATGTCCTTGGCACAGCTAAAGGTGGAAAAGAAGGTAGTTTTTTAATAGAACTTCTTTTCCACATTTTGAAGAACTTGTGCCAGTGAGAGGTCACCGGTGGATTTGACAAGCAGAGTTGAGAACTTGAGGGTTTAGCTTCAGGACAATTGGAGTCATTCTCCTGGTTTATGATGCACACTTCAATAAGTAATTTCTAATATAAAATTATAATTTCAAAAAGTAATTGTGTGTTGGAACTGAACCCAATCGGCACGCTTAAACGGAGCCCAAGATTCCTTTCCACATCAGGTGTGGACTGTTGGGTTTTGGGTCCACCAGTTAGTCCCACACCCCGGGGACCCTCGATTTTAACCCCGAAATTGCAGCACTTGTCCACCAATTGATGTTCTTACGTGCCCATTTCTATCGAGGGTTGAAAGTCCCAAATAGACTCCGCCAGTTACTAAGGCCCAATATTCCAACACCAACAACTTTAATGCCCCATTTGGTTACAAGCCAATATTACCTGGCTCGGCATGTAACCACTAATAGTTAATTGTAATTAAAGGTTAAATCAATATTCTCCTCTCTCGATATGGGATTAGTTATAGAGTAATAAGTTGATGTCTTAGTGAGTTTTTCTTCTTTTCTAAATACACCTACTTTGTTCTTTATATTTTTAATTAGCTTCTATATAATCTGTATTAAGCTAATTATTCGCTAGGACTAGGACTAGAATTAATAATAATATTAAAGTATAAATAAAAAATTAAAAAAACTTAAACAACCCTATAAAAGTGAGCAAATATGGAATTTTGATTATCATGTTATAGGTAAATATTGTTCGCACTATAAAATTCCTGCTAATAATATATGTTAGATGTAGTGAATCAAGAGTTCTTGTGTGTTCTAGTTCCTGTAAATGTAAAAAATAGTGTTGGTTACCTTCGCCTCCCCATTCTTTAAATATTTGTACAAAATATTCCTACTTGTTATGAAATAATTAAGAAAGAACAAGAATATTGTAGAGAAAGATAGAAGGAGAGAAGTTCTTATTTCTCTTGATGGGATTAAATACAATGAAGGAGAACCCCTCTATTTATAGGGATAATTTCTCCTAACTTTTCTCCAAAAGATAGACTTTCACTATAATATAAACACATGTATCCAATACAACACAAATACCTTTATAGACATTCACTACAACACAAATATGTTTATAACACTCCCCCTTGAATGTCTATTTGATAGATAATGTGCCTCGTTAAAACCTTACTAGAAAAAACCCAGTGGGAAAAAAATCTAGTGAAGGAAAAAGAGTACACATATCTAATAATACGCATTTTGGCTGCCTCGTTAAAAACATTACAAGGAAAACCCAGTGGGACAAAACCTCGTAAGGGAAAAAGAGTACAGCGCGTATTAACTCCCCCTAATGAGAACATCCTTGAATCTTTGCATCCCGATCTTCTGCACAATTTTCTTGAAAGTTGCAGTTGGTAGAGATTTGGTGAATAAATCAGCCACATTATCACTTGAACGAATCTGTTGCACATTGATATCACCATTCTTTTGGAGCTCATGTGTGTAGAAAAACATTGGCGAGATGTGCTTCGTTCTATCTCCTTTTATGAATCCTCCCTTTAGTTGTGCTATGCATGCAGCATTATCTTCATACAAAATTGTGGGTACTTTGTCATAGTTCAAACCACATTTTTCTCTAATGAGATGTATCATGGACCTCAACCACACACATTCTCGGCTTGCTTCATGATTAGCTATTATCTCAGCATGATTTGATGAAGTAGCTACGAGAGACTGCTTTGTACATCTCCAAGATATTGCAGTACCTCCACATATGAACACGTAGCCAGTTTGAGATCGAGCTTTGTGTGGGTCAGATAAATACCCAACATCAGCATAACCAACAAGATCGGGACTTGCTAACAAATTAACCGAATGTTATGCCTTGTAGTATTAGCAAGATATATTAGTGCATCAATCACACTAAGATATGGTACTTCAGGACCAAGGATTTCCTCATATAAGAATTATCAACAAGTTTAAAGAAACTTGTAAATGCTTCAGGCATTTCGAATCCTTCATGATTTTCGTACAAATTTTGTCAAGTGATAACATTAATTAGTATTTAAATGCGTGACATCTTCTAGTGTCTGGACTACAGGTCCAATAAGCTTTATGCTTATCAATACGCATCATTTCACTTGATAATTATTTCTACATCAACATGCTTTAATAGACTTAGAATTCAGATCCTCACAATCTTTTACAATATTGCGCACTATATTGTATCAAAAATATCGTCGACGATCAGTTCCAATGCGACATAAATTATTGAGATCTCTTCATTTTTCGTCATTTTCAGGTACCTGAACCTTTGCCAAGGTTTTATGAAGTGTTATGTCGTGGTGCTTTCTTAAAGCACTTGCCTCATCATTATGACCATCTTAATCACTTGCTCCTCTCCTTCTTCAAGAAGTTCTATATTTGGAACCGTTTGGTCTATCACGCTTCAGGCGTCTCATAGACTCTGTCCTTCAAGGACTTTTCATTGGAGCATTTGCAACTGAATTATAAAATAGAGTTAGCAAATATATCTGGCAATTGATTTGCAATATTTTGCAACTGAATTATCTATTGAACTTTAAGTTCACTTTTTCTTTTTCCCGAGGATCTAGATAATTCATCCCACACTCAATTTTCAGTTGCTAATCACTTCTTCCCCTAATGTTAGAAAAACTAACATTTACCCCCCAAGCTCATTTGGAGTCCCATCTTTGTGCGTGGTGGTGGGGCAATTGAATCATATATCACACATTCAAATTTTTAGATAGAATTATTTGGTCTCTGACCCTGAACCAATTGTGATAGGGGAACCTTGTTGGCTTGATACATTCAAGTGTTGCTATATGTTAAATAAACATATCTCATACCAAATTTTATTTGGGAGTTTTATTCTCATAACCAATGATTTAGCTATAATTGGAGGCATACAATTTTTGCTAAACCAACATAGATATGAATCAGCATTATCAACAGGATTTTATAATTTGGAACTATGCTCTTAATTTAATAATTCGAGCAACAACCTTACAAAAATCAATTGCAAGTTGATATCAAAACACATGTGACCATACCATAGATGCATCTATTAGCAAACGGCTCACATGGTAGGTGAATGGGCCCATATTCACCTTTTTATAAGTTTCAAAATTTCACGGAATATAATTCCAATCTTAGCTGATCAAGATCATTCTATCACGAGAACAAGCAACACAAGAGAATTCTTGAAGAATATTTTATTTTTTCAACATATAGCCACGTGAATTCTCAATTATTTTGCATCACATTTGAACCGGGATGGCCAACCGGTTATGCCAACTTATTTCAGTAAACTTCTAGTTTACTTTCGTATGTGATTTCATCATCATACCCATATTTATGTACTACAAATAAAAAAACCGGCGGGTAATCTTTTACATAAATATTTATAACCCGCTTCAATTGTAGTAGCATGAAGATATCAGATCTTCACATAATTTATAGTCTCATTTTTTTTTTCAATGTACTTGAAACTTATAAGTTTCCTTTTGAGACTTACTTCAACAATTTCATTCCTTCAAGTAGTAATACATTAGCTCTTCCGGAGCTCTCAATTAATTTTGTATACTACCACATATTCAATCATATCAACATCATTAATAGTTTCTCCACATAGTTTCAACTTAGAAACAATTTTGAATGTTGATGAGCTATACTCATGAACATACTTATAGTCTTGATGGATCCAATCATATCATGCCTTTATGACCATCTTCTGGTGGTCATACTTTTTTTAGGCTATTCCACAAAACAAGTGGATCCTTAATCGTGATATATTCAATTTTAAGAAATTCGTCAAGATGATGACGCAAGAATATCATAGCATTAGCATGATCTTAATTTGATGCTTTATTTTCACTTTTAATGGTGTCTCCAAGACCCATTGCATCCATATGGATTTTTGATGCTTTGTTTTCACATTTAATGGTGTCTCCAAGACCCATTGTATCCATATGAATTTTTGATGCTTTGCTTTCACTTTTAATGGTGTCTCCAATACCCATTGCATACATATGAATTTTTGATGCTTTGATTTTACTTCAGGGACTAGATCTGTATTAGATCTATATTTGTAACATTTATCAAAAGTTCTCAATTTTTCATTCTTCAGGAATGGAACATGATCATCTAAATATGCCTTAACCACATAAGGTATGATAGCTTAAAACCTCTTTTAAGATATTGTTACTTCGTGAGCAAATCGAGGTATGCATAGATGATTTCTCTTACATATTTTCACAATATTGTTCTGCTAGAACAAATAAATTTTCATAATATTGTTCTTCTAGAACAAATATATTTTTCATAATATTGTTCTTCTGGAACAATTATGAGGCATGAATTGCCAAGTGAATCAATAAGTCGTTCCTCAAGTTCATATACAAAATCGATATTGTTATTAATAAATACATAAATATCAAGAAATACTAACCTTCATCTTTCTAAGAAAACTTTGATATTTCTTACCTCAGATAATTCAAAGTGAGTGTTCAAGGCAGAGACTCGTGCTGATAACGTGTTATGAAATAATAAAGAAAGAACAAGAATATTGTAGAGAAAGATAGAAGGAGTGAAGTTCTTATTTCTCTTGATGGGATTAAATACAATGAAGGAGAACCCCTCTATTTATAGGGATAATTTCTCCTAACTTTTCTCCAAAAGATAGACTTTCACTATAATATAAACACATGTATCCAATACAACACAAATACCTTTATAGACATTCACTACAACACAAATATGTTTATAACACTACTTTTTTTTAAATGGCCTGTTTAGTTCCATACCTTCAGAAGCATAAGTGTGTGTTTAGTTTCTTTTTAATATTCTCCTACCGATTTTAGTCACACAGTTATTTCGCCAAATTAAACATCATTGTTCTTTTCCTACTGTCTTGGTTTGGTTAAGTTCCATTAATTTTGATGATTCTTGGTCCTTCATATTTAAAATCCTAAGTCGTACTGCTTTTTTTTTGTTCCTTTTCTTTGAGTAGGATTACTAGTATATATATATATAACTTTATTAAATTTATTTGTTTGAATATGAATTCTGGAATATATTGTCCTTATATCAGTTTGGTCAATTTCCCCACTATATTAGCTTTAAATATGTGAATCATGAGTTAAGTTATAATTGTGATTTGTGCCGTTGTAACTAGCTACTCAAGTATAGTCAAATAATGACCACATTTGAATGGGTGTGGGGGGTAAATAAAATATATGCTTCCCTTCGAATTGTAAAGTTCTTGTCGTTATGCATCCATAATACTTAGAATCGGGTTCATATGCTTGTTCCTTCTACTTGTTAGCTAAAAACGGCTTCAAATTTTAAATGATATATTAATTGTTTAACCTCTTATCCCTGAGTTATATTGTGATATATTTAATCTAGTTAATTTGTTAATGTGTAGATGTTCCTAAGAGTTAATTATGCTCATCCCGCTTACTAATTTATTTATTTTTCTTTCTTTGAGTGCATAAAATACGACCGAGTCTTTGAACTCTATCTTCTGCATTGTGTGTTGGGCTGAAGGTCCAACATAGTATTATCTTCCGAGTCAACCCACAACTGACGAATAGAAAAGAGTAAATGGATCCGCAGCCTAACAGTGGGAGCAATAATAACCCAGGGTTACTAGAGTCAAAAGCATTTGTTTTATCTTTATTTCACTGCTCCATTTATTTTGTATATTTTGTGCGGCGCTAATATTTTTAAATACTAGATGAAAAGTAATGACAGTTTTGATTTCCATTTCCTCACATAGATAGTTTCTTCTTATGATGAAACGGTTTCTAAAGCAAAATTTCTTATAATTTTTATCTTACGAAAGTAAATTTACCTGTTAACTTAAAGATATTTATTTATTTTTTTGGAATAAATAAGTAGTGTCATTGATGGATTGAGGAGTTGAATGATACGTATAATTAAAAATCTCGATAAATCGCATACATTTAGGGAGTTAATCCCTTTTCAATTAGCCAAATTATGAGTTAATTCATGAATTGAATTAACAAATGATTAAAATGTTAATATATATTTAAGTTCATTTCCAAAACAAATTACATCTTTTAGTCACAAATTATTTTAAAAATTCGTCGGTTGACCGCATTTGCTGATTTCCTGAAGTGCCTAACACCTTCTTTAGGGAATCACCGGAACGCTTACCCTTTCTCTGGTTTTATATAAAGGTTTTTAAAATTATCTCTTAAATGGTTTTCTAATTTCCATAATAAGTTTTGTAGAGAGCAATTATCATTGATAAAATCTACCACAAACCATCAATCACATTCAATCCTTTGTGAGCCGAGGTCTCACTTAATTGTCAATGTTAAATGTAAGTGCTTTTGTCTATATAAAAGCAGAGAATATATTCTTCCAAGAGGTGTTATTGAAGCGTGCATAAGAAGCTGGGTGATGACTCTAATTCTCCTAAAGCTCACCCTCGAATTCTTAAATCTGCTTGTCGAATCTACAGGTGACCCCTCAGCTGGCATAAGTTCTTCAAATTGTGGAAGGAAAGTTCCATCAAGAGAGTGTCTTCCTTTCCATCTTTAGCTGTTCCAAGGATATCAAGAAGGAAAATCAGAAGCACGAGGGAGAATGTAGCAACGTGTCTCCATCCATTCAAATCATCCCGGAAGAACTCCATCCTATTTGACCTGGAGAATAGTGCCAGCTAAAATTGTTGGTAGGATTTTTCAGGTCAGATAGGCTGAAGGTCTTCCAGGAAGATTTGAAGTGATAGAATTCCGTTGTTACATTTTCCCTCGCACTTCTTCTTTTCCTTGTCGATGTCCTTGGCACAGCTAAAGGTGGAAAAGAAGGTAGTTTTTTGATAGAACTTCTTTTCCACATTTTGAAGAACTTGTGCCAGCGAGAGGTCACCTCTGGATTTGACAAGTAGAGTTGAGAACTTGAGGGTTTAGCTTCAGGACAATTGGAGTCATTCTCCTGGTTTATGATGCACACTTCAATAAGTAATTTCTAATATAAAATTATAATTTCAAAAAGTAATTGTGTGTTGGAACTGAACCCAATCGGCACGCCTAAACGGAGCCCAAGATTCCTTTCCACATCAGGTGTGGACTGTTGGGTTTTGGGTCCACCAGTTAGTCCCACACCCCGGGGACCCTCGATTTTAACCCCGAAATTGCAGCACTTGTCCACCAATTGATGTTCTTACGTGCCCATTTCTATCGAGGGTTGAAAGGCCCAAATAGACTCCGCCAATTACTAAGGCCCAATATTCCAACACCAACAACTTTAATGCCCCATTTGGTTACAAGACAATATTACCTGGCTCGGCATGTAACCACTAATAGTTAATTGTAATTAAAGGTTAAATTAATATTCTTCTCTCTCGATGTGGGATTAGTTATAGAGTAACAAGTTGATGTCTTAGTGAGTTTTTCTTCTTTTCTAAATACACCTACTTTGTTCTTTATATTTTTAATTAGCTTCTATATAATCTGTATTAAGCTAATTATTCGCTAGGACTAGGACTAGAATTAATAATAATATTAAAGTATAAATAAAAAATAAAAAAAAAACTTAAACAACCCTATAAAAGTGAGCAAATATGGAATTTTGATTATCATGTTATAGGTAAATATTGTTCGCACTATAAAATTCCTGCTAATAATATATGTTAGATGTAGTGAATCAAGAGTTCTTGTGTGTTCTAGTTCCTGTAAATGTAAAAAATGGTGTTGGTTACCTTCGCCTCCCCATTCTTTAAATATTTGTACAAAATATTCCTACTTTTTTTTTAAATGGCCTGTTTAGTTCCATTCCTTCAGAAGCATAAGTGTGTGTTTAGTTTCTTTTTAATATTCTCCTACCAATTTTAGTCACACAGTTATTTCGCCAAATTAAACATCATTGTTCTTTTTCTGCTGTCTTGGTTTGGTTAAGTTCCATTAATTTTGATGATTCTTGGTCCTTCATATTTAAAATCCTAAGTCGTACTGCTTTTTTTTTTGTTCCTTTTCTTTGAGTAGGATTACTAGTATATATATATATAGCTTTATTAAATTTATTTGTTTGAATATGAATTCTGGAATATATTGTCCTTATATCAGTTTGGTCAATTTCCCCACTATATTAGCTTTAAACATGTGAATCATGAGTTAAGTTATAATTGTGATTTGTGCCGTTGTAACTAGCTACTCAAGTATAGTCAAATAATGACCACATTTGAATGGGTGTGGGGGGTAAATAAAATATATGCTTCCCTTCGAAGTTGAAAGTTCTTGTCGTTATGCATCCATAATACTTAGAATCGGGTTCATATGCTTGTTCCTTCTACTTGTTAGCTAAAAACGGCTTTATATTTTAAATGATATATTAATTGTTTAACCTCTTATCCCTGAGTTATATTGTGATATATTTAATCTAGTTAATTTGTTGATGTGTAGATGTTCCTAAGAGTTAATTATGCTCATCCCGCTTACTAAGTTATTTATTTTTCTTTCTTTGAGTGCATAAAATACGACCGAGTCTTTGAACTCTATCTTCTGCATTGTGTGTTGGGCTGAAGGTCCAACATAGTATTATCTTCCGAGTCAACCCACAACTGACGAATAGAAAAGAGTAAATGGATCCGCAGCCTAACAGTGGGAGCAATAATAACCCAGGGTTACTAGAGTCAAAAGCATTTGTTTTATCTTTATTTCACCGCTCCATTTATTTTGTATATTTTGTGCGGCGCTAATATTTTAAAATATTTTTAAATACTAGATGAAAAGTAATGACAGTTTTGATTTCCATTTCCTCACATAGATAGTTTCTTCTTATGATGAAACGGTTTCTAAAGCAAAATTTCTTATAATTTTTATCTTACAAAAGTAAAATTACCTGTTAACTTAAAGATATTTATTTTTTTTTGGAATAAATAAGTAGTGTCATTGATGGATTGAGGAGTTGAATGATACGTATAATAAAAAATCTCGATAAATCGCATACATTTAGGGAGTTAATCCCTTTTCAATTAGCCAAATTATGAGTTAATTCATGAATTGAATTAACAAATGATTAAAATGTTAATATATATTTAAGTTCATTTTCCAAACAAATTACATCTTTTAGTCACAAATTATTTTAAAAATTCGTCGGTTGACCGCATTTGCTGATTTCCTGAAGTGCCTAACACCTTCTTTAGGGAATCACCGGAACGCTTACCCTTTCTCTGGTTTTAAATAAAGGTTTTTAAAATTATCTCTTAAATGGTTTTCTAATTTCTATAATAAGTTTTGTAGAGAGCAATTATCATTGATAAAATCTACCACAAACCATCAATCACATTCAATCCTTTGTGAGCCAAGGTCTCACTTAATTGTCAATGTTAAATGTAAGTGCTTTTGTCTATATAAAAGTAGAGAATATATTCTTCCAAGAGGTGTTATTGAAGCGTGCATAAGAAGTTGGGTGATGACTCTAACTCTCCTAAAGCTCACCCTCGAATTCTTAAATCTGCTTGTCGAATCTACAGGTGACCCCTCAGCTGGCATAAGTTCTTCAAATTGTGGAAGGAAAGTTCCATCAAGAGAGTGTCTTCCTTTCCATCTTTAGCTGTTCCAAGGATATCAAGAAGGAAAACCAGAAGCATGAGGGAGAATGTAGCAACGTGTCTCCATCCATTCAAATCTTCCCGGAAGAACTCCATCCTATTTGACCTGGACAATAGTGCCAGCTAAAATTGTTGGTAGCATTTTTCAGGTCAGATAGGCTGAAGGTCTTCCAGGAAGATTTGAAGTGATAGAATTCCGTTGTTACATTTTCCCTCGCACTTCTTCTTTTCCTTGTCGATGTCCTTGGCACAGCTAATGGTGGAAAAGAAGGTAGTTTTTTTATAGAACTTCTTTTCCACATTTTGAAGAACTTGTGCCAGCGAGAGGTCACCGGTGGATTTGACAAGCAGAGTTGAGAACTTGAGGGTTTAGCTTCAGGACAATTGGAGTCATTCTCCTAGTTTATGATGCACACTTCAATAAGTAATTTCTAATATAAAATTATAATTTCAAAAAGTAATTGTGTGTTGGAACTGAACCCAATCGGCACGCCTAAACGGAGCCCAAGATTCCTTTCCACATCAGGTGTGGACTGTTGGGTTTTGGGTCCACCAGTTAGTCCCACACCCCGGGGACCCTCGATTTTAACCCCAAAATTGCAGCACTTGTCCACCAATTGATGTTCTTACGTGCCCATTTCTATCGAGGGTTGAAAGGTCCAAATAGACTCCGCCAGTTACTAAGGCCCAATATTCCAACACCAACAACTTTAATGCCCCATTTGGTTACAAGCCAATATTACCTGGCTCGGCATGTAACCACTAATAGTTAATTGTAATTAAAGGCTAAATCAATATTCTCCTCTCTCGATGTGGGATTAGTTATAGAGTAATAAGTTGATGTCCTAGTGAGTTTTTCTTCTTTTCTAAATACACCTACTTTGTTCTTTATATTTTTAATTAGCTTCTATCTAATCTGTATTAAGCTAATTATTCGCTAGGACTAGGACTAGAATTAATAATAATATTAAAGTATAAATAAAAAATTAAAAAAACTTAAACAACCCTATAAAAGTGAGCAAATATGGAATTTTGATTATCATGTTATAGGTAAATATTGTTCGCACTATAAAGTTCCTGCTAATAATATATGTTAGATGTAGTGAATCAAGAGTTCTTGTGTGTTCTAGTTCCTGTAAATGTAAAAAATAGTGTTGGTTACCTTCGCCTCCCCATTCTTTAAATATTTGTACAAAATATTCCTACTTTTTTTTTAAATGGCTTGTTTAGTTCCATTCCTTCAGAAGCATAAGTGTGTGTTTAGTTTCTTTTTAATATTCTCCTACCAATTTTAGTCACACAGTTATTTCGCCAAATTAAACATCATTGTTCTCTTCCTACTGTCTTCGTTTGGTTAAGTTCCATTAATTTTGATGATTCTTGGTCCTTCATATTTAAAATCCTAAGTCGTACTGCTTTTTTTTTGTTCCTTTTCTTTGAGTAGGATTACTAGTATATATATATATATAGCATTATTAAATTTATTTGTTTGAATATGAATTCTGGAATATATTGTCCTTATATCAGTTTGGTCAATTTCTCCTCTATATTAGCTTTAAATATGTGAATCATGAGTTAAGTTATAATTGTGATTTGTGCCGTTGTAACTAGCTACTCAAGTATAGTCAAATAATGACCACATTTGAATGGGTGTGGGGGGTAAATAAAATATATGCTTCCCTTCGAAGTTGAAAGTTCTTGTCGTTATGCATCCATAATACTTAGAATCGGGTTCATATGCTTGTTCCTTCTACTTGTTAGCTAAAAACGGCTTCAAATTTTAAATGATATATTAATTGTTTAACCTCTTATCCCTTAGTTATATTGTGATATATTTAATCTAGTTAATTTGTTAATGTGTAGATGTTCCTAAGAGTTAATTATGCTTATCCCACTTACTAATTTATTTATTTTTCTTTCTTTGAGTGCATAAAATACGACCGAGTCTTTGAACTCTATCTTTTGCATTGTGTGTTGGGCTGAAGGTCCAACATAGTATTATCTTCCGAGTCAACCCACAACTGACGAATAGGAAAGAGTAAATGGATCCGCAGCCTAACAGTGGGAGCAATAATAACCCAGGGTTACTAGAGTCAAAAGCATTTGTTTTATCTTTATTTCACCTCTCCATTTATTTTGTATATTTTGTGCGGCGCTAATATTTTTAAATACTAGATGAAAAGTAATGATAGTTTTGATTTCCATTTCCTCACATAGATAGTTTCTTCTTATGATGAAACGGTTTCTAAAGCAAAATTTCTTATAATTTTTATCTTACGAAAGTAAAATTACCTGTTAACTTAAAGATATTTATTTTTTATTGGAATAAATAAGTAGTGTCATTGATGGATTGAGGAGTTGAATGATACGTATAATTAAAAATCTCGATAAATCGCATACATTTAGGGAGTTAATCCCTTTTCAATTAGCCAAATTATGAGTTAATTCATGAATTGAATTAACAAATGATTAAAATGTTAATATATATTTAAGTTCATTTTCCAAACAAATTACATCTTTTAGTCACAAATTATTTTAAAAATTCGTCGGTTGACCGCATTTGCTGATTTCCTGAAGTGCCTAACACCTTCTTTAGGGAATCACCGGAACGCTTACCCTTTCTCTGGTTTTAAATAAAGGATTTTAAAATTATCTCTTAAATGGTTTTCTAATTTCCATAATAAGTTTTGTAGAGAGCAATTATCATTGATAAAATCTACCACAAACCATCAATCACATTCAATCCTTTGTGAGCCAAGGTCTCACTTAATTGTCAATGTTAAATGTAAGTGCTTTTGTCTATATAAAAGCAGAGAATATATTCTTCCAAGAGGTGTTATTGAAGCGTGCATAAGAAGCTGGGTGATGACTCTAATTCTCCTAAAGCTCACCCTCGAATTCTTAAATCTGCTTGTCGAATCTACAGGTGACCCCTCAGCTGGCATAAGTTCTTCAAATTGTGGAAGGAAAGTTCCATCAAGATAGTGTCTTCCTTTCCATCTTTAGCTGTTCCAAGGATATCAAGAAGGAAAACCAGAAGCATGAGGGAGAATGTAGCAACGTGTCTCCATCCATTCAAATCATCCCGGAAGAACTCCATCCTATTTGACCTGGAGAATAGTGCCAGCTAAAATTGTTGGTAGCATTTTTCAGGTCAGATAGGCTGAAGGTCTTCCAGGAAGATTTGAAGTGATAGAATTCCGTTGTTACATTTTCCCTCGCACTTCTTCTTTTCCTTGTCGATGTCCTTGGCACAGCTAATGGTGGAAAAGAAGGTAGTTTTTTGATAGAACTTCTTTTCCACATTTTGAAGAACTTGTGCCAGCGAGAGGTCACCGGTGGATTTGACAAGCAGAGTTGAGAACTTGAGGGTTTAGCTTCAGGACAATTGGAGTCATTCTCCTAGTTTATGATGCACACTTCAATAAGTAATTTCTAATATAAAATTATAATTTCAAAAAGTAATTGTGTGTTGGAACTGAACCCTATCGGCACGCCTAAACGGAGCCCAAGATTCCTTTCCACATTAGGTGTGGACTGTTGGGTTTTGGGTCCACCAGTTAGTCCCACACCCCGGGGACCCTCGATTTTAACCCCGAAATTGCAGCACTTGTCCACCAATTGATGTTCTTACGTGCCTATTTCTATCGAGGGTTGAAAGGCCCAAATAGACTCCGCCAGTTACTAAGGCCCAATATTCCAACACCAACAACTTTAATGCCCCATTTGGTTACAAGCCAATATTACCTGGCTCGGCATGTAACCACTAATAGTTAATTGTAAATAAAGGCTAAATCAATATTCTCCTCTCTCGATGTGGGATTAGTTATAGAGTAATAAGTTGATGTCTTAGTGAGTTTTTCTTCTTTTCTAAATACACCTACTTTGTTCTTTATATTTTTAATTAGCTCCTATATAATCTGTATTAAGCTAATTATTCGCTAGGACTAGGACTAGAATTAATAATAATATTAAAGTATAAATAAAAAATTAAAAAAACTTAAACAACCCTATAAAAGTGAGCAAATATGGAATTTTGATTATCATGTTATAGGTAAATATTGTTCGCACTATAAAATTCCTGCTAATAATATATGTTAGATGTAGTGAATCAAGAGTTCTTGTGTGTTCTAGTTCCTGTAAATGTAAAAAATAGTGTTGGTTACCTTCGCCTCCCCATTCTTTAAATATTTGTACAAAATATTCCTACTTTTTTTTTAAATGGCCTGTTTAGTTCCATTCCTTCAGAAGCATAAGTGTGTGTTTAGTTTCTTTTTAATATTCTCCTACCGATTTTAGTCACACAGTTATTTCGCCAAATTAAACATCATTGTTCTTTTCCTACTGTCTTGGTTTGGTTAAGTTCCATTAATTTTGATGATTCTTGGTCCTTCATATTTAAAATCCTAAGTCGTACTGCTTTTTTTTTGTTCCTTTTCTTTGAGTAGGATTACTAGTATATATATATATAGCTTTATTAAATTTATTTGTTTGAATATGAATTCTGGAATATATTGTCCTTATATCAGTTTGGTCAATTTCCCCACTATATTAGCTTTAAATATGTGAATCATGAGTTAAGTTATAATTGTGATTTGTGTCGTTGTAACTAGCTACTCAAGTATAGTCAAATAATGACCACATTTGAATGGGTGTGGGGGGTAAATAAAATATATGCTTCCCTTCGAAGTTGAAAGTTCTTGTTGTTATGCATCCATAATACTTAGAATCGGGTTCATATGCTTGTTCCTTCTACTTGTTAGCTAAAAACGGCTTCAAATTTTAAATGATATATTAATTGTTTATCCTCTTATCCCTGAGTTATATTGTGATATATTTAATCTAGTTAATTTGTTAATGTGTAGATGTTCCTAAGAGTTAATTATGCTCATCCCGCTTGCTAATTTATTTATTTTTCTTTCGTTGAGTGCATAAAATACGACCGAGTCTTTGAACTCTATCTTCTGCATTGTGTGTTGGGCTGAAGGTCCAACATAGTATTATCTTCCGAGTCAACCCACAACTGACGAATAGAAAAGAGTAAATGGATCCGCAGCCTAACAGTGGGAGCAATAATAACCCAGGGTTACTTGAGTCAAAAGCATTTGTTTTATCTTTATTTCACCGCTCTATTTATTTTGTGTATTTTGTGCGACGCTAATATTTTAAAATATTTTTAAATACTATGTTACACCCAGTAAATTGTTGGCATGTAGATGGCCTATTCGCGTGTGTGTTAAGAGTTTTAGAATGCCATACATGCTAGAAAAAGGCCTGGGGAAAGATCGGACAAGCGCCAAGTCGGTGCGTCGCTAGGCAAAATTCGACTTATAAATCGCATTCCAGGAATGCGACTTATAGGTCCCCACTATATAAGCCCCCAACTTTGGTTTTAATGTTAAAATTCTTATAATTTCCAGCGAAAACAGAGAGAAAATCGGAGATGAAGAGGAAAGAAGGTTTCTTGATAATTTCCATCCGATTACGCCATCAAACGCGGTCCAAACTTGAATTAATCTTAGATACCGAGGTATAAGTAGCAAGGAGCATTCCTACGGATTTAGTTTCATGAAATTCGGCGGGCAAATCGTCGTGCTACCGAGCTAAGGTAAGTGGAATTGCTCCAAATTAGTGTCAATCTACTCCTAGCCTTAAAATGAGTATTTCTCCCTTCTAGACTTTCGAGAAATAGCGAGTTTTCGACCGTTTTTCGATAAGCCAAAGTTTGGGCTATATATATATCGAAAGTGATGTTTTCTTCCGGAATATTAGTGTATTTAGTTCTAATTGATATATATATATATATATATATATATATATATATATATATATATATGAATGCAGTTGGGGGAAATAGCAAAAGTACTGGCCGAACTACGCCAGTTAATCGGAAACTTCGAAGCGTAGGTATGTAAAGCTAATTTCCTTCGGCAAGTTAGTAATCCAGTACAATAAATAGCGTGAGGTGTAGAAAAAAGAATTCAAAAGTCGAGAATTGAGTCCAGTATGAGTTTAGCAAGCGTGTTTTGAATTTAGCAAGCATGTTTATAATGTTATGATATATATATATATATTCAGAATAAAAGTTAGCAAAGCAATATCAGACAGTCAGATAATATCTCAGTTACAGTATAGCCAGACAGCCAGATAATATCTCAGATACCGTATAGCCAGCAGTCAGATAACATCTCAGACACAATATAGTTCAGTATGAGAATCAGTATAATGTAGAAAAGAGTTCAGAATGAGAAATCAAAATACAGATAGTATTTTCAGTTTAAACATGCTTGCTATATGTGATTATTGTTTGTTGAGACCTGTTTGTGTTATGAGGGCACCCTTTGAGCATCCTCACCCCCCTTGGGTTGGTAACTGTGTCGACCCACCGTGAGGGTGGGGAAACGTCACTCCAAGGAGTGGCATGCCGTCTACAGTAGGACGACGATGGGATGGAGCATTCCCCATATCAGGCTGATCAGCATAACAGTATAGCTTACCCTGTTGTGCGTTGCACCCAGGGGACAGATTACAGATACAGACACAGTTACAATTTACAGATAACAGTACAGGAGTCCTCCGGGCTCAGACACAGTTATTTATATTAGAGTCCATAGCCCGAGCTAGAGACCCAGGGGGCTGGTAGAGGTGCTGGTAGTTAGTAGACGAGTGGAGTGATTTATTTTTGGATGGTTTTGACTTGGGTAGGGGTATATAGATTGTTTGTTGGTTGGCACCTTACGGCTTATGGGGGCTGGTATTGGTCCTTGCTTGTTATATATATGTATATATATGTTATTTATTAGCTAATAGACAGAAGATCGTCACGTCGACAGGTATGCTCCTGCCTTATTCTCAGTACAGAAAAACCTGTTTCAGATTCTATCAGTTCAAACAGTTTCAGATATCTTCTACTATTCAGAGTTTCTAGTTATGTTGTTTATATTCAGTTATGATCAGTTTGCTTTGCATACTCAGTACCAGTGGTACTGACGCCTGTTTGGGTGCTGCATTACTTGCCTGCAGGTACTCATAGACGAGGAGCCGATCCCTCGTGATTCCAGCCAGCTCATAGAGTCATCAGCTCCTGTCATCCGGAGCTTGATATTCAGAGATGTAGTTCATTTTCTTTTGTTGTATAATACGTGTAGGTCGGGGCCCTGTCCCGACCATCTTATCAGTATTCTTAGAGGCTTGCAGATTGTGTATATATATCTCCCTGTGGTTAGTTGTGCCGGTCGTGTGGGGCCGTGCGTTTGTTTAGCTGTTTAGTGTTGTTGATTGCGTTGTCCGTGTGGGGCCATATTCAGATAGTAGTGGTGACCTTGCCGGTCACGTAGATGTTCAGATTCATTATATTGAGTTAGAGATAACTAGACAGCATGGTGACCTTGTCGGCTCGCATAGGTTTCCCTATATGAGAATGATTCTGGTTAGCTGATGTTACAGTACAGGTGGCTTTAGGCCCAGTCGGCCGGAGGCTATATTTACAGCCGTTATATAGCCCGTTGATTCCATGAATCTGAGTTAGAGCTAGACAGACACCAGATGTGCTTAGGCACAGTAGTCTAGCAGTCCAAGTCCTAATAGGGCACCAGGTGCCAGTCATATCCCCCAAGGCGGGGCGTGATATACTAGATGAAAAGTAATGACAGTTTTGAGTTTCATTTCCTCACATAGATAGTTTCTTCTTATGATGAAACGCTTTCTAAAGCAAAATTTTTTATAATTTTTATCTTATGAAAGTAAAATTACCTGTTAACTTAAAGATATTTTTTTTTTTTTTTTGGAATAAATAAGTAGTGTCATTGATGGATTGAGGAGTTGAATGATACGTATAATTAAAAATCTCAATAAATCATATACATTTAGGGAGTTAATCCCTTTTCAATTAGCCAAATTATGAGTTAATTCATGAATTGAATTAAAAAATGATTAAAATGCTAATATATTTAAGTTCATTTTCCAAATAAATTACATCTTTTAGTCACAAATTATTTTAAAAATTCGTCGGTTAACCGCATTTGCGGATTTCCTGAAGTGGCTAACACCTTCTTTAGGGAATCACCGGAACGCTTACCCTTTCTCTGGTTTTAAATAAAGGTTTTTAAAATTATCTCTTAAATGGTTTTCTAATTTCCATAATAATTAGGTTGCGGCTCAATTTTTAAAATTAAATTTGCCAATTTATGGAACGTTTCCGGATATGAATTCGAAAACGAGTCGTAACAATTATATTAATTTCATATCATATGCTCTCAAAATAAATGACAATTTTAGAAATTATACTTATGTATCTTATCTCAAAATGATTGATATAATTTATTGCTTTTCTTTGTTAAATTCCTAGAGTTTTGAAAACACAAGTTTTTAAAGAATTTTACTGTAGAAATCTTAAGAAAATAATTGAGGAGGATCAAAACTAAATGTATATTTGTAATTGCTCCTTTTTAACTAAATATGTATATAATTTTAAGGAAACAAAATAAACTAAGAATATTTTTCATTTAACCATTTATTAGATAAAAGATGATTTTTTGAAAAAATATGACTGCATTAATAATGTTATTTTTATTAATTAAGCAAAGAATTAGTTTGTTTTTTTTTTGTTTCATTGGACACTAAAAATGTCAAGTCAATTTAAGAATTTTGCTTCGAGTCTAGCGATTGAGAGACTCATATTTGGGCTTTTTAAAAAAATCATATTATTAATCTCTTTACGCAAAGAGAAATTTTATAAATAAACTAATTACTAAATACTAATGAATTTCTGGCTTATGCATATTCCTTCTTACACAGAAAGTGAAATAAAAAGATATAGTCTTAATCCTCTTGACTGTTTTTCTCTTGTCTTCAGAACATCTTGAGTTTCTTTCTTTCCATATCACCAACCACATATAAGGAGGAATTTTATGCCACTAGCTATTTCTTCATTTTTTTCAACTCTTACCTATACAAACAACTCAAAAAAATCTCATATATTCCCAGGCATGGAGCCTCTGATTCTAGCTCAGTTGAGAAACAACTGATATAGTTGATCAGTAATAGGTCAATGCAAAAAAGGGTGCTTAATTCTTTCTATCTTTGTTTTTCTTTATTTCGATGTCATTATGGATATGGATTGGTTAGTGTCGTGTTGTGCCAACGTAGAATTCTGGACCAAGACGGTCCGATTCCACTTTCCAAGGGAGGCAGTACGAGAGTGGAGGGGCCGCACAACTACGCCATAAGGTAGCTTTATTTCCTACCTTCAGGCGAGGAAGTTGATAGCTAGGGATGCATTTACCACCTAATCAGAGTCTAAGATGTTCGGGTTGAGCCTCCAACTCTCCAGTTTGTTCCAGTGGTTAATGAATTCCCTGACGTATTCCTAGACGAGCTACCTGGTATTCCCCCAGAAAGAGAAATAGATTTTGCAATTAATTTGCTACCAGGTACTCAACCCATATCAATTCCTCCGTATCGTATGGCTCCTGCTGAACTCAGAGAATTAAAGGAGCAGCTGAAAAATCTGTTATATAAGGGCTTTATTAGGACGAGTACTTCACCTTGGGGTGCGCCAGTTCTATTTGTGAGGAAGAAGGATGGCTCACTCTGCATGTGTATAGACTACGGGAAGTTGAATAAGGTTACAGTCAAGAATAAGCATCCGCTTCCCAGAATAGATGATTTGTTTGATTATCTACAGGGGGCCAGATATTTCTCCAAGATTGACTTACGATCCGGATACCATCAGGTTCAAGTTAGTGAAAGGGACATTCCGAAGACTGCCCTCAGGACCAGATATGGCCATTTTGAATTCCTAGTCATGTCCTTTGGGCTGACGAATGCCCCAGCAGTATTTATGGACCTGATGAACATCATCTTCAGACCGTACCTGGACCTGTTCGTGATAGTGTTTATCGACGATATTTTGGTATATTCTCACTCTGAGGCAGACCACCAGGATCATTTGCGAATGGTCCTCCAGATTCTCAGGGACCGTCATTTGTATGCCAAGTTCTCTAAATGTGAATTTTGGTTGAACTCAGTAGCTTTATTGGGGCATATTGTGTCGGATGTTGGTATACAGGTAGACATACAGAAAATAGAAGCAGTAAAAACATGGCCTAGACCTACCACTCCGATCGAAGTCCGTAGTTTTTTTGGATTAGCAGGGTACTACAGAAGATTTTTTGGGGGATTCTCCATCATAGAGGCGCCTTTGACCAAGCTGACGCAAAAAACAGTAAAGTTTCAGTGGACAGAGGCATGTGAGCAGAGTTTCCAGGAATTGAAAGACAGATTGACCTCCGCCCCAGTATTAGCATTGTCAGAAGGTAAAGAGGGTTATGCAGTTTATTGTGACGCTTCAGGTATTGGGTTAGGATGAGTGTTGATGCAGCATGGTAAGGTAATTGCTTATGCTTCCAGACAGCTGAGGAAACATGAAAAGAATTATCCTACCCACGACCTGGAACTAGTCGCAGTGATCCACGCTCTAAAGATATGAAGACATTACTTGTACGACATCTATGTGGATATTTTCACTAATCATAAGAGCCTACAATATATCTTTACTCAGAGAGAGTTGAATTTGCGGCAGCGTCGCTGGTTGGAATTGCTGAAAGATTATGATGTAAGTATTCTGTATCACTCAGGAAGAGTCAACGTAGTAGCAGATGCCCTCAGCTACAAATCTATGGGGAGTTTGGTGTACTTGCAACCCGAGAAACGGGAGTTGGCTAGAGAAATACACCAGTTAGCTAGTTTAGCCGTTCGTATAGAAGAAATAGAGGACAACAGAGCGGTAATTCAGAACACCGCAGTGTCTTCATTAGTTGTGGAGGTAAAGGAATGGCAGTATGAGGATCCTGACCTAGTTCAGCTTAAAGACCGAGTTCAGCAAGGAAAAGCACCGGATTTTCAGGTAACTGAGGATGAAGTGTTGCGATGTAAAGGCCGCCTTTGTGTTCCAGATATTTCAGGGCTTCGCCAGCAGATTATGAGCGAAGTACATTACGCCTGCTATTCTGTCCACCCAGGCGCGACGAAAATGTACCACGATATTAAAGAAATCTACTGGTGGCCAGGTATGAAGAGGGAAATAGCAGAATTCGTAGCTCAGTGTCCTAACTGGCAGCAAGTAAAAGAGGAACACCAGAAACCAAGCGGATTGACTCAAGACATAGCTGTGCCTCTTTGGAAGTGGGAAGCAGTAAATATGGATTTTGTAGCAGGATTACCCCGTACCAGACATAGAAATGACTCGATTTGGGTAATTGTTGACAGACTGACAAAATCATCCCATTTTCTGCCAGTAAGGGCTACTTTCTCCGCCGAAGATTATGCTGAGTTATATATCAGAGAAGTAGTCAGACTGCACGGTGTTCTAGTATCCATTGTCTCTGACAGAGGGGCGCAATTTACAGCTAAATTTTGGCAATTATTTCAGAAAGGCCTGGGAACACAGATTAATATGAGCACACCATTCCACTATCAGACAGATGGGCAGGCAGAACGCACTATTCAGACGCTCCAGGATATGTTACGAGGGTGTGTATTGGACTTTGGAGGTAGTTGGGATGAGCACCTACCACTTATTGAGTTTGCTTATAACAATAGCTATCACTCAGCTATCCAGATGGCGCCCTATGAGGCTTTTTATGGGCGAAAATGCAGATCGCCAGTTGGATGGTTTGAAGTAGGAGAGTCAGCGCTGATTGGGTTGGATATTATTCATCAGTCAGAAGAAAAGGTAAAGCTTATCAGAGAACGCCTACTGACTGCTCAGAGCTGCCAGAAATCGTATGCTGATGAGCGGCGCAGAAACATGGAATTTAACGTGAATGACTGGGTGTTTTTGAAAGTTTCTCCAATGAAAGGGGTGATGAGATTCGGCAAGAAAGGTAAGCTCAGCCCGAGATTTGTTGGGCCCGATCAAATTCGTCGAAGAATAGGCCAAGTGGCATGCGAGTTGAACTTACCTCCAGAATTAGAGTTTGTTCATCCAGTTTCCACGTGTCTATGTTAAGGAAGTATATAGGAGACCCCTCCAGAGTTGTTCCAGTTCAGGATGTCCAGGTTATGGAAGAGCTGGCTTATGAAGAGGTTCCAGTAGCCATACTAGACAGGCAAATTCGCAGGTTGAGAACTAAAGACATTGCTTCTGCCAAAGTATTATGGAGTAATAGGAACCGAGAGGAGATGACTTGGGAAGCAGAGGAAGATATGAAAGTTAGATATCCTCAGTTTTTCCACACTTAATCAGCTAGAGGTACGTTAGTATTGTTGTTTTATGAATTGCCTTATATTATGTGAATAAATGAAATAGTTGGCTTTTGTGATGAATACTAGTGTTGCGTGGAGTACCTGTATTGGACTTTTCTGTGTTTCAGGATTTTTGAGATAGTCCATATTACAGGGGAAACTATGCCGAAATCTTTCTAGAATAAGTCAAGTAAGTTGAAATTCTTGCAAGTAGAAGTTTACGTTCGAGGACAAATGTTCTTAAGGGTGGGAGGATGTTACACCCCGTAAACTTTTGACATGTAGATGGCCTATTCGTATGTTGGTTAAGAGTTTTAGAATGCCATACATGCTAGAAAAAGGCCCAGCAAAAGACCGGACAAGCGCCAAGTCGGAGAGTCGCAAGAGGGAGCTAGGCAGAACCCCTCCGCGATGGCAATGTGTCACGGAGAGGGGGGGCCTCCACGATGACTGGCATGTCACAGAGGCCCTATTCAGGCCCCAAGTATAAAAGGCCTCCCACTTCGGTTTTTAACCATTTATCTCCTTTTAATTTTCAGAAACGAACAGAGAATAGAGGGCACGAGAGAATTCAATAAAATTTCATCTATTTACTCTATTAAACGTGGTCCAAACTCGAATTAATCGTGGGTAGTGAAGTATTAAGCTACCGGGAGCATTCCTGCGGAGTTAGTTTCGTGAAATTAGGCCGGCGAATCATCGTCCTACCGAGCTAAGGTAAGTGGAATTGCTCCAAATTAGTGTAAATATACTCCTAGCCCTAAAGTGAGTATTTCTCCCTTCTGGACTTCCGAGAAAAGCGAGTTTTCGACTGTTTTTCGATAAGTCAAAATTTGGGCTATATATATATTCAAAGTAGTATTTTCTTCCAGAATATTGATTTATCTTTATTTCACCGCTCTATTTATTTATTTATTTATTTTGTGTATTTTGTGCGACGCTAATATTTTAAAATATTTTTAAATACTAGATGAAAAGTAATGACAATTTTGATTTCCATTCCCTCACATAGATAGTTTCTTCTTATGATGAAACGATTTCTAAAGCAAAATTTCTTATAATTTTTATCTTACGAAAGTAAAATTACTTGCTAAATTAAAGATATTTACTTTTTTTGGAATATATAAGTAGTGTCATTGATGGATTGAGAAGTTGAATAATTCAAAATCTCGATAAATCGTATACATTTAGAGAGTTAATCCCTTTTCAATTAGCCAAATTATGAGTTAATTCATGAATTGAATTAACAAATGATTAAAATGCTAATATATTTATGTTCATTTTTCCAAACAAATTACATCTTTTAGTCACAAATTGTTTTAAAAATTCATCGGTTAATCGCATTTGCGGATTTCCTGAAGTGCCTAACACCTTCTTTAAGGAATCACCGGAACGCTTACCCTTTCTCTGGTTTTAAATGAAGGTTTTTAAAATTATCTCTTAAATGGTTTTCTAATTTTCATAATAATTAGGTTGCGACTCAATTTTTAAAATAAAATTTGCCAAGTTATGGAACGTTTTCGGACACGAATTCGAAAACGAGTCGTAACTATTATATTAATTTCATATCATATGCTCTCAAAATAAATGACAATTTTAGAAATTATACTTATTTATCTTATCTCAAAATGATTGATATAATTTATTGCTTTTCTTTGTTAAACTCCTAAAGTTTTGAAAACACGAGTTTTTAAAGAATTTTACCGTAGAAATCTTAAGAAAATAATTGAGGAGGATCAAAACTAAATGTATATTTGCAATTGCTCCTTTTTAACTAAAGATGTATAGAATTTTAAGGAAACAAAATAAACTAAGAATATTTTTCATTTAACCATTTATTAGATAAAAGATGATGTTTTGAAAAAATATGACTGCATTAATAATGTTATTTTTATTAATTAAGCAAAGAATTAATTTTTTTTTGTGTTTCATTGGACACTACAAATGTCAAGTCAATTTAAGAATTTTTCTTCGAAACTAGCGATCGAGAGACTCATATTTGGTTTTTTTTTTAAAAATCATATTATTAATCTCTTTACGCAAAGAGAAATTTTATAAATAAACTAATTACTTAATTTTCTTGTCATGGATCTAGAAACACTTCGTTATGCCCTGTGTCATCCAAACCCTTCAAATACCCCAATGAGAATCTTAAGAATAAATACTGAGAGTCAAAAATTGAAAACAATTACATTCTATGAGAAAATATTTTAAAATGAAATAATACTTATATTGACACAAATAAATAACAATTATTAGAAAACAATGATAAATTGAAAGTTGTATACTTGACAGGTGTACATAAAAAGAATAATGATACTTTAATATTTTAGAAAGAGGCAACAACCAACGAAATTCTAATGAAAAAATTTATATGTGAAATTTTTCTGTTTAATATATATAGATGTGAGTGTATATTAAAAAATTTTATTTTTTTTATCTCGGTTAAATATACAAAGACATATATTTCAGCTATCTGCTAATATTTTTATGATCGTGCAAAATGCGCATATGTTCACTAATAAATTAATAAAATAAAATCACAATAGTATCAATACTTGTTAAATCGTGATCTACTATTGGTGGTGGAGCAAAGCTCAACTATATTATCAATAGTTAGATATGTTCTCATGATGTAGATGTTAGTTCGTTTTCATACTTTGTAGATATGGGTAGCAGAAAATTTATGAAAATTTCTGCCTTCTATACAAAATGATGCTCTTGAAATGTGTTTTGTGAACGTTATACATGTGAGATATCACATGAATTTCCTTTTTCTTAAACGCTAATAATAATTTTCATAAACGACAAAAAAGTAGTGCTGGAATTTGCTGTACAAGTGAGCATAAAAACGTGCTTTGAACATTATACATGTGATATTTCACATGTATTTATTTTTTTGTTGAACGGTAAAAATTATATTCGTAAATGACACAAAAGTAGGTGTTGAATTTTTTGTAGAAGTCGCAAAAAAACAAAAGTGTAGCGCTCTCTAATCTTAGAGGAGCTCTATAAATACTAATAAATTTCTGGCTTATGCATATTCCTTTTTACATAGAAAGTAAAATAACAATATATAGTCTTAATCCTCTTGACTGTTTTTCTTGTCTTCAGAACATCTTGAGTTCCTTTCTTTTCATATCACCAACTACATACAAGGAAGAATTGTATGCCATCAGCTATTTCTTATTTTGTTCCAACTCTTGCATATACCAACAACTCAAAAAATCCCATATATTCCCAGGCATGAGCCTTTGATTCTGGCAAAGTTGAGAAACAACTGACATAGCTGGTCAGTAATAGGCAATGCAAAAAAGGGTGATTAGTATTTTCTGTTTGGCAGCCATATAAATAGTATCTCTGATGTATAGACAATGTATCTCACATGATATATACCCATCCATTTCTAATCTTTCTGTCTTTGTTCTTTTCTATTTCCCTTTACCCATACCTCTTTTTGTTGCCTCATCTATTAGTCTCCGTCAGAAAACATGTTTCAAGTGGTAAATAGGTTGCACAAAACTATCCAATTTGTAACCATTCATGTTTTAACTCTTGCTATCTTTGTTCTTTTCTATTTTCTTTTCCCACTACCACTATCTCTCCATATTGCATCTCTTGTTGGTCTGCATTAAAGGAATCTCTTTTTTGAAAGGTTGTGTTTTCTTCAAAAGGATGTTGTTGAAACATGTGTTTGAATGTTATATGCAATGTATCTCATATGATATACACCCATCCCGTTTAAATTCTTATTATCTTTATTTTTCTTTATTTCCTTTTTACCAATGATACAATACCTCTCTAGTCACATATCCTGCTAGTCTACGTTAGAAAACATGTTTTCAGTAGTACATAAGATGTATCACATACAAATATGAACTCATTCATTTTTCATCTCAATCTCTATTTTCTCCTCTTTATATTCGGTTGCTCACTATTTCACCACTTATCACGATTATAAATAGGCTCCTCAATTAATTTGACTTATTTCCATCTTTGCACCTCTTGATAGTCCATTCCCCAACGTGATACTAGCTTTTTCAGAAAAAAATTATCATCAAAGTCCATCACCAATTACATTGATAAAATCTACCACAAAGCATCAATCAAATTCAATCCTTTGTGAGCCAAGGTCTCACTTAATTGTTAATCTTAAATGTAAGTGCTTTTGTCCATATAAAAGCAGAGAATATATTCTTCCCAAAGGAGTTATTGAAGTGTGCATAAGAATCTGGGTGATGACTCTAATTCTCCTAAAGCTCACCCTCGGATTTCCAAATCCGCTTTTTCAATCTACACGTGATCCTTCAGCTGGCATAAGTTCTTCAAAATGTGAAAGGGAAGTTCCATCAAGAGAGTGTCTTCCTTTCCATCTTTAGTTGTTCCAAGGATATCAAGAAGGAAAACTAGAAGTGTGAGGGAAAATGTAGCAACGTGTCTTTATTCATTCAAATCATTCTGGAAGAACTTCATCCTACTTGACCTGGAGAATGGTGCCAACTAAAATTATTGGTAGCATTTTTCAGGTCAGATAGGCTGAAGTTCTTCCGGGATGATTTGAATGGATAAAGACACATTGCTACATTTTCCTCACGTTTCTGGTTTTCCTTCTTGACATCCTTGGCACAACTAAAGGTGGAAAAGAAGGCAGTGTTTTGATAGAACTTCTTTTTCACATTTTGAAGAACTTATGCCAGTGAGAAGTCACCGATGGATTTGACAAGCAACGTTGAGAACTTGAGGGTTTAGCTTTAGGATAATTGGAGTCATTCTCCTGGTTTCTGATGCACACTTCAATAACTCCTCTAGAAGAAGAATCATCATGTTTCTCCTTTTCCATCTCAAGAAATCTGATAATCCATCAGAGGCAAAAAAAGAAGAAAAAACAAGTCACACACAATCTCTTTGAAATATAGTTGATGTCACCTTGAGCAGAATCCATGGAAGAGAGATTCTTTTGTCCAGCAACAACAACTTTGTTTTCAGAGGTATTTACTGCACCCATATTCATTCTCTTAGCAGATTTACTGTAAAATATTAACCAATAGTTCTAAAATTTATCCATCGAATCACAAAGTAATAGACTAACTCTTTCCTCTTATGCTTTCCGTGGTCTTGCATCAACGAAAGTACAACTAATCCCAAAACCAAGAGTTCAAAGTGATTGCGGGCAGGTGGTGAATGCTTGACACTAGATGCAGGAAGTCCAGATTTAAAGCATATATTCTAGGAAAGGCAATAAGATAGCAGATGACTAGCAAAGCATGGAAGCAATTTGAAAGTTTTTGAAAGCTTAATGTTGTATGATGTACTCCTAGTTTTTGTTTTATCATCTTACGGAAATGGAAGCATACTTGTATCCCAGACAATATTTATGAACTTTAACAATAATGATATTAGTTACTTTTCCTATAAAGGATTCCTATATCTGAGTAAAACATGCACAACGGAAGCTTTGAAATAATAATATAAAAGCATTTACGAAAAAAATAAAACTGGAACACAAAGTTTAGAAATCTGGAGTCTAAAATTAATTATGTGTCTGAAATCCATCTAGCTGATGAGTTGCTGGGACAAGCTCCCAGCTAACTCTAAGTCTAACTAAACATAATATAATGACTAAAAGAAATGAATAATGCCCTCGAAGGATGAGGACTCACACTTCTTCTGTTGAGAAGGAGGATCCAAACTGCGACGACTAACGGTGCTGAGTCTGAGAACCTACGACTGTATCATGAAATATTACAACATAAAAGTATGCATCAGTACTTTGAATGTACTAAGTAAGTGAGAGAAAACATAACTGAATATAAATGACTGGGCTGAAATGACATGAAATGACCAACTAATATACTGAACTGAACCACTGAAGTAAAGTGAGATGATCAAGATGACCCTGTCTGGTGGTCAAAGATATGCCCTAAGTCTGAAAGTTCTGAGTCTGAGATACTGTATTGAACTGACCTAAACTGATAGAGATGGAACTGAACTGAGCTGCTTATTCTAAAACTGGACTGGACTGGACTGACTAGTGGGAGAGTCTGTAACCGACATATAACCACGTGAGCTAGACGTGGAGTCCGATTTATATACCCCACCTGTAGGACACAATATACCTTGCTAGGGTATAAAGGCATGAATTGGGTGATCACAAGAGTCTGGGGCCAATCAGGCCAAATAATATTGTAACCTACGCTGGCAACGTAGTTCATGGAACTTGGGTGTGCTGGAACCCCAGTCCGCTCTGTGCTAAGTCCTACTCCCACTGAACAACCCAGTTTGAATTAATAAGCTGATAGCTCGAAATTGGAGTCCAAGACTAGTCAGGGATATATAACTTAAAGTACCCTGAGAGTTTTAACGAACTAGATTCTGAAACTGGGTTCTAGACTGGTTAGAGCTGCTTATCTGAAAGCGTCATAACCGTTTAAGAACCAACTGTAATCTGAACTAGGGTCCTAAGGATAGTCAAAACTATATATCTAAAATGTCATGACCACGTAATGGACCAATAAACTAGATTCTGAATCTGATTCTGATAATTGGGAGGCACCACTGACACCTCAGAGAAAAGACTGAAGTCAAACTGATTAGTTGAAAAATTATGAACAGTTCTGAGGAGATTCTACGTTCTAACTGAACTAAACTACTAAGCAGCTAACATAGAACTCAACTCATTCCATCAACACAGGAAATCTACAATATGGAAAAAATTTCAAGAATAAAGGAAATCTCATCCAACAAACAGTGTTATAGCTTTCTTATTCGTGCCAGGGCTAAAGTCTTTCTTATCAAGGGAGTAATTGCTCAACATCAAGACAATAAAGAATACTATAAAATCAGCCCAAATCACACTTCACAAACCAGACAGAATTTAATACGTAAATACGTTTCATTCAAAAATTTAGGGCTTAAATTCACTTTTGCAGGAACATCAACAATTTAGTTAAAAACTGATGGAGATCATATCAATAATAAGCATAGATATCATTCTATGTGAATCAACGAAAACAAACAGGTAATCTCTTTGTATTCGCAAGCTTAGGGCTAAAACTAATAGAGAAACTATAAGAGGGTTTTGGGGGACATAAGGGAAGAACTATCCCCTTGTTGAATTCCCACATACCTAGCTGAAAATTTCCCCGAAGAAGAAAGTTCAAACTACTGTAATAGAGGAAAATCCTAAGCTTGCTTGAAAGTTCTTGAGAGACTCTTCGATGATTTTTCTGAGGATGAACGTGGGGAATAAGGGAAGAGGCCGTTCATTCCCACTAATAGGTCTGAAATTACGTCTAAAACGACATAGTTTAAAGTTTAGGAGAGTAGGAATTTACTACAAAATAGAAAATCGCAGGAAAAAACTGTCAGGTATTCTTAACAGGTTACCTAACGGGTCGTGATTAGTGATCACGATTCGTGGTCACAATCTTTGAGTATACTGCCTGGAAAATCCTAAAGGCCACCATGAGGGACCTAAAGAGTCGTGGTGAGTGACCACGACTCATGGTCACCTATCGTGGACCACACTGCTCAAAAGTCTGTGGCTCCCCACCGGTGACACCATGACTCGTGGTGTCCCATAACGAGTCGTGGTGAGGACTCGTGGGGTACACTGCTTAACTCTCCGAAAAATCTCCTCTAACTGATCATGGCTCACCTCACGACTCGTGGTGACTGACCACTAATCGTGGGGTCCTTCATCAAGTGCACTGCCCCAACTCTTTAATTCCCTGACTCCGGCCTAACAACGAGTCACCTAACGGGTCGTGGTGGAGGACCACGACTCATGGTGACACTCGTTAGGTACACTGACACCACCTTTCCATTTCTCAATCCCCCTTCCCACGACTGACCTGACGAATTGTTAGGTCTCATAATGACTCGTTAGGTGAGTCATTCCGAGGCATTTTCTATAGTTTTTTCAGATTTTCTGATTTCAATCTCGGATCTAGTTTTTAAATTTCTGGGATATTACAGTAAAAAAAAGAGGTGTGACTTCTAAATTGATATTAGAACACGAACAATCCAAGAACAACGGAGGAACTAATTAATGAATAGAAGCAACTAAGTTTGTAGAGTGCAAATACTATGGTACTAATGATGAATTCAGTGAGCAATGTACGTATGTAGATTTATATAGAGGGCTTAAGAGACTCTTTCATACTACAATAGTCTGAAATAGGAGAATCACCCGTGTTCCCGTAATCCTTTAGTTACTAGGACTAGCACTAGAATTAATAATAATAATAATAATAATAATAATAATAATAATAATAATAATAATAATAATAATAATAATAATAATAATAATAATAATAATAATAATAATAATAATAATAATAATAATAATAATAATAATAATAATAATAATAATAATAATAATAATAATAATAATAATAAAGTATAAATATAAAATTGAATGTAAAAGGTAGTGCTGGAACCTTTATACCGTAACAAAATTGACTTTATTCTGCAATTGCTACCTATGAATGAATGCATAGTAATTACATCAATTTTGAAAAATTTTTGGGGGAAAAAGGTTTCTAATATGAAATTATAATGAGAAAATTACATAGAATATTACTATAAGACTTTTAATTACAAGTTATACCAACACTTTGATTTATTTATTAAAGTAACAATTAATTTATAAATATATTAATATTGTGGGGATATGGTAGTTATTTTTACTACCATGTAATATGATTTAAAAAAATAATTTTTTATTTGTAGCACAAATATTAACTGCACATCACATCAAATTGGGAGTGTATTTTTCTCTCTCCTAATATGGTTAAAAAATTATCTTTTATTTTTTATAGCATAGATATTTATGAAAAATATTTACTACACACTAACTTAAATTAGAATGTGATTTTTCTCTCTCCTGATATAATTAAAAAAATTTCTTTTTTATAGCATAGATATTTATTGAAAATATTTACTTCACATCAAATCAAATTAGAAGTGTGATTTTTCTCTCTCCTAAACTAATTGTTTCCTACTACAATATTTATCTCAATCAGGACTGTAACTCTTCTTCATTAACTTCTAAACTTTTATCTAACAAAGAATTCGTCTTCTCCAAATCATCAACTTCTAAACGTTCATCTAACAAAGAGCCCATCTTCTCCTAAGTTTCTTATTCAATGAAATTCAATTCTATTCATTTATTTTATATCTTATGTTGATTTATTTTTTGTTTTTCTTTGAGTTTTTATATAATGCATTATTGTTATCAAAATTAGTAGTTCAAATGTTTGCAAAATGGTTAGAAATTGGTAATACATTATTTTTTAAAAAAAAATAAATTTTATTTTGTATTTTGTTTATTGATTTATTGGTTGACAAGTTGATTACATATTGGTATAGATTAAGGTTAAAAGTTTGATTTTCAAGTTGTTTACTGCCATATTTGTTATTTGTATTATAGTTAAGATTTATAAATGTTTAGAAATTAGTTCTAAATATTCTTATACATATTTTTTAAATTTTTTTTGTCTTATTCTGATATTGTTGGTATATTTTTGGGTTTATATAATGTTGATTTATGTTGATAAGTTGATTTGAAGTATCTAGACATTCAATACCAATTACTAAACATTTACAAATCTCAACTATAACACAAATAACAAATACTGCAGTAAATAACTTGAAAACTGTTATAAATATATTTTCTATTTATGGTGAATGTCTATTTCTTACAGGTTAGTTTTCCCCTATAAATAAAGGAGTTCTCCATTCATTGTAATGAATCCCTTATGATCCCTTTAACTCCTCAAGAGGATCCCATCAAGAGAAATAAGAACTTCTCTCTTTCTCTATAATATTCTTTCTTTATTATTTCATAACACGTCATCAGCACGAGTCTCTTCCTTGATCACTCACTTTGAAAGATCTGAGGTAAGAAAGATTAAAAAATTTTTTTTGAAAGATGTATTACTTAACCACATGAATGATATTCCTTTGGTGATATTCTTGCTCTGCGACTCTACCGTCTCAAAATTTGAATGCCGAGGTATTATTTTTTTCTTTCTTTTAATATGAATAACCTTATGAAACTTGATTTCGTTGCCCTTCAAAGTTCGGGCAAGAACTATCTTTCATTTGTGTTGGATGTTGAAATCCATTTGGATGCAATGGGTCTTGGAGACACCATTAAAAGTGAAAATAAAACATCAAATCAAGATCGTACTAAGGCTGTGATATTCTTGCGTCATCATATTGATGAAATTCTGATAATTGAATATCTCATGATTAAGGATCCACTTATTTTGTGGAATAGCCTGAAAGAACGATATGACCACCTGAAGATGGTCATCCATCCAAAGGCACGATATGATTGGATCCATCAAGACTATAAGTCTATTCATGAGTATAGCTCATCAACATTCAAAATTGTTTCTAAGTTGAAACTATGTGGAGAAACTATTTAATGATGTTGATATGATTGAATATGTGGTAGTACACAAAATTAATTGAGAGCTCCGGAAGAGCTAATGTATTACTAATTGAAGGAATGAAATTATTGTAGTAAGTCTCAAAAGGAAACTTATAAGTTTCAAGGGTATTAAAAAAAATTGAGACTATAAATTATGGGAAGATCTAATATCTTCATGCTACTACAATTGACGCGGGTTATAAATATTTATGTAAAAGATTACCCGCCGGTTTTTTAATTGTAGTACATAAATATGGGAATGATGATGAAATCACATACGAAAGTAAACTAGAAGTTTACTGAAATAAGTTGGCATAACTGGTTGACCATCCCGGTTCAAATGTGATGCAAAAATAATTGAGAATTCACGTGGCTATATGTTGAAGAAATAAAAGATTCTTCAAGAATTCTCTTGTATTGCTTATTCTCGGGAAAAAAAAGTGAACTTAAAGTTCAATAGATAATTCACTTACAAAATATTGCAAATCAATTGCCAGATATATTTGCTAACTCTATTTTATAATTCAGTTGCAAATGCTCCAACGAAAGGTCCTTGAAGGACAGAGTCTATGAGACGCCTGAAGCGTGATAAACCAAATGGTTCCAAATATAGAACTCCTTGAAGAAGGAGAGGAGAAAATGAATAAGATGGTCATAATGATGAGGCAAGTGCTTTAAGAAAGCACCACTACATAACAGTTCATAAAACCTTGGCAAAGGTTCAGGTACCTGAAAATGATGAAAAATGAAGAGATCTCAATGAGTTATGTTGCATTGGAACTAATATCAAAATGATCGTCGACGATATCTTTGATACAATATAGCACGCAATATTGTAAAAGATTGTGAGGATCTGAATTCTACGTCTATTAAAGCATGTTGATGTAGAAATAATTATCAAGTGAAATGATGCGTATTGATAAGTGTAAAACTTATTGGACCTGTAGTCCAGACACCAAAAGATGTCAAGTATTTAAATACTAATGAATGCTATCACTTGATAAAATTTATATGAAAATTCTCGAAGGATTTAAAATGCCTGAAACATATCGTTCAAAGTCTCGGAAAATGTATTCAATTAGATTGCAAAGATCATTGTATGGTTTGAAGTAATCTGGACGCATGTGGTATAATCGTCTTAGTGAATATTTATCTAAGGAAGGTTATATAAATGATGAAATTTGCCCATGTGTTTTTATAAAGAAAACATCGGCGTTTGTCATACTTGCTGTTTATGTAGATGACATAAACCTTATTGGAACTCCAATAAAACTTCAAAAGGCAATTGATTATTTAAAGAAGGAATTTGAGATAAAAGACCTTGGAAAGATAAAATTATGTCTTGGTCTGCAAATTGAGCATTTGAAAAATGGTGTTTTATTAATCAATCTACCTATACAGAAAAAATGTTGAAAATATTTTATATGGATGGTGCATATCCATTAAGTACTCTGATGGTTGTTCGATCACTTGATGTGAATAAGGATCCATTCCGACCTCAAGAAAGGAATAAGGAAATTCTTGGTACTAAAGTACCATATCTTAGTGTAATTGGTGCACTAATATCTTGCTACCACTACAAGACCTGATATAGCCTTCGGTTAATTTGTTAGCAAGGTATAGTTCTGCTCCTACTAGGAGGCATTGGAATGGGATAAAACACATAATGCGGTATCTAAAAGGGACTACCTATATGGGCTTATTTTATTATAACAATTGCAGTCCCGATCTTGTTAGTTATGCTGATGTTGGGTATTTATCTGACCCACGCAAAGCTCGATCTCAAATTAACTACGTGTTCATATGTGGAGGTACTGTCATATCTTGGAAATCTACAAAGCAGTCTCTCGTAGCTATTTCATCAAATCATGTTGAGATAATAACTTTTCATGAAGCAAACCGAGAATGTGTGTGGTTGAGGTCCATGATACATCTCATTAGATAAAAATGTGGTTTGAAATGTGAAAAAGTACCCACAATTTTGTATGAAAATAATGCAGCATGCATAGCACAACTAAATGGAGGATTCATAAAAGGAGATAGAACGAAGAAATCTCGCCAAAGTTTTTCTACACACATGAGCTCCAAAAGAATGGTGATATCAATGTGCAACAAATTCGTTCAAGTGACAATGTGGCTGATTTATTCACCAAATCTCTACCAACTGCAACTTTCAAGAAGATGGTGCACAAGATCGGGATGCAAAGATTCAAGGATGTTCTAATTAGGGGGATTTAATACGCGTTGTACTCTTTTTTCCTTACAAGGTTTTGTCCCACTGGATTTTTCTTGTAAGGTTTTTAATGAGGCAGCCAAAATGTGTATTATTAGATATGTGTACTCTTTTTCCTTCACTATATTTTTTCCCACTGGGTTTTTTCTAGTAAGGTTTTAACGAGGCACATTATCTATCAAATAGACATCCAAAGGGGAGTGTTATGGTGAATGTCTATTTCTTACAAGTTAGTTTTCCCCTATAAATAAAGGGGTTTTCTATTCATTGTAATGAATCCTTTATGATCCCTTTAACTTCTCAAGAGGATCCCATCAAGAGAAATAAGAACTTCTCTCTTTCTCTATAATATTCTTGTCCTTTCTTTATTATTTCATAACAAAAACCAAAATATTAACCATAATCTATACCAATATATAATCAACTTTTCATCCAATAAATCAACAAAACAAAATACATATTCATAAAATAGAATTTGTTTCCAAAAATATATTATATTACCAATTTCTAACTATTTTGCAAACAATTGAACACTAATATTGATAATAATATTACATTATATAGAAATTTTAAAAACAAACCAACATAAGATAAAAAAAATAAAAATAACATTTTAAAAAAATATTTAATGCCAAATTCTAAACAAATCATAAATCCAAACTATAATAAGTCAACACATATGCGATAAACAGCTCTAAAATCAAATTTTAACAAACAAGATACACAAATATATAAACAAGTTATCGACGATTAACCCAACAAAGAAACATGGAGTTATAATTATATATTTAAAAAAGAGGACAAAAAAATAATTGGCTTATTTTAAATTAGCTGAGCGATTGCGCAGTTTGATTTAAAAATGCACAATAGTGGCAGTAAGTATAAACAATGATAAACACTTGCACGACCGCGCAGAAAAAAGTTGAAAGCACGCAATAATTTTCTTTGATTTTGGCAGTAACTAAAAAGTATATGGAAGATAAAAGTTAATGTATAAGCGTGATTCATGGAATTTTTAAATAATGGTAATTATTTTTTTTACCAAATCTGATAGTTTAAGTAATTTTTTTTTTGCTATATTTGAAAATACGAAACTATTGATATTTCTAATAATTATTTCTCTATAATTGTATATTTATGTTTTTTCCCCATTATAATTTCACAAAGTAATTATATGTTGGAATTAAACTCAATTGGCACGCTTAAGCAGGGGCCAAGATCCTTGGAATAGTGGGTTTTCGGTCCACCATTTCTATCAAAGGTTGAAAGGCTCGATTAAGCTCCGCTAATTAAGAATGCCTAATATACCAACACCAACAACTTTAATGCCTCGTGTTACCTGGTTTAGGCATATAATTACTGTTAAATATATGTAAATATATTTAGGCACATATCATGCTAACTGTATCCCTTAGAATTAGGCACATATCATGCTAACTGTATCCCTTAGAATTAGGCACATATCATGCTAACTGTATCCCTTAGAATTAGGCACATATCATGTTTCGGTTTTGTATATATATACGTTGATCTTAATGAGAATCGTGGAGGAATTATTTCTAATATGGTATCAGCTATCTAGGAAAAAACGATCTTTTTTTTTTCTTCCTTCCGCAAAGCTCCCTAGCCTTCTTCTTCTTCTCCATTACTCTTCTTTTCTATTCTTGTTCTGTCCACCATGTCGGATAACAAGAGCACTTTTCATCCTGCATTTGCGGTTTCAAACATTCGGAACCATATCTCCATCACTCTAGAAATGGAGAATGTCCAATACTCCACATGGGCGGAACTCTTCAAAATCACCGCACGTTCTCATAAGGTCCTTCATCATATTATTCCTCCTGTCAGGGGCAAAGAGAAGGTTCCTTCGACCGAGGATGAAAAGGAATTATGGTCGACTCTTGATGCTACGGTTCTTTCATGGATTTATGCTACAATCTCTAATGATCTCTTGCTTATTATTATCAAACCCGATGCTACGGCCATGGAAGCTTGGAATCGACTCCGTGATATTTTCCAAGATAACAAAAATTCCCGTGTGGTAACTCTTGAAGCCGAATTTTCCAATACAAAGATGGAGAATTTTCCGAACGTCTCGGCATATTGTCAGCGTCTCAAGTATCTTGCTGATCAATTAAAGAATGTCGGAGCACCGGTATCGGATAGCCGCTTGTTATAACTCGTTTCGGGTCTCACGAGAGCATATCGGGGTGTTGGTACCTTGATTCGACAAAGTGACCCTTTACCTCCATTCTATCAAGCCCGGTCGATGTTGACTTTAGAAGAGGCCGGCTTGGCGAAGGAGGCTGCCGCAGGCTCGGAGTCCTTTATGGTGGCTGCCTCGGGGTTGGAGTATGAGGATTCGGGTTATCCATATTCTCATTCGAACCATTTTAATCATCATGGGAAGCAACATGGCAACCGCAAGAATTTTGGGCGTAAGGGTTCCGGTGGCGGCAAAGGTCCTGGTGGGGGACGCCAGGGTCAGTCTCACGGTGGTGGTGCTCGGGGTGGACAGCAGCAACAATCCAGCTCTGGGCAGCAGCCTTACAGACAGCAGCAGTGGGGGTCACAACAGTGGCCTAATTTTCCTCCTTGGGGTTGGATGCCACAATGGGCCACTCCACCTTGCCCATATCCAACACAAGGGTGGGCTCAGCGTCCAATGAGTAACAAGGGGCAGCAGCAGCCTGGTCTTCTTGGGCCACGGCCACAGCAGGCCTTTATGGGTTCAACTAGTGGGCAGTCCACTACATATGCACCAACCGGTATAGCTTCTGCGATGCATACTATGTCGTTAAATCCCCCCGATCAGACATGGTACATGGACACCAGAGCTACTTCTCATATGACTTTCTCCAATGGTAATCTCTCGTCTTATTTTAATTTGAGTAATCATAATAGTGGTATTACTATGGGCAATGGTCATATTATTCCAATTCATGGTTATGGTCACACGTCTTTGACTAATCATAATCCTCCTTTGTCCCTACACAAAGTTCTTCATGCTCCCAAAATCATTAAAAATCTCATTTCTGTCCGTAAGTTTACTACTGATAATTATGTGACAGTTGAGTTTGATCCTTTTGGTTTTTCTGTGAAGGATTTTCAGACGGGGAAGCCAATAATGAGATGTGATAGTCGGGGCGACCTTTATCCTCTTACCTCTTCCATCAACAGTCAAGCCCTCCACTCAACCTTTGCAGCCATTTCACCTACTCTTTGGCATGATTGTTTGGGTCATCCGGGTGCTTCCATTTTAGATGCTCTTAGGCTAAATAAAAGCATTGATTGTAATCATCATTCAAGTTCTAGCATTTGTCGATCTTGTGTCTTTGGCAAACATATTAAGTTGCCATTTGTTTCTTCAAAATCAAGTATTATTATGTCATTTGATATTATTCATAGTAATCTTTGGACATCTCCTATTTTAAGTTCTATGGGGCATAAATATATGTTGTTTTCTTAGATGATTATTCTAATTATCTGTGGACTTTTCCCATAGCTAAGAAATCGGATGTGTTTGATAAATTCTTAGCTTTTAAAGCTCAAATTCTCACCCAATTTGAACGTAATATTAAGAATGTGCAATGTGATAATGGGAGGGAGTTTGACAATGGCCCTTTTTGGGAGTTTTGTAAAACAAATGGTATGTCTTTCCGTCTTTCTTGTCCTCATATCTCGCCTCAAAATGGTAAAGCCGAACGAAAAATTCAGTCTATAAATAATATTATTCGTACTCTCTTAGCTCATGCCTCTCTTCCCCCTTCTTTTTGGCATTATGCGTTACAAATGGCTACCTATCTTCTTAATGTGCTTCCAAGCAAGCTTTTGGGAAATATATCTCCACTTCAAATTCTTTATCATCGGGTTCCATCTTACTCTCACATTCGGGTTTTTGGGTACTTGTGTTATCCTCTTTTTCCATCTACAACCATCAATAAGTTGCAACTCGTTCAACTCCATGTGTCTTTTTGGGATATCCTTCAAATCACCATGGCTATAAATGCTATGACTTGTCCTCAAATAAGATTATAATTTGTCGGCATGTTGTGTTTGATGAGCATGTGTTTCCTTTTGCACAATTGCATACTCCTTCTGCTTCTACTTATGATTTTTTATGTGATGATATTTCACCATATACATTGCATCACTTACGAAATCAGAATTCTTCTCCTTTTACTCATCTACAAATGGCCCAAACACACGACCCACCTCCACCTTCTACTGACCGGCCTACTCCTATGAGCCCAGCTGCCGCCCACAGCCCAGCTTCTCCTACTCTTCCCGCACCTCCTGCCCAAACATCAAATTCCTTGCCCACCAATCGGCCCACCATGGTCACAAGAAGCCAAATGGGTATTTTTAAACCCAATAAAAAATATGATCATGCATATGCTACTACAGTTACACGGTCCCCACTACCACATAACCCAGTAGAAGCCCTTCGTGATCCGAATTGGAAGTTGGCCATGGATGATGAATATGATGCTCTTATTAAAAATAAGGCGTGGGAGTTGGTGCCCCATCCACCTAATGTGAATGTTATTCGTTCTATGTGGATTTTTGCTCATAAAGAAAAATATGATGGTGTTTTTGAGAGGCATAAAGCCCGTCTTGTAGGTGATGGGAAAACTCAGCAGGTGGGCATTGATTGTGGTGAAACATTTAGTCCGGTGGTGAAACCAGCTACCATTCGCACAGTTCTTTCTCTTTCTCAGTCAAAGGCATGACCTATTCATCAGTTGGATGTTAAAAATGCCTTTCTTCATGGTGAGCTACAAGAAACAGTGTATATGCATCAACCATTGGGGTATCGGGATCGTACTCATCCAGATTATGTATGCTTGTTACGTAAGTCATTGTATGGACTCAAACATGCACCCCGAGCTTGGTATAAGCGATTTTCTGATTATGTCATTTCCCTTGGTTTCTCTAATAGCAATTATGATAATTCTTTATTTATTTATCGCAAGGGTCATGATATGGCATATATTTTGCTTTATGTTGATGATATTATTCTCACTGCATCTTCTAATGCTCTCCCGCTGTCTATTATGAAGCTTCTCGGCTCAGAGTTTGCTATGAAGAATCTTGGTCCTTTAAATTATTTTCTTGGCATTGCAGTTTCTCGACTTAAGGGTGGTATGTACCTTTCACAACGCAAGTATGCCGAGCAAATATTGAGCGAGCCGGAATGTCTTCTTGCAAGTCATCTCCTACTCCTGTTGACACAAAGGAGAAGGTTAGTGCGACTTCTAGTACTCCCTACAAGGATCCGTCTTTATATAGGAGTCTTGCTGGGGCTCTTCAATATCTTACATTTACCCGACCGGATATTTGTTATGCTATTCAACAAGTGTGTTTACATATGCATGATCCGAAAGTTGATCATATGCAAGCTCTCAAACGCATTATCCGGTATATTCAAGGTACACTTGACCATGGTCTCCATGTCTACTCATCTTCTGTTTCATCCCTTGTTTCTTATACTGATGCTGATTGGGGTGGTTGCCCGGATATGAGATGATCTACCTCTGGTTATTGTGTTTTTTTGGGTGATAATTTGATTTCTTGGTCTTCTAAGAGACAACCTACTCTTTCTCGGTCCAGTGCCGAAGCCGAGTATAGGGGTGTGGCAAATGTAGTATCCGAATCATGTTGGTTATGAAATTTGCTTTTGGAGTTACATTGTCCGATTAAACAGGCTACACTTGTTTATTGTGACAATGTTAGTGCTATTTACTTATCGGGTAATCCAGTGCAACATCAACGTACCAAACATATTGAGATGGACATTCATTTTGTACGGGAAAAAGTTGCTCGTGGTCAGGTTCGTGTTCTTCATGTACCTTCCCGATATCAGATCGCAGACATCTTTACCAAGGGTCTACCGCGAGTTCTATTTGAAGATTTTCGTGACAGTCTCAGTGTCCAACAACCTCCGGCTTCGACTGCGGGGGTGTGTTAAATATATGTAAATATATTTAGGCACATATCATGCTAACTGTATCCCTTAGAATTAGGCACATATCATGCTAACTGTATCCCTTAGAATTAGGCACATATCATGTTTCGGTTTTGTATATATACGTTGATCTTAATGAGAATCGTGGAGGAATTATTTCTAATAACTACTTTTAGTTAATCATAATTAAAGGCTAAATCAATATTTTCCTCTCTTAATATGGGACTAGTTATTGAGTAGTAATAAGCTGATGTCTTAGTGAGTTTTTCTTCTTTTTTAAATACACCTACGTTGTTCTTTATATTTTTGTGCAAATTAAAGAATAGTAGCATTTACAATATCGGATTAATGAGTTTTAAAGCTAATACCCATTTCAAAAGTAGCTTCTGTGTTCAGCTAATTATTTGATTTACCTGTGCCCTCTCATATTTGAAAATTTCACTTTTTGTCATTGTTACTTTTTTATTTTTGTTATAAATAAAAGTTATTTAATTTAAAAATTATCATACAAAAATCACTTTTTTATTTTATATTACATAAAAATTATTTAACACTAAACCTTATCACAGAAAAGTCTTTTTTTTTAATCACATAAAAAGTTTTCTCAAGTTAAATAAAAAGTAAATTTCAACATGAAATTTTTATATTTTGTCCGAGGGATATTACATGACTCTTCAAAATATATCAATTATATCTGAGATAATTTTATAAACCCTCATCTAATATTTCGCTTTATACTACTAATTTTTGTTGTGGCTTATTTCTTTCTCTTGATTTTTTTGTAGTAATTTTAACTTATTATCATTAATATAAAAAATATAATTTTATTATTTTTTCCTTTCTAATATATTCATTTGTTTAGCGAATTTCATAAATACCCCTTTAAATTAGTAAATATTTGTTATTAGAGAAGCAAAAAATTTAATGACAAATACAAAATCTATGAGTTTAATATAATCTATGGCCTCAAATTATGAAAAGTCTCTAAAATTAATATGTCATATTAAGCTAACTAGCTATTTTAGAGTGTCATGTGATATTCTCAGTATAAAATATAACAATTCAGGTGAAATTTACATTTTCATTAACTTGAAAAAATTAAATGATTTTATGTGACCAAAAAACATTTAAAATGTGACTTTTGTGTGATAAAGTTTAAAGTTGGATGACTTTTATATGACATAAATTAGAAAAATAATTTTTGTGTGATAAATTTTAAAGTTGAATCATTTTATATAACAAAAGTGAAAAAATAATTTTTGCATGATATATTCAAAATGAAATGACCCTAGTTGAAATTTAACCTGATCTCATACTAGTCTCTGTTAAAATAATATCTTTTATGAGAGGTTATATTTCATTCAAAATGATGCTTTCAAAACAAGTGTTTTGCACATTATCATTTTACATGAATTTGTGTCCATCTATTTTGCCATCTTTGTGTTTTTATTTTCTGAATAATACACTATCTCTCTCATTTTCCTCTTCTATCAATCTCCATAAAAGGAATCTCTTTTATGAAAGCTTATCTTTTATTCAAAATGATATTTTTGAAACATTGTTTTGCACTTTATACATGATGTATCTTACATTAATATGTAACCAATCATTTTTGAACTCTTGCTATCTTTGTATTTTCATTTTTCGACTAACAAACTATCTTTCCTTGTCACACCTCCTACTAGTACCTCCTTCAAAGAAATTTTTTCTTATGAAAGCTTGTCTTTCATTCAAAATGATGCTCCTGAACACGTGTTTTACGATGTAACTCACATGTTGTGTATCATCCATTTTGATCTCTTGTTATATTCGTTGTAAGATGTGACTTTATTGGCATGTGCCAATTTACTTAGTCATATATATATATATATATTTCATGGAGTCAAATCATGATTATGTGGTAGAGAAAATTTTACCATTTATTATTTTTTTAATTATATAACTTGGAACCTAAGTTTTGTTCCTATAAAAGGAGAATTATTTCTTCATGTTTAGAACACACTAATTTGAGAAGAATTAGTTATGAATATTTGTAATAGAGTTGTGTTGGAAAACACTTACGTGAATTTTTTTTTCTTTGGAGCGATCTTGTGAGGTTATTCTCTTGGGGTATTTAAGATATTAGAGTACTTAATTATTTTAATTTTGTATTCTATTTGTGCTTTTGTGCTTTTGTACTCTCTTTTTTATCCGTTGGTGTTACTTTTTGGATAAATACACTATTATTGATGTAGGAAGAAAGAAATTTTGTCTCATTAGACGATGATTAGGGTTTACAATAGAGAAAACACTCTATACCCCTAAAGGATATCTAGGCTATGGGCAAAGAGTGTTCATTTGCTTTGTGAGGACTCCTGGTGATCGGTGTATGTCTCTTGAAACGTAGTGATAATTTGTGATCCAAGTTACATGGAGCAAAGTAGAGATCACCAATGTTTCTTGAAACATAGTGATTATTTGCTTGACCTTGATGATGATCAATGAATCCACTTCTATTTGTTACATAGACATCATCAACAAATTTACCTGTTGGATGCTGATTATACTCGTCATCCCACAAGTATGGATCGCCAATGTCTCTTGAAACATAGTGATAATTTATTGGAGCTTAATGATAACCATGATTATCGCTTGTTGGCTGATGATAATACTAATTCTCTATTGCGGCATAGAAATTCCTCAAGTATGGATCCTCAATGTTATCAAACCAAGTCAGTCCATGTGGAACAAAGATGTTTGTCGGAACATAGTAATATGTCGGAGCTTGCTAATTTGAATTCATGAAAAAAAGAAGTGCGACTTCTAAATTGATATTAGAACACGAACAATCCAAGAAAAGAGGAACTAATTAATGAACAGAAGCAACTAAGTTTTGTAGAGAGCAAATATGATACTAATGATGAAATTTTTTGTTGAAGTCACAAAAAAATAAAAGTATCACGCTCTCTAATCTTAGAGGAACTCTATAAATACTAATGAATTTATGGCTTATGCATATTCCTTCTTATATAGAAAGTGAAATAAAAAGATATATCTTAATGCTCTTGACTGTTTTTCTCTTGTCTTCAAAACATCTTGAGTTTCTTTCTTTCCATATCACCAACCACATACAAGGAGGAATTTTATGCCACCAACTATTTCTTAATTTTTTCCAACTCTTACCTATACAAACAACTCAAAAAAATCTCATATATTTCCAGGCATGGAGCCTCTGACTCTAGCTCAGTTGAGAAACAACTGATATAGCTGATCAGTAATAGGTCAATGCAAAAATAGGTGCTTAATTCTTGCTATCTTTGTTTTTCTTTATTTTCCTTTTACCTCTCAGCCGCATCTCCTGCTAAACTCCGATAAAAAATATGTTTTCAGCAGTACATAAGATGTATCACACACAAATATGTACTCATTCATTTTCTATCTCAATCTCTATTTGCTTCAGTTTATATTCGGTTGCTCACTACTTTATCACTTATCGCGATTATAAACATGCTCGTCAATAAATTTCACTTATTTTCGTCTTTGCACCTCTTGATAGTCCTTTTCCCAATATGATACGAGTTTTCTAAGAAAAAATTATCATCAAATCCCATCACCAATTATCATTGATAAAATCTACCACAAACCATCAATCACATTCAATCCTTGATGAGCCAAGGTCTCACTTAATTGTCAATCTTAAATGTAAGTGCTTTTGTCTATATAAAAGCAGAGAATATATTCTTCCAAGAGGTGTTATTGAAGCGTGCATAAGAAGCTGGGTTATGACTCTAATTCTCCTAAAGCTCACCCTCGAATTCTTAAATCTGCTTGTCGAATCTACAGGTGACCCCTCAGCTGGCATAAGTTCTTCAAATTGTGGAAGGAAAGTTCCATCAAGAGAGTGTCTTCCTTTCTATCTTTAGCTGTTCCAAGGATATCAAGAAGGAAAACCAGAAGCATGAGGGAGAATGTAGCAACGTGTCTCCATCCATTCAAATCATCCCGGAAGAACTTCATCCTATTGGACCTGGAGAATAGTGTCAGCTAAAATTGTTGGTAGCATTTTTCAGGTCAGATAGGCTGAAGTTCTTCCAGGAAGATTTGAAGTGATAGAATTCCGTTGTTACATTTTCCCTCGCACTTCTTCTTTTCCTTGTCGATGTCCTTGGCACAGCTAAAGGTGGAAAAGAAGGTAGTTATTTTATAGAACTTCTTTTCCACATTTTGAAGAACTTGTGCCAGCGAGAGGTCACCTGTGGATTTGACAAGCAGAGTTGAGAACTTGAGGGTTTAGCTTCAGGACAATTGGAGTCATTCTCCTAGTTTATGATGCACACTTCAATAAGTAATTTCTAATATAAAATTATAATTTCAAAAAGTAATTGTGTGTTGGAACTGAACCCAATCGGCACGCCTAAACGGAGCCCAAGATTCCTTTCCACATCAGGTGTGGACTGTTGGGTTTTGGGTCCACCAGTTAGTCCCACACCCCGGGGACCCTCGATTTTAACCCCGAAATTGCAGCACTTGTCCACCAATTGATGTTCTTACGTGCCCATTTCTATCGAGGGTTGAAAGGCCCAAATAGACTCCGCCAGTTACTAAGGCCCAATATTCCAACACCAACAACTTTAATGCCCCATTTGGTTACAAGCCAATATTACCTGGCTCGGCATGTAACCACTAATAGTTAATTGTAATTAAAGGCTAAATCAATATTCTCCTCTCTCGATGTGGGATTAGTTATAGAGTAATAAGTTGATGTCTTAGTGAGTTTTTCTTCTTTTCTAAATACACCTACTTTGTTCTTTATATTTTTAATTAGCTTCTATATAATCTGTATAAAGCTAATTATTCGCTAGGACTAGGACTAGAATTAATAATAATATTAAAGTATAAATAAAAAAAAAAAAAAAAAACTTAAACAACCCTATAAAAGTGAGCAAATATGGAATTTTGATTATCATGTTATAGGTAAATATTGTTCGCACTATAAAATTCCTGCTAATAATATATGTTAGATGTAGTGAATCAAGAGTTCTTGTGTGTTCTAGTTCCTGTAAATGTAAAAAATAGTGTTGGTTACCTTCGCCTCCCCATTCTTTAAATATTTGTACAAAATATTCCTACTTTTTTTTAAATGGCCTGTTTAGTTCCATTCCTTCAGAAGCATAAGTGTGTGTTTAGTTTCTTTTTAATATTCTCCTACCGATTTTAGTCACACAGTTATTTCGCCAAATTAAACATCATTGTTCTTTTCCTACTGTCTTGGTTTGGTTAAGTTCCATTAATTTTGATGATTCCTTGTCCTTCATATTTAAAATCCTAAGTCGTACTGCTTTTTTTCTTGTTCCTTTTCTTTGAGTAGGATTACTAGTATATATATATATAGCTTTATTAAATTTATTTGTTTGAATATGAATTCTGGAATATATTGTCCTTATATCAGTTTGGTCAATTTCCCCACTATATTAGCTTTAAATATGTGAATCATGAGTTAAGTTATAATTGTGATTTGTGCCGTTGTAACTAGCTACTCAAGTATAGTCAAATAATGACCACATTTGAATGGGTGTGGGGGGTAAATAAAATATATGCTTCCCTTCGAAGTTGAAAGTTCTTGTCGTTATGCATCCATAATACTTAGAATCGGGTTCATATGCTTGTTCCTTCTACTTGTTAGCTAAAAACGGCTTCAAATTTTAAATGATATATTAATTGTTTAACCTCTTATCCCTGAGTTATATTGTGATATATTTAATCTAGTTAATTTGTTAATGTGTAGATGTTCCTAAGAGTTAATTATGCTCATCCCGCTTACTAATTTATTATTTTTCTTTCTTTGAGTGCATAAAATACGACCGAGTCTTTGAACTCTATCTTCTGCATTGTGTGTTGGGCTGAAGGTCCAACATAGTATTATCTTCCGAGTCAACCCACAACTGACGAATAGAAAAGAGTAAATGGATCCGCAGCCTAACAGTGGGAGCAATAATAACCCAGGGTTAGTAGAGTCAAAAGCATTTGTTTTATCTTTATTTAAACGCTCCATTTATTTTGTGTATTTTGTGTGGCGCTAATATTTTAAAATATTTTTAAATACTAGATGGAAAGTAATGACAGTTTTGATTTCCATTACCTCATATAGATAGATTCTTCTTATGATGAAACGGTTTCTAAAGCAAAATTTCTTATAATTTTTAACTTACGAAAGTAAAATTACCTGTTAACTTAAAGATATCTATTTTTTTTTGGAATAAATAAGTAGTGTCATTGATGGATTGAGGAGTTGAATGATACGTATAATTAAAAATCTAGATAAATCGCATACATTTAGGGAGTTAATCCCTTTTCAATTAGCCAAATTATGAGTTAATTCATGAATTGAATTAACAAATGATTAAAATGTTAATATATATTTAAGTTCATTTTCCAAACAAATTACATCTTTTAGTCACAAATTATTTTAAAAATTCGTCGGTTGACCGCATCTGCTGATTTCCTGAAGTGCCTAACACCTTCTTTAGGGAATCACCGGAACGCTTACCCTTTCTCTGGTTTTAAATAAAGGTTTTTAAAATTATTTCTTAAATGGTTTTCTAATTTCCATAATAAGTTTTGTAGAGAGCAATTATCATTGATAAAATCTACCACAAACCATCAATCACATTCAATCCTTTGTGAGCCAAGGTCTCACTTAATTGTCAATGTTAAATGTAAGTGCTTTTGTCTATATAAAAGCAGAGAATATATTCTTCCAAGAGGTGTTATTGAAGCGTGCATAAGAAGCTGGGTGATGACTCTAATTCTCCTAAAGCTCACCCTCGAATTCTTAAATCTGCTTGTCGAGTCTACAGGTGACCCCTCAGCTGGCATAAGTTCTTCAAATTGTGGAAGGAAAGTTCCATCAAGAGAGTGTCTTCCTTTCCATCTTTAGTTGTTCCAAGGATATCAAGAAGGAAAACCAGAAGCATGAGGGAGAATGTAGCAACGTGTCTCCATCCATTCAAATCATCCCGGAAGAACTCCATCCTATTTGACATGGAGAATAGTGCCAGCTAAAATTGTTGGTAGCATTTTTCAGGTCAGATAGGCTGAAGGTCTTCCAGGAAGATTTGAAGTGATAGAATTCCGTTGTTACATTTTCCCTCGCACTTCTTCTTTTCCTTGTCGATATCCTTGGCACAGCTAAAGGTGGAAAAGAAGGTAGTTTTTTGATAGAACTTCTTTTCCACATTTTGAAGAACTTGTGCCAACGAGAGGTCACCGGTGGATTTGACAAGCAGAGTTGAGAACTTGAGCGTTTAGCTTCAGGACAATTCGAGTCATTCTCCTGGTTTATGATGCACACTTCAATAAGTAATTTCTAATATAAAATTATAATTTCAAAAAGTAATTGTGTGTTGGAACTGAACCCAATTGGCACGCCTAAACGGAGCCCAAGATTCCTTTCCACATCAGGTGTGGACTGTTGGGTTTTGGGTCCACCAGTTAGTCCCACACCCCGAGGACCCTCGATTTTAACCCCGAAATTGCAGCACTTGTCCACCAATTGATGTTCTTACGTGCCCATTTCTATCGAGGGTTGAAAGGCCCAAATAGACTCCGCCAGTTACTAAGGCCCAATATTCCAACACCAACAACTTTAATGCCCCATTTGGTTACAAGCCAATATTACCTGGCTCGGCATGTAACCACTAATAGTTAATTGTAATTAAAGGCTAAATCAATATTCTCCTCTCTCGATGTGGGATTAGTTATAGAGTAATAAGTTGATGTCTTAGTGAGTTTTTCTTCTTTTCTAAATACACCTACTTTGTTCTTTATATTTTTAATTAGCTTCTATATAATCTGTATTAAGCTAATTATTCGCTAGGACTAGGACTAGAATAATTAATAATATTAAAGTATAAATAAAAAATTAAAAAAAACTTAAACAACCCTAGAAAAGTGAGCAAATATGGAATTTTGATTATCATGTTATAGGTAAATATTGTTCGCACTATAAAATTCCTGCTAATAATATATGTTAGATGTAGTGAATCAAGAGTTCTTGTGTGTTCTAGTTCCTGTAAATATAAAAATTAGTGTTGGTTACCTTCGCCTCCCCATTCTTTAAATATTTGTACAAAATATTCCTACTTTTTTTTTAAATGGCCTGTTTAGTTCCATTCCTTCAGAAGCATAAGTGTGTGTTTAGTTTCTTTTTAATATTCTCCTACCGATTTTAGTCACACAGTTATTTCGCCAAATTAAACATCATTGTTCTTTTCCTACTGTCTTGGTTTGGTTAAGTTCCATTAATTTTGATGATTCTTGGTCCTTCATATTTAAAATCCTAAGTCGTACTGCTTTTTTTTTTTGTTCCTTTTCTTTGAGTAGGATTACTAGTATATATATATATATATATAGCTTTATTAAATTTATTTGTTTGAATATGAATTCTGGAATATATTGTCCTTATATCAGTTTGGTCAATTTCCCCACTATATTAGCTTTAAATATGTGAATCATGAGTTAAGTTATAATTGTGATTTGTGCCGTTGTAACTAGCTACTCAAGTATAGTCAAATAATGACCACATTTGAATGGGTGTGGGGGGTAAATAAAATATATGCTTCCCTTCGAAGTTGAAAGTTCTTGTCGTTATGCATCCATAATACTTAGAATCGGGTTCATATGCTTGTTCCTTCTACTTGTTAGCTAAAAACGACTTCAAATTTTAAATGATATATTAATTGTTTAACCTCTTATCCCTGAGTTATATTGTGATATATTTAATCTAGTTAATTTGTTAATGTGTAGATGTTCCTAAGAGTTAATTATGCTCATCCCGCTTACTAATTTATTTATTTTTCTTTTTTTGAGTGCATAAAATACGACCGAGTCTTTGAACTCTATCTTCTGCATTGTGTGTTGGGCTGAACGTCCAACATAGTATTATGTTCCGAGTCAACCCACAACTGACGAATAGAAAAGAGTAAATGGATCCGCAGCCTAATAGTGGGAGCAATAATAACCCAGGGTTACTAGAGTCAAAAGCATTTGTTTTATCTTTATTTCACCGCTCTATTTATTTTGTGTATTTTGTGCGACGCTAATATTTTAAAATATTTTTAAATACTATGTTACACCCAGTAAATTCTTGACATGTAGATGGCCTATTCGCGTGTGTGTTAAGAGTTTTAGAATGCCATACATGCTAGAAAAAGGCCCGGGGAAAGATCGGACAAGCGCCAAGTTGGTGCGTCGCTAGGCAAAATTGAATCGCATTCCAGGAATGCGACTTATAAATCGCATTCCAGGAATGCGACTTATAGGTCCCAACTATATAAGCCCCCAACTTTTGTTTTAATGTTAAAATTCTTATAATTTCCAGCGAAAACAGAGAGAAAATCGGAGAGGAAGAGGAAAGAAGGTTTCTTGATAATTTTCGTCCGATTACGCCATCAAACGCGGTCCAAACTCGAATTAATCTTAGATATCGAGGTATTAAGTAGAAAGGAGCATTCCTACGGATTTAGTTTCGTGAAATTCGGCCGGCAAATCATCGTGCTACCGAGCTAAGGTAAGTGGAATTGCTCCAAATTAGTGTCAATCTACTCCTAGCCTTAAAATGAGTATTTCTCCCTTCTGGACTTTCGAGAAATAGCGAGTTTTTGACCGTTTTTCGATAAGCCAAAGTTTGGGCTATATATATATCGAAAGTGATGTTTTCTTCCGGAATATTAGTGTATTTAGTTCTAATTGATATATATATATATATATATATATATATATATATATATATATATGAATGCAGTTGGGGGAAATAGCAAAAGTACTGGCCGAACTACGCCAGTTAATCGGAAACTTCGAAGCGTAGGTATGTAAAGCTAATTTCCTTCGGCAAGTTAGTAATCCAGTACAATAAATAGCGTGAGGTGTAGAAAAAAGAATTCAAAAGTCGAGAATTGAGTCCAGTATGAGTTTAGCAAGCGTGTTTTGAATTTAACAAGCATGTTTATAATGTTATGATATATATATATATATATATATATATATATTCAGAATAAAAGTTAGCAAAGCAATATCAGACAGTCAGATAATATCTCAGTTACAGTATAGCCAGACAACCAGATAATATCTCAGATACAGTATAGCCAGCAGTCAGATAACATCTCAGACACAATATAGTTCAGTATGAGAATCAGTATAATGTAGAAAAGAGTTCAGAATGAGAAATCAAAATACAGATAGTATTTTCAGTTTAAACATGCTTGCTATATGTGATTATTGTTTGTTGAGACCTGTTTGTGTTATGAGGGCACCCTTTGAGCATCCTCACTCCCCTTGGGTTGGTAACTGTGTCGACCCACCGTGAGGGTGGGGAAACGTCACTCCAAGGAGTGGCATGCCGTCCACAGTAGGACGACGATGGGATGGAGCATTCCCCATATCAGGCTGATCAGCATAACAGTATAGCTTACCCTGTTGTGCGTTGCACCCAGGGGACAGATTACAGATACAGACACAGTTACAGTTTACAGATAACAGTACAGGAGTCCTCCAGGCTCAGACACAGTTATTTATATTAGAGGCCATAGCCCGAGCTGGAGACCCAGGGGGCCGGTAGAGGTGCTGGTAGTTAGTAGACGAGTGGAGTGATTTATTTTTGGATGGTTTTGACTCGGGTAGGGGTATATAGATTGTTTGTTGGTTGGCACCTTCCGGCTTATGGGGGATGGTATTGGTCCTTGCTTGTTATATATATGTATATATATGTTATTTATTAGCTAATAGACAGCAGATCGCCACGTCGACAGGTATGCTCCTGCCTTATTCTCAGTACAGAAAAACCTGTTTCAGATTCTATCAGTTCAAACAGTTTCAGATATCTTCTACTATTCAGAGTTTCTAGTTATGTTGTTTATATTCAGTTATGATCAGTTTGCTTTGCATACTCAGTACCAGTGGTACTGACGCCTGTTTGGGTGCTGCATTACTTGCCTGCAGGTACTCATAGACGAGGAGCCGATCCCTCGTGATTCCAGCCAGCTCATAGAGTCATCAGCTCCTGTCATCCGGAGCTTGATATTCAGAGATGTAGTTCATTTTCTTTTGTTGTATAATACGGGTAGGTCGGGGCCCTGTCCCGACCATCTTATCAGTATTCTTAGAGGCTTGCAGATTGTGTATATATATCTCCCTGTGGTTAGTTGTGCCGGTCGTGTGGGGCCGTGCGTTTGTTTAGCTGTTTAGTGTTGTTGATTGCGTTGGCCGTGTGGGGCCGTATTCAGATAGTAGTGGTGACCTTGCCGGTCACGTAGATGTTCAGATTCATTATATTGAGTTAGAGATAACTAGACAGCATGGTGACCTTGTCGGCTCGCATAGGTTTCCCTATATGAGAATGATTCTGGTTAGCTGATGTTACAGTACAGGTGGCTTTAGGCCCAGTCGGCCGGAGGCTATATTTACAGCCGTTATATAGCCCGTTGATTCCATGAATCTGAGTTAGAGCCAGCCAGACACCAGATGTGCTTAGGCACAGTAGTCTAGCAGTCCAAGTCCTAATAGGGCACCAGGTGCCAGTCATATCCCCCAAGGCGGGGTGTGATATACTAGATGAAAAGTAATGACAGTTTTGATTTTCATTTCCTCACATAGATAGTTTCTTCTTATGATGAAACGATTTCTAAAGCAAAATTTTTTATAATTTTTATCTTATGAAAGTAAAATTACCTGTTAACTTAAAGATATTTATTTTTTTTTGGAATAAATAAGTAGCGTCATTGATGGATTGAGGAGTTGAATGATACGTATAATTAAAAATCTCAATAAATCATATACATTTAGGGAGTTAATCCCTTTTCAATTAGCCAAATTATGAGTTAATTCATGAATTGAATTAAAAAATGATTAAAATGCTAATATATTTAAGTTCATTTTCCAAATAAATTACATCTTTTAGTCACAAATTATTTTAAAAATTCATCGGTTAACCGCATTTGCGGATTTCCTGAAGTGGCTAACACCTTCTTTAGGGAATCACCGGAGCGCTTACCCTTTCTCTGGTTTTAAATAAAGGTTTTTAAAATTATCTCTTAAATGGTTTTCTAATTTCCATAATAATTAGGTTGCGACTCAATTTTTAAAATTAAATTTGCCAATTTATGGAACGTTTCCGGATATGAATTCGAAAACGAGTCGTAACAATTATATTAATTTCATATCATATGCTCTCAAAATAAATGACAATTTTAGAAATTATACTTATGTATCTTATCTCAAAATGATTGATATAATTTATTGCTTTTCTTTGTTAAATTCCTAGAGTTTTGAAAACACAAGTTTTTAAAGAATTTTACTGTAGAAATCTTAAGAAAATAATTGAGGAGGATCAAAACTAAATGTATATTTGTAATTGCTCCTTTTTAACTAAATATGTATATAATTTTAAGGAAACAAAATAAACTAAGAATATTTTTCATTTAACCATTTATTAGATAAAAGATGATTTTTTGAAAAAATATGACTGCATTAATAATGTTATTTTTATTAATTAAGCAAAGAATTAGTTTTTTTTTTTTGTTTCATTGGACAGTAAAAATGTCAAGTCAATTTAAGAATTTTGCTTCGAGTCTAGCGATTGAGAGACTCATATTTGGGCTTTTAAAAAAAATCATATTATTAATCTCTTTACGCAAAGAGAAATTTTATAAATAAACTAATTACTAAATACTTATGAATTTCTGGCTTATGCATATTCCTTCTTACACAGAAAGTGAAATAAAAAGATATAGTCTTAATCCTCTTGACTATTTTTCTCTTGTCTTCAGAACATCTGGAGTTTCTTTCTTTCCATATCACCAACCACATATAAGGAGGAATTTTATGCCACTAGCTATTTCTTCATTTTTTTCAACTCTTACCTATACAAACAACTCAAAAAAATCTCATATATTCCCAGGCATGGAGCCTCTGATTCTAGCTCAGTTGAGAAACAACTGATATAGTTGATCAGTAATAGGTCAATGCAAAAAAGGGTGCTTAATTCTTTCTATCTTTGTTTTTCCTTATTTCGATGTCATTATGGGTATGGATTGGTTAGTGTCGTGTTGTGCCAACGTAGAATTCTGGACCAAGACGGTCCGATTCCACTTTCCAAGGGAGGCAGTACGAGAGAGGAAATGCCCCAGCAGTATTTATGGACCTGATGAACAGCATCTTCAGACCGTACCTGGACCTGTTCGTGATAGTGTTTATCGACGATATTCTGGTATATTCTCACTCTGAGGCAGACCACCAGGATCATTTGCGAATGGTCCTCCAGATTCTCAGGGACCGTCATTTGTATGCCAAGTTCTCTAAATGTGAATTTTGGTTGAACTCAGTAGCTTTCTTGGGGCATATTGTGTCGGATGCTGGTATACAGGTAGACATGCAGAAAATAGAAGCAGTAAAAACATGGCCTAGACCTACCACTCCGATCGAAGTCCGTAGTTTTTTGGGATTAGCAGGGTACTACAGAAGATTTTTTGGGGGATTCTCCATCATAGAGGCGCCTTTGACCAAGCTGACGCAAAAAACAGTAAAGTTTCAGTGGACAGAGGCATGTAAGCAGAGTTTTCAGGAATTGAAAGACAGATTGACCTCCGGCCCAGTATTAGCATTGCCAGAAGGTAAAGAGGGTTATGCAGTTTATTGTGACGCTTCAGGTATTGGGTTAGGATGAGTGTTGATGCAGCATGGTAAGGTAATTGCTTATGCTTCCAGACAGTTGAGGAAACATGAAAAGAATTATCCTACCCACGACCTGGAACTAGTCGCAGTGATCCACGCTCTAAAGATATGAAGACATTACTTGTACGACATCTATGTGGATATTTTCACTAATCATAAGAGCCTACAATATATCTTTACTCAGAGAGAGTTGAATTTGCGGCAGCGTCGCTGGTTGGAATTGCTGAAAGATTATGATGTAAGTATTTTGTATCACTCAGGAAGAGTCAACGTAGTAGCAGATGCCCTCAGCTACAAATCTATGTGGAGTTTGGTGTACTTGCAACCCGAGCAACGGGAGTTGGCCAGAGAAATACACCAGTTAGCTAGTTTAGCCGTTCGTGTAGCAGAAATAGAGGACAACAGAGCGGTAATTCAGAACACCGCAGTGTCGTCATTAGTTGTGGAGGTAAATGAATGGCAGTATGAGGATCCTGACCTAGTTCAGCTTAAAGACCTAGTTCAGCAAGGAAAAGCACCGGATTTTCAGGTAACTGAGGATGAAGTGTTGCGATGTAAAGGCCGCCTTTGTGTTCCAGATATTTCAGGGCTTCGCCAGCAGATTATGAGCGAAGTACATTACGCCTGCTATTATGTCTACCCAGGCGCGACGAAAATGTACCACGATATTAAAGAAATCTACTGGTGGCCAGGTATGAAGAGGGAAATAGCAGAATTCGTAGCTCAGTGTCCTAACTGGCAGCAAGTAAAAGCGAAACACCAGAAACCAGGCGGATTGACTCAAGACATAGTTGTGCCTCTTTGGAAGTGGGAAGCAGTAAATATGGATTTTGTAGCAGGATTACCCCGTACCAGACATAGAAATGACTCGATTTGGGTAATTGTTGACAGACTGACAAAATCATCCCATTTTCTGCCAGTAAGGGCTACTTTCTCTGCCGAAGATTATGCTGAGTTGTATATCAGAGAAGTAGTCAGACTGCACGGTGTTCTAGTATCCATTGTCTCTGACAGAGGGGCGAAATTTACAACTAAATTTTGGCAATTATTTCAGAAAGGCCTGGGAACACAGATTAATATGAGCACAGCATTCCACTATCAGACAGATGGGCAGGCAGAACGCACTATTCAGACGCTCGAGGATATGTTACGAGGGTGTGTATTGGACTTTGGAGGTAGTTGGGATGAGCACCTACCACTTATTGAGTTTGCTTATAACAATAGCTATCACTCAGCTATCCAGATGGCGCCCTATGAGGCTTTGTATGGGCAAAAATGCAGATCGCCAGTTGGCTGGTTTGAAGTAGGAGAGTCAGCGCTGATTGGGCCGGATATTATTCATCAGTTAGAAGAAAAGGTAAAGCTTATCAGAGAATGCCTACTGACTGCTCAGAGTTGCCAGAAATCGTATGCTGATGAGCGGCACAGAAACATGGAATTTAACGTGAATAACTGGGTGTTTTTTAAAGTTTCTCCAATGAAAGGGGTGATGAGATTCGGCAAGAAAGGTAAGCTCAGCCCGAGATTTGTTGGGCCCGATCAGATTCGTCGAAGAATAGGCCAAGTGGCATGCGAGTTGAACTTACCTCCAGAATTAGAGTTTGTTCATCCAGTTTCCACGTGTCTATGTTAAGGAAGTATATAGGAGACCCCTCCAGAGTTGTTCCAGTTCAGGATGTCCAGGTTATGGAAGAGCTGGCTTATGAAGAGGTTCCAGTAGCCATACTAGACAGGCAAATTCGCAGGTTGAGAACTAAAGACATTGCTTCTGCCAAAGTATTATGGAGTAATAGGAACCGAGAGGAGATGACTTGGGAAGCAGAGGAAGATATGAAAGTTAGATATCCTCAATTTTTCCACACTTAATCAGCTAGAGGTACGTTAGTATTGTTGTTTTATGAATTGCCTTATATTATGTGAATAAATGAAATAGTTGGCTTTTGTGATGAATACTAGTGTTGCGTGGAGTACCTGTATTGGACTTTTCTGTGTTTCAGGATTTTTGAGATAGTCCATATTACAGGGGAAACTATGCCGAAATCTTTCTAGAATAAGTCAAGTAAGTTGAAATTCTTGCAAGTAGAAGTTTACGTTCGAGGACAAATGTTCTTAAGGGTGGGAGGATGTTACAACCCGTAAACTTTTGACATGTAGATGGCCTATTCGTATGTTGGTTAAGAGTTTTAGAATGCCATACATGCTAGAAAAAGGCCCAGCGAAAGACCGGACAAGCGCCAAGTCGGAGAGTCGCAAGAGGGAGCCAGGCAGAACCCCTCCGCGATGGCAATGTGTCACGGAGAGGGGGGGCCTCCACGATGACTGGCATGTCACAGAGGCCCTATTCAGGCCCCAAGTATAAAAGGCCTCCCACTTCGGTTTTTAACCATTTATCTCCTTTTAATTTTCAGAAACGAACAGAGAATAGAGGGCACGAGAGAATTCAATAAAATTTCATCCATTTACTCTATTAAACGTGGTCCAAACTCGAATTAATCGTGGGTAGTGAAGTATTAAGCTACCGGGAGCATTCCTGCGGAGTTAGTTTCGTGAAATTAGGCCGGCGAATCGTCGTCCTACCGAGCTAAGGTAAGTGGAATTGCTCCAAATTAGTGTAAATATACTCCTAGCCCTAAAGTGAGTATTTCTCCCTTCTGGACTTCCGAGAAATAGCGAGTTTTCGACTGTTTTTCGATAAGTCAAAGTTTGGGCTATATATATATTCAAAGTAGTATTTTCTTCCAGAATATTGATTTATCTTTATTTCACCGCTCTATTTATTTATTTATTTATTTTGTGTATTTTGTGCGACGCTAATATTTTAAAATATTTTTAAATACTAGATGAAAAGTAATGACAGTTTTGATTTCCATTCCCTCACATAGATAGTTTCTTCTTATGATGAAACGATTTCTAAAGCAAAATTTCTTATAATTTTTATCTTACGAAAGTAAAATTACTTGCTAAATTAAAGATATTTACTTTTTTTGAAATATATAAGTAGTGTCATTGATGGATTGAGAAGTTGAATAATTCAAAATCTCGATAAATCGTATACATTTAGAGAGTTAATCCCTTTTCAATTAGCCAAATTATGAGTTAATTCATGAATTGAATTAACAAATGATTAAAATGCTAATATATTTTTTTCGTTTTTCCAAACAAATTACATCTTTTAGTCACAAATTGTTTTAAAAATTCATCGGTTAATCGCATTTGCGGATTTCCTGAAGTGCCTAACATCTTCTTTAAGGAATCACCGGAACGCTTACCCTTTCTCTGGTTTTAAATGAAGGTTTTTAAAATTATCTCTTAAATGGTTTTCTAATTTTCATAATAATTAGGTTGCGACTCAATTTTTAAAATAAAATTTGCCATGTTATGGAACGTTTTCGGACACGAATTTGAAAACGAGTCGTAACTATTATATTAATTTCATATCATATGCTCTCAAAATAAATGACAATTTTAGAAATTATACTTATTTATCTTATCTCAAAATGATTGATATAATTTATTGCTTTTCTTTGTTAAACTCCTAAAGTTTTGAAAACACGAGTTTTTAAAGAATTTTACCGTAGAAATCTTAAGAAAATAATTGAGGGGGATCAAAACTAAATTTATATTTGCAATTGCTCCTTTTTAACTAAAGATGTATAGAATTTTAAGGAAACAAAATAAACTAAGAATATTTTTCATTTAACCATTTATTAGATAAAAGATGATGTTTTGAAAAAATATGACTGCATTAATAATGTTATTTTTATTAATTAAGCAAAGAATTAATTTTTTTTTTTTGTGTTTCATTGGACACTACAATGTCAAGTCAATTTAAGAATTTTTCTTCGAGACTAGCGATCGAGAGACTCATATTTGGGTTTTTTTTTAAAAATCATATTATTAATCTCTTTACGCAAAGAGAAATTTTATAAATAAACTAATTACTTAATTTTCTTGTCATGGATCTAGAAACACTTCGTTATGCCCTGTGTCATCCAAACCCTTCAAATACCCCAATGAGAATCTTAAGAATAAATACTGAGAGTCAAAAATTTAAAACAATTACATTCTATGAGAAAATATTTTAAAATGAAATAATACTTATATTGACACAAATAAATAACAATTATTAGAAAACAATGATAAATTGAAAGTTGTATACTTGACAGGTGTACATAAAGAGAATAATGATACTTTAATATTTTAGAAAGAAGCAACAACCAACGAAATTCTAATGAAAAAATTTATATGTGAAATTTTTCTGTTTAATATATATAGATGTGAGTGTATATTAAAAAATTTTATTTTTTTTATCTCGGTTAAATATACAAAGACATATATTTCATCTATCTGCTAATATTTTTATGATCGTGCAAAATGCGCATATGTTCACTAATAAATTAATAAAATAAAATCACAGTAGTATCAATACTTGTTAAATCGTGATCTACTATTGGTGGTGGAGCAAAGCTCAACTATATTATCAATAGTTAGATATGTTCTCATGATGTAGATGTTAGTTCGTTTTCATACTTTGTAGATATGGGTAGCAGAAAATTTATGAAAATTTCTGCCTTCTATACAAAATGATGCTCTTGAAATGTGTTTTGTGAACGTTATACATGTGAGATATCACATGAATTTCCTTTTTCTTAAACGCTAATAATAATTTTCATAAACGACAAAAAAGTAGTGCTGGAATTTACTGTACAAGTGAGCATAAAAACGTGCTTTGAACGTTATACATGTGATATTTCACATATATTTATTTTTTTGTTGAACGGTAAAAATTATATTCGTAAATGACACAAAAGTAGATGTTGAATTTTTTGTAGAAGTCGCAAAAAAACAAAAGTGTAGCGCTCTCTAATCTTAGAGGAGCTCTATAAATACTAATAAATTTCTGGCTTATGCATATTCCTTTTTACATAGAAAGTAAAATAACAATATATAGTCTTAATCCTCTTGACTGTTTTTCTTGTCTTCAGAACATCTTGAGTTCCTTTCTTTTCATATCACCAACTACATACAAGGAAGAATTGTATGCCATCAGCTATTTCTTATTTTGTTCCAACTCTTGCATATACCAACAACTCAAAAAATCCCATATATTCCCAGGCATGAGCCTTTGATTCTGGCAAAGTTGAGAAACAACTGACATAGCTGGTCAGTAATAGACAATGCAAAAAAGGGTGATTAGTATTTTCTGTTTGGCAGCCATATAAATAGTATCTCTGATGTATAGACAATGTATCTCACATGATATATACCCATCCATTTCTAATCTTTCTGTCTTTGTTCTTTTCTATTTCCCTTTACCCATACCTATTTTTGTTGCCTCTTCTGTTAGTCTCCATCAGAAAACATGTTTCAAGTAGTAAATAGGTTGCACAAAACTATCCAATTTGTAACCATTCATGTTTTAACTCTTGCTATCTTTGTTCTTTTCTATTTTCTTTTCCCACTACCACTATCTCTTCATATTGCATCTCTTGTTGGTCTGCATTAAAGGAATCTCTTTTTTGAAAGGTTGTGTTTTCTTCAAAAGGATGTTGTTGAAACATGTGTTTGAATGTTATATGCAATGTATCTCATATGATATACACCCATCCCGTTTAAATTCTTATTATCTTTATTTTTCTTTATTTCCTTTTTACCAATGATACAATACCTCTCTAGTCACATATCCTGCTAGTCTACGTTAGAAAACATGTTTTCAGTAGTACATAAGATGTATCACATACAAATATGAACTCATTCATTTTTCATCTCAATCTCTATTTTCTCCTCTTTATATTCGGTTGCTCACTATTTCACCACTTATCACGATTATATATAGGCTCGTCAATTAATTTGACTTATTTCCATCTTTGCACCTCTTGATAGTCCATTCCCCAACGTGATACTAGCTTTTTCAGAAAAAAGTTATCATCAAAGTCCATCACCAATTACATTGATAAAATTTACCACAAAGCATCAATCAAATTCAATCCTTTGTGAGCCAAGGTCTCACTTAATTGTTAATCTTAAATGTAAGTGCGTTTGTCCATATAAAAGCAGAGAATATATTCTTCCCAAAGGAGTTATTGAAGTGTGCATAAGAATCTGGGTGATGACTCTAATTCTCCTAAAGCTCACCCTCGGATTTCCAAATCCGCTTTTTCAATCTACACGTGATCCTTCAGCTGGCATAAGTTCTTCAAAATGTGAAAGGGAAGTTCCATCAAGAGAGTGTCTTCCTTTCCATCTTTAGTTGTTCCAAGGATATCAAGAAGGAAAACTAGAAGTGTGAGGGAAAATGTAGCAACGTGTCTTTATTCATTCAAATCACTCTGGAAGAACTTCATCCTACTTGACCTGGAGAATGGTGCCAACTAAAATTAATGGTAGCATTTTTCAGGTCAGATAGGCTGAAGTTCTTCCGGGATGATTTGAATGGATAAAGACACATTGCTACATTTTCCTCACGTTTCTGGTTTTCCTTCTTGACATCCTTGGCACAACTAAAGGTGGAAAAGAAGGCAGTGTTTTGATAGAACTTCTTTTTCACATTTTGAAGAACTTATGCCAGTGAGAAGTCACCGATGGATTTGACAAGCAACGTTGAGAACTTGAGGGTTTAGCTTTAGGATAATTGGAGTCATTCTCTTGGTTTCTGATGCACACTTCAATAACTCCTCTAGAAGAAGAATCATCATGTTTCTCCTTTTCCATCTCAAGAAATCTGATAATCCATCAGAGGCAAAAAAAGAATAAAAAACAAGTCACACACAATCTCTTTGAAATATAGTTGATGTCACCTTGAGCAGAATCCATGGAAGAGAGATTCTTTTGTCCAGCAACAACAACTTTGTTTTCAGAGGTATTTACTGCACCCATATTCATTCTCTTAGCAGATTTACTGTAAAATATTAACCAATAGTTCTAAAATTTATCCATCGAATCACAAAGTAATAGACTAACTCTTTCCTCTTATGCTTTCCGTGGTCTTGCATCAACGAAAGTACAACTAATCCCAAAACCAACAGTTCAAAGTGATTGCGGGCAGGTGGTGAATGCTTGACACTAGATGCAGGAAGTCCAGATTTAAAGCATATATTCTAGGAAAGGCAATAAGATAGCAGATGGCTAGCAAAGCATGGAAGCAATTTGAAAGTTTTTGAAAGCTTAATGTTGTATGATGTACTCCTGGTTTTTGTTTTATCATCTTACGGAAATGGAAGCATACTTGTATCCCAAACAATATTTATGAACTTTAACAATAATGATATTAGTTACTTTTCCTATAAAGGATTCCTATATCTGAGTAAAACATGCACAGCGGAAGCTTTGAAATAATAATATAAAAGCATTTACGAAAAAAATAAAACTGGAACACAAAGTTTAGAAATCTGGAGTCTAAAATTAATTATGTGTCTGAAATCCATCTAGCTGATGAGTTGCTGGGACAAGCTCCCAGCTAACTCTAAGTCTAACTAAACATAATATAATGACTAAAAGAAATGAATAATGCCCTCGAAGGATGAGGACTCACACTTCTTCTGTTGAGAAGGAGGGTCCAAACTGCGACGACTAAAGGTGCTGAGTCTGAGAACCTACGACTGTATCATGAAATATTACAACATAAAAGTATGCATCAGTACTTTGAATGTACTAAGTAAGTGAGAGAAAACATAACTGAATATAAATGACTGAGCTGAAATGACATGAAATGACCAACTAATATACTGAACTGAACCACTGAAGTAAACTGAGATGATCAAGATGACCCTATCTGGTGGTCAAAGATATGCCCTAAGTCTGAAAGTTCTGAGTCTGAGATACTGTATTGAACTGATCTAAACTGATAGAGATGGAACTGAACTGAGCTGCTTATTCTAAAACTGGACTGGACTGGACTGACTAGTGGGAGAGTCTGTAACCGACATATAACCACGTGAGCTAGAGGTGGAGTCCGATTTATACACCCCACCTGTAGGACACAATATACCTTGCTAGGGTATAAAGGCATGAATTGGGTGATCACAAGAGTCTGGGGCCAATCAGGCCAAATAATACTGTAACCTACGCTGGCAACGTAGTTCATGGAACCTGGGTGTGCTGGAACCCCAGTCCGCTCTGTGCTAAGTCCTACTCTCACTGAACAACCCAGTTTGAATTAATAAGCTGATAGCTCAAAATTGGGGTCCAAGACTAGTCAGGGATATATAACTTAAAGTACCCTGAGAGTTTTAACGAACTAGATTCTGAAACTGGGTTCTAGACTGGTTAGAGCTGCTTATCTGAAAGCGTCGTAACCGTTTAAGAACCAACTGTAATCTGAACTAGGGTCCTAAGGATAGTCAAAACTATATATCTAAAATGTCATGACCACGTAATGGACCAATAAACTAGATTCTGAATCTGATTCTGATAATTGGGAGGCACCACTGACACCTCAGAGAAAAGACTGAAGTCAAACTGATTAGTTGAAAAATTATGAACAGTTCTGAGGAGATTCTACGTTCTAACTGAACTGAACTACTAAGCAGCTAACATAGAACTCAACTCATTCCATCAACACAGGAAATCTACAATATGGAAAAAATTTCAAGAATTAAGGAAATCTCATCCAACAAACAGTGTTATAGCTTTCTTATTCGTGCCAGGGCTAAAGTCTTTCTTATCAAGGGAGTAATTGCTCAACATCAAGACAATAAAGAATACTATAAAATCATCCCAAATCACACTTCACAAACCAGACAGAATTTAATACGTAAATACGTTTCATTCGAAAATTTAGGGCTTAAATTCACTTTTGCAGGAACATCAACAATTTAGTTAAAAACTGATGGAGATCATATCAATAATAAGCATAGATATCATTCTATGTGAATCAACGAAAAAAAATAGGTAATCTCTTTGTATTCGCAAGCTTAGAGCTAAAACTAATAGAGAAACTATAAGAGGGTTTTGGGGGACATAAGGGAAGAACTATCCCCTTGTTGAATTCCCACATACCTAGCTGAAAATTTCCCCGAAGAAGAAAATTCAAACTACTGTAATAGAGGAAAATTCTAAGCTTGCTTGAAAGTTCTTGAGAGACTCTTCGATGATTTTTCTGAGGATGAACGTGGGGAATGAGGGAAGAGGTCGTTCATTCCCACTAATAGGTCTGAAATTACGTCTAAAACGACATAGTTTAAAGTTTAGGAGAGTAGGAAATTACTACAAAACAGAAAATCGCAGGAAAAAACTGTCAGGTATTCTTAACAGGTTACCTAACGGGTCGTGATCAGTGATCACGATTCGTGGTCACAATCTTTGAGTATACTGCCTGGAAAATCCTAAAGGCCACCACGAGGGACCTAAAGAGTCGTGGTGAGTGACCACGACTCGTGGTCACCTATCGTGGACCACACTGCTCAAAAGTCTGTGGCTCCCCACCGGTGACACCATGACTCGTGGTGTCCCATGACGAGTCGTGGTGAGGACTCGTGGGGTACACTGCTTAACTCTCCGAAAAATCTCCTCTAACTGATCATGGCTCACCTCACGACTCGTGGTGACTGACCACGAATCGTGGGGTCCTTCATCAAGTGCACTGCCCCAACTCTTTAATTCCCTGACTCCGGCCTAACAACGAGTCACCTAACGGGTCGTGGTGGAGGACCACGACTCATGGTGACACTCGTTAGGTACACTGACACCACCTTTCCATTTCTCAATCCCCCTTCCCACGACTGACCTGACGAGTTGTTAGGTCTCATAATGACTCGTTAGGTGAGTCATTCCGAGGCATTTTCTGTAGTTTTTTCAGATTTTCTGATTTCAATCTCGGATCTAGTTTTTAAATTTCTGGGATATTACAGTAACAAAAAGAGGTGTGACTTCTAAATTGATATTAGAACACGAACAATCCAAGAACAACGGAGGAACTAATTAATGAATAGAAGCAACTAAGTTTGTAGAGTGCAAATACTATGGTACTAATGATGAATTCAGTGAGCAATGTACGTATGTAGATTGATATAGAGGGCTTAAGAGACTCTTTCATACTACAATGGTCTGAAATAGGAGAATCACCCGTGTTCCCGTAATCCTTTAGTTACTAGGACTAGCACTAGAATTAATAATAATAATAATAATAATAAAGTATAAATATAAAATTGAATGTAAAAGGTAGTGCTGGAACCTTTATACTGTAACAAAATTGACTTTATTCTGCAATTGCTACCTATGAATGAATGCATAGTAATTACATCAATTTTGAAAAATTTTAGGGGGAAAAAGGTTTCTAATATGAAATTATAATGAGAAAATTACATAGAATATTACTATAAGACTTTTAATTACAAGTTATACCAACACTTTGATTTATTTATTAAAGTAACAATTAATTTATAAATATATTAATATTGTGGGTATATGGTAGTCATTTTTACTACCATGTAATATGATTTAAAAAAATAATTTTTTTTGTAGCACAAATATTAACTGCACATCACATAAAATTGGGAGTGTATTTTTCTCTCTCCTAATATGGTTAAAAAATTATTTTTTATTTTTTATAGCATAGATATTTATGAAAAATATTTACTACACACTAAATTAAATTAGAATGTGATTTTTCTCTCTCCTGATATAATTAAAAAAAATTTCTTTTTTACAACATAGATATTTATTGAAAATATTTACTTCACATCAAATCAAATTAGAAGTGTGATTTTTCTCTCTCCTAATACAGTTAAAAAATATTTTTCTTTTTTTATAGCATAAATATTTATAATATTTACTGCACATCAAATAAAAATAAGGAGTGTGATTTTTCTCTCTCCTAAACTAATTGTTTCCTACTACAATATTTATCTCAATCAGGACTGTAACTCTTCTTCATTAACTTCTAAACTTTTATCTAACAAAGAATTCGTCTTCTCCAAATCATCAACTTCTAAACATTCATCTAACAAAGAGCCCATCTTCTCCTAAGTTTCTTATTCAATGAAATTCAATTCTATTCATTTATTTTATATCTTATGTTGATTTATTTTTTGTTTTTCTTTGAGTTTTTATATAATGCATTATTGTTATCAAAATTAGTAGTTCAAATGTTTGCAAAATGGTTAGAAATTGGTAATATATTATTTTTAAAAAAAAATAAATTTTATTTTGTATTTTGTTTATTGATTTATTGGTTGACAAGTTGATTACATATTGGTATAGATTAAGGTTAAAAGTTTGATTTTCAAGTTGTTTACTGTCATATTTGTTATTTGTATTATAGTTAAGATTTATAAATGTTTAGAAATTAGTTCTAAATATTCTTATACATATTTTTTAATTTTTTTTTGTCTTATTCTGATATTGTTGGTATATTTTTGGGTTTATATAATGTTGATTTATGTTGATAAGTTGATTTGAAGTATCTAGACATTCAATACCAATTACTAAACATTTACAAATCTCAACTATAACACAAATAACAAATACTGCAGTAAATAACTTGAAAACTGTTATAAATATATTTTCTATTTATGGTGAATGTCTATTTCTTACAGGTTAGTTTTCCCCTATAAATAAAGGAGTTCTCCATTCATTGTAATGAATCCCTTATGATCCCTTTAACTCCTCAAGAGGATCCCATCAAGAGAAATAAGAACTTCTCTCTTTCTCTATAATATTCTTTCTTTATTATTTCATAACACGTCATCAGCACGAGTCTCTTCCTTGATCACTCACTTTGAAAGATATGAGGTAAGAAAGATTTAAAAAAAATTTGAAAGATGTATTACTTAACCACATGAATGATATTCCTTTGGTGATATTGTTGCTCTGCGACTCTACCGTCTCAAAATTTGAATGCTGAGGTATTATTTTTTTCTTTCTTTTAATATGAATAACCTTATGAAACTTGATTTCGTTGCCCTTCAAAGTTCGGGCAAGAACTATCTTTCATTTGTGTTGGATGTTGAAATCCATTTGGATGCAATGGGTCTTGGAGACACCATTAAAAGTGAAAATAAAACATCAAATCAAGATCGTACTAAGGCTGTGATATTCTTGCGTCATCATATTGATGAAATTCTGATAATTGAATATCTCATGATTAAGGATCCACTTATTTTGTGGAATAGCCTGAAAGAACGATATGACCACCTGAAGATGGTCATCCATCCAAAGGCACGATATGATTAGATCCATCAAGACTATAAGTCTATTCATGAGTATAGCTCATCAACATTCAAAATTGTTTCTAAGTTGAAACTATGTGGAGAAACTATTTAATGATGTTGATATGATTGAATATGTGGTAGTACACAAAATTAATTGAGAGCTCCGGAAGAGCTAATGTATTACTAATTGAAGGAATGAAATTATTGTAGTAAGTCTCAAAAGGAAACTTATAAGTTTCAAGGATATTAAAAAAAATTGAGACTATAAATTATGGGAAGATCTAATATCTTCATGCTACTACAATCGACGCGGGTTATAAATATTTATGTAAAAGATTACCCGCCGGTTTTTTAATTGTAGTACATAAATATGGGTATGATGATGAAATCACATACGAAAGTAAACTAGAAGTTTACTGAAATAAGTTGGCATAACTGGTTGACCATCCCGGTTCAAATGTGATGCAAAAATAATTGAGAATTCACGTGGCTATATGTTGAAGAAATAAAAGATTCTTCAAGAATTCTCTTGTATTGCTTGTTCTCGGGAAAAAAAAGTGAACTTAAAGTTCAATAGATAATTCACTTACAAAATATTGCAAATCAATTGCCAGATATATTTGCTAACTCTATTTTATAATTCAGTTGCAAATGCTCCAATGAAAGGTCCTTGAAGGACAGAGTCTATGAGACGCCTGAAGTGTGATAGACCAATGGTTCCAAATATAGAACTCCTTGAAGAAGGAGAGGAGAAAATGAATAAGATGGTCATAATGATGAGGCAAGTGCTTTAAGAAAGCACCACTACATAACAGTTCATAAAACATTGGCAAAGGTTCGGGTACCTGAAAATGATGAAAAATGAAGAGATCTCAATGAGTTATGTTGCATTGGAACTAATATCAAAATGATCGTCGACGATATCTTTGATACAATATAGCACGCAATATTGTAAAAGATTGTGAGGATCTGAATTCTACGTCTATTAAAGCATGTTGATGTAGAAATAATTATCAAGTGAAATGATGCGTATTGATAAGTGTAAAACTTATTGGACCTGTAGTCCAGACACCAAAATATGTCAAGTATTTAAATACTAATGAATTCTATCACTTGATAAAATTTATATGAAAATTCTCGAAGGATTTAAAATGCCTGAAACATATCGTTCAAAGTCTCGGAAAATGTATTCAATTAGATTGCAAAGATTATTGTATGGTTTGAAGTAATCTGGACGCATGTGGTATAACCGTCTTAGTGAATATTTATCTAAGGAAGGTTATATAAATGATGAAATTTGCCCATGTGTTTTTATAAAGAAAACATCGGCGTTTGTCATACTTGCTGTTTATGTAGATGACATAAACTTTATTGGAACTCCAATAAAACTTCAAAAGGCAATTGATTATTTAAAGAAGGAATTTGAGATGAAAGACCTTGGAAAGATAAAATTATGTCTTGGTCTGCAAATTGAGCATTTGAAAAATGGTGTTTTATTCATCAATCTACCTATACAGAAAAAATATTGAAAAGATTTTATATGGATGGTGCACATCCATTAAGTACTCTGATGGTTGTTCGATCACTTGATGTGAATAAGGATCCATTCCGACCTCAAGAAAGGAATGAGGAAATTCTTGGTACTGAAGTACCATATCTTAGTGTAATTGGTGCACTAATATCTTGCTACCACTACAAGACCTGATATAGCCTTCGGTTAATTTGTTAGCAAGGTATAGTTCTGCTCCTACTAGGAGGCATTGGAATGGGATAAAACACATAATGCGGTATCTAAAAGGGACTACCTATATGGGCTTATTTTATTATAACAATTGCAGTCCCGATCTTGTTGGTTATGCTGATGTTGGTATTTATCTGACCCACGCAAAGCTCGATCTCAAACTAACTACGTGTTCATATGTGGAGGTACTGTCATATCTTGGAGATCTACAAAGCAATCTCTCGTAGCTATTTCATCAAATCATGTTGAGATAATAACTTTTCATGAAGCAAACCGAGAATGTGTGTGGTTGAGGTCCATGATACATCTCATTAGATAAAAATGTGGTTTGAAATGTGAAAAAGTACCCATAATTTTGTATGAAAATAATGCAGCATAGCATGCATAGCACAACTAAATGGAGGATTCATAAAAGGAGATAGAACGAAGAAATCTCGCCAAAGTTTTTCTACACACATGAGCTCCAAAAGAATGGTGATATCAATGTGCAACAAATTCGTTCAAGTGACAATGTGGCTGATTTATTCACCAAATCTCTACCAACTGCAACTTTCAAGAAGATGGTGCACAAGATCGGGATGCAAAGATTCAAGGATGTTCTAATTAGGGGGATTTAATACGCGTTGTACTCTTTTTTCCTTACAAGGTTTAGTCCCACTGGGTTTTCCTTGTAAGGTTTTTAATGAGGCAGCCAAAATGTGTATTATTAGATATGTGTACTCTTTTTCCTTCACTATATTTTTTCCCACTGGGTTTTTTCTAGTAAGGTTTTAACGAGGCACATTATCTATCAAATAGACATCCAAAGGGGAGTGTTATAAATATATTTTCTATTTATGGTGAATGTCTATTTCTTACAAGTTAGTTTTCCCCTATAAATAAAGGGGTTTTCTATTCATTGTAATGAATCCTTTATGATCCCTTTAACTCCTCAAGAGGATCCCATCAAGAGAAATAAGAACTTCTCTCTTTCTCTATTATATTCTTGTCCTTTCTTTATTATTTCATAACAAAAACCATAATCTATACCAATATATAATCAACTTTTCAGCCAATAAATCAACAAACAAAATACATATTCATAAAATAGAATTTGTTTCCAAAAATATATTATATTACCAATTTCTAACTATTTTGCAAACAATTGAACACTAATATTGATAATAATATTACATTATATAGAAATTTTAAAAACAAACCAACATAAGATAAAAAAAATAAAAATAACATTTTAAAAAAATATTTAATGCCAAATTCTAAACAAATCATAAATCCAAACTATAATAAGTCAACACATATGCGATAAACAGCTCTAAAATCAAATTTTAACAAACAAGATACACAAATATATAAACAAGTTATCGACGATTAACCCAACAAAGAAACATGGAGTTATAATTATATATTTAAAAAAGAGGACAAAAAAATAATTGGCTTATTTTAAATTAGCTGAGCGATTGCGCAGTTTGATTTAAAAATGCACAATAGTGGCAGTAAGTATAAACAATGATAAACACTTGCACGACCGCGCAGAAAAAAGTTGAAAGCACGCAATTATTTTCTTTGATTTTGGCAGTAACTGAAAAGTATATGGAAGATAAAAGATAATGTATAAGCGTGATTCATGGAATTTTTAAATAATGGTAATTATTTTTTTTACCAAATCTGATAGTTTAAGTAATTTTTTTTTGCTATATTTGAAAATACGAAACTATTGATATTTCTAATAATTATTTCTCTATAATTGTATATTTATGTTTTTTCCCCATTATAATTTCACAAAGTAATTATATGTTGGAATTAAACTCAATTGGCACGCTTAAGCAGGGGCCAAGATCCTTGGAATAGTGGGTTTTCGGTCCACCATTTCTATCAAAGGTTGAAAGGCTCGATTAAGCTCCGCTAATTACGAATGCCTAATATATCAACACCAACAACTTTAATGCCTCGTGTTACCTGGTTTAGGCATATAACTACTGTTAAATATATGTAAATATATTTAGGCACATATCATGCTAACTGTATCTCTTAGAATTAGGCACATATCATGCTAACTGTATCCCTTAGAATTAGGCACATATCATGTTTCGGTTTTGTATATATACGTTGATCTTAATGAGAATCGTGGAGGAATTATTTCTAATATGGTATCAGCTATCTAGGGAAAAACAATCTTTTTTTTTTCTTCCTTCCGCAAAGCTCCCTAACCTTCTTCTTCTTCTCCATTACTCTTCTTTTCTATTCTTGTTCTTTCACACATGTCGGATAACAAGAGCACTTTTCATCCTGCATTTGCGGTTTCAAACATTCGGAACCATATCTCCATCACTCTAGAAATGGAGAATGTCCAATACTCCACATGGGCGGAACTCTTCAAAATCACCGCACGTTCTCATAAGGTCCTTCATCATATTATTCCTCCTGCCAGGGGCAAAGAGAAGGTTCCTTCGACCGAGGATGAAAAGGAATTATGGTCGACTCTTGATGCTACGGTTCTTTCATGGATTTATGCTACAATCTCTAATGATCTCTTGCATATTATTATCAAACCCGATGCTACGGCCATGGAAGCTTGAAATCGACTCCGTGATATTTTCCAAGATAACAAAAATTCCCGTGTGGTAACTCTTGAAGCCGAATTTTCCAATACAAAGATGGAGAATTTTCCGAACGTTTCGGCATATTGTCAGCGTCTCAAGTATCTTGCTGATCAATTAAAGAATGTCGGAGCACCGGTATCGGATAGTCGGCTTGTTATAACTCATTTCGGGTCTCACGAGAGCATATCGGGGTGTTTGTACCTTGATTCGACAAAGTGACCCTTTACCTCCATTCTATCAAGCCCGGTCGATGTTGACTTTAGAAGAGGCCGGCTTGGCGAAGGAGGCTGCCGCAGGCTCGGAGTCCTTTATGGTGGCTGCCTCGGGGTTGGAGTATGAGGATTCGGGTTATCCATATTCTCATTCGAACCATTTTAATCATTATGGGAAGCAACATGGCAACCGCAAGAATTTTGGGCGTAAGGGTTCCGGTGGCGGCAAAGGTCCTGGTGGGGGACGCCAGGGTCAGTCTCACGGTGGTGGTGCTCGGGGTGGACAGCAGCAACAATCCAGCTCTGGGCAGCAGCCTTACAGACAGCAGCAGTGGGGGTCACAACAGTGGCCTAATTTTCCTCCTTGGGGTTGGATGCCACAATGGGCCACTCCACCTTGCCCATATCCAACACAAGGGTGGGCTCAGCGTCCAATGAGTAACAAGGGGCAGCAGCAGCCTGGTCTTCTTGGGCCACGGCCACAGCAGGCCTTTATGGGTTCAACTAGTGGGCAGTCCACTACATATGCACCAACCGGTATAGCTTCTGCGATGCATACTATGTCGTTAAATCCCCCCGATCAGACATGGTACATGGACACCAGAGCTACTTCTCATATGACTTTCTCCAATGGTAATCTCTCGTCTTATTTTAATTTGAGTAATCATAATAGTGGTATTACTATGGGCAATGGTCATATTATTCCAATTCATGGTTATGGTCACACGTCTTTGACTAATCATAATCCTCCTTTGTCCCTACACAATGTTCTTCATGCTCCCAAAATCATTAAAAATCTCATTTCTGTCCGTAAGTTTACTACTGATAATTATGTGACAGTTGAGTTTGATCCTTTTGGTTTTTCTGTGAAGGATTTTCAGACGGGGAAGCCAATAATGAGATGTGATAGTCGGGGCGACCTTTATCCTCTTACCTCTTCCATCAACAGTCAAGCCCTCCACTCAACCTTTGCAGCCATTTCACCTACTCTTTGGCATGATTGTTTGGGTCATCCGGGTGCTTCCATTTTAGATGCTCTTAGGCTAAATAAAAGCATTGATTGTAATCATCATTCAAGTTCTAGCATTTGTCGATCTTGTGTCTTTGGCAAACATATTAAGTTGCCATTTGTTTCTTCAAAATCAAGTATTATTATGTCATTTGATATTATTCATAGTAATCTTTGGACATCTCCTATTTTAAGTTCTATGGGGCATAAATATATGTTGTTTTCTTAGATGATTATTCTAATTATCTGTGGACTTTTCCCATAGCTAAGAAATCGGATGTGTTTGATAAATTCTTAGCTTTTAAAGCTCAAATTCTCACCCAATTTGAACGTAATATTAAGAATGTGCAATGTGATAATGGGAGGGAGTTTGACAATGGCCCTTTTTGGGAGTTTTGTAAAACAAATGGTATGTCTTTCCGTCTTTCTTGTCCTCATATCTCGCCTCAAAATGGTAAAGCCGAACGAAAAATTCGGTCTATAAATAATATTACTCGTACTCTCTTAGCTCATGCCTCTCTTCCCCCTTCGTTTTGGCATTATGCGTTACAAATGGCTACCTATCTTCTTAATGTGCTTCCAAGCAAGCTTTTGGGAAATATATCTCCACTTCAAATTCTTTATCATTGGGTTCCATCTTACTCTCACATTCGGGTTTTTGGGTACTTGTGTTATCCTCTTTTTCCATCTACAACCATCAATAAGTTGCAACTCGTTCAACTCCATGTGTCTTTTTGGGATATCCTTCAAATCACCATGGCTATAAATGCTATGACTTGTCCTCAAATAAGATTGTAATTTGTCGGCATGTTGTGTTTGATGAGCATGTGTTTCCTTTTGCACAATTGCATACTCCTTCTGCTTCTACTTATGATTTTTTATGTGATGATATTTCACCATATACATTGCATCACTTACGAAATCAGAATTCTTCTCCTTTTACTCATCTACAAACGGCCCAAACACACGACCCACCTCCACCTTCTACTGACCGGCCTACTCCTATGAGCCCAGCTGCCGCCCACAGCCCAGCTTCTCCTACTCTTCCCGCACCTCCTGCCCAAACATCAAATTCCTTGCCCACCAATCGGCCCACCATGGTCACAAGAAGCCAAATGGGTATTTTTAAACCCAATAAAAAATATGATCATTCATATGCTACTACAGTTACACGGTCCCCACTACCACATAACCCAGTAGAAGCCCTTCGTGATCCAAATTGGAAGTTGGCCATGGATGATGAATATGATGCTCTTATTAAAAATAAGACGTGGGAGTTGGTGCCCCGTCCACCTAATGTGAATGTTATTCGTTCTATGTGGATTTTTGCTCATAAAGAAAAATATGATGGTGTTTTTGAGAGGCATAAAGCCCGTCTTGTAGGTGATGGGAAAACTCAGCAGGTGGGCATTGATTGTGGTGAAACATTTAGTCTGGTGGTGAAACCGGCTACCATTCGCACAGTTCTTTCTCTTTCTCAGTCAAAGGCATGACCTATTCATCAGTTGGATGTTAAAAATGCCTTTCTTCATGGTGAGCTACAAGAAACAGTGTATATGCATCAACCATTGGGGTATTGGGATCGTACTCATCCAGATTATGTATGCTTGTTACGTAAGTCATTGTATGGACTCAAACATGCACCCCGAGCTTGGTATAAGCGATTTGCTGATTATGTCATTTCCCTTGGTTTCTCTAATAGCAATTATGATAATTCTTTATTTATTTATCGCAAGGGTCATGATATGGCATATATTTTGCTTTATGTTGATGATATTATCTCACTGCATCTTCTAATGCTCTCTGGCTGTCTATTATGAAGCTTCTCGGCTCAGAGTTTGCTATGAAGAATCTTGGTCCTTTAAATTATTTTCTTGGCATTGCAGTTTCTCGACTTAAGGGTGGTATGTTCCTTTCACAACGCAAGTATGCCGAGCAAATATTGAGCGAGCCGGAATGTCTTCTTGCAAGTCATGTCCTACTCCTGTTGACACAAAGGAGAAGGTTAGTGCGACTTCTAGTACTCCCTACAAGGATCCGTCTTTATATAGGAGTCTTGCTGGGGCTCTTCAATATCTTACATTTACCCTACCGGATATTTGTTATGCTATTCAACAAGTGTGTTTACATATGCATGATCCGAAAGTTGATCATATGCAAGCTCTCAAACGCATTATCCGGTATATTCAAGGTACACTTGACCATGGTCTCCATGTCTACTCGTCTTCTGTTTCATCCCTTGTTTCTTATACTGATGCTGATTGGGGTGGTTGCCCGGATATGAGATGATCTACCACTGGTTATTGTGTATTTTTGGGTGATAATTTGATTTCTTGGTCTACTAAGAGACAACCTACTCTTTCTCGGTCCAGTGCCGAAGCCGAGTATAGGGGTGTGGCAAATGTAGTATCCGAATCATGTTGGTTATGAAATTTGCTTTTGGAGTTACATTGTCCGATTAAACAGGCTACACTTGTTTATTGTGACAATGTTAGTGCTATTTACTTATTGGGTAATCCAGTGCAACATCAACGTACCAAACATATTGAGATGGACATTCATTTTGTACGGGAAAAAGTTGCTCGTGGTCAGGTTCGTGTTCTTCATGTACCTTCCCGATATCAGATCGCAGACATCTTTACCAAGGGTCTACCGCGAGTTCTATTTGAAGATTTTTGTGACAGTCTCAGTGTCCAACAACCTCCGGCTTCGACTGCGGGGGTGTGTTAAATATATGTAAATATATTTAGGCACATATCATGCTAACTGTATCCCTTAGAATTAGGCACATATCATGCTAACTGTATCCCTTAGAATTAGGCACATATCATGTTTCGGTTTTGTATATATACGTTGATCTTAATGAGAATCGTGGAGGAATTATTTCTAATAACTACTTTTAGTTAATCATAATTAAAGGCTAAATCAATATTTTCCTCTCTTAATATGGGACTAGTTATTGAGTAGTAATAAGCTGATGTCTTAGTGAGTTTTTCTTCTTTTTTAAATACACCTACGTTGTTCTTTATATTTTTGTGCAAATTAAAGAATAGTAGCATTTACAATATCGGATTAATGAGTTTTAAAGCTAATACCCATTTCAAAAGTAGCTTCTGTGTTCAGCTAATTATTTGATTTACCTGTGCCCTCTCATATTTGTAAATTTCACTTTTTGTCATTGTTACTTTTTTATTTTTGTTATAAATAAAAGTTATTTAATTTAAAAATTATCATACAAAAATCACTTTTTTATTTTTATATTACATAAAAATTATTTAACACTAAACCTTATCACAGAAAAGTCTTTTTTTTTAATCACATAAAAAGTTTTCTCAAGTTAAATAAAAAGTAAATTTCAACATGAAATTTTTATATTTTGTCCGAGGGATATTACATGACTCTTCAAAATATATCAATTATATCTGAGATAATTTTATAAACCCTCATCTAATATTTCGCTTTATACTACTAATTTTTGCTGTGGCTTATTTCTTTCTCTTGATTTTTTTGAAGTAATTTTAACTTATTATCATTAATATAAAAAATATAATTTTATTATTTTTTCCTTTCTAATATATTCATTTGTTTAGCGAATTTCATAAATACCCCTTTAAATTAGTAAATATTTGTTATTAGAGAAGCAAAAAATTTAATGACAAATACAAAATCTATGAGTTTAATATAATCTATGGCCTCAAATTATGAAAAGTCTCTAAAATTAATATGTCATATTAAGCTAACTAGCTATTTTAGAGTGTCATGTGATATTTTCAGTATAAAATATAACAATTCAGGTGAAATTTACATTTTCATTAACTTGAAAAAATTAAATGATTTTATGTGACCAAAAAAAATTTAAAATGTGACTTTTGTGTGATAAAGTTTAAAGTTGGATGACTTTTATATGACATAAATTAGAAAAATAATTTTTGTCTGATAAATTTTAAAGTTGAATCATTTTATATAACAAAAGTGAAAAAATAATTTTTGCATGATATATTCAAAACGAAATGACCCTAGTTGAAATTTAACCTGATCTCATACTAGTCTCTGTTAAAATAATATCTTTTATGAGAGGTTATATTTCATTCAAAATGATGCTTTCAAAACAAGTGTTTTGCACATTATCATTTTACATGAATTTGTGTCCATCTATTTTGCCATCTTTGTGTTTTTATTTTCTGAATAATACACTATCTCTCTCATTTTCCTCTTCTATCAATCTCCATAAAAGGAATCTCTTTTATGAAAGCTTATCTTTTATTCAAAATGATATTTTTGAAACATTGTTTTGCACTTTATACATGATGTATCTTACATTAATATGTAACCAATCATTTTTGAACTCTTGCTATCTTTGTATTTTCATTTTTCGACTAACAAACTATCTTTCCTTGTCACACCTCCTACTAGTACCTCCTTCAAAGAAATTTTTTCTTATGAAAGCTTGTCTTTCATTCAAAATGATGCTCCTGAACACGTGTTTTACGATGTAACTCACATGTTGTGTATCATCCATTTTGATCTCTTGTTATATTCGTTGTAAGATGTGACTTTATTGGCATGTGCCAATTTACTTAGTCATATATATATATATATATATATATATATATATATATATATATATATATATATATATATATTTCATGGAGTCAAATCATGATTATGTGGTAGAGAAAATTTTACCATTTATTATTTTTTTAATTATATAACTTGGAACCTAAGTTTTGTTCCTATAAAAGGAGAATTATTTCTTCATGTTTAGAACACACTAATTTGAGAAGAATTAGTTATGAATATTTGTAATAGAGTTGTGTTGGAAAACACTTACGTGAATTTTTTTTTTCTTTGGAGCGATCTTGTGAGGTTATTCTCTTGGGGTATTTAATATATTAGAGTACTTAATTATTTTAATTTTGTATTCTATTTGTGCTTTTGTGCTTTTGTACTCTCTTTTTTATCCGTTGGTGTTACTTTTTGGATAAATACACTATTATTGATGTAGGAAGAAAGAAATTTTGTCTCATTAGACGATGATTAGGGTTTACAATAGAGAAAACACTCTATACCCCTAAAGGATATCTAGGCAATGGGCAAAGAGTGTTCATTTGCTTTGTGAGGACTCCTGGTGATCGGTGTATGTCTCTTGAAACGTAGTGATAATTTGTGATCCAAGTTACGTGGAGCAAAGTAGAGATCACCAATGTTTCTTGAAACATAGTGATTATTTGCTTGACCTTGATGATGATCAATGAATCCACTTCTATTTGTTACATAGACATCATCAACAAATTCACCTGTTGGATGCTGATTATACTCGTCATCCCACAAGTATGGATCGCCAATGTCTCTTGAAACATAGTGATAATTTACTGGAGCTTAATGATAACCATGATTATCGCTTGTTGGCTGATGATAATACTAATTCTCTATTGCGGCATAGAAATTCCTCAAGTATGGATCCTCAATGTTATCAAACCAAGTCAGTCCATGTGGAACAAATATGTTTGTTGGAACATAGTAATATGTCGGAGCTTGCTAATTTGAATTCATGAAAAAAAGAAGTGCGACTTCTAAATTGATATTAGAACACGAACAATCCAAGAAAAGAGGAACTAATTAATGAACAGAAGCAACTAAGTTTTGTAGAGAACAAATATGGTACTAATGATGAAATTTTTTGTTGAAGTCACAAAAAAATAAAAGTATCACGCTCTCTAATCTTAGAGGAACTCTATAAATACTAATGAATTTCTGGCTTATGCATATTCCTTCTTACATAGAAAGTGAAATAAAAAGATATATCTTAATGCTCTTGACTGTTTTTCTCTTGTCTTCAAAACATCTTGAGTTTCTTTCTTTCCATATCACCAACCACATACAAGGAGGAATTTTATGCCACCAACTATTTCTTAATTTTTTCCAACTCTTACCTATACAAACAAGTCAAAAAAATCTCATATATTTCCAGGCATGGAGCCTCTGACTCTAGCTCAGTTGAGAAACAACTGATATAGCTGATCAGTAATAGGTCAATGCAAAAAAAGGTGCTTAATTCTTGCTATCTTTGTTTTTCTTTGTTTTCCTTTTACCTCTCAGCCGCATCTCCTGCTAAACTCCGATAAAAAATATGTTTTCAGCAGTACATAAGATGTATCACACACAAATATGTACTCATTCATTTTCTATCTCAATCTCTATTTGCTTCAGTTTATATTCGGTTGCTCACTACTTTATCACTTATCGCGATTATAAACATGCTCGTCAATCAATTTCACTTATTTTCGTCTTTGCACCTCTCGATAGTCCTTTTCCCAATATGATACGAGTTTTCTAAGAAAAAATTATCATCAAAGCCCATCACCAATTATCATTGATAAAATCTACCACAAACCATCAATCACATTCAATCCTTGATGAGCCAAGGTCTCACTTAATTGTCAATCTTAAATGTAAGTGCTTTTGTCTATATAAAAGCAGAGAATATATTCTTCCAAGAGGTGTTATTGAAGCGTGCATAAGAAGCTGGGTTATGACTCTAATTCTCCTAAAGCTCACCCTCGAATTCTTAAATCTGCTTGTCGAATCTACAGGTGACCCCTCAGCTGGCATAAGTTCTTCAAATTGTGGAAGGAAAGTTCCATCAAGAGAGTGTCTTCCTTTCTATCTTTAGCTGTTCCAAGGATATCAAGAAGGAAAACCGGAAGCATGAGGGAGAATGTAGCAACGTGTCTCCATCCATTCAAATCATCCCGGAAGAACTTCATCCTATTTGACCTGGAGAATAGTGCCAGCTAAAATTGTTGGTAGCATTTTTCAGGTCAGATAGGCTGAAGTTCTTCCAGGAAGATTTGAAGTGATAGAATTCCGTTGTTACATTTTCCCTCGCACTTCTTCTTTTCCTTGTCGATGTCCTTGGCACAGCTAAAGGTGGAAAAGAAGGTAGTTTTTTTATAGAACTTCTTTTCCACATTTTGAAGAACTTGTGCCAGCGAGAGCTCACCGGTGGATTTGACAAGCAGAGTTGAGAACTTGAGGGTTTAGCTTCAGGACAATTGGAGACATTCTCCTGGTTTATGATGCACACTTCAATAAGTAATTTCTAATATAAAATTATAATTTCAAAAAGTAATTGTGTGTTGGAACTGAACCCAATCGGCACGCTTAAACGGAGCCCAAGATTCCTTTCCACATCAGGTGTGGACTGTTGGGTTTTGGGTCCACCAGTTAGTCCCACACCCCGGGGACCCTCGATTTTAACCCCGAAATTGCAGCACTTGTCCACCAATTGATGTTCTTACGTGCCCATTTCTATCGAGGGTTGAAAGGCCCAAATAGACTCCGCCAGTTACTAAGGCCCAATATTCCAACACCAACAACTTTAATGCCCCATTTGGTTACAAGCCAATATTACCTGGCTCGGCATGTAACCACTAATAGTTAATTGTAATTAAAGGTTAAATCAATATTCTCCTCTCTCGATGTGGGATTAGTTATAGAGTAATAAGTTGATGTCTTAGTGAGTTTTTCTTCTTTTCTAAATACACCTACTTTGTTCTTTATATTTTTAATTAGCTTCTATATAATCTGTATTAAGCTAATTATTCGCTAGGACTAGGACTAGAATTAATAATAATATTAAAGTATAAATAAAAAATTAAAAAAACTTAAACAACCCTATAAAAGTGAGCAAATATGGAATTTTGATTATCATGTTATAGGTAAATATTGTTCGCACTATAAAATTCCTGCTAATAATATATGTTAGATGTAGTGAATCAAGAGTTCTTGTGTGTTCTAGTTCCTGTAAATGTAAAAAATAGTGTTGGTTACCTTCGCCTCCCCATTCTTTAAATATTTGTACAAAATATTCCTACTTGTTATGAAATAATTAAGAAAGAACAAGAATATTGTAGAGAAAGATAGAAGGAGAGAAGTTCTTATTTCTCTTGATGGGATTAAATATAATGAAGGAGAACCCCTCTATTTATAGGGATAATTTCTCCTAACTTTTCTCCAAAAGATAGACTTTCACTATAATATAAACACATGTATCCAATACAACACAAATACCTTTATAGACATTCACTACAACACAAATATGTTTATAACACTCCCCCTTGAATGTCTATTTGATAGATAATGTTCCTCGTTAAAACCTTACTAGAAAAAACCCAGTGGGAAAAAAATCTAGTGAAGGAAATAGAGTACACATATCTAATAATACGCATTTTGGCTGCCTCGTTAAAAACATTACAAGGAAAACCCAGTGGGACAAAACCTCGTAAGGGAAAAAGAGTACAGCGCGTATTAACTCCCCCTAATGACAACATCTTTGAATCTTTGCATCCCGATCTTCTGCACAATTTTCTTGAAAGTTGCAGTTGGTAGAGATTTGGTGAATAAATCAGCCACATTATCACTTGAACGAATATGTTGCACATTGATATCACCATTCTTTTGGAGCTCATGTGTGTAGAAAAACATTGGCGAGATGTGCTTCGTTCTATCTCCTTTTATGAATCCTCCCTTTAGTTGTGCTATGCATGCATCATTATCTTCATACAAAATTGTGGGTACTTTGTCACAGTTCAAACCACATTTTTCTCTAATGAGATGTATCATGGACCTCAACCACACACATTCTCGGCTTGCTTCATGAATAGCTATTATCTCAGCATGATTTGATGAAGTAGCTACGAGAGACTGCTTTGTACATCTCCAAGATATTGCAGTACCTCCACATATGAACACGTAGCCAGTTTGAGATCGAGCTTTGTATGGGTCAGATAAATACCCAACATCAGCATAACCAACAAGATCGGGACTTGCTAACAAATTAACCGAATGTTATGCCTTGTAGTATTAGCAAGATATATTAGTGCATCAATCACACTAAGATATGGTACTTCAGGACCAAGGATTTCCTCATATAAGAATTATCAACAAGTTTAAAGAAACTTGTAAATGCTTCAGGCATTTCGAATCCTTCATGATTTTCGTACAAATTTTGTCAAGTGATAACATTAATTAGTATTTAAATGCGTGACATCTTCTAGTGTCTGGACTACAGGTCCAATAAGCTTTATGCTTATCAATACGCATCATTTCACTTGATAATTATTTCTACATCAACATGCTTTAATAGACTTAGAATTCAGATCCTCACAATCTTTTACAATATTGCGCACTATATTGTATCAAAAATATCGTCGACGATCAGTTCCAATGCGACATAACTTATTGAGATCTCTTCATTTTTCGTCATTTTCAGGTACCTGAACCTTTGCCAAGGTTTTATGAAGTGTTATGTCGTGGTGCTTTCTTAAAGCACTTGCCTCATCATTATGACCATCTTAATCACTTGCTCCTCTCCTTCTTCAAGAAGTTCTATATTTGGAACCGTTTGGTCTATCACGCTTCAGGCGTCTCATAGACTCTGTCCTTCAAGGACTTTTCATTGGAGCATTTGCAACTGAATTATAAAATAGAGTTAGCAAATATATCTGGCAATTGATTTGCAATATTTTGCAACTGAATTATCTATTGAACTTTAAGTTCACTTTTTCTTTTTCCCGAGGATCTAGATAATTCATCCCACACTCAATTTTCAGTTGCTAATCACTTCTTCCCCTAATGTTAGAAAAACTAACATTTACCCCCCAAGCTCATTTGGAGACCCATCTTTGTGCGTTGTGGTGGGGCAATTGAATCTTATATCACACATTCAAATTTTTAGATAGAATTATTTGGTCTCTGACCCTGAACCAATTGTGATAGGGGAACCTTGTTGGCTTGATACATTCAAGTGTTGCTATATGTTAAATAAACATATCTCATACCAAATTTTATTTGGGAGTTTTATTCTCATAACCAATGATTTAGCTATAATTGGAGGCATACAATTTTTGCTAAACCAACATAGATATGAATCAGCATTATCAACATGATTTTATAATTTGGAACTATGCTCTTAATTTAATAATTCGAGCAACAACCTTACAAAAATCAATTGCAAGTTGATATCAAAACACATGTGACCATACCATAGATGCATCTATTAGCAAACGGTTCACATGGTAGGTGAATGGGCCATATTCACCTTTTTATAAGTTTCAAAATTTCACGGAATATAATTCCAATCTTAGCTGATCAAGATCATTCTATCACGAGAACAAGCAACACAAGAGAATTCTTGAAGAATATTTTATTTTTTCAACATATAGCCACGTGAATTCTCAATTATTTTGCATCACATTTTAACCGGGATGGCCAACCGGTTATGCCAACTTATTTCAGTAAACTTCTAGTTTACTTTCGTATGTGATTTCATCATCATGCCCATATTTATGTACTACAAATAAAAAACCGGCGGGTAATCTTTTACATAAATATTTATAACCCGCTTCAATTGTAGTAGCATGAAGATATCAGATCTTCACATAATTTATAGTCTCATTTTTTTTTCAATGTACTTGAAACTTATAAGTTTCCTTTTGAGACTTACTTCAATAATTTCATTCCTTCAAGTAGTAATACATTAGCTCTTCCGGAGCTCTCAATTAATTTTGTATACTACCACATATTCAATCATATCAACATCATTAATAGTTTCTCCACATAGTTTCAACTTAGAAACAATTTTAAATGTTGATGAGCTATACTCATGAACACACTTATAGTCTTGATGGATCCAATCATATCATGCCTTTATGACCATCTTCTGGTGGTCATACTTTTTTTTAGGCTATTCCACAAAACAAGTGGATCCTTAATCGTGATATATTCAATTTTAAGAAATTCGTCAAGATGATGACGCAAGAATATCATAGCATTAGCATGATCTTAATTTGATGCTTTATTTTCACTTTTAATGGTGTCTCCAAGACCCATTGTATCCATATGGATTTTTGATGCTTTGTTTTCACTTTTAATGGTGTCTCCAAGACCCATTGTATCCATATGAATTTTTGATGCTTTGCTTTCACTTTTAATGGTGTCTCCAATACCCATTGCATACATATGAATTTTTGATGCTTTGATTTTACTTCAGGGACTAGATCTGTATTAGATCTATATTTGTAACATTTATCAAAAGTTCTCAATTTCTCATTCTTCAGGAATGGAACATGATCATCTAAATATTCCTTAACCACATAAGGTATGATAGCTTAAAACCTCTTTTAAGATATTGCTACTTCGTGAGCAAATCGAGGTATGCATAGATGATTTCTCTTACATATTTTCACAATATTGTTCTGCTGGAACAAATAAATTTTCATAATATTGTTCTTCTAGAACAAATATATTTTTCATAATATTGTTCTTCTGGAACAATTATGAGGCATGAATTGCCAAGTGAATCAATAAGTCGTTCTTCAAGTTCATATACAAAATCGATATTGTTATTAATAAATACATAAATATCAAGAAATACTAACCTTCATCTTTCTAAGAAAACTTTGATTTTTCTTACCTCAGATCTTTCAAAGTGAGTGTTCAAGGCAGAGACTCGTGCTGATAACGTGTTATGAAATAATAAAGAAAGAACAAGAATATTGTAGAGAAAGATAGAAGGAGAGAAGTTCTTATTTCTCTTGATGGGATTAAATACAATGAAGGAGAACCCCTCTATTTATAGGGATAATTTCTCCTAACTTTTCTCCAAAAGATAGACTTTCACTATAATATAAACACATGTATCCAATACAACACAAATACCTTTATAGATATTCACTACAACACAAATATGTTTATAACACTACTTTTTTTTAAATGGCCTGTTTAGTTCCATTCCTTCAGAAGCATAAGTGTGTGTTTAGTTTCTTTTTAATATTCTCCTACCGATTTTAGTCACACAGTTATTTCGCCAAATTAAACATCATTGTTCTTTTCCTACTGTCTTGGTTTGGTTAAGTTCCATTAATTTTGATGATTCTTGGTCCTTCATATTTAAAATCCTAAGTCGTACTGCTTTTTTTTGTTCCTTTTCTTTGAGTAGGATTACTAGTATATATATATATATATATAACTTTATTAAATTTATTTGTTTGAATATGAATTCTGGAATATATTGTCCTTATATCAGTTTGGTCAATTTCCCCACTATATTAGCTTTAAATATGTGAATCATGAGTTAAGTTATAATTGTGATTTGTGCCGTTGTAACTAGCTACTCAAGTATAGTCAAATAATGACCACATTTGAATGGGTGTGGGGGGTAAATAAAATATATGCTTCCCTTCGAAGTTGAAAGTTCTTGTCGTTATGCATCCATAATACTTAGAATTGGGTTCATATGCTTGTTCCTTCTACTTGTTAGCTAAAAACGGCTTCAAATTTTAAATGATATATTAATTGTTTAACCTCTTATCCCTGAGTTATATTGTGATATATTTAATCTAGTTAATTTGTTAATGTGTAGATGTTCCTAAGAGTTAATTATGCTCATCCCGCTTACTAATTTATTTATTTTTCTTTCTTTGAGTGCATAAAATACGACCGAGTCTTTGAACTCTATCTTCTGCATTGTGTGTTGGGCTGAAGGTCCAACATAGTATTATCTTCCGAGTCAACCCACAACTGACGAATAGAAAAGAGTAAATGGATCCGTAGCCTAACAGTGGGAGCAATAATAACCCAGGGTTACTAGAGTCAAAAGCATTTGTTTTATCTTTATTTCACCGCTCCATTTATTTTGTATATTTTGTGCGGCGCTAATATTTTTAAATACTAGATGAAAAGTAATGACAGTTTTGATTTCCATTTCCTCACATAGATAGTTTCTTCTTATGATGAAACAGTTTCTAAAGCAAAATTTCTTATAATTTTTATCTTACGAAAGTAAAATTACCTGTTAACTTAAAGATATTTATTTATTTTTTTGGAATAAATAAGTAGTGTCATTGATGGATTGAGGAGTTGAATGATACATATAATTAAAAATCTCGATAAATCGCATACATTTAGGGAGTTAATCCCTTTTCAATTAGCCAAATTATGAGTTAATTCATGAATTGAATTAACAAATGATTAAAATGTTAATATATATTTAAGTTCATTTTCCAAACAAATTACATCTTTTAGTCACAAATTATTTTAAAAATTCATCGGTTGACCGCATTTGCTGATTTCCTGAAGTGCCTAACACCTTCTTTAGGGAATCACCGGAACGCTTACCCTTTCTCTGGTTTTAAATAAAGGTTTTTAAAATTATCTCTTAAATGGTTTTCTAATTTCCATAATAAGTTTTGTAGAGAGCAATTATCATTGATAAAATCTACCACAAACCATCAATCACATTCAATCCTTTGTGAGCCAAGGTCTCACTTAATTGTCAATGTTAAATGTAAGTGCTTTCGTCTATATAAAAGCAGAGAATATATTCTTCCAATAGGTGTTATTGAAGCGTGCATAAGAAGCTGGGTGATGACTCTAATTCTCCTAAAGCTCACCCTCGAATTCTTAAATCTGCTTGTCGAATCTACAGGTGACCCCTCAGCTGGCATAAGTTCTTCAAATTGTGGAAGGAAAGTTCCATCAAGAGAGTGTCTTCCTTTCCATCTTTAGCTGTTCCAAGGATATCAAGAAGGAAAATCATAAGCACGAGGGAGAATGTAGCAACGTGTCTCCATCCATTCAAATCATCCCGGAAGAACTCCATCCTATTTGACCTGGAGAATAGTGCCAGCTAAAATTGTTGGTAGCATTTTTCAGGTCAGATAGGCTGAAGGTCTTCCAGGAAGATTTGAAGTGATAGAATTCTGTTGTTACATTTTCCCTCGCACTTCTTCTTTTCCTTGTCGATGTCCTTGGCACAGCTAAAGGTGGAAAAGAAGGTAGTTTTTTGATAGAACTTCGTTTCCACATTTTGAAGAACATGTGCCAGCGAGAGGTCACCGGTGGATTTGACAAGCAGAGTTGAGAACTTGAGGGTTTAGCTTCAGGACAATTGGAGTCATTCTCCTGGTTTATGATGCACACTTCAATAAGTAATTTCTTATATAAAATTATAATTTCAAAAAGTAATTGTGTGTTGGAACTGAACCCAATCGGCACGCCTAAACGGAGCCCAAGATTCCTTTCCACATCAGGTGTGGACTGTTGGGTTTTGGGTCCACCAGTTAGTCCCACACCCCGGGGACCCTCGATTTTAACCCCGAAATTGCAGCACTTGTCCACCAATTGATGTTCTTACGTGCCCATTTCTATCGAGGGTTGAAAGGCCCAAATAGACTCCGCCAGTTACTAAGGCCCAATATTCCAACACCAACAACTTTAATGCCCCATTTGGTTACAAGCCAATATTACCTGGCTCGGCATGTAACCACTAATAGTTAATTGTAATTAAAGGCTAAATCAATATTCTCCTCTCTCGATGTGGGATTAGTTATAGAGTAATAAGTTGATGTCTTAGTGAGTTTTTCTTCTTTTCTAAATACACCTACTTTGTTCTTTATATTTTTAATTAGCTTCTATATAATCTGTATTAAGCTAATTATTCGCTAGGACTAGGACTAGAATTAATAATAATACTAAAGTATAAATAAAAAAAAAAAAAAAAACTTAAACAACCCTATAAAAGTGAGCAAATATGGAATTTTGATTATCATGTTATAGGTAAATATTGTTCGCACTATAAAATTCCTGCTAATAATATATGTTAGATGTAGTGAATCAAGAGTTCTTGTGTGTTCTAGTTCCTGTAAATGTAAAAAATAGTGTTGGTTACCTTCGCCTCCCCATTCTTTAAATATTTGTACAAAATATTCCTACTTTTTTTTAAATGGCCTGTTTAGTTCCATTCCTTCAGAAGCATAAGTGTGTGTTTAGTTTCTTTTTAATATTCTCCTACCAATTTTAGTCACACAGTTATTTCGCCAAATTAAACATCATTGTTCTTTTCCTACTGTCTTGGTTTGGTTAAGTTCCATTAATTTTGATGATTCTTGGTCCTTCATATTTAAAATCCTAAGTCGTACTGCTTTTTTTTTGTTCCTTTTCTTTGAGTAGGATTACTAGTATATATATATATAGCTTTATTAAATTTATTTGTTTGAATATGAATTCTGGAATATATTGTCCTTATATCAGTTTGGTCAATTTCCCCACTATATTAGCTTTAAATATGTGAATCATGAGTTAAGTTATAATTGTGATTTGTGCCGTTGTAACTAGCTACTCAAGTATAGTCAAATAATGACCACATTTGAATGGGTGTGGGGGGTAAATAAAATATATGCTTCCCTTCGATGTTGAAAGTTCTTGTCGTTATGCATCCATAATACTTAGAATCGGGTTCATATGCTTGTTCCTTCTACTTGTTAGTTAAAAATGGCTTCAAATTTTAAATGATATATTAATTGTTTAACCTCTTATCCCTGAGTTATATTGTGATATATTTAATCTAGTTAATTTGTTAATGTGTAGATGTTCCTAAGAGTTAATTATGCTCATCCCGCTTACTAATTTATTTATTTTTCTTTCTTTGAGTGCATAAAATACGACCGAGTCTTTGAACTCTATCTTCTGCATTGTGTGTTGGGCTGAAGGTCCAACATAGTATTATCTTCCGAGTCAACCCACAACTGACGAATAGAAAAGAGTAAATGGATCCGCAGCCTAACAGTGGGAGCAATAATAACCCAGGGTTACTAGAGTCAAAAGCATTTGTTTTATCTTTATTTCACCGCTCCATTTATTTGGTATATTTTGTGCGGCGCTAATATTTTAAAATATTTTTAAATACTAGATGAAAAGTAATGACAGTTTTGATTTCCATTTCCTCACATAGATAGTTTCTTCTTATGATGAAACGGTTTCTAAAGCAAAATTTCTTATAATTTTTATCTTACGAAAGTAAAATTACCTGTTAACTTAAAGATATTTATTTATTTTTTTGGAATAAATAAGTAGTGTCATTGATGGATTGAGGAGTTGAATGATACGTATAATTAAAAATCTCGATAAATCGCTTACATTTAGGGAGTTAATCCCTTTTCAATTAGCCAAATTATGAGTTAATTCATGAATTGAATTAACAAATGATTAAAATGTTAATATATATTTAAGTTCATTTTCCAAACAAATTACATCTTTTAGTCACAAATTATTTTAAAAATTCGTCGGTTGACCGCATTTGCTGATTTCCTGAAGTGCCTAACACCTTCTTTAGGGAATCACCGGAATGCTTACCCTTTCTCTGGTTTTAAATAAAGGTTTTTAAAATTATTTCTTAAATGGTTTTCTAATTTCCATAATAAGTTTTGTAGAGAGCAATTATCATTGATAAAATCTACCACAAACCATCAATCACATTCAATCCTTTGTGAGCCAAGGTCTCACTTAATTGTCAATGTTAAATGTAAGTGCTTTTGTCTATATAAAAGCAGAGAATATATTCTTCCAAGAGGTGTTATTGAAGCGTGCATAAGAAGCTGGGTGATGACTCTAATTCTCCTAAAGCTCACCCTCGAATTCTTAAATCTGCTTGTCGAATCTACAGGTGACCCCTCAGCTGGCATAAGTTCTTCAAATTGTGGAAGGAAAGTTCCATCAAGAGAGTGTCTTCCTTTCCATCTTTAGCTGTTCCAAGGATATCAAGAAGGAAAATCAGAAGCACGAGGGAGAATGTAGCAACGTGTCTCCATCCATTCAAATCATCCCGGAAGAACTCCATCCTATTTGACCTGGAGAATAGTGCCAGCTAAAATTGTTGGTAGCATTTTTCAGGTCAGATAGGCTGAAGGTCTTCCAGGAAGATTTGAAGTGATAGAATTCCGTTGTTACATTTTCCCTCGCACTTCTTCTTTTCCTTGTCGATGTCCTTGGCACAGCTAAAGGTGGAAAAGAAGGTAGTTTTTTGATAGAACTTCTTTTCCACATTTTGAAGAACTTGTGCCAGCGAGAGGTCACCGGTGGATTTGACAAGCAGAGTTGAGAACTTGAGGGTTTAGCTTCAGGACAATTGGAGTCATTCTCCTGGTTTATGATGCACACTTCAATAAGTAATTTCTAATATAAAATTATAATTTCAAAAAGTAATTGTGTGTTGGAACTGAACCCAATCGGCACGCCTAAACGGAGCCCAAGATTCCTTTCCACATCAGGTGTGGACTGTTGGGTTTTGGGTCCACCAGTTAGTCCCACACCCCGGGGACCCTCGATTTTAACCCCGAAATTGCAGCACTTGTCCACCAATTGATGTTCTTACGTGCCCATTTCTATCGAGGGTTGAAAGGCCCAAATAGACTCCGCCAGTTACTAAGGCCCAATATTCCAACACCAACAACTTTAATGCCCCATTTGGTTACAAGCCAATATTACCTGGCTCGGCATGTAACCACTAATAGTTAATTGTAATTAAAGGCTAAATCAATATTCTCCTCTCTCGATGTGGGATTAGTTATAGAGTAATAAGTTGATGTCTTAGTGAGTTTTTCTTCTTTTCTAAATACACCTACTTTGTTCTTTATATTTTTAATTAGCTTCTATATAATCTGTATTAAGCTAATTATTCGCTAGGACTAGGACTAGAATTAATAATAATATTAAAGTATAAATAAAAAATAAAAAAAAACTTAAACAACCCTATAAAAGTGAGCAAATATGGAATTTTGATTATCATGTTATAGGTAAATATTGTTCGCACTATAAAATTCCTGCTAATAATATATGTTAGATGTAGTGAATCAAGAGTTCTTGTGTGTTCTAGTTCCTGTAAATGTAAAAAATAGTGTTGGTTACCTTCGCCTCCCCATTCTTTAAATATTTTTACAAAATATTCCTACTTTTTTTTTAAATGGCCTGTTTAGTTCCATTCCTTCAGAAGCATAAGTGTGTGTTTAGTTTCTTTTTAATATTCTCCTACCAATTTTAGTCACACAGTTATTTCGCCAAATTAAACATCATTGTTCTTTTCCTACTGTCTTGGTTTGGTTAAGTTCCATTAATTTTGATGATTCTTGGTCCTTCATATTTAAAATCCTAAGTCGTACTTCTTTTATTTTTGTTCCTTTTCTTTGAGTAGGATTACTAGTATATATATATATATATAGCTTTATTAAATTTATTTGTTTGAATATGAATTCTGGAATATATTGTCCTTATATCAGTTTGGTCAATTTCCCCACTATATTAGCTTTAAACATGTGAATCATGAGTTAAGTTATAATTGTGATTTGTGCCGTTGTAACTAGCTACTCAAGTATAGTCAAATAATGACAACATTTGAATGGGTGTGGGGGGTAAATAAAATATATGCTTCCCTTCGAAGTTGAAAGTTCTTGTCGTTATGCATCCATAATACTTAGAATCGGGTTCATATGCTTGTTCCTTCTACTTGTTAGCTAAAAACGGCTTCATATTTTAAATGATATATTAATTGTTTAACCTCTTATCCCTGAGTTATATTGTGATATTTTTAATCTAGTTAATTTGTTAATGTGTAGATGTTCCTAAGAGTTAATTATGCTCATCCCGCTTACTAATTTATTTATTTTTCTTTCTTTGAGTGCATAAAATACGACCGAGTCTTTGAACTCTATCTTCTGCATTGTGTGTTGGGCTGAAGGTCCAACATAGTATTATCTTCCGAGTCAACCCACAACTGACGAATAGAAAAGAGTAAATGGATCCGCAGCCTAACAGTGGGAGCAATAATAACCCAGGGTTACTAGAGTCAAAAGCATTTGTTTTATCTTTATTTCACCGCTCCATTTATTTTGTATATTTTGTGCGGCGCTAATATTTTTAAATACTAGATGAAAAGTAATGACAGTTTTGATTTCCATTTCCTCACATAGATAGTTTCTTCTTATGATGAAACGGTTTCTAAAGCAAAATTTCTTATAATTTTTATCTTACGAAAGTAAAATTACCTGTTAACTTAAAGATATTTATTTATTTTTTTGGAATAAATAAGTAGTGCCATTGATGGATTGAGGAGTTGAATGATACATATAATTAAAAATCTCGATAAACCGCATACATTTAGGGAGTTAATCCCTTTTCAATTAGCCAAATTATGAGTTAATTCATGAATTGAATTAACAAATGATTAAAATGTTAATATATATTTAAGTTCATTTTCCAAACAAATTACATCTTTTAGTCACAAATTATTTTAAAAATTCGTCGGTTGACCGCATTTGCTGATTTCCTGAAGTGCCTAACACCTTCTTTAGGGAATCACCGGAACGCTTACCCTTTCTCTGGTTTTAAATAAAGGTTTTTAAAATTATCTCTTAAATGATTTTCTAATTTCCATAATAAGTTTTGTAGAGAGCAATTATCATTGATAAATCTACCACAAACCATCAATCACATTCAATCCTTTGTGAGCCAAGGTCTCACTTAATTGTCAATGTTAAATGTAAGTGCTTTTGTCTATATAAAAGCAGAGAATATATTCTTCCAATAGGTGTTATTGAAGCGTGCATAAGAAGCTGGGTGATGACTCTAATTCTCCTAAAGCTCACCCTCGAATTCTTAAATCTGCTTGTCGAATCTACAGGTGACCCCTCAGCTGGCATAAGTTCTTCAAATTGTGGAAGGAAAGTTCCATCAAGAGAGTGTCTTCCTTTCCATCTTTAGCTGTTCCAAGGATATCAAGAAGGAAAATCAGAAGCACGAGGGAGAATGTAGCAACGTGTCTCCATCCATTCAAATCATCCCGGAAGAACTCCATCCTATTTGACCTGGAGAATAGTGCCAGCTAAAATTGTTGGTAGCATTTTTCAGGTCAGATAGGCTGAAGGTCTTCCAGGAAGATTTGAAGTTATAGAATTCCGTTGTTACATTTTCCTTCGCACTTCTTCTTTTCCTTTTCGATGTCCTTGGCACAGCTAAAGGTGGAAAAGAAGGTAGTTTTTTGATAGAACTTCTTTTCCACATTTTGAAGAACTTGTGCCAGCGAGAGGTCACCGGTGGATTTGACAAGCAGAGTTGAGAACTTGAGGGTTTAGCTCCAGGACAATTGGAGTCATTCTCCTGGTTTATGATGCACACTTCAATAAGTAATTTCTTATATAAAATTATAATTTCAAAAAGTAATTGTGTGTTGGAACTGAACCCAATCGGCACGCCTAAACGGAGCCCAAGATTCCTTTCCACATCAGGTGTGGACTGTTGGGTTTTGGGTCCACCAGTTAGTCCCACACCCCGGGGACCCTCGATTTTAACCCCGAAATTGCAGCACTTGTCCACCAATTGATGTTCTTACGTGCCCATTTCTATCGAGGGTTGAAAGGCCCAAATAGACTCCGCCAGTTACTAAGGCCCAATATTCCAACACCAACAACTTTAATGCCCCATTTGGTTACAAGCCAATATTACCTGGCTCGGCATGTAACCACTAATAGTTAATTGTAATTAAAGGCTAAATCAATATTCTCCTCTCTCGATGTGGGATTAGTTATAGAGTAATAAGTTGATGTCTTAGTGAGTTTTTCTTCTTTTCTAAATACACCTACTTTGTTCTTTATATTTTTAATTAGCTTCTATATAATCTGTATTAAGCTAATTATTCGCTAGGACTAGGACTAGAATTAATAATAATACTAAAGTATAAATAAAAAATAAAAAAAAAACTTAAACAACCCTATAAAAGTGAGCAAATATGGAATTTTGATTATCATGTTATAGGTAAATATTGTTCGCACTATAAAATTCCTGCTAATAATATATGTTAGATGTAGTGACTCAAGAGTTCTTGTGTGTTCTAGTTCCTGTAAATGTAAAAAATAGTGTTGGTTACCTTCGCCACCCCATTCTTTAAATATTTGTACAAAATATTCCTACTTTTTTTTTAAATGGCCTGTTTAGTTCCATTCCTTCAGAAGCATAAGTGTGTGTTTAGTTTCTTTTTAATATTCTCCTACCGATTTTAGTCACACAGTTATTTCGCCAAATTAAACATCATTGTTCTTTTCCTACTGTCTTGGTTTGGTTAAGTTCCATTAATTTTGATGATTCTTGGTCCTTCATATTTAAAATCCTAAGTCGTACTGCTTTTTTTTTTGTTCCTTTTCTTTGAGTAGGATTACTAGTATATATATATATAGCTTTATTAAATTTATTTGTTTGAATATGAATTCTGGAATATATTGTCCTTATATCAGTTTGGTCAATTTCCCCACTATATTAGCTTTAAATATGTGAATCATGAGTTAAATTATAATTGTGATTTGTGCCGTTGTAACTAGCTACTCAAGTATAGTCAAATAATGACCACATTTGAATGGGTGTGGGGGGTAAATAAAATATATGCTTCCCTTCGAAGTTGAAAGTTCTTGTCGTTATGCATCCATAATACTTAGAATCGGGTTCATATGCTTGTTCCTTCTGCTTGTTAGCTAAAAACGGCTTCAAATTTTAAATGATATATTAATTGTTTATCCTCTTATCCCTGAGTTATATTGTGATATATTTAATCTAGTTAATTTGTTAATGTGTAGATGTTCCTAAGAGTTAATTATGCTCATCCCGCTTACTAATTTATTTATTTTTCTTTCTTTGAGTGCATAAAATACGACCGAGTCTTTGAACTCTATCTTCTGCATTGTGTGTTGGGCTGAAGGTCCAACATAGTATTATCTTCCGAGTCAACCCACAACTGACGAATAGAAAAGAGTAAATGGATCTGCAGCCTAACAGTGGGAGCAATAATAACCCAGGGTTACTAGAGTCAAAAGCATTTGTTTTATCTTTATTTCACCGCTCTATTTATTTTGTGTATTTTGTGCGACGCTAATATTTTAAAATATTTTTAAATACTATGTTACACCCAGTAAATTCTTGACATGTAGATGGCCTATTCGCGTGTGTGTTAAGAGTTTTAGAATGCCATACATGCTAGAAAAAGGCCTGGGGAAAGATCGGACAAGCGCCAAGTCGGTGCGTCGCAAGGCAAAATTCGACTTATAGATCGCATTCCAGGAATGCGACTTATAGGTCCCAACTATATAAGCCCCCAACTTTGGTTTTAATGTTAAAATTCTTATAATTTCCACCGAAAACAGAGAGAAAATCGGAGAGTAAGAGGAAAGAAGGTTTCTTGATAATTTCCGTCCGATTACGCCATCAAACGCGGTCCAAACTTGAATTAATCTTAGATACCGAGGTATTAAGTAGCAAGGAGCATTCCTACGGATTTAGTTTCATGAAATTCGGCTGGCAAATCGTCGTGCTACCGAGCTAAGGTAAGTGGAATTGCTCCAAATTAGTGTCAATCTACTCCTAGCCTTAAAATGAGTATTTCTCCCTTCTGGACTTTCGAGAAATAGCGAGTTTTTGACCGTTTTTCGATAAGCCAAAGTTTGGGCTATATATATATCGAAAGTGATGTTTTCTTCCGGAATATTAGTGTATTTAGTTCTAATTGATATATATATATATATATATATATATATATATATATATATATATGAATGCAGTTGGGGGAAATAGCAAAAGTACTGGCCGAACTACGCCAGTTAATCGGAAACTTCGAAGTGTAGGTATGTAAAGCTAATTTCCTTCGGCAAGTTAGTAATCCAGTACAATAAATAGCGTGAGGTGTAGAAAAAAGAATTCAAAAGTCGAGAATTGAGTCCAGTATGAGTTTAGCAAGCGTGTTTTGAATTTAGCAAGCATGTTTATAATGTTATGATATATATATATATATATATATATATATATATATATATATATTCAGAATAAAAGTTAGCAAAGCAATATCAGACAGTCAGATAATATCTCAGTTACAGTATAGCCAGATAGCCAGATAATATCTCAGATACAGTATAGCCAGCAGTCAGATAACATCTCAGACACAATATAGTTCAGTATGAGAATCAGTATAATGTAGAAAAGAGTTCAGAATGAGAAATCAAAATACAGATAGTATTTTCAGTTTAAACATGCTTGCTATATGTGATTATTGTTTGTTGAGACCTGTTTGTGTTATGAGGGCACCCTTTGAGCATCCTCACCCCCCTTGGGTTGGTAACTGTGTCGACCCACCGTGAGGGTGGGGAAACGTCACTCCAAGGAGTGGCATGCCGTCCACAGTAGGACGACGATGGGATGGAGCATTCCCCATATCAGGCTGATCAGCATAACAGTATAGCTTACCCTGTTGTGCGTTGCACCCAGGGGACAGATTACAGATACAGACACAGTTACAATTTACAGATAACAGTACAGGAGTCCTCCGGGCTCAGACACAGTTATTTATATTAGAGGCCATAGCCCGAGCTGGAGACCCAGGGGGCCGGTAGAGGTGCTGGTAGTTAGTAGACGAGTGGAGTGATTTATTTTTGGATGGTTTTGACTCGGGTAGGGGTATATAGATTGTTTGTTGGTTGGCACCTTCCGGCTTATGGGGGCTGGTATTGGTCCTTGCTTTTTATATATATGTATATATATATGTTATTTATTAGCTAATAGACAGCAGATCGTCACGTCGACAGGTATGCTCCTGCCTTATTCTTAGTACAGAAAAACCTGTTTCAGATTCTATCAGTTCAAACAGTTTCAGATATCTTCTACTATTCAGAGTTTCTAGTTATGTTGTTTATATTCAGTTATGATTAGTTTGCTTTGCATACTCAGTACCAGTGGTACTGACGCCTGTTTGGGTGCTGCATTACTTGCCTGCAGGTACTCATAGACGAGGAGCCAATCCCTCGTGATTCCAGCCAGCTCATAGAGTCATCAGCTCCTGTCATCCGGAGCTTGATATTCAGAGATGTAGTTCATTTTCTTTTGTTGTATAATACGTGTAGGTCGGGGCCCTGTCCCGACCATCTTATAAGTATTCTTAGAGGCTTGCAGATTGTGTATATATATCTCCCTGTGGTTAGTTGTGCCGGTCGTGTGGGGCCGTGCGTTTGTTTAGCTGTTTAGTGTTGTTGATTGCGTTGGCCGTGTGGGGCCGTATTCAGATAGTAGTGGTGACCTTGCCGGTCACGTAGATGTTCAGATTCATTATATTGAGTTAGAGATAACTAGACAGCATGGTGACCTTGTCGGCTCGCATAGGTTTCCCTATATGAGAATGATTCTGGTTAGCTGATGTTACAGTACAGGTGGCTTTAGGCCCAGTCGGCCGAAGGCTATATTTACAGCCGTTATATAGCCCGTTGATTCCATGAATCTGAGTTAGAGCTAGCCAGACACCAGATGTGCTTAGGCACAGTAGTCTAGCAGTCCAAGTCTTAATAGGGCACCAGGTGCCAGTCATATCCCCCAAGGCGGGGCGTGATATACTAGATGAAAAGTAATGACAGTTTTGATTTTCATTTCCTCACATAGATAGTTTCTTCTTATGATGAAACGATTTCTAAAGCAAAATTTTTTATAATTTTTATCTTATGAAAGTAAAATTACCTGTTAACTTAAAGATATTTATTTTTTTTTGAAATAAATAAGTAGCGTCATTGATGGATTTAGGAGTTGAATGATACGTATAATTAAAAATCTCAATAAATCATATACATTAGGAGTTAATCCCTTTTCAATTAGCCAAATTATGAGTTAATTCATGAATTGAATTAAAAATGATTAAAATGCTAATATATTTAAGTTCATTTTCCAAATAAATTACATCTTTTAGTCACAAATTATTTTAAAACTTCGTCGGTTAACCGCATTTGCGGATTTCCTGAAGTGGCTAACACCTTCTTTAGGGAATCACCGGAACGCTTACCCTTTCTCTGGTTTTAAATAAAGGTTTTTAAAATTATCTCTTAAATGATTTTCTAATTTCCATAATAATTAGGTTGCGACTCAATTTTTAAAATTAAATTTGCCAATTTATGGAACGTTTCCGGATATGAATTCGAAAACGAGTCGTAACAATTATATTAATTTCATATCATATGCTCTCAAAATAAATGACAATTTTAGAAATTATACTTATGTATCTTATCTCAAAATGATTGATATAATTTATTGCTTTTCTTTGTTAAATTCCTAGAGTTTTGAAAACACAAGTTTTTAAAGAATTTTACTGTAGAAATCTTAAGAAAATAATTGAGGAGGATCAAAACTAAATGTATATTTGTAATTGCTCCTTTTTAACTAAATATGTATATAATTTTAAGGAAACAAAATAAACTAAGAATATTTTTCATTTAACCATTTATTAGATAAAAGATGATTTTTTGAAAAAATATGACTGCATTAATAATGTTATTTTTATTAATTAAGCAAAGAATTAGTTTGTTTTTTTTTGTTTCATTGGACACTAAAAATGTCAAGTCAATTTAAGAATTTTGCTTCGAGTCTAGCGATTGAGAGACTCATATTTGGGCTTTTTAAAAAAATCATATTATTAATCTCTTTACGCAAAGAGAAATTTTATAAATAAACTAATTACTAAATACTAATGAATTTCTGGCTTATGCATATTCCTTCTTACACAGAAAGTGAAATAAAAAGATATAGTCTTAATCCTCTTGACTGTTTTTCTCTTGTCTTCAGAACATCTTGAGTTTCTTTCTTTCCATATCACCAACCACATATAAGGAGGAATTTTATGGCACTAGCTATTTCTTCATTTTTTTCAACTCTTACCTATACAAACAACTCAAAAAAATCTCATATATTCCCAGGCATGGAGCCTCTGATTCTAGCTCAGTTGAGAAACAACTGATATAGTTGATCAGTAATAGGTCAATGCAAAAAAGGGTGCTTAATTCTTTCTATCTTTGTTTTTCTTTATTTCGATGTCATTATGGGTATGGATTGGTTAGTGTCGTATTGTGCCAACGTAGAATTCTGGACCAAGACGGTCCGATTCCACTTTCCAAGGGAGGCAGTACGAGAGTGGAGGGGCCGCACAACTACACCATAAGGTAGGTTTATTTCCTACCGTCAGGCGAGGAAGTTGATAGCTAGGGATGCATTTACCACCTAATCAGAGTCTAAGATGTTCGGGTTGAGCCTCCAACTCTCCAGTCTGTTCCAGTGGTTAATGAATTCCCTGACGTATTCCTAGACGAGCTACCTGGTATTCCCCCAGAAAGAGAAATAGATTTTGCAATTAATTTGCTACCAGGTACTCAACCCATATCAATTCCTCCGTATCGTATGGCTCCTGCTGAACTCAGAGAATTAAAGGAGCAGCTGAAAGATCTGTTATATAAGGGCTTTATTAGGCCGAGTACTTCACCTTGGGGTGCGCCAGTTCTATTTGTGAGGAAGAAGGATGGCTCACTCTGCATGTGTATAGACTACGGGCAGTTGAATAAGGTTACAGTCAAGAATAAGCATCCGCTTCCCAGAATAGATGATTTGTTTGATTAGCTACAGGGGGCCAGATATTTCTCCAAGATTGACTTACGATCCGGATACCATCAGGTTCAAGTTTGTGAAAGGGACATTCCGAAGACTGCCCTCAGGACCAGATATGGCCATTTTGAATTCCTGGTCATGTCCTTTGGGCTGACGAATGCCCCAGCAGTATTTATGGACCTGATGAACAGCATCTTCAGACCGTACCTGGACCTATTCGTGATAGTGTTTATCGATGATATTCTGGTATATTCTCACTCTGAGGCAGACCACCAGGATCATTTGCGAATGGTCCTCCAGATTCTCAGGGACCGTCATTTGTATGCCAAGTTCTCTAAATGTGAATTTTGGTTGAACTCAGTAGCTTTCTTGGGGCATATTGTGTCGGATGCTGGTATACAGGTAGACATGCAGAAAATAGAAGCAGTAAAAACATGGCCTAGACCTACCACTCCGATCGAAGTCCGTAGTTTTTTTGGATTAGCAGGGTACTACAGAAGATTTTTTGGGGGATTCTCCATCATAGAGGCGCCTTTGACCAAGCTGACGCAAAAAACAGTAAAGTTTCAGTGGACAGAGGCATGTGAGCAGAGTTTCCAGGAATTGAAAGACAGATTGACCTCCGCCCCAGTATTAGCATTGTCAGAAGGTAAAGAGGGTTATGCAGTTTATTGTGACGCTTCAGGTATTGGGTTAGGATGTGTGTTGATGCAGCATGGTAAGGTAATTGCTTATGCTTCCAGACAGCTGAGGAAACATGAAAAGAATTATCCTACCCACGACCTGGAACTAGTCGCAGTGATCCACGCTCTAAAGATATGAAGACATTACTTGTACGACATCTATGTGGATATTTTCACTAATCATAAGAGCCTACAATATATCTTTACTCAGAGAGAGTTGAATTTGCGGCAGCGTCGCTGGTTGGAATTGCTGAAAGATTATGATGTAAGTATTCTGTATCACTCAGGAAGAGTCAACGTAGTAGCAGATGCCCTCAGCTACAAATCTATGGGGAGTTTGGTGTACTTGCAACCCGAGCAACGGGAGTTGGCTAGAGAAATACACCAGTTAGCTAGTTTAGCCGTTCGTCTAGCAGAAATAGAGGACAACAGAGCGGTAATTCAAAACACCACAGTGTCTTCATTAGTTGTGGAGGTAAAGGAATGGCAGTATGAGGATCCTGACCTAGTTCAGCTTAAAGACCGAGTTCAGCAAGGAAAAGCACCGGATTTTCAGGTAACTGAGGATGAAGTGTTGCAATGTAAAGGCCGCCTTTGTGTTCTAGATATTTCAGGGCTTCGCCAGCAGATTATGAGCGAAGTACATTACGCCTGCTATTCTGTCCACCCAGGCGCGACGAAAATGTACCACGGTATTAAAGAAATCTACTGGTGGCCAGGTATGAAGAGGGAAATAGCAGAATTCGTAGCTCAGTGTCCTAACTGGCAGCAAGTAAAAGAGGAACACCAGAAACCAAGCGGATTGACTCAAGACATAGTTGTGCCTCTTTGGAAGTGGGAAGCAGTAAATATGGATTTTGTAGCAGGATTACCCCGTACCAGACATAGAAATGACTCGATTTGGGTAATTGTTGACAGACTGACAAAATCATCCCATTTTCTGCCAGTAAGGGCTACTTTCTCTGCCTAAGATTATGCTGAGTTGTATATCAGAGAAGTAGTCAGACTGCACGGTGTTCTAGTATCCATTGTCTCTGACAGAGGGCCGCAATTTACAGCTAAGTTTTGGAAATCATTTCAGAAAGGCCTGGGAACACAGATTAATATGAGCACAGCATTCCACTATCAGACAGATGGGCAGGCAGAACGCACTATTCAGACGCTCAAGGATATGTTACGAGGGTGTGTATTGGACTTTGGAGGTAGTTGGGATGAGCACCTACCACTTATTGAGTTTGCTTATAACAATAGCTATCACTCAGCTATCCAGATGGCGCCCTATGAGGCTTTGTATGGGCGAAAATGCAGATCGCCAGTTAGTTGGTTTGAAGTAGGAGAGTCAGCGCTGATTGGGCCGGATATTATTCATCAGTCAGAAGAAAAGGTAAAGCTTATCAGAGAACGCCTACTGACTGCTCAGAGCTGCCAGAAATCGTATGCTGATGAGCGGCGCAGAAACATGGAATTTAACGTGAATGACTAGGTGTTTTTGAAAGTTTCTCCAATGAAAGGGGTGATGAGATTCGGCAAGAAAGGTAAGCTCAGCCCGAGATTTGTTGGGCCCGATCAGATTCGTCGAAGAATAGACCAAGTGGCATGCGAGTTGAACTTACCTCCAGAATTAGAGTTTGTTCATCCAGTTTCCACGTGTCTATGTTAAGGAAGTATATAGGAGACCCCTCCAGAGTTGTTCCAGTTCAGGATGTCCAGGTTATGGAAGAGCTGGCTTATGAAGAGGTTCCAGTAGCCATACTAGACAGGCAAATTCGCAGGTTGAGAACTAAAGACATTGCTTCTGCCAAAGTATTATGGAGTAATAGGAACCGAGAGGAGATGACTTGGGAAGCAGAGGAAGATATGAAAGTTAGATATCCTCAATTTTTCCACACTTAATCATCTAGAGGTACGTTAGTATTGTTGTTTTATGAATTGCCTTATATTATGTGAATAAATGAAATAGTTGGCTTTTGTGATGAATATTAGTGTTGCGTGGAGTACCTGTATTGGACTTTTCTGTGTTTCAGGATTTTTGAGATAGTCCATATTACAGGGGAAACTATGCCGAAATCTTTCTAGAATAAGTCAAGTAAGTTGAAATTCTTGCAAGTAGAAGTTTACGTTCGAGGACAAATGTTCTTAAGGGTGGGAGGATGTTACACCCCGTAAACTTTTGACATGTAGATGGCCTATTCGTATGTTGGTTAAGAGTTTTAGAATGCCATACATGCTAGAAAAAGGCCCAGCGAAAGACCGGACAAGCGCCAAGTCGGAGAGTCGCAAGAGGGAGCCAGGCAGAACCCCTCCGCGATGGCAATGTGTCACGGAGAGGGGGGGCCTCCACGATGACTGGCATGTCACAGAGGCCCTATTCAGGCCCCAAGTATAAAAGGCCTCCCACTTCGGTTTTTAACCATTTATCTCCTTTTAATTTTCAGAAACGAACAGAGAATAGAGGGCACGAGAGAATTCAATAAAATTTGATCCATTTACTCTATTAAACGTGGTCCAAACTCGAATTAATCGTGGGTAGTGAAGTATTAAGCTACCGGGAGCATTCCTGCGGAGTTAGTTTCGTGAAATTAGGCCGGCGAATCGTCGTCCTACCGAGCTAAGGTAAGTGGAATTGCTCCAAATTAGTGTAAATATACTCCTAGCCCTAAAGTGAGTATTTCTCCCTTCTGGACTTCCGAGAAATAGCGAGTTTTCGACTGTTTTTCGATAAGTCAAAGTTTGGGCTATATATATATTCAAAGTAGTATTTTCTTCCAGAATATTAATTTATCTTTATTTCACCGCTCTATTTATTTATTTATTTATTTTGTGTATTTTGTGCGATGCTAATATTTTAAAATATTTTTAAATACTAGATGAAAAGTAATGACAGTTTTGATTTCCATTCCCTCACATAGATAGTTTCTTCTTATGATGAAACGATTTCTAAAGCAAAATTTCTTATAATTTTTATCTTACGAAAGTAAAATTACTTGCTAAATTAAAGATATTTACTTTTTTTGGAATATATAAGTAGTGTCATTGATGGATTGAGAAGTTGAATAATTCAAAATCTCGATAAATCGTATACATTTAGAGAGTTAATCCCTTTTCAATTAGCCAAATTATGAGTTAATTCATGAATTGAATTAACAAATGATTAAAATGCTAATATATTTATGTTCGTTTTTCCAAACAAATTACATCTTTTAGTCACAAATTGTTTTAAAAATTCATCGGTTAATCGCATTTGCGGATTTTCTGAAGTGCCTAACACCTTCTTTAAGGAATCACCGGAACGCTTACCCTTTCTCTGGTTTTAAATGAAGGTTTTTAAAATTATCTCTTAAATGGTTTTCTAATTTTCATAATAATTAGGTTGCGACTCAATTTTTAAAATAAAATTTGCCAAGTTATGGAACGTTTTCGGACACGAATTCGAAAACGAGTCGTAACTATTATATTAATTTCATATCATATGCTCTCAAAATAAATGACAATTTTAGAAATTATACTTATTTATCTTATCTCAAAATGATTGATATAATTTATTGCTTTTCTTTGTTAAACTCCTAAAGTTTTGAAAACACGAGTTTTTAAAGAATTTTACCGTAGAAATCTTAAGAAAATAATTGAGGAGGATCAAAACTAAATGTATATTTTCAATTGCTCCTTTTTTACTAAAGATGTATAGAATTTTAAGGAAATAAAATAAACTAAGAATATTTTTCATTTAACCATTTATTAGATAAAAGATGATGTTTTGAAAAAATATGACTGCATTAATAATGTTATTTTTATTAATTAAGCAAAGAATTAATTTTTTTTTGGTGTTTCATTGGACACTACAAATGTCAAGTCAATTTAAAAATTTTTCTTCGAGACTAGCGATCGAGAGACTCATATTTGGGTTTTTTTTTAAAAATCATATTATTAATCTCTTTACGCAAAGAGAAATTTTATAAATAAACTAATTACTTAATTTTCTTGTCATGGATCTAGAAACACTTCGTTATGCCCTGTGTCATCCAAACCCTTCAAATACCCCAATGAGAATCTTAAGAATAAATACTGAGAGTCAAAAATTGAAAACAATTACATTCTATGAGAAAATATTTTAAAATGAAATAATACTTATATTGACACAAATAAATAACAATTATTAGAAAACAATGATAAATTGAAAGTTGTATACTTGACAGGTGTACATAAAAAGAATAATGATACTTTAATATTTTAGAAAGAGGCAACAACCAACGAAATTCTAATGAAAAAATTTATATGTGAAATTTTTCTGTTTAATATATATAGATGTGAGTGTATATTAAAAAATTTTATTTTTTTTATCTCGGTTAAATATACAAAGACATATATTTCATCTATCTGCTAATATTTTTATGATCGTGCAAAATGCGCATATGTTCACTAATAAATTAATAAAATAAAATCACAATAGTATCAATACTTGTTAAATCGTGATCTACTATTGGTGGTGGAGCAAAGCTCAACTATATTATCAATAGTTAGATATGTTCTCATGATGTAGATGTTAGTTCGTTTTCATACTTTGTAGATATGGGTAGCAGAAAATTTATGAAAATTTCTGCCTTCTATACAAAATGATGCTCTTGAAATGTGTTTTGTGAACGTTATACATGTGAGATATCACATGAATTTCCTTTTTCTTAAACGCTAATAATAATTTTCATAAACGACAAAAAAGTAGTGCTGGAATTTGCTGTACAAGTGAGCATAAAAACGTGCTTTGAACGTTATACATGTGATATTTCACATGTATTTATTTTTTTGTTGAACGGTAAAAATTATATTCGTAAATGACACAAAAGTAGGTGTTGAATTTTTTGTAGAAGTCGCAAAAAAACAAAAGTGTAGCGCTCTCTAATCTTAGAGTAGCTCTATAAATACTAATAAATTTCTGGCTTATGCATATTCCTTTTTACATAGAAAGTAAAATAACAATATATAGTCTTAATCCTCTTGACTGTTTTTCTTGTCTTCAGAACATCTTGAGTTCCTTTCTTTTCATATCACCAACTACATACAAGGAAGAATTGTATGCCATCAGCTATTTCTTATTTTGTTCCAACTCTTGCATATACCAACAACTCAAAAAATCCCATATATTCCCAGGCATGAGCCTTTGATTCTGGCAAAGTTGAGAAACAACTGACATAGCTGGTCAGAAATAGGCAATGCAAAAAAGGGTGATTAGTATTTTCTGTTTGGCAGCCATATAAATAGTATCTCTAATGTATAGACAATGTATCTCACATGATATATACCCATCCATTTCTAATCTTTCTGTCTTTGTTCTTTTCTATTTCCCTTTACCCATACCTCTTTTTGTTGCCTCTTCTGTTAGTCTCCGTCAGAAAACATGTTTCAAGTAGTAAATAGGTTGCACAAAACTATCCAATTTGTAACCATTCATGTTTTAACTCTTGCTATCTTTGTTCTTTTCTATTTTCTTTTCCCACTACCACTATCTCTCCATATTGCATCTCTTGTTGGTCTGCATTAAAGGAAACTCTTTTTTGAAAGGTTGTGTTTTCTTCAAAAGGATGTTGTTGAAACATGTGTTTGAATGTTATATGCAATGTATCTCATATGATATACACCCATCCCGTTTAAATTCTTATTATCTTTATTTTTCTTTATTTCCTTTTTACCAATGATACAATACCTCTCTAGTCACATATCCTGCTAGTCTACGTTAGAAAACATGTTTTCAGTAGTACATAAGATGTATCACATACAAATATGAACTCATTCATTTTTCATCTCAATCTCTATTTTCTCCTCTTTATATTCGGTTGATCACTATTTCACCACTTATCATGATTATAAATAGGCTCGTCAATTAATTTGACTTATTTCCATCTTTGCACCTCTTGATAGTCCATTCCCCAACGTGATACTCGCTTTTTCAGAAAAAAGTTATCATCAAAGTCCATCACCAATTACATTGATAAAATCTACCACAAAGCATCAATCAAATTCAATCCTTTGTGAGCCAAGGTCTCACTTAATTGTTAATCTTAAATGTAAGTGCTTTTGTCCATATAAAAGCAGAGAATATATTCTTCCCAAAGGAGTTATTGAAGTGTGCATAAGAATCTGGGTGATGACTCTAATTCTCCTAAAGCTCACCCTCGGATTTCCAAATCCGCTTTTTCAATCTACACGTGATCCTTCAGCTGGCATAAGTTCTTCAAAATGTGAAAGGGAAGTTCCATCAAGAGAGTGTCTTCCTTTCCATCTTTAGTTGTTCCAAGGATATCAAGAAGGAAAACTAGAAGTGTGAGGGAAAATGTAGCAACGTGTCTTTATTCATTCAAATCATTCTGGAAGAACTTCATCCTACTTGACCTGGAGAATGGTGCCAACTAAAATTATTGGTAGCATTTTTCAGGTCAGATAGGCTGAAGTTCTTCCGGGATGATTTGAATGGATAAAGACACATTGCTACATTTTCCTCACGTTTCTGGTTTTCCTTCTTGACATCCTTGGCACAACTAAAGGTGGAAAAGAAGGCAGTGTTTTGATAGAACTTCTTTTTCACATTTTGAAGAACTTATGCCAGTGAGAAGTCACCGATGGATTTGACAAGCAACGTTGAGAACTTGAGGGTTTAGCTTTAGGATAATTGGAGTCATTCTCCTGGTTTCTGATGCACACTTCAATAACTCCTGTAGAAGAAGAATCATCATGTTTCTCCTTTTCCATCTCAAGAAATCTGATAATCCATCAGAGGCAAAAAAAGAATAAAAAACAAGTCACACACAATCTCTTTGAAATATAGTTGATGTCACCTTGAGCAGAATCCATGGAAGAGAGATTCTTTTGTCCAGCAACAACAACTTTGTTTTCAGAGGTATTTACTGCACCCATATTCATTCTCTTAGCAGATTTACTGTAAAATATTAACCAATAGTTCTAAAATTTATCCATCGAATCACAAAGTAATAGACTAACTCTTTCCTCTTATGCTTTCCGTGGTCTTGCATCAACGAAAGTACAACTAATCCCAAAACCAAGAGTTCAAAGTGATTGCGGGCAGGTGGTGAATGCTTGACACTAGATGCAGGAAGTCCAGATTTAAAGCATATATTCTAGGAAAGGCAATAAGATAGCAGATGACTAGCAAAGCATGGAAGCAATTTGAAAGTTTTTGAAAGCTTAATGTTGTATGATGTACTCCTGGTTTTTGTTTTATCATCTTACGGAAATGGAAGCATACTTGTATCCCAGACAATATTTATGAACTTTAACAATAATGATATTAGTTACTTTTCCTATAAAGGATTCCTATATCTGAGTAAAACATGCACAGCGGAAGCTTTGAAATAATAATATAAAAGCATTTACGAAAAAAATAAAACTGGAACACAAAGTTTAGAAATCTGGAGTCTAAAATTAATTATGTGTCTGAAATCCATCTAGCTGATGAGTTGCTAGGACAAGCTCCCAGCTAACTCTAAGTCTAACTAAACATAATATAATGACTAAAAGAAATGAATAATGCCCTCGAAGGATGAGGACTCACACTTCTTCTGTTGAGAAGGAGGGTCCAAACTGCGACGACTAACGGTGCTGAGTCTGAGAACCTACGACTGTATCATGAAATATTACAACATAAAAGTATGCATCAGTACTTTGAATGTACTAAGTAAGTGAGAGAAAACATAACTGAATATAAATGACTGAGCTGAAATGACATGAAATGACCAACTAATATACTGAACTGAACCACTGAAGTAAACTGAGATGATCAAGATGACCCTGTCTGGTGGTCAAAGATATGCCCTAAGTCTGAAAGTTCTGAGTCTGAGATACTGTATTGAACTGACCTAAACTGATAGAGATGGAACTGAACTGAGCTGCTTATTCTAAAATTGGACTGGACTGGACTGACTAGTGGGAGAGTCTGTAACCGACATATAACCACGTGAGCTAGACGTGGAGTCCGATTTATACACCCCACCTGTAGGACACAATATACCTTGCTAGGGTATAAAGGCATGAATTGGGTGATCACAAGAGTCTGGGGCCAATCAGGCCAAATAATATTGTAACCTACGCTAGCAACGTAGTTCATGGAACTTGGGTGTGCTGGAACCCCAGTCCGCTCTGTGCTAAGTCCTACTCCCACTGAACAACCCAGTTTGAATTAATAAGCTGATAGCTCGAAATTGGGGTCCAAGACTAGTCAGGGATATATAACTTAAAGTACCCTGAGAGTTTTAACGAACTAGATTCTGAAACTGGGTTCTAGACTGGTTAGAGCTGCTTATCTGAAAGCGTCGTAACCGTTTAAGAACCAACTGTAATCTGAACTAGGGTCCTAAGGATAGTCAAAACTATATATCTAAAATGTCATGACCACGTAATGGACCAATAAACTAGATTCTGAATCTGATTCTGATAATTGGGAGGCACCACTGACACCTCAGAGAAAAGACTGTAGTCAAACTGATTAGTTGAAAAATTATGAACAGATCTGAGGAGATTCTACGTTCTAACTGAACTGAACTACTAAGCAGCTAACATAGAACTCAACTCATTCCATCAACACAGGAAATCTACAATATGGAAAAAATTTCAAGAATTAAGGAAATCTCATCCAACAAACAGTGTTATAGCTTTCTTATTCGTGCCAGGGCTAAAGTCTTTCTTATCAAGGGAGTAATTGCTCAACATCAAGACAATAAAGAATACTATAAAATCAGCCCAAATCACACTTCACAAACCAGACAGAATTTAATACGTAAATACGTTTCATTCGAAAATTTAGGGCTTAAATTCACTTTTGCAGGAACATCAACAATTTAGTTAAAAACTGATGGAGATCATATCAATAATAAGCATAGATATCATTCTATGTGAATCAACGAAAACAAACAGGTAATCTCTTTGTATTCGCAAGCTTAGGGCTAAAACTAATAGAGAAACTATAAGAGGGTTTTGGGGGACATAAGGGAAGAACTATCCCCTTGTTGAATTCCCACATACCTAGCTGAAAATTTCCCCGAAGAAGAAAATTCAAACTACTGTAATAGAGGAAAATCCTAAGCTTGCTTGAAAGTTCTTGAGAGACTCTTCGATGATTTTTCTGAGGATAAACGTGGGGAATGAGGGAAGAGGCCGTTCATTCCCACTAATAGGTCTGAAATTACGTCTAAAATGACATAGTTTAAAGTTTAGGAGAGTAGGAATTTACTACAAAACAGAAAATCGCAGGAAAAAACTGTCAGGTATTCTTAACAGGTTACCTAACGGGTCGTGATCAGTGATCACGATTCGTGGTCACAATCTTTGAGTATACTGCCTGGAAAATCCTAAAGGCCACCACGAGGGACCTAAAGAGTCGTGGTGAGTGACCACGACTCATGGTCACCTATCGTGGACCACACTGCTCAAAAGTCTGTGGCTCCCCACCGGTGACACCATGACTCGTGGTGTCCCATAACGAGTCGTGGTGAGGACTCGTGGGGTACACTGCTTATCTCTCCGAAAAATCTCCTCTAACTGATCATGGCTCACCTCACGACTCGTGGTGACTGACCACGAATCGTGGGGTCCTTCATCAAGTGCACTGCCCCAACTCTTTAATTCCCTGACTCCGGCCTAACAACGAGTCACCTAACGGGTCGTGGTGGAGGACCACGACTCATGGCGACACTCGTTAGGTACACTGACACCACCTTTCCATTTCTCAATCCCCCTTCCCACGACTGACCTGACGAGTTGTTAGGTCTCATAATGACTCGTTAGGTGAGTCATTCCGAGGCATTTTCTGTAGTTTTTTCATATTTTCTGATTTCAATCTCGGATCTAGTTTTTAAATTTCTGGGATATTACAGTAACAAAAAGAGGTGTGACTTCTAAATTGATATTAGAACACGAACAATCCAAGAACAACGGAAGAACTAATTAATGAATAGAAGCAACTAAGTTTGTAGAGTGCAAATACTATGGTACTAATGATGAATTCAGTGAGCAATGTACGTATGTAGATTTATATAGAGGGCTTAAGAGACTCTTTCATACTACAATGGTCTGAAATAGGAGAATCACCCGTGTTCCCGTAATCCTTTAGTTACTAGGACTAGCACTAGAATCAATAATAATAATAATAATAATAATAATAATAATAATAATAATAATAATAAAGTATAAATATAAAATTGAATGTAAAAGGTAGTGCTGGAACCTTTATACCGTAACAAAATTGACTTTATTCTGCAATTGCTACCTATGAATGAATGCATAGTAATTACATCAATTTTGAAAAATTTTAGGGGGAAAAAGGTTTCTAATATGAAATTATAATGAGAAAATTACATAGAATATTACTATAAGACTTTTAATTACAAGTTATACCAACACTTTGATTTATTTATTAAAGTAACAATTAATTTATAAATATATTAATATTGTGGGTATATGGTAGTTATTTTTACTACCATGTAATATGATTTAAAAAAATAATTTTTTTTTGCAGCACAAATATTAACTGCACATCACATCAAATTGGGAGTGTATTTTTCTCTCTCCTAATATGGTTAAAAAATTATTTTTTTATTTTTTATAGCATAGATATTTATGAAAAATATTTACTACACACTAAATTAAATTAGAATGTGATTTTTCTCTCTCCTGATATAATTAAAAAAAATTTCTTTTTACAGCATAGATATTTATTGAAAATATTTACTTCACATCAAATCAAATTAGAAGTGTGATTTTTCTCTCTCCTAATACAGTTAAAAAATATTTTTCTTTTTTTATAGCATAAATATTTATAAAATATTAAAAATATTTACTGCACATCAAATAAAAATAAGGAGTGTGATTTTCTCTCTCCTAAACTAATTGTTTCCTACTATAATATTTATCTCAATCAGGACTGTAACTCTTCTTCATTAACTTCTAAACTTTTATCTAACAAAGAATTCGTCTTCTCCAAATCATCAACTTCTAAACGTTCATCTAACAAAGAGCCCATCTTCTCCTAAGTTTCTTATTCAATGAAATTCAATTCTATTCATTTATTTTATATCTTATGTTGATTTATTTTTTGTTTTTCTTTGAGTTTTTATATAATGCATTATTGTTATCAAAATTAGTAGTTCAAATGTTTGCAAAATGGTTAGAAATTGGTAATACATTATTTTTTTAAAAAAAATAAATTTTATTTTGTATTTTGTTTATTAATTTATTGGTTGACAAGTTGATTACATATTGGTATAGATTAAGGTTAAAAGTTTGATTTTCAAGTTGTTTACTGCCATATTTGTTATTTGTATTATAGTTAAGATTTATAAATGTTTAGAAATTAGTTCTAAATATTCTTATACATATTTTTAAAATTTTTTTTGTCTTATTCTGATATTGTTGGTATATTTTTGGGTTTATATAATGTTGATTTATGTTGATAAGTTGATTTGAAGTATCTAGACATTCAATACCAATTACTAAACATTTACAAATCTCAACTATAACACAAATAACAAATACTGCAGTAAATAACTTGAAAACTGTTATAAATATATTTTCTATTTATGGTGAATGTCTATTTCTTACAGGTTAGTTTTCCCCTATAAATAAAGGAGTTCTCCATTCATTGTAATGAATCCCTTATGATCCCTTTAACTCCTCAAGAGGATCCCATCAAGAGAAATAAGAACTTCTCTCTTTCTCTATAATATTCTTTCTTTATTATTTCATAACACGTCATCAGCACGAGTCTCTTCCTTGATCACTCACTTTGAAAGATCTGAGGTAAGAAAGATTAAAAAAAAATTTTGAAAGATGTATTACTTAACCACATGAATGATATTCCTTTGGTGATATTGTTGCTCTGCGACTCTACCGTCTCAAAATTTGAATGCCGAGGTATTATTTTTTTCTTTCTTTTAATATGAATAACCTTATGAAACTTGATTTCGTTGCCCTTCAAAGTTCGGGCAAGAACTATCTTTCATTCGTGTTGGATGTTGAAATCCATTTGGATGCAATGGGTCTTGGAGACACCATTAAAAGTGAAAATAAAACATCAAATCAAGATCGTACTAAGGCTGTGATATTCTTGCGTCATCATATTGATGAAATTCTGATAATTGAATATCTCATGATTAAGGATCCACTTATTTTGTGGAATAGCCTGAAAGAACGATATGACCACCTGAAGATGGTCATCCATCCAAAGGCACGATATGATTGGATCCATCAAGACTATAAGTCTATTCATGAGTATAGCTCATCAACATTCAAAATTGTTTCTAAGTTGAAACTATGTGGAGAAACTATTTAATGATGTTGATATGAATGAATATGTGGTAGTACACAAAATTAATTGAGAGCTCCGGAAGAGCTAATGTATTACTAATTGAAGGAATGAAATTATTGTAGTAAGTCTCAAAAGGAAACTTATAAGTTTCAAGGATATTAAAAAAAAATTGAGACTATAAATTATGGGAAGATCTAATATCTTCATGCTACTACAATTGACGCGGGTTATAAATATTTATGTAAAAGATTACCGCCGATTTTTTAATTGTAGTACATAAATATGGGCATGATGATGAAATCACATACGAAAGTAAACTAGAAGTTTACTGAAATAAGTTGGCATAACTGGTTGACCATCCCGGTTCAAATGTGATGCAAAAATAATTGAGAATTCACGTGGCTATATGTTGAAGAAATAAAAGATTCTTCAAGAATTCTCTTGTATTGCTTGTTCTCGGGAAAAAAAAGTGAACTTAAAGTTCAATAGATAATTCACTTACAAAATATTGCAAATCAATTGCCAGATATATTTGCTAACTCTATTTTATAATTCAGTTGCAAATGTTCCAACGAAAGGTCCTTGAAGGACAGAGTCTATGAGACGCCTGAAGCGTGATAGACCAAATGGTTCCAAATATAGAACTCCTTGAAGAAGGAGAGGAGAAAATGAATAAGATGGTCATAATGATGAGGCAAGTGCTTTAAGAAAGCACCACTACATAACAGTTCATAAAACCTTGGCAAAGGTTCAGGTACCTGAAAATGATGAAAAATGAAGAGATCTCAATGAGTTATGTTGCATTGGAACTAATATCAAAATGATCGTCGACGATATCTTTGATACAATATAGCACGCAATATTGTAAAAGATTGTGAGGATCTGAATTCTACGTATATTAAAGCATGTTGATGTAGAAATAATTATCAAGTGAAATGATGCGTATTGATAAGTGTAAAACTTATTGGACCTGTAGTCCAGACACCAAAAGATGTCAAGTATTTAAATACTAATGAATGTTATCACTTGATAAAATTTATATGAAAATTCTCGAAGGATTTAAAATGCCTAAAACATATCGTTCAAAGTCTCGGAAAATGTATTCAATTAGATTGCAAAGATCATTGTATGGTTTGAAGTAATCTGGACGCATGTGGTATAACCGTCTTAGTGAATATTTATCTAAGGAAGGTTATATAAATGATGAAATTTGCCCATGTGTTTTTATAAAGAAAACATCGGCGTTTGTCATACATGCTGTTTATGTAGATGACATAAACCTTATTGGAACTCCAATAAAACTTCAAAAGGCAATTGATTATTTAAAGAAGGAATTTGAGATAAAAGACCTTGGAAAGATAAAATTATGTCTTGGTCTGCAAATTGAGCATTTGAAAAATGGTGTTTTATTAATCAATCTACCTATACAGAAAAAATGTTGAAAAGATTTTATATGGATGGTGCACATCCATTAAGTACTCTGATGGTTTCGATCACTTGATGTGAATAAGGATCCATTCCGACCTCAAGAAAGGAATAAGGATATTCTTGGTACTGAAGTACCATATCTTAGTGTAATTGGTGCACTAATATCTTGCTACCACTACAAGACCTGATATAGCCTTCGGTTAATTTGTTAGCAAGGTATAGTTCTGCTCCTACTAGGAGGCATTGGAATGGGATAAAACACATAATGCGGTATCTAAAAGGGACTACCTATATGGGCTTATTTTATTATAACAATTGCAGTCCCGATCTTGTTAGTTATGCTGATGTTGGGTATTTATCTGACCCACGCAAAGCTCGATCTCAAACTAACTACGTGTTCATATGTGGAGGTACTGTCATATCTTGGAGATCTACAAAGCAATCTCTCGTAGCTATTTCATCAAATCATGTTGAGATAATAACTTTTCATGAAGCAAACCGAGAATGTGTGTGGTTGAGGTCCATGATACATCTCATTAGATAAAAATGTGGTTTGAAATGTGAAAAAGTACCCACAATTTTGTATGAAAATAATGCAGCATGCATAGCACAACTAAATGGAGGATTCATAAAAGGAGATAGAACGAAGAAATCTCGCCAAAGTTTTTCTACACACATGAGCTCCAAAAGAATGGTGATATCAATGTGCAACAAATTCGTTCAAGTGACAATGTGGCTGATTTATTCACCAAATCTCTACCAACTGCAACTTTCAAGAAGATGGTGCACAAGATCGGGATGCAAAGATTCAAGGATGTTCTAATTAGGGGGATTTAATACGCGTTGTACTCTTTTTTCCTTACAAGGTTTAGTCCCACTGGGTTTTCCTTGTAAGGTTTTTAATGAGGCAGCCAAAATGTGTATTATTAGATATGTGTACTCTTTTTCCTTCACTATATTTTTTCCCACTGGGTTTTTTCTAGTAAGGTTTTAACGAGGCACATTATCTATCAAATAGACATCCAAAGGGGAGTGTTATAAATATATTTTCTATTTATGGTGAATGTCTATTTCTTACAAGTTAGTTTTCCCCTATAAATAAAGGGGTTTTCTATTCATTGTAATGAATCCTTTATGATCCCTTTAACTCCTCAAGAGGATCCCATCAAGAGAAATAAGAACTTCTCTCTTTCTCTATTATATTCTTGTCCTTTCTTTATTATTTCATAACAAAAACCATAATCTATACCAATATATAATCAACTTTTCAGCCAATAAATCAACAAACAAAATACATATTCATAAAATAGAATTTGTTTCCAAAAATATATTACATTACCAATTTCTAACTATTTTGCAAACAATTGAACACTAATATTGATAATAATATTACATTATATAGAAATTTTAAAAACAAACCAACATAAGATAAAAAAAAATAAAAATAACATTTTAAAAAAATATTTAATGCCAAATTCTAAACAAATCATAAATCCAAACTATAATAAGTCAACACATATGCGGTAAACAACTCTAAAATCAAATTTTAACAAACAAGATACACAAATATATAAACAAGTTATCGACGAATAACCCAACAAAGAAACATGGAGTTATAATTATATATTTAAAAAAGAGGACAAAAAAATAATTGGCTTATTTTAAATTAGCTGAGCGATTGCGCAGTTTGATTTAAAAATGCACAATAGTGGCAGTAAGTATAAACAATGATAAACACTTGCACGACCGCGCAGAAAAAAGTTTAAAGCCCGCAATAATTTTCTTTGATTTTGGCAGTAACTGAAAAGTATATGGAAGATAAAAGATAATGTATAAGCGTGATTCATGGAATTTTTAAATAATGGTAATTATTTCTTTTACCAAATCTGATAGTTTAAGTAATTTTTTTTTGCTATATTTGAAAATACGAAACTATTGATATTTCTAATAATTATTTCTCTATAATTGTATATTTATGTTTTTTCCCCATTATAATTTCACAAAGTAATTATATGTTGGAATTAAACTCAATTGGCACGCTTAAGCAGGGGCCAAGATCCTTGGAATAGTGGGTTTTCGGTCCACCATTTCTATCAAAGGTTGAAAGGCTCGATTAAGCTCCGCTAATTACGAATGCCTAATATACCAACACCAACAACTTTAATGCCTCGTGTTACCTGGTTTAGGCATATAACTACTGTTAAATATATGTAAATATATTTAGGCACATATCATGCTAACTGTATCCCTTAGAATTAGGCACATATCATGCTAACTGTATCCCTTAGAATTAGGCACATATCATGCTAACTGTATCCCTTAGAATTAGGCACATATCATGCTAACTGTATCCCTTAGAATTAGGCACATATCATGTTTCGGTTTTGTATATATACGTTGATCTTAATGATAATCGTGGAGGAATTATTTCTAATATGGTATCAGCTATCTAGGGAAAAACGATCTTTTTTTTTCTTCCTTCCGCAAAGCTCCCTAGCCTTCTTCTTCTTCTCCATTACTCTTCTTTTCTATTCTTGTTCTGTCCACCATGTCGGATAACAAGAGCACTTTTCATCCTGCATTTGCGGTTTCAAACATTCGGAACCATATCTCCATCACTCTAGAAATGGAGAATGTCCAATACTCCACATGGGCGGAACTCTTCAAAATCACCGCACGTTCTCATAAGGTCCTTCATCATATTATTCCTCCTGCCAGGGGCAAAGAGAAGGTTCCTTCGACCGAGGATGAAAAGGAATTATGGTCGACTCTTGATGCTACGGTTCTTTCATGGATTTATGCTACAATCTCTAATGATCTCTTGCATATTATTATCAAATCCGATGATACGGCCATGGAAGCTTGGAATCGACTCCGTGATATTTTCCAAGATAACAAAAATTCCCGTGTGGTAACTTTTGAAGCCGAATTTTCCAATACAAAGATGGAGAATTTTCCGAACGTCTCGGCATATTGTCAGCGTCTCAAGTATCTTGCTGATCAATTAAAGAATGTCGGAGCACCGGTATCGGATAGTCGGCTTGTTATAACTCGTTTCGGGTCTCACGAGAGCATATCGGGGTGTTGGTACCTTGATTCGACAAAGTGACCCTTTACCTCCATTCTATCAAGCCCGGTCGATGTTGACTTTAGAAGAGGCCGGCTTGGCGAAGGAGGCTGCCGCAGGCTCGGAGTCCTTTATGGTGGCTGCCTCGGGGTTGGAGTATGAGGATTCGGGTTATCCATATTCTCATTCGAACCATTTTAATCATCGTGGGAAGCAACATGGCAACCGCAAGAATTTTGGGCGTAAGGGTTCCGGTGGCGGCAAAGGTCCTGGTGGGGGACGCCAGGGTCAGTCTCACGGTGGTGGTGCTCGGGGTGGACAGCAGCAACAATCCAGCTCTGGGCAGCAGCCTTATGGACAGCAGCAGTGGGGGTCACAACTGTGGCCTAATTTTCCTCCTTGGGGTTGGATGCCACAATGGGCCACTCCACCTTGCCCATATCCAACACAAGGGTGGGCTCAGCGTCCAATGAGTAACAAGGGGCAGCAGCAGCCTGGTCTTCTTGGGCCACGGCCACAGCAGGCCTTTATGGGTTCAACCAGTGGGCAGTCCGCTACATATGCACCAACCGATATAGCTTCTGCGATGCATACTATGTCATTAAATCCCCCCGATCAGACATGGTACATGAACAGCGGAGCTACTTCTCATATGACTTTCTCCAATGGTAATCTCTCGTCTTATTTTAATTTGAGTAATCATAATAGTGGTATTACTGTGGGCAATGGTCATATTATTCCAATTCATGGTTATGGTCACACGTCTTTGACTAATCATAATCCTCCTTTGTCCCTACACAATGTTCTTCATGCTCCCAAAATCATTAAAAACCTCATTTCTGTCCGTAAGTTTACTACTGATAATTATGTGACAGTTGAGTTTTATCCTTTTGGTTTTTTTGTGAAGGATTTTCAGACGGGGAAGCCAATAATGAGATGTGATAGTCGGGGCGACCTTTATCCTCTTACCTCTTCCATCAACAGTCAAGCCCTCCACTCAACCTTTGCAGCCATTTCACCTACTCTTTGGCATGATTGTTTGGGTCACCCGGGTGCTTCCGTTTTAGATGCTCTTAGGCTAAATAAAAGCATTGATTGTAATCATCATTCAAGTTCTAGCATTTGTCGATCTTGTGTCTTTGGCAAACATATTAAGTTGCCATTTGTTTCTTCAAAATCAAGTATTATTATGTCATTTGATATTATTCATAGTAATCTTTGGACATCTCCTATTTTAAGTTCTATGGGGCATAAATATATGTTGTTTTCTTAGATGATTATTCTAATTATCTGTGGACTTTTCCCATAGCTAAGAAATCGGATGTGTTTGATAAATTCTTAGCTTTTAAAGCTCAAATTCTCACCCAATTTGAACGTAATATTAAGAATGTGCAATGTGATAATGGGAGGGAGTTTGACAATGGCCCTTTTTGGGAGTTTTGTAAAACAAATGGTATGTCTTTCCGTCTTTCTTGTCCTCATATCTCGCCTCAAAATGGTAAAGCCGAACGAAAAATTCGGTCTGTAAATAATATTACTCGTACTCTCTTAGCTCATGCCTCTCTTCCCCCTTCTTTTTGGCATTATGCGTTACAAATGGCTACCTATCTTCTTAATGTGCTTCCAAGCAAGCTTTTGGGAAATATATCTCCACTTCAAATTCTTTATCATCGGGTTCCATCTTACTCTCACATTCGGGTTTTTGGGTACTTGTGTTATCCTCTTTTTCCATCTACAACCATCAATAAGTTGCAACTCGTTCAACTCCATGTGTCTTTTTGGGATATCCTTCAAATCACCATGGCTATAAATGCTATGACTTGTCCTCAAATAAGATTATAATTTGTCGGCATGTTGTGTTTGATGAGCATGTGTTTCCTTTTGCACAATTGCATACTCCTTCTGCTTCTACTTATGATTTTTTATGTGATGATATTTCACCATATACATTGCATCACTTACGAAATCAGAATTCTTCTCCTTTTACTCATCTACAAACGGCCCAAACACACGACCCACCTCCACCTTCTACTGACCGGCCTACTCCTATGAGCCCAGCTGCCGCCCACAGCCCAGCTTCTCCTACTCTTCCCGCACCTCCTGCCCAAACATCAAATTCCTTGCCCACCAATCGGCCCACCATGGTCACAAGAAGCCAAATGGGTATTTTTAAACCCAATAAAAAATATGATCATGCATATGCTACTACAGTTACACGGTCCCCACTACCACATAACCCAGTAGAAGCCCTTCGTGATCCGAATTGGAAGTTGGCCATGGATGATGAATATGATGCTCTTATTAAAAATAAGACATGGGAGTTGGTGCCCCGTCCACCTAATGTGAATGTTATTCGTTCTATGTGGATTTTTGCTCATAAAGAAAAATATGATGGTGTTTTTGAGAGGCATAAAGCCCGTCTTGTAGGTGATGGGAAAACTCAGCAGGTGGGCATTGATTGTGGCGAAACATTTAGTCCGGTGGTGAAACCGGCTACCATTCGCACAGTTCTTTCTCTTTCTCAGTCAAAGGCATGACCTATTCATCAGTTGGATGTTAAAAATGCCTTTCTTCATGGTGAGCTACAAGAAACAGTGTATATGCATCAACCATTGGGGTATCGGGATCGTACTCATCCAGATTATGTATGCTTGTTACGTAAGTCATTGTATGGACTCAAACATGCACCCCGAGCTTGGTATAAGCGATTTGCTGATTATGTCATTTCCCTTGGTTTCTCTAATAGCAATTATGATAATTCTTTATTTATTTATCGCAAGGGTCATGATATGGCATATATTTTGCTTTATGTTGATGATATTATTCTCACTGCATCTTCTAATGCTCTCCGGCTGTCTATTATGAAGCTTCTCGGCTCAGAGTTTGCTATGAAGAATCTTGGTCCTTTAAATTATTTTCTTGGCATTGCAGTTTCTCGACTTAAGGGTGGTATGTTCCTTTCACAACGCAAGTATGCCGAGCAAATATTGAGCGAGCCGGAATGTCTTCTTGCAAGTCATCTCCTACTCCTGTTGACACAAAGGAGAAGGTTAGTGCGACTTCTAGTACTCCCTACAAGGATCCGTCTTTATATAGGAGTCTTGCTGGGGCTCTTCAATATCTTACATTTACCCGACCGGATATTTGTTATGCTATTCAACAAGTGTGTTTACATATGCATGATCCGAAAGTTGATCATATGCAAGCTCTCAAACGCATTATCCGGTATATTCAAGGTACACTTGACCATGGTCTCCATGTCTACTCATCTTCTGTTTCATCCCTTGTTTCTTATACTGATGCTGATTGGGGTGGTTGCCCGGATATGAGATGATCTACCTCTGGTTATTGTGTTTTTTTGGGTGATAATTTGATTTCTTGGTCTTCTAAGAGATAACCTACTCTTTCTCGGTCCAGTGCCGAAGCCGAGTATAGGGGTGTGGCAAATGTAGTATCCAAATCATGTTGGTTATGAAATTTGCTTTTGGAGTTGCATTGTCCGATTAAACAGGCTACACTTGTTTATTGTGACAATGTTAGTGCTATTTACTTATCGGGTAATCCAGTGCAACATCAACGTACCAAACATATTGAGATGGACATTCATTTTGTACGGGAAAAAGTTGCTCGTGGTCAGGTTCGTGTTCTTCATGTACCTTCCCGATATCAGATCGCAGACATCTTTACCAAGGGTCTACCGCGAGTTCTATTTGAAGATTTTCGTGACAGTCTCAGTGTCCAACAACCTCCGGCTTCGACTGCGGGGGTGTGTTAAATATATGTAAATATATTTAGGCACATATCATGCTAACTGTATCCCTTAGAATTAGGCACATATCATGCTAACTGTATCCCTTAGAATTAGGCACATATCATGTTTCGGTTTTGTATATATACGTTGATCTTAATGAGAATCGTGGAGGAATTATTTCTAATAACTACTTTTAGTTAATCATAATTAAAGGCTAAATCAATATTTTCCTCTCTTAATATGGGACTAGTTATTGAGTAAGTAATAAGCTGATGTCTTAGTGAGTTTTTCTTCTTTTTTAAATACACCTACGTTGTTCTTTATATTTTTGTGCAAATTAAAGAATAGTAGCATTTACAATATCGGATTAATGAGTTTTAAAGCTAATACCCATTTCAAAAGTAGCTTCTGTGTTCAGCTAATTATTTGATTTACCTGTGCCCTCTCATATTTGAAAATTTCACTTTTTGTCATTGTTACTTTTTTATTTTTGTTATAAATAAAAGTTATTTAATTTAAAAATTATCATACAAAAATCACTTTTTTATTTTTATATTACATAAAAATTATTTAACACTAAACCTTATCACAGAAAAGTCTTTTTTTTAATCACATAAAAAGTTTTCTCAAGTTAAATAAAAAGTAAATTTCAACATGCAATTTTTATATTTTGTCCGAGGGATATTACATGACTCTTCAAAATATATCAATTATATCTGAGATAATTTTATAAACCCTCATCTAATATTTTGCTTTATACTACTAATTTTTGTTGTGGCTTATTTCTTTCTCTTGATTTTTTTGTAGTAATTTTAACTTATTATCATTAATATAAAAAATATAATTTTATTATTTTTTCCTTTCTAATATATTCATTTGTTTAGCAAATTTCATAAATACCCCTTTAAATTAGTAAATATTTGCCATTTTTGTGTTTTTATTTTCTGAATAATACACTATCTCTCTCATTTTCCTCTTCTATCAATCTCCATAAAAGGAATCTCTTTTATGAAAGCTTATCTTTTATTCAAAATGATATTTTTGAAACATTGTTTTGCACTTTATACATGATGTATCTTACATTAATATGTAACCAATCATTTTTGAACTCTTGCTATCTTTGTATTTTCATTTTTCGACTAACAAACTATCTTTCCTTGTCACACCTCCTACTAGTACCTCCTTCAAAGAAATTTTTTCTTATGAAAGCTTGTCTTTCATTCAAAATGATGCTCCTGAGTCCTGAACACGTGTTTTACGATGTAACTCACATGTTGTGTATCATCCATTTTGATCTCTTGTTATATTCGTTGTAAGATGTGACTTTATTGGCATGTGCCAATTTACTAAATCATATATATATATATATATATATATATATATATATATATATATATATATATATATATATATATATATATTTCATGGAGTCAAATCATGATTATGTGGTAGAGAAAATTTTACCATTTATTATTTTTTTAATTATATAACTTGGAACCTAAGTTTTGTTCCTATAAAAGGAGAATTATTTCTTCATGTTTAGAACACACTAATTTGAGAAGAATTAGTTATGAATATTTGTAATAGAGTTGTGTTGGAAAACACTTACGTGAATTTTTTTTTTCTTTGGAGCGATCTTGTGAGGTTATTCTCTTGGGGTATTTAAGATATTAGAGTACTTAATTATTTTAATTTTGTATTCTATTTGTGCTTTTGTGCTTTTGTACTCTCTTTTTTATCCGTTGGTGTTACTTTTTGGATAAATACACTATTATTGATGTAGGAAGAAAGAAATTTTGTCTCATTAGACGATGATTAGGGTTTACAATAGAGAAAACACTCTATACCCCTAAAGGATATCTAGGCTATGGGCAAAGAGTGTTCATTTGCTTTGTGAGGACTCCTGGTGATCGGTGTATGTCTCTTGAAACGTAGTGATAATTTGTGATCCAAGTTACGTGGAGCAAAGTAGAGATCACCAATGTTTCTTGAAACATAGTGATTATTTGTTTGACCTTGATGATGATCAATGAATCCACTTCTATTTGTTACATAGACATCATCAACAAATTCACCTGTTGGCTGCTGATTATACTCGTCATCCCACAAGTATGGATCGTCAATGTCTCTTGAAACATAGTGATAATTTACTGGAGCTTAATGATAACCATGATTATCGCTTGTTGGCTGATGATAACACTAATTCTCTATTGCGGCATAGAAATTCCTCAAGTATGGATCCTCAATGTTATCAAACCAAGTCGGTCCATGTGGAACAAAGATGTTTGTTGGAACATAGTAATATGTCGGAGCTTGCCAATTTGAATTCATGAAAAAAAGAAGTGCGACTTCTAAATTGATATTAGAACACGAACAATCCAAGAAAAGAGGAACTAATTAATGAACAGAAGCAACTAAGTTTTGTAGAGAGAAAATATGATAAACATGATCCGGCTCAACCTACCTCGCTCAAACCTCACTACCAACGTGCTTACTCGGGTTAGACTGAAAGCCTAGTTCTTAAATGGGCTTCAAAAATCAAATTCCAACACTATTAAATTATGAGTTGGTTTGGGACGGCCCACCTGGCCTAGCCATATTGATGGCTCTAACTATAATCTGTTTTTTTAACTCTTGCTATCATTATTTTTCTCCACTTCCTTTTTCCCTACTGAGATTAGGGGCGGGCCTAGTTTGAGCCAATTCGAAATTCAAACTGAAATCTAAATTTTTTGGATATTTGGGTTGGATTTTTGGATTATGAATTGGATTTTGAATTTTATTTTTAAAATTTATGGATTTTATGGATATCGGGTTTAGTATTATAGATTTTTAGATATCCGAAAATTTAAAATTTTTATACCTTATATTAACCCTAGTCAATTACTCATATCATATATGTCGAATACTAATAAGTCCAATTTTCAAGATCCAATAAATTAATACATACGGCCCATCATAATATTAAATTAATATGAAATTTTCTATTAATCAAATATAAAAATATAAAATATTTCATGAGCAAGTAAAGTTTAATACACGGCATGGGTGGTAGAGTCACCTCAATTCTTGTTAATTGTAGAGAGTTATATATTTTAAAGAGGAAACTATTAGGTGGATTAAGATTGTTAATTGTTATGTTCTACCTAAAAAGTTCAAAGGTCAAAACCAAAAATTTTAAAAATACAAACCGATTAATCCGAAACCGAATTTAAAAAATCCATTACAATCCAAATTTATTTGGATTGAATTTGGATTGTGCTTTTTTTAATTCAAAAAATGAATATTCAAACCGAAATTCTCATATTCAATCCGATGGTCCGAACGCCACCCTAACTGAGATACTACCTAACTCTATTTATTTTACTAATCTTCACTAAAAGAATCTCTTTATTAAAATTTGCCTTTTATATAAAATGATGCTCTTGAAATGCGTGTTGTGAACGTTATACATGTGAGATATCACATGAATTTTCTTTTTCTTAAACGCTAATAATAATTTTCATAAACGACAAAAAAGTGGTGCCAGAATTTGTTGTACAAGTGAGCAGAAAAACGTGTTTTGAATGTTATACATGTGATATTTCACATGTATTTATTTTTTTGTTGAACGGTAAAAATTATATTCGTAAACGACACAAAAGTAGGTGTGAAATTTTTTGTAGAAATCACAAAAAAATAAAAGTATCACGCTCTCCAATCTTAGAGGAACCCTATAAATACTAATGAATTTCTGGCTTATGCATATTCCTTCTTACATAGAAAGTGAAATAACAAGATATAGTCTTAATCCTCTTGACTGTTTTTCTCTTGTCTTCAAAACATCTTGAGTTTCTTTCTTTCCATATCACCAATCACATATAAGGAGGAATTTTATGCCACCAGCTATTTCTTAATTTTTTCCAACTCTTACCTATACAAACAACTCAAAAAAATCCCATATATTCCCAGGCATGGAGCCTCTGATTCTAGCTCAGTTGAGAAACAACTGATATAGCTGATCAGTAATAGGTCAATGCAAAAAAAGGTGATTCATTCTTGCTATCTTTGTTTTTCTTTATTTTTCTTTTACCTTTCAGTCGCATCTCCTGCTAGTCTCCGTTAAAAAATATGTTTTCAGCAGTACATAGGATGTATCACACACAAATATGTACTCATTCATTTTCTATCTCAATCTCTATTTGCTCCTTTTTATATTCGGTTGCTCACTACTTCACCACTTATTGCGATTATAAATATGCTTGTCAATCAATTTCACTTATTTTCGTCGTTGCATCTCTCGATAGTCCTTTTCCATATATGATACTAGCTTTCTCAGAAAAAATTATCATCAAATCCCATCACCAATTATCATTGATAAAATCTACCATAAACCATCAATCACATTCAATTCTTTGTGATCTAAGATCTCACTTAATTGTCAATCTTAAATGTAAGTGCTTTTGTCCAAATAAAAGTAGAGAATATATTCTTCCAAGAGGAGTTATTAAAACGTGCATAAGAAGTTGGGTGATGACTCTAATTCTCCTAAAGCTCACCCTCGGATTCTCAAATCTGCTTGTCGAATCTACAGGTGACCCTTCAGTTGGCATAAGTTCTTCAAAATGTGCAAGAGAAGTTCCATCAAAAGAGTGTCTTCCTTTCCATCTTTAGTTGTTGCAAGGACATCAAGAAGGAAAACTAGAAGCGTGAGGGAAAATGTAGCAATGTGTCTCTATCCATTCAAATCATCCTAGAAGAACTTCATCCTATTTTACCTGGAGAATGGTATCAGCTAAAATTATTGCTAGCATTTTTCTGGTTAGATAGGTTGAAGTTCTTCCAGGAAGATTTGAGGTGACAGAAACCCGCTGTTACATTTTCCCTCGCGCTTCTGCTTTTCCTTATCGATGTCCTTGGCACAGTTAAAGGTGGAAAAGAAGGTAAGTTTTTGGTAGAACTTCTTTTCTACATTTTGAAGAACTTGTGCTAGCGATAGGTCACTGGTGGATTTGACAAGCAACATTGAGAACCTGGGGATTTAGCTGTAGGACAATTGGAGTCATTCTGCCGATTTCTGATGCACACTTCAATAACTCCTCTAGCAGAAGAATCATCATGTTTCTTCTTTTCTTTCTCAAGCAATCTGATAATCCATCAGAGGCAAAAAAGAAGAAGAAACAAGTCATACACATCACTTTGAAATACAGTTGATGTCACCTTGAGCAGATGCCATGGAAGAGAGATTCTTCTGTCCAGCAACAACAACTTTATTTTCAGAGGTATGTACTGCACCCATAGTGATTCTCTTAGCAGATTTACTGTAAAATATCAACTAATAGTTTTAAAAATTATCCAAGTCATATTGAATCACAAAATAACATACTAACTCTTTCCTCTTATGCTTTCCTTGGTCTTGCATCAAGGATACAACTAATCCCAAAACCAAGAGTTCATAATGAATGCAGGCAGGTGGTGAATGCTTAATGCTGGAATAGGAAGTCCAGATTTAAAGAATATATTCAAGGAGGGTAATAAGGTAGCAGATGACTAGCAAGGCATAGAAGCAATTTGAAAGTCGTTGAAAGCTTAATGTTGTATGATGTACCCCTAGTTTTTGTTTTATTATCTTATGGAAATGGAAACATACTTGTATCTCAGAATTATAATATTAGTTTCTTTTGCAAAATAGAATTCCTAATTTGATAGAAACAAACACAATTAAAATAAAAATTGGCATAAGTAATGTTAAATAGATACTAAAGGAAATTTACTGATTACAAGCACCACCAAAGATGTGTTTTACAACCATCTCCTATGAAAATGAAACATATCCACTCATCTTATGTAAAAGAACAAAAAATAAAAAATAAATACAGATTATAGTCTTAGAACAAAAAGGCCCTATGAAACAGAAGAATAGTCGGGTTGCATGCAAGTTGGTCTAGCCACCAACTTTATAAAAAAAATCCTTATAGAACACAAAATCAAAGCCAATTGCTCTACACAAGCACAAAAATACTCTCTCCCTCTCTGCAGCTTACACAAGAAAAAAGAAAAAGAACATCAATCATGAAAACGGAAGGAAATCTTGATGAAAAATCACAAGAGAATAGAAGAAGAAATAATTAGTTAACAGAATTTTTACGTGCCCATTTCTATCGAGGGTTGAAAGGCCCAAAAAGACTCCGCCAGTTACTAAGGCACAATATACACCAACAACTTTAATGCCCCACTTGGTTACAAGCCAATGTTGCCTGGCTCGGCATGTAATTAATAATAGTTAATTGTAATTAAAGATTAAATCAATATTCTCATCTCTTGATGTAGGATTAGATCTAGAGTAATAAGCTGATGTCTTAGTGAGTTTTTCTTCTTTTCTAAATACACCTACTTTGTTCTTTATATTTTGGGTGAAAATTATTTTCATCTCCCAATTTTGCTTTAAAAATCAAACTCCCCCCTCAATTTTGAATAATAGACATTCTCCCCCTCTTTATCCTAATTGACTTTTTAAAATATCTATTTTACCCTTCAATCCTCCATGTATATAATACTTTTTTATATTCTATATAATATTTATTTTTTAACATAGATATTTATAGGTTCTTATTTAAATTCATTAATATTATAAGTAGAATAATACTTTTATGAATTTGTTAAAAAATCTAATGCATGCTATTTAGTATTTTTTTTATTATTGCTATTAAAATATTATATGCATTAAATATGTATACATATATGTGCATGCATGTGTGTGTATTTATGTATCTCCTTTTTCTTATCTTCTATTGTCTATATAAATAAATAAAATTTAATTATTATTAATAGAATATTTCATAACGTATAAATTTATATTAATTTACATTATAAATAAATAATTTTAAATTTTTTTGTATTTCACACATTGAATATATTTATAAAATTATTATTACCTTTTATTTTCACTTGTATATATAAATATTAGAGTTTTGATTATTATTTGTAAAATTATTTTTTTTATTCTACTAATTTTCTTCATTATAGAATGTCATTAACTTATATATTCAATTAGTATTTTTTTAATTTTATTTTTCCCAAAAGTTGATATTTATTAAAAAAATTATTTCATAGATTAATATATATATATATATATATATATATATATTATGGATTTTTAAAAAAACGAAAGGAAGAAGACAAAGTTGATAATGTAAGGATAAAAAATATATTTTAAAAAGTCAATTAGGATAAAGAAAAGAAAATGTCTATTATTCAAAATTGCTGGAAGAATTTGATTTTTAAAACAAACTTTGGGGTGAAAATGATTTTCATATTTTTGTGCAAATTAAAGAAAGTGGCATTTCAAAAGTAGCTTCTATATAATCTGTATTCAGCTAATTATTTGATTTACCTGTGCCCTCTCATATTTATAAATTTCACTTGTCATCATTGTTATTTTTTTATTTTTGTTATAAATAAAAAGTTATTTAATTTTAAAATTATCATATAAAAATCACTTCTCTATTTTTATATTACATAAAAATTATCTAACATTAAAACTTATCACACAAAAGTCTTGTTTTTTTTAATCACATAAATTCAAGTTTTCTCAAGTTAACTAAAAAGTAAATTTCAAAGTGAATTTTTATATTTTATAGGGGGAATCTTACATGACTCTTCAAAATAAATCAATTACATCTAAGATAATTTCATAAACCTCCCCTAATATTTCGCTTCATACTACTAATTTTTGTTGTGGTTTATTTCTTTGTAGTGATTTTTACTTGTTATCATTAATATAAAAAAATATAATTTGATTATCTTTTCCTTATTAATATATTTATTTGTTTATTGAATTTCATATACACTTTTTTTTAATTAGTAAAATAATTATTTTTAGAGAAGCAAAAAATTTAATGACAAGCACAAAATCTGAGAGTTTGATATGATCCATGCCCCAAATTAGTACAATAAAATCAAAATAAGGAGGTTATCATAATTTTATAAACCACAAAGGAGATCAATGTTATGGAGAGAAATTTTAGGTTAAGTCTCTAAAATTAATTTATTATATTTAATATATTTTATTAAGCTAACTAGCTATTTTAGAGTGTTATGTCATATTTTTAGTACAAAATATAAAAATTCAGGTGACAAAAGGAGAAAATGCTTTGCACCTTTAAAGGATATCTACGCTGTGGACAAAAGGAGTTCATCCGCTTTTTGAGGAATCCTGTCAATCGGTGACACAAGTTGTAGTAGCTACAGGTCCACTTCCGTTATGAATAAATCTATAAGTCTCCTAAATTAACATTTATTATTCAAATACTATACTAAATCAGAGCGACAAACTCGTGTTCCGGTGTTTGACATGATTAATATGCAAAACGTATTTTTAATATTTTATATGTTAAACTCGTAATTTAACTGCATTATTTTATGTCTGTTGTTGCTTTGAATTTTGCATAAAACATTAGTGTTTATAGATCTCGTCGAGAGCTTTTCAATGATATGTTGATCATAATTTTTTACCTTATAATTTGTGAGATATTGATTTTTAAAGTTTTAAGGTGTAATTATTTGATTCAAATGATGTTACAGGTTCTTTTGATACATAAAAAAATCATTTAATTTAAAGATTATCACACAAAAATTACTTTTCAATTTGTATGTACATAAAAGTTATTCAATTTTAAAGTTTATCACACAAAAGTTATTTTATTATTATTATTATTATTTTTATTACATAAAGTCATTTAATTTTACCAGGTTAACTAAAAAGTAATTTTCACATGAATTTTTATATTTTTATACTGAAAATATGACATGACACTTCAAAATAAGTTAATTATATTTAAAATAATTTCATAAATCTCTCTCAATATTTCGCTTTATAATACTATAATCTTTGTTGTGGTTTATTTCTTTCTCTTAATTTCTTTGTAATAATATTAACTCATTATCATTAATATAAAAAATACAATTTGACTATTTTTCCTCACTAATATATTCATTTATTTAGTGAATTTCATATACACCTTTTAATTAGCATAAGATTTATTCTTAGAGAAGCAAAGAATTCAATGACAAATACAATATCTACGAGTGTGATATGGTCCATGGCATCAAATAATTATAATAAAATCAAAATAAGGAGGTAAACATGATTTCATAAATCCCAAGAAGCCCTATCTTACGAAAAGAAATTTTAGGAAAGGTCTCTAAAATTAATTCATTACATTTAATATATTTTATTAGGTTAACTAGCTATTTTGGTGTGTCATGTCATATTTTCAGTATAAAATATAAACATTCAGGCGAAATTTACTTTTTAATTAATTAAAAAAAATAAAATAACTTTATGTGATAAAAAAATTTAAAATTTTCTTTTGTGTGTGAAAAACTTCAAAGTTGGATGACTTTTATTTGATATAAAATAGAAAAGTGATTTTTGTGTGATAAATTTTAAAGTTGAATCGCTTTATACAACAAAAAATAAAAAAGTAATTTTTGTGTGATAAACTCAAAAATGAATGATCATCGATGAAATTTATCCCTCCCGATCTCATGCTAGTCTCCATTAAAATAACATTTTTTATGAAATCTTGTACTTTATTCAAAATGATACTTTTGAAACACGTCTTTTGGACGTTAACATTTTACATGAATTTACATTCATGTATTTTGCTATCTTTTTATTTTTCTTTTCCGACTAATATATGTGACAATATACTTGGTTATATTAATTTCTTGGAGTCAAAACATGATCATGCCGTAGGGAAAATTTGATCATTTATTATTTTTTTTATTATATAACTTGGAGCTAAGACGAAAGGAGAGTCATTTCTTCATTTTAAGAATACATTAATTTGAGAAGAATTAGTTATGTTTGTTTTCTTCTTTATAGAGAGTATTTTGTAAGAAAGTTATGTTAAAAAATACTTGTGTAAATTTATTTTTTTTTGAGGGATCTTGCGAGGTCACTCTTTTGGGGTATTTAGGATATTAGAGTATTAAATTATTCTACTTTTGTACTCTCTTTTATTTTTGTTGGAGTTACTGCTAGAAATATATATTGGGTCGGGTCCATCCATAAAGAGTGTTAATTAGCCCATTCGCCCTTTAGTTGTCCTCTTCTTTAACTCTAACCCTAGTGAATAAATACATCATTATCGGTGTAGGAAAAAAGATGTAAACTTGAAATTCGTTTGGAGTATGGCACCAAATTGTCAACATCACTATGAGGTCTCGTTTTTATAAGATTTTCTATAATCTCCTCTGCGGCCTCGTCGTCCTCGTTTCCTTCCATATTGGTCAGAAGATGTTGCAATAAGTCTGTCAGATAAGCGACAGCGTCAATGAATTCACTTTCGGTTGTGTCATAGACATCATCATTGAATTCACTTTCGGTTGTGTCATAGACATCATCATTGAATTCACTTTCAATGTTATCATATAGATTATCAACAATGTTATTTTCAGTTGTGATATAAACACCATCATTGAATTCACCTGTTGGCAGATTATAGACGTCATCCCACAAATATAGATCCTCAATGTGATGAAACGAACTTTGTCCATTATACATATGATCAAGACCAGTAAAAGCATAGTAATTATGATCCAAGTTATGTGGAGCAAAGTAATGATCACCAATGTTTCCTGAAGCATAGTGATTATTTGCTTCACCTTGATGATGATCAATGAATCCACTTCTATTTGTTACATAGACATCATCAACAAATTCACCCACTGTTTTGCCGAACCTTGATGATAACCAAGATTATATAATAATAATAATTCGCTGTTGCATTATAGAAATTCCTCAAGTATGGATCCTCAATATTATCAAACCAAGTCGGTCCATGTGGAACAAAGATGTTTGTTAGAACATAGTAATTTGAATTCATGATAAAAAAAGGTGTGGTTTCTAAATTAATGTTGGAACATGAAAAACTCCAGAACAGAGGAACTAATTAATGAATAGAAGCAACTAAAATCTTGTAGAGAGCAAATACTATGATACTAATGATGAATTCAGTGAGCAATGTATGTATGTAGATTTATATAGAGGGCTTAAGAGACTATCATTCCTAAAACGGGGTGAAGTATGAGTTTTCCCGTAATCCATTAGTTACTAGGACTAGGACTAGAATTAATAATATTAATAATATATGAAAGTATAAATAAAAACTTGAAAAGACTAAAATAACCCTATTACGCCGCAAACTTTTTGTGCTCCTATTTTGCTTTTTCCCAATACTCCTTTCGTTCTTCTCGTCGCCGTTCGGCTACCGGCAAGAGAAACAGCGATGGATTTTTCTGACGAGTGGAAATCTCTATGGCCAATATCTTCATCCTATTCTCCACCACTTCTCCTCTCAAATCCGTGCGAAGAGTCCTCTTCGAAACGGCGTCGTACTGATAGTCCAATTGGACCTTTGATTTTCAAGCCATGTGAAGAAACGCTCACACTGCTCCTTCGCTCGCCTTTGTTATCAACTCGGCTTCCTCCCCCTGTTCCTGACCTCTCTCTACCAAGATTCCTTCAAACTTCAAGTGTAATCCTTTTCTCTACAGCTTCTTCAATTGCTGCACATTTTACTCCTCAGGTTTCTGACTCTATTCACAACTTTAATGCAATCCAATTTCTTCCTTGTCCTAATGTTGGTGAGAATAGCAAACCCAATTCAATTATCGGAATTTTTCCAACTGGGGAAAATTATGACCAAGTTGGGTTTTTTGTGCTCTGTTCTGAAGATACCCAATTTGTGGTTAAGAAATTCAAGAATGGGACATCTTTTATAGTGCATAATCACAAGCTGAATTTTAGAATTTTGAGGTTATTAGTGAACCCAGTTAGTGAAATTGATGATACTTGTTCATCTGGTTATGTTATGTTTGGCTACTTATTGGCTTGTACCTTGTATTCTGTTCATTGGTATAGCTTGAAGATAGGGGTTAAAGGAGTTGAAAATGTTACGTTAGATTATGTGGGTACTGCTGATAGAAACTTGTTTAAGGGTTGGACTGTTTCTCATGCTTGTTGGAGTCCACATTTGAGAGAAGAGTGTGTGGTGGTGTTGGGAAATGGGGATTTGTTTTTGTTTGATTTGGGTTCTCGTGCAAAGAGTCTGGCTTCTTTCTTTGCTTCCGATGTATTGCAAGGGAAGAAATTGCCGGTTTTGTGGGATAAGTTGGATAGAGATGAACCGTGGCTAAGCTGTGAATTTAGCTGGCATCCTAGGATTTTGATTGTTGCAAATTCACGGGCTGTGTTTTTGGTGGATTTGAGGTCAGACAAGTGCAAAGTCTGCACCTTGCTAAAGATTGAGGCAGTGTCGTTGGGTAGAACTGATAGATTTCTTGCACTCTCTAGAGTGGAGTCTGACCCCTTCTGTTTTACGGCTGTTTCTGGACGTTTCCTTCTTCTTTGTGATGTGCGGAAGCCATTGATGCCATTGTTGCAGTGGGTACATGGTCTGAATAATCCAGCTTACGTGACTGTTTTGAGATTGTCTGACCTGAGGCGACGTACTAGAGATGATAAATGGGCATGGGCTACTGAGTCAGGGCGTTGCATTTTGGTAGGATCATTCTGGGACTGTGAATTTGCTCTATTCTGCTATGGGCCAGGTAGCAATCACAACCATAAATTTCCAGAAATTTCGAGACTCAGTAAATCAGTCTATGCTTGGGGGCAACCTTCAGGCCTCTCACTGTCTGGTCGTGATTGCTATTGTGAAAGTTGTCTTATGAGAGCATATTTCTCTGAAGACATTCTTCCTGATTGGATTGATTGGAGGCAAAAGAAAGTCATTGTTTTGGGGTTTGGTATTCTCAACAATGGCCTTTCTATCCAATCAAATGATAGTGATAGCTTTGCCGGCTTTTTCCTTGTAAGATTAATGTCCTGTGGCAGTTTAGAATCTCAGAGATATACTGCTGCATGCGACACTGAGGAAAAGTCAGAAGCACATTATCGAAAAAATACTGTGTGTTCTGAAAATAACCTTCTATATGATATGGGTGTGGGAGAATTGGAATTGAAATTGAAAAAGAGTCACATCTACCTGGGCCTCGACTTTCTTAAAGCGTATCTGAATGGAAAACTAACTAAAATCCTTAGTAGGAAATACATAGAGAATCAAAAGGATTCTGAGGAAAACCGGTCAGAGTTCCACCAGAAAATATGTCAGAAGCTTAAAGAATGTGGCGTCGTAAGACTGAGATCATCTCTAACAGTTTTTGATGTTATCAAATGTATCAGCTTGCCAGCAAGCATTTATGAGATTGTGCTAGAAAGCATTTGCACCAGTTTGCCTACTAATCTTCTGGGGTTCACCTTCTCTGCCTTCTCGAGACTCCCTGAATTTCCCCTGAAATCGAAGAAACATTCTCTAGAATTTTCTGACATTTTTGACAAACTATATCCCCTGCCTTTTCCATTGCATAAATGTTGTATTGATGAGACACCTGAAAAAGTTCAGTCTTCTAGTGCTTCTGCTCCCGTTCTTCCTCCACCTTTTCTGGTAGCTCTTAATAACCTTCAAATTGCAGAAAGAGATATATTGCCACTTGATGCTGAACTGAGGCTTCAGAGTGATAAAGTTATGAAGGTGGCCCGTGAAATCGGTCTGTCACACTCTGGTAATGAGCCTTGCGATGGCTATTCAGTTTCCCTTGATGCAGATACTGAATGCCCTAGCGATTGGATGGAAAAAATGAAGCCTCTCCGTTTACATGAACCTGTGGCATTCTCTGACTGTTATATCTCTAAAATGGATTGGGGAGTAGAACCTGATAAAAGATTTACAACCTTCATCTATAAAAAACATGAAGAACCTATCTCAAATGCCAGCAAAGAGATGACAGGAGTGGAGTTGTTCGATGAGGGGTGTCCAGTAGAGCTCAAATTCAATGACAATCTCACCATGCTGGGGGCAAATGAGCTGGAAAATTTTAGATTGTTGAAACAAAAGGATTTAGGTTTCCAGAAAAATTTTCAGCTGTATCAAGATTATTTAGCTGGATATCATAAGTGGAGACAAGGTCCCTAATTTTCCTATTTACTTTCTCTTAGTTGCTTTGCTGTTTTATTTGAAAAGGGATTGTTTCAGTCAAGTACTGTTAGGGGTATCCAGTGTTCTCCAACAAATACTACTTTCAAGGAGGGAACCATGTGTATAACAGATTGAGATGGCCGAAGATGAGTTGGGCACACCTACAATTCAATGCAGAATGGGTGCACGACTTTCACCATCTCATTTCAAGTAAGAACTTTGTTAAATCTGTAATAATTTTTTATGCCTTTAATTAGATTGTATAATAGAGCAGTTTAGCTAACAAAAATCCAAAGTTTTGCATTTTCTGTTTTTTTTTTCCGTTTATATTTGTGCAGAGATAATGGAACTCTAGGAGGAGGTGGGGGGAGGGGTTTTTAATGGGCCGACCAAATAAATAGCAAGACAAATTATCATCAACTAAACAAGTTCACCCATATCTGGAGCTGCTTTGCATTCTGGTGTGTTAACTCATATTAGTATCAAACTAGGTCTCATGGTTTATACAATTTTCAAATCCAGTTACCTGTTACGGTTATGGTTTGAGGACCGGTAAATATTAGTAACAGAAATGATAAACTTGTCCGCATAATCTATTGATCATCACCCTTTGTCACCTGCCCAGCTAAGCAGTAACCTACTGCCTGAACGCTTCATCATCAAAGTACATCCCTTTTTTAGTTCCAATCTCCTGATCTAATAAAAAGAAACTAATTTACCAAACCAGCCAAGTCTCCCAGTTAAAGAAGACGACATGAGAATGTACCAGTATGCATCAACAGTAAACAAACACCGAAAAAAGAAATTTTGCATGGTTTGCATTGCTCGTAGCGTTTCTGCTCTGGGATGCTTCTTGGTCAATGAATATCATATAAATCTGTATGAATGTAACTGTAAAAGTCGTGGATGTGGCAATGGGGTCCCTACCAAATTTATGCAGAGTCAAGAGCATTGGTAAAACACAGGAACTCTGACAGAACTCTAAAACCATAAGCGCGTATATAGACATTTGATTTTTACTTGGAAAAAAAAGCACTCTCTAGTTTATGATCTATTAGAATAGGCACAACTGTCCACTAACTTGCTTGCTGTTTTCTTCAGAAACAATCTGATCATTATGTACTGGATTGGCCATGGAAAATGCTATGGAGAACCAAAGCACCCATTAAAGTGGCTTGTTTTTGGATTGGTTGTTATCAGAGAAACTTGTTTAACTCAAGATAATCTACAGAGATGAGGTTTTGTCTTAAGCGACTGGTGCTATCAATGTGAAGAAGGTCTAGAGTGAGTAAACCATCTTTTATTCACTGTAAAGTTGCTAAACAGTGTTGGGAACTCTTCCCCAATCTCTGTGGTGTCACTTGGGCTATGTATCCAGATATTAAGAGCCTAATGGATAGCTGACAAGGACAAAAGATAGCAAAGTTCCAGACACAGCTTTGGAGGACTATGCCTTTGTGCATTTACCATTTGGGGAGAAAGAAATAGTGTTTGATTTGAGAGTAAAAAGTCACATTCCCAGGATTAAGAACTTATGTCTGCAGAATCTGTTTTTCTGGTGTAATAGGTGTTTATTAGAAAGTTTGGATCAGTACCTGGAACTTTTTTATCTGCTCGGAAATATGTAACAGAGAGTTCCTTGTAGGTGCTATTTGCTCTTTGTTGTACTTTTGTGTACCTTCTGGGCACACTTCTATTAATAATACTTTACCTTATACAAAAAAAATACTTGCTTGCTGTTAATATTCATGGATTATCATGTCAGGGGTAAATATTGTTCGCCTTATAGAATCCCTACTCTTAATATTTGCAAGATCTAGTGAATCAGGAGTTCTTCTGTGCACCAGTTCCTATGAATGTAAAAGGTAGTGCTGGAAGCTTTATGCTGTAAAAAAACTGGTTTTATTCTGCAATTGTTACCCATACTTTCTTGTTTTATACGAGGTCAGACGGTGATGCCCTATTTCTGTATAACCTGTTATTACTGTATGTTTATGATATCTGACATATTACGAAGGCTATGTATCTACCGGAGTCTGTGTGTGCCGTCTTTTGTGATATCAACGACAATATTTGCTGATAGGAATGACAATTGGGCAGAACAGGGGCAGGGCAAGGCTTAACAGGCGTGGTGGGGCAGGGTGGACAGGGCAGGTGAACTACATCAAAGGATTTAAAATTAATGGGGCAGGGAGGGCGGGTCAGGGACTGAGGTAATGGGGCTCTTATCAGTTTTAAGCAGTTAAGTCCTTAGTTCTTTTCTAAATTCCTACATGGTTCTTTATCAGGCAAATTTTTCTGACTACACTTCCAGTGTTACAGTGAATTCTTCAACCACCCAAATGTGCTCCAGCAGAATCTTATAAAGCGTAGGGCGTTGTTCATTTTTCTGGCTTTCTCCAGTTCTGGGTTTTGTTAAAGTTTGAAGCTCTCTGTCCCAATGGTGCAAAGGTAAGAGTCACAGTCTCCGATCAGAATATACTGTTATACTTTTGTGCAAAGAAAGTAGCATTTACATCGGTTCAAGGTGAAAGTTACCTGTGTAAATCTGGTAATTTTCTTGTTCTCTTTTGTTTGAGGAAGAAGCTTGGTGCATGGATGAGTTACAAAGCTAATACCCATTTCAAAAGTAGCTGTATAATCTGTATTAAGCTAATTATTTGATTCAATTATGGTCCAAGACCATTCATCTCATAAGCCCTCAAAACCCCTTTTCTTGAAACACAGAGCTGTACATTATTCTGAGACTAAAATCTTGATGTTTCCGCATGGGTATCTGAGAACTCTGTTAAACTCCTTGTTATCGAAATTTTTAGCAGTGAAATACTAGTAATAAAACCATATGATTTGGAGTCATTTCTTTGCTTTAGTTGTTGAAAAATCTTTAACAGATTTGTCATGACTCATGAGGATATGATCTTTAAAATACAAAAGAAATTATCATGGATTCTAGTAACTTTATCATGGATTCTAGTTATCTAAAGTTCTTTACTGTTCTTGTTGCTTTTTGTGTTTTTACTGTGATTACTTCCAATTTTCATATCTATGGTTGAAATCTTGGTTTTTTATTTTGAAGATGGCTGAACAGTCCAATAGGTTTTGAGCTAACTTACTGCAATTAAAGCACCTATTGCCACCTATTATGTGTTTATGAATGACTGCAGCAAACTCGTTTCATGGAAATGAAATTCATGTTACTAAATGATACATCTAGCATGAAAATAAACAAGTACTGGATTGATAAACTTGTCTCTTTTATTATTTTAAGCTCATTGATTCAGATTAATGAATCAGCTTTAACCAGAAATCTGGATCTTCTGAGCCACAAGACAAGACTAGCACTATACTGTTATCCTTTCAGTTATACTCGTTTGCTTCCTTCTGATCTTCCTACTCTGAAAGCTCACATTCATGAAAACCTTTTGTTGCCATTGAAAAAAGAACAAGTCCTTCTCCTATTAACATTGTGACTGGAACGAAAATGAAATGTCCATGAATTTTTTCCGTAAAGGATATCTTCCCTTGACCAAATCAACATAATTCTCCAAACATGCCTTTAAGTTATTGAAGCTGTGAGAACTGGGGGCATACGTAATTTGAGAACTGAATCTAGTTGTCACTAGAGTATTGAGCATTACATTTGGCAGAAAACTTTTAGACACAGTAGAGATATGTTGAGTACTTGAAATATACTTGGCCCTCTAAGGTATTCTATACAACATTGTCAGATTGTGCTCAGATTCAGTACCTTCACCATTCTCTCAGTGGTCTCTTCTGCCGGCATTACTCTTGGTAACGAAGAAAACATTGTTATATTCAATAATATCAGATCTCGAGTTTTAGCATTCATTTTTGCAGTTCACCAGAAGTTGCCTTTTTCAGTGAGAATGTTTGTTAAATTCTGGTTGATCCCTTGAACTGTGTTTATACGTTGTGTCAGAAATACAAATGCTTATGATGACTTTAATCTATGTTTTACCCTCAAGTACAAGGATATGAAATATGATGATACAAAGAGAATTCTCTATGGTAGATTATTGAGTAAGAAACGTATCACACTTATTTCTTGGAAGGAAAAAGTTATTACTGCAGCAGCAGCTTCCTAGAAAGTCATTATTGATGAGGAAGTGCTGGCTTGCTTTTAACCGCTTCATGAACCAACCTTCTGAAGCATAGATGCCCTTGAGCCTTGGTTGATGGAATACAGGTCTCGTTCCCTCTCAGTAGATGTAAACTTCCATTAACTCATAGCTCCTGCATTTGACGAATAAAATCTGTTAAATATACTGCTATCTCAAGATCCACCTGAACTAGCAAAAACCAATTTGTCTTTTCTAGACCATTTTAGTGACCGAAAAAAAAAAACAACTTGACCCTTTGGGTACTGTATGTTTTGATAGCTACTCCACCCTTTTTCAAATATGCAAGTATATAGCAAGAAAAGTGAAACTGACCGAACTTTATGTGGATACTTGGAATGATGAAGCCGATCAAGCTGTATGCAACTTGAAAATGATGCTCGCATACACATACTGGACAGGTCAAGGCCTAATTTGGATACAGTAGCAATGAATAGGTTTATCTTTTTGTGAAAATTTTAGTAGATGGGAAAGAAGTTGATATGCAAGACGGAACTTTCTTGGAAATGCTAGGGGAAGACAGTAAGAGCAGACCTGATGTTCTATAGGATCTGTTTTGCCTTTCTTTTGGTCTTGTTCCTTTTTGTACCTTCTTGGTACTTTTAATGAAGCATTTACCATTTCAACAAAACAAAAGAGACAGAGAGCTACCACAACCAGAAACACTACTGATGTCTGATGCAGGCAATGTGCACCTTTAGTTTAAATCCTGAGACATTGTGATAAGCTGGTGTTTACAACTTCAATGTTTGATAAATATTGTTTGACGATTACTGTAACAGATCGCTCTATTGTTTAATGCAGGTCAACAATATTTCCAGGGCGCGCATATGAACGACTATATATGGACGGCTTAATTCGTTATGGTGGATGTAAAATGGATGTTGCATGGAACTATTAATTTTGGTCTCATCATGTCTCTCCTCCTCTATTTTACTCTCTTACTTCTCTTCATAACCCGATATCCTTTTGATATGATAGTTGTTTAGTAATGTTATTAACATGTTTATAGGACCAATTTGACTCTTACACACATCTAGAGAGAGGCAAATTGTGGTGCAAATTTGTTTTGGCAAATGAAGATCACAAGCATAAAGAATTGTTGCTACTTTGGGAAGACGCGATTAAAGAAATGAAACTTTTGCTCCTTGCAAATTTAAGCATGTAGCTTATGAACAATTTTGATTTTTCTTTTTAGGGCAATTGTGAGTTCACTTGGTAACTTAACCATTTGCCAAAGCAATAGACAGTCTCAAGGGCCAAGGCTAACAATTAGGGGTATACAAATAAAATCGACAAATTATAACAATTGATAATTTAAATCAAATAAGAGAAAAAGCGGTTTGATTTGATATTGAATAAAACTTGTGACCATAATTAATTTGGTTTGATTTGAACTAAAAGAAAAAAAGAGTCAACTCGTATCAAATTAATTCCACGTTACATATATATGATTTTTTTAATAAATATTTTATGCAATTTATAAATCCTGCTTAATTATTCTTTACAATTTTAGTTTTTTAACGACGGCCACGCAAGGGGTTATTTGGGATAATTTACACTTTAGTTATTATTTTGTGTTGGTCTTTAATTTTTAGCCCTCAAGGCAAATAATTTATTTGCTCTCATAAGTTTATATTTTCAAATAATAATATCCAAAAAGTTATGCTTCGTGGGCTTAAAAAGTTTATATACTGCTAAATATAAATTTAATTTTTAAAAACAAAAATTAAAGATCAATCCATTGAAGAACAAAAATTAGAGACCAACGCATTTGAAGTGTGCAATTACTCTTTTGCGTAAATCAACTAAGAAAAAGTGTTAAAAACATTAGTTTCAAAGGTCAAAAGCCCAGCTCTTGTATGGATGGGCTGCAGAAATGTAGTCACTAGGCTCGCTCTGTAGCTGGCCCCATAACAACACCCGGCTTTCTTTCATCAAATATTCAAAAACACTATTCGCATTGCAGAGAAGGGGAGCTCGTAGCAATGGGGAGCAAGAAGAGGAAGAGAGGAGAGAGACCCACTACCCACCCCCGTAACAAGTACTTTGATAACCCACCTGATTTCTCCCTGTTGGCCTCTAAATACTCTACCTTTGCACCCTTCGTTTTCTATTCAGGAGATGGTCGACCAAGAATTGATTGGACTGATTTCAATGCCACCCGTGAACTCACCAGAGTTCTGCTCCACCATGATCATGGCATCAATTGGTAACCCCTATTTTATTTTATTTTATTTTTTATATGTTATTTGTTTTCATTTTTCAGGTTCCTCTTACTTGTGTAAAAAGGGTATTTGAGTTTTATGCTTGCTGGAGTACAGAGCACACAAAAATCTATGTTGGGAAACTTATCTTATAAGGAAGGACCCTTACGCTACTTTTATGTTACATAAATTGAAATTTTTGTTGTGCCATTTCGGGATGGAGCAAAAGGAAAGATAGTGTATTTTCAAGATTTTTGATCCTCAAGTAATTGTGTTACTGCTAAGTTTACTATTCAATGGGTTAGCAAGCTGATTGACAATCAATTAGCTTTCTTTTCTCTCCTTTATTGTTCCTGTTACATACCCCTTCCCTCTTTCTGAAAAAAGGTGTTTGCTTCACTATATAGTATCCCTCGGTTCCATCTTGTATGAGACGTTCCATTTTATATGCACAATTTGATTGGTCTCGGAGTTTTAAGATATTAATTTGACTTCTTTAGTACATCTGTACTGGTGAAAGGAAATATCAAAATTTTGGAAAAATGGTTTAAAAGATGAACATCATATCCAAATTGAAATTGGAATAGTGAAGTTAAGGTTGTATTCTTCGAGTGTGTGAAAGTCGTATGAAATAGTACACCATTACTAATGGTATTTTCATTTTACTAGTGCACTTAAACTTATATCCATCCAGTTTGTGAAAGTGGTATGAAATAGTATTACTAATGGTGTAGTGTCAAACACTTCGGGTTGGTACCGTCATATATGAGGAATACAGGAATAATAATTTTGAAAATTTTGGTCACTGTGTTTGCTGCTAAGATTTTTGTTCAAAATATTAGCGACCTGAGCAGTTCTGAGTTAAGGTAGTTTTTTCCCTTACATTTCTAAGTTGTTTCTTTTAACTTCACCCTGCATATCAATTTCATTCTATGGTGGCTGGGAGAATTGAAGTAAAGTTATTTGCTTTAGAGTGTTGTCCACCTACTTGACCACAGGCTTTGATTCAATGGTAAAGTAGTGCACAATGCAGGATGTGTGGGAGATGCTGGTTCAGAGTTTGAGTCCTGCCGGTGAACCAAGTCCCATATTGTTAAGTGGAGAAATGGCAACAGAATGGACCTGTTATCTCTGATTTCGAAGCCGTAAAATGCAGATTTCTCAGTTACCCCCTAAAGAAAAAGAAGAACTCCTCTCCACCTGTCAATGGTGGAACCAGAACCCTTGGCTTTTTTGATGTCATTTTTGAATCTTTTGATTGCTAAAAGTCCATATGAGATGTTAAACCATAATGAAACATAAAATAAATGTTTTGTTAAGTTGTGATTAAAAAAAATATCAAATACATCCTTTGTGTGAGTTTTAAGCTAGAGGAAACTCAATATGTAACTTAATTACTAATGGCGCTGTACTCACCAAGCTGCATTGGAACTTTGATACAATCTAAGCCTGGGATAGAACCTACCTACGGTTTGGTATATAAACAGCTAACATAATGTACCAAAAAAAGGAAAAAAGAAAAAGGAGAAACCCTTTTCTTTCTCTGTTAAGTGTCAAGCTGACTATAGATGCAGCTTAGATGCAAGTGTATGTTCGGTTTTATAGATCCTTTATATTCTAAATGATGTCATTCTCCCATCCGCATATGACTGAACATGTTCTTTATGTAGGTGGATTCCCGATGGACAGCTCTGCCCCACAGTCCCCAACAGATCGAACTATATTCATTGGATTGAAGATCTTTTGTCATCGGACATCATTCCAAAAGTTCAAGCTGATAGAAACACTGCTAAAGGTTTTGATATAGGAACTGGGGCCAATTGCATTTACCCTCTTCTTGGTGCATCTCTTCTGGGTTGGAAGTTTGTTGGCTCTGGTAGCCCCCTCTAATTTGTAATTTTCTCCCTTAACTTGCGTTGTTGCTTGTGTTTTGCTAATAGAACTGTGCTACATATTTGCAAAACATTGACTCCTTCAGATTTTGCTTTATACAGATGTTACCGATGTAGCTTTGGAGTGGGCAGAGAAAAATGTCAAAAGTAATCCTCATATTTCTGAATTGATTGAGATCAGAAGAGTTAACATGGAAAACCCAGCATCTTCCAGTGAGGAGTTGAATGATGAACCAGGAAAATATGGCCAATGTACAGACGTAGACTTCGACAGTGGAAAGGCTGTTGTCATTGGGCCTTCACCTCCTGCTCATCTCCAAATGCACTCAGGTGTAGGAAAAGGTTACGGTGGACCACCTATACTTGTTGGTGTAGTCAAGGGTGGGGAGAAATTTGATTTTTGTATGTGCAACCCTCCATTTTTTGAGACAATAGAGGAAGCTGGATTAAATCCAAAGACTTCTTGTGGTGGGACTGTGCAGGAGATGGTTTGTCCTGGTGGAGAGAGTGCTTTTATCACTCGCATTATTGAGGATAGTGTTCAACTAAGGCAATCATTTCGGTATGCACATTCTTAGAATCTGGTTTATTGCATTATGTGTTTGAGAACTTTATCATGAAAGCTCATTCGAAGAGTCCTTATATTTCCTGACCCCATTTTTTCCAGGTGGTACACCTCAATGGTTGGAAGAAAAACTAACCTAAAGGTACTGATATCAAAGCTTTGGGAGGTTGGAGCAACAATAGTGAAGACAACTGAATTCGTGCAAGGTCAAACTTGCCGATGGGGGCTTTCCTGGTCATTTCTTCCCGCTTCCAAGAAGATTCTACCATCCCACGTGGCTGAAAAGAATAACATGTCATTCATGCTTGAGGTCTGATATTACTAGCCTTTTATTCTGTCATCTGGGCAATCATGGGGAAATTGATAATGCTGGTAAAACAGAACTCAAATATCATAAGTTTGTCAGTGAAAATTAGAAGTGGACTTTATCTTCCGTGACACGAGTAACTTCCTTTCACCTGATAAGCTCTTTCTTCATGTGCAAGCTTCATGTCTTTTGTTAGAGATGTTGCTGAGTATCATGCAACCTAGCTGAAGTCTTTAGGGATCTATCTGGCTATGTGGCCCATGACTTCACTTGCATGTATAATTATTTGCAATTTGAAGTTTGACCGATGAAGTTTTGCGTTTTGTAAATTGAAATATTTTTTCAAGTTGAAATAGTGGTTTAAGGTGTATTTCAAGTGAAGTTTTTCAAATCCTCAACTTTCATGAACTTATCTTCAACTATTCATGAACTCTTTTTGCAAGTGAAGTTAATGTCCAAACTACCAAACACAATTCAACTTCCACAAACGTTTTTTCAACTTCAAGTAATCTTTTTTATTTGTTAACTTCAACTCAAATTTTGTGCATTGTCATACTATGTTATGGGGGTTGATTTAGTACTTTGAAGGTTTTGACTATGGTAGATGTGGAACTGGTTCTTCTTTAGTAATGTGTAACAGGCTGTGTTGCTCGGCCTCTTCAAAAATGCCTACGGGTGCGTGGCAGATTCTACAAAAGTAGTGTATTTTTGGAGAATCTGACACAGGTGTAGCATCAAAAGTAAAGAGTGCGCAACTTAGGTAACAGGTCATTTTTTGCTGGCTGGGAAGAATTCACATGGAAGTAGAATCTATTTAAAATAGTTCCTTCATTATAGAACGCACAAAGCTTGTTTTGACCCCATTATAATTCTCAATCAGTTTGGTGCACCTGGCCTGGCTGAAAAGCATGGCTTCAATTTGTTCTTTATAAGTCAATAAAAGATTCAGCTATGATTAAAGATCAACCTCCAATCACACATAGCTGCAGTGGTTCAGCATGTAAAATAGAGCATAAGATCATGGTTATAGCCGTTTACTGTGAGATATTTAACAAAATTTAACCACTAGTGCTATCAGTTGAATTTTTTTGTTTTATGGTCTAATGATTATCTCGTATAAAATGGATGATATCTACCATATACATGCAAGTAATACATTTGAATTTGGATGGGGTAGGAAACAGCGGTTTATTCTTCTAACCATTTTAAACATTGCCTCTAATGGATACCAAATTAAAGGTTAAAAAACAGTGCTTCTCTAATATTGTCCTTTCCTCCCTCAATCATCTTAACACTAATATTTTTGGTAACACAAACAAGCTCTGTGCTTTGCCCTCACCCCACCCCACACCCCCAAACCTGAATGCAGAAAAGAAGTCGTCTGGCACTTGTATTGGCATTGTTATCCTTCTGCACAAAAAATGATTGTTGACACATTATGCATTCACCGAGGTTTTGAACTTCTACCATACATATGAGGTCATGTGTTTCTTTGGCAGACTAACTAGTTTTGGCACAAAGTGGTTGGACTAGTTCTGTTAATTACTCAATTGCTGGTAGGTCCAAGATTTCTTATTGATTTCCAATGTTTGTTTAGGGTCTGCAACGCCATCAGAGTGCCTTCTATGTATTGCAATCAGTGGAGTCCTACTTCTGCAGTATTGGTGCATCCTCTAAATTAGACTCTGCCTCATTTAAAGTTGATGTACGCTCCATTTGTTCTTCTCTCTGTTTGTTACTGCACCTATTACATGATTTTCCTGAATCTAAATGTTCTTTTTTATAGGTAACTTTGTCAGCTGAGCAATGCCATTCTATCCTGAAGACCAAAACACAGAATGGGAACGAACAGGATATATTGATATCTGCAAATTGTCCCTCTGACCAACTGAATGACATGCATCTGCGTGTTTCTGTATTTCTCTTATTATTATAGTGTTTTGTCTTTCGAACTAATTCCTCGTTATTCATAGGGCTTATTAGTCTCCTTATTATTTAGCATGATGTGGTCTAATGCCTGGTTGTATCTATAGGTCTTCCAGCAGATACCAGGGACACTTCTGGTAAGAGGATTATTGCTCCAGAAAGAGATCCCTGTACCAGGTTTGTACAAAATCATTTGGTCAGATCCAATCGGTGTAGTAATATTTCATTTTCCTCTTTTCCCTGCTTCCTGAACTATGTGGTCAAATCTGGTAGTGTCTCATTCCCCTTCGACAGATTCTTTGATTATGTAGTAAAATAATTTAATTGATTTGAGAAAACTCCTGTATATAAGTACATAAAAAATAGAGAGCCTACAGGGAAACATGTTGTCTATAGACGACAGCCAATTTTCTATACAAAGAGGAATCTCATGGGTACACCAAAAGCTAACTGAAAATAACATGTTGTTCCTTGCATAAAGTCATTATCCATCCCTAAAAGACTCTCCTATTTACTCTCCTGTTTCTCTACTTCCACTAGACCCACATGACAGGCTAAAGGGCAATAATGTCCTACGTCTTTCTCTTCTTCAAAAAGCCCAGCTATGTAGGACATCATTCCCTAAACGCACCTCGTTGGCTACACCCCAGACCAGTTTGATCCCCTTTGACTGATGTCATCAGTCAATAAAAGGAAAGCTTCTTTCAAAGGCTTCATGAGACCTGCCTTCAGTTACTAATTTCTCATCTTCCAGCTAGCCCAAGTTGGGTGCTTACTTGTGTAATAGTGTTAGCTTTAATTTGGAACTCTAGTCCCTTTCGGCCTACTAATTCTTCTATGGATGTGATTACCTTGGCAACCAGAATATTTCATGTCATATCACCAACCAACCCTTCTATTTTGCCGACTGAAGATGAGTGTGAGAGTCTATGTGATAAAATTGTTTTCCCTTCTTTTCCAGCCCTCTAGAAGAGAATATTTTACCGCAATGTTCTGAAATAGCTACTTTTTACTCTCTTTCTCTGTAAACATTTAGTTCTCTTATACATTTTTGTTTTTATTGGTGATTGTTCAAGGACAATAGTTGTCAACACTTGTCCCCGTGTCTAGTCATTCAACTCATTTGTACTCTTATCTGTTAACTTAGTAAGTTTTATGCCTGATCAATCTGCCCGGTTATAAGATACTTGCATCAACATATTCTCTTAGCCATCCTCGATATTTCATTCTTTTTTGCAGGGGTATTTTCTGTTATCTTCCAGCAACTACAGGAAGTCCTGAAGAGCAAATTCAGTAAATGCATCAGATGATGTTTCCTTCTGTAGGTGCAGAAGATATAACCTGCGTATGATCTGCAAAACTACTAGTGAGATGACAGAAGTGTGACTTATATGTAACCTTTAACTTTTCAAAAAAAGTTTGACTTATGTAACGTTATAAACAGTTAGGTAGGTTGTGTAGGAAATATTGTTTTCTCTTCTGTTTTATGATAGAATTTCTTGTTCCAGATTTGGCTCGAAACAACTTTACTGAATAGTGTATTACTACAGTGTAGAAAATCTTAACCGTGAATGTCATCCAAATACTCAACGTTACCTCCCCAATGATGTCAACACTATTGAGCATTGACATCATCCTGGTGGAATGGCGTCTTTCTGCAGCCGATCTATCAATAAATGTATCATGTACATAACTCTTTGGACAGGCAATACAGAAGAAAATTGCTCGTGAGTGCTTGATCAATTATATAAAAAGATCTTTTCTCTATCAAAGGAAAAAGAGTATATTAGGTCATTGGTCTCCATGGAAATGGAGAGCACAACAATCAAAATCCAGCAAAATTTTAGTCATGATCTTTCAATACAACAAAATACTATCCAGGAGGGCCCTAAATAGCTATTACTGAGCACCTGCCGGTTCTCAATCACTAAGAACTAATTGCGCTTCCATTTCTAGACTTGACGTTACTGTTGCTTCCAGGCAGGCATCTTACCAGGGAAAGCCCACCTCAACAATCTCTCCCAGGCATAGCATGCCAAAAACTTGACCTATGGCCAAACCAGCAGCTTATCAGTTCACGCCCTTGGTATCCGAACTAACTTCAACCAGTCAGTTAAATCATTGTGAAGCCCATGACAGCCAAAAGAGCATATAATAGGCTTATTTCCTTTTATGCCCTGGTTGAAAGGGTGGCCCATGTACTTCCCAGCAAAGGTTGCTAGCTGTAGCATCAATCCTTGGATGAAAATAGGAGTCTGGCCTCAATGCATGCAGGAGGAAGAGAGACACTGGACCAGAAAATATTAGGATGTGGTCACGTAGCTGACAGGGTTGGAAGGGGATGAGCTGTGAGATCAACAAAAAGAAGAAATTAAATAAGAAGAGCTATTAATGAAAATAGTTTGGAGTACATTTCCAACTTACGATTTCCGAATCTCAATCAAATCTTTCAATCAAGGCATCTTTGCGATCAAATGATCCTCACTAAAAAGGTGCTATTATTCTTGAATGCATCCGGAGAAGGGGCTGACTCAAACATATTTGGAGTTTCACATTTTCATGGTTTGATGATTTAGCAAAAACAATTTTGTTTTCAAGTTTGCAGGTAACATAACAAAAATCAGCCATAAGATGTTTAAGAACACGTACTCTAGTATGAGAACTCTAAAGGAAGAGATTTTGCTTGCAAAGGTTGAGCGCGGAGGACAAGCAGTGATCCAAAGCTGTAATCATGCATTATCTTGAAACAAAGAAAAAAATGGAACATACCGGTACACTGAAAATACCAAACAGACTGTTGATCTAATTCTAATTGCAGCTATTCAAAAGAGACGAGGACATTCAACAAAATTTTGTAAGTGCAGCTAGATACTGTTCATGTATTTTCACATATGAGATACAAAAATTACAAGTGGTTTGAACAGGTCACGAGAAAATAATTGTCTCCTTTAATTTTCATCAAAAAATTAGGTAAATGCTATAAGTACCATAACGTGTGTTAAACACATTTATTTTGCAAAACATTTCAGTGACAGAAGAAAAAATGGAAAGGATTTACCTTGTACTATCATGTAATAGATCATTATCATTTGTCTGATCAGCTAGCAGTTGCAAAATAGTGTGTCCATCTTTCTCTAAAGTATTCAACTTATTGCACCCAAAATATGGAAGCAATTTATGTTCAATCTCTAACCAACTAACAGCCTGCTCTTTCCTAACATGTCTCTCATTCATAAGCTGTCTCACTTTCTCTACATTTTCCCACATCCCAAGTACACCATAAATACTTGACAACAGCAAATATGCCGCAGGAGATTGTGGATCCAGCTCTATTAGCAGTTCTGCAGCCATTCTACCCAACTCCACATTTCCATGAATCCTACAAACACCAAGTAAGGCATTCCAAATGCGATCATCAGGTTCACAAGGCATCTTCTTTATCTGAGTTAGCACTTCACTAAAACGTCCTGCCCTACCCAAAAGGTCAATTATGCATGCATAATGTTCTTGATCCGGAAGAACATCGTAATTAGAGGTCATTGTCTCGAAAAAGGAAAGCCCTTCTCGCACTAACCCTGAATGACTACAAGCATTGAGAAGGACAACAAAAGTGATACGGTTTGGCTTCACTCCAAACTTCACCATCTTAAAGAACATTTCAATTGCCTCTGTACCCATACCATGCTGTGCTAATGCAGACAACATAGTATTCCATAATACTGCATCATGCTTGTTATAAGCGTTATCAAATACCCTCCTTGCAACTTCCAAACTTCCACATTTTGAATACATATCAATCAGAGAACTCACAACGATTGTATTAGGTCTAAAACCAGCACTCACCATAAATGCATGTATTTGCTTACCGTGCTTGAGTGATGCTATACCAGCACAGGCAGATAGGCAACTACTAAATGTAAACTGATCGGGTTGGACCCGAAGCTTCATCATCTTTGCAAATGAATCAAGGGCCTGAATGCTCATGCCACTGTGGGAATAACCAGCAACCAAAGCTGTCCAAGAAACAGGATTCTTCTCAGGCATTGCTTCAAACAGCTCTGTGGCCAACACCATATCGCCACACCTTGAATAGCCTGAAACCAAGGTGGTCCAGGCAAGAACATCTCTTACTTGCATTGCATCAAACAACCTCCTAGCGTCGCTCATCTTCCCACATTTTGCATAAGCATCAACAATTGAACTAGAAAGAACTATATTGGATAAAAACCCAGCGACAAATACTTGGCAATGAACCTGCCCTGTGAGAGAAAAATCCCTGGACTTAACACAAGCAGTGACAACCCCAGCAAAGCTATACTCATTGAACCCAATACTTAACCTCCTAAATTCTTTATACAACTTGAGAGCTTTGTTGAAGTAGCCAACCTGAGCATGGCCAATCACCATAGTATTCCAAGAAACGACGTCTTTCTCTGGCATTTTGTCGAACAACCTTTTAGCAGCCTTAATCATGCCCAACTTAGTATACCCAGAAAGCATATTATTCCAGGAATACAAGTTTCTTGTAGTCATTTTATCGAACACCATTCGTGCTTCAGTATGATCACCACATTTACCATACATATTAATCAAATGGTTGGCTAGAAAAGTTGTGGGATGTTTCCACCCAGTGGTTTTGAGATGCAAATGGATCCATTTGCCTTCTTCACGTAACCTGGAATTGGCACACTGTTGAATGAGAAAGGCTACAGTTTTACTGTCTAAGCGAATGCCTTTATGGGTTAGGATGTTAAGGTAATTGAAGGCTTGTTTAAGATAGCCTTGCAAAGAGAGATTGAGAATCTTTTGTAGTAAGCATGAATTATTGAGCTTCTTGTTCCTCCGAAGAGTGCGAGCTTTGGAAGGTAAAGATAAAGTGGGCATTGCAGAAGGGAAACATGTCAGAATGGGTTGCTTTTATCGAGCGAAATTGGCAGTTCAAATTGGCGGCGGAGATGGAAGTTCCGGCAAAATCAGCTCATTGTGTGGCATCGTTATGTGGTGGACCAACGTGGGGCCGGACCGTCGGGAATGAAGCTCTGCACAAATTTCTTTGCAATCAAATTAGTTGTGATGGACAAATAAAATCTCGCATTATTATCTCAAAAAATTTGTCTATAAATTTTATGTCGAGGTGGAGAACTGAACCAATCTGTTGGTCATTTAAAATTTTATTTTATTATCAATTTAATTTAATTTTTTAAAAATTTTACCCCACATTTCAAGTGCAATAAATTAATTAAAATATAGGGTAAAGTCATTTTAATACTCGAAAAAAATTAATATTGCAATTTTCCCCTTTATGGCAGAATTAAAATGGGTTGACAAGTTTTCAAAACTACTATAGTATCTAGAAAATGTGGTTTTCTTTTTGTTGAGACATCGTGGAAGAACTATTTTAAAATGTTGTAAAAAATCACGTGTCTTTGTTTTGTCATTCGAATCTTGTGTCCAAATTATTACAATAACAATAAAATACTTATGCCCTATATCCAAAAAAGTAATGGCTAACTATATGAATCATCGCTGATTAGATAGAGATATTTTTCTCAAAGCTTTCAAAATTGAGTTATTTAATGTTTTAGTTAGTATTCAAAATGGTATTTTCATTGTAAAAGATAATATATTTTCTAAATTATATTTCAAACGATTGCTGAATATTAACAAGAGATCTGAAAATAACGATAAACACTTGCTTTTTATATTATTAATTAGGTCGAGCATATGTGGCCCCTCTTGTTTTCCCAATTGAAAAAAAAAATAGCAATCTTTATATAAATGAGATTCATTGTTTATTCTTTTTAAGCCTCATTTGTTTGCGTTAAAATTAAGACGTCTGAATCTAAATGCATATCTGAATGATTAAGATTTATCTTTAGATCTAAACACTGAATAATTAAGACTGTTTGTTTTTCAAACATCTGAATGTGTATATTTTATTTATTTGTAAATATATTAAATATATAATTCAAATGAAAAGTAATTAAATATTAGAAAAAAATTTAATAAAATAAATTTATTATATAATAAAGAAATAAAATATTTATGTTCGCTATTGATGACTGAGATGGTTTGTATTAGTGGCTATTAATTAGGGTGGTGATAGTTGCTAGTAATGGTGATGGTGATAGTTATGATGATGAGGTGGTTAGTGTAGTGACTGATGTGATGGTGAGGTTGGCAGTGGTGGTTGTGATGGTGAAGTTGGTTGAACAGGAGTTAGCGGTGTTGATGGTGGTGGCTGAAAAATATATGGTGGTTGATGGTGTATTGGTAGTAGTTGATGGTGAATGTGGTTGGTAGTAGAGATTGGTGGTAGTGAATGATAGTGGTAGTAGAGTTGCCAATGGGGTTGACGACGGTGGTGGTGGTAATGATGACAGTGAATATAATTATAATAAAGAGGTGGTCTGTATAGTACATTAGTAGTTGGCAGCAATGGTGGTTACCGATAGTTGTTATGATGTTAGGGTGGTTGGCGACTGTAATGGAGTTGAAAATAGTGGCAGAGATAGTTGGTGGTGGTGACTGTGGTTGGCAATGGTAACAGTGATAGTGGTTGTAATGATAGATATTGTTAGTGGTGGCGGTTGGTGATTTTAAACAGAGTAATAATAAAAATTATCCATACAAATATACCTCTCAATGATATCTGATTGACTCAGTCACGTTGCAATATTGATTATCTGATTAACTCAGTCAAGTTGCAGTAGAAGCTATTGGGAAAATATTATCAATGGGTTTAACATGTCGATTATATGATTAGCTCAGTCGTATTGCTATAGAAGCTACTGAGAAAATATAAAGACACCGGGAACTCATTCCACGTTTACATGACATTGATTGAAGTGCTTAAAATGGAGGTTGCACATCTTCTTCTTCGTCTAGAGACGGATTCAGAATCTGAAGGCAGCAGCTGTCTCTTAAAGTATATATTCACAAGAAGAAAGAACACACACACGCACAATTTAAAGGCAGCTTCTGTTTTAAACTTTCCACATACATGGGTAAAGTCCAAGTATGTGCTCCCACTGCTTATATATTGGATTCACCCTTCTCTTCATCTACAACATAGAATACTCATCATTTATGAGGTCTTTCTTTCTCTGTAGAATACTCATCATTTATGAGGTCTTTCTTTCTCTGACTCCCTAATATCATTTTCCTTATTCTGGTTCAACTTACAAGTTTGTGCTTGTCAAAAGAGAGCTTGGTGGCTTGATGCTGGAAGGTTGCTGATGGGAGTTGGTGCAGGAATTCAGTTATATGTGGTAATTTCTTAAATGTTTTTGGATAACTTTTGCAGCCCCTTAGACCAAAAAAGGTTTGATGCATAATATGACCTGAATTAAATTTCAAACAGGCACCTATATACATTTCAGAGGTCACACCGAAAAATATCCGAGGGTGCTTTGTAGCAGCTGCTTCTGTAAATGAAAAACTCTGTTGATTTTGATTGGTGGGTACTACTCTTTTTCTATATTTATAAGCCTTGATGTTTTGCAGTTTACTCTGACTCTTGGCTTTTCACTGGCGTATTACATTGGGAATAACATGAGCTGGCGGACGTTAGCTCTTGTAGGTAATGATACAATGCATACAACAGTTGACGCAAAAGAGAATTTCAAAAAGAAGATGCCTGATTATATAGAGGTTTCCATTCTAACTTACTGAAATTGGTTGAACTTCCAGGTGCTACCCCTTGCTTTATACAGATGCTTGGTGTATTTTTCATACTCGGTGGTTGGTGAGTTAACTATTTACTACTAATAATTAGGTGGCACTAACTGAGCATTGTGCTCCAATTTTTTTCAAAATGGGAAATACAGGTACGGAGGAAGACATTTTCCGGAAAATATTTTTCAATCTCGCATATTTGGTTGGTCAAAATATTTTGAAAAACATTTTCTCGGAAAATAAGTTCCTTAAAAATGAGAAAAATGATTTTCTAATGAAACTGGAAAAAATAAATTTTATCTCTTCCCTACCCATCCAACACCACCAACCCCACCCCTTGACCATCCCACCTCCCGTCACTCCAGAACCCCCAATCCTCACCTCATCCCATCCCTATAGTATTTTGCTTAATTACATATAATGCTATGAGGCTTTAAGTTTTTGCTTACTTACCAAACACCGAAAGATAAGTAAGAAACCCATTTATTTTTGAAGAAAACATTCCGCTTCATACCAAATACACCCACAATCTGCAATCATTTTATTTCAAGTATTGGATTAACACTAATGTTTGTTGATATGTACTTGTGCAAATTGAAGCATAATGTTTCCTCTTTATTCTTTTTTTTTTTTTAAATTTCCAGAAGAGCTATTTTTATATTCGATTTTTAAGCTATCTAGCTCCTCCGGATAAATGATATCTGATGCTATTCTATTGACAGTCGAAAATTGGTTTGGAGAAGGTGGTAGAAGCATCCTACAATGTCTGAGGGGGCGGAAATGCAGATATTTCCACTGAAGCGGGTGAAATAAAAGTAACAGATTGCTCTAAAATGTCTAATCGAGCAGTGTTATTTACATGTTTTTCCATTTCATATTTTTCTGTTGGAGTCTAGTTCCAGAAGAGCATCTATTCTCTATTTAACAGGAACATACTGAAAGTGTTCAGCAACAATCGGGATCCAAATTTATGGATTTGTTCAGTAGGAAATATGCTTGTCCACTGATAGTAAGCTTTATGCATAACCCGGAGTTGGTATACTATAGAGTTCAGATGATATGCCTGATATTTCTGTGGATATTTAATATCATAAGATTGGAACAGGGTTGGTGGCTCTCGTACAGTTTTAAGAAAACAGAGCGATAGTTTCCTTTGCCAGTTCAATTTTTAGAGAAGCTGGTAAGAACAATCCGAAATAAATATTGTTTGGACTAAAGAATTTCAGCCTTGTGTTTATATTTATACATCTAAAAGTTAAGCTCATTTTACAAGGTTGTGCGGCAGACTCAGCATCTAGAACCATGGCTGTTCTCCAGGTTCTCAACTTTGGAATCTCCAGTTTTACAAAACATTGTTAAAAAAGACACTCGAACAGTCATTTTCCGTTTCAGCTACCATTTGCTGCCATGGGTATTATATTTACCGAAAAAGCTGGGCGACGACTTATTATGATGGTTAGGTTAATGACTGCAGGTTCATGTCGCTTTGCCAGTAAATACAATTTGAATAAGCCTCAACACTTCGTTTGCAGGTTACTTCGGCTGGGGCTTGCTTAGGATGCTTTCTTCTAGCATTGGGGTTTCTTTTTGAGGTGCTAAACTTGGTGATAGATATGAACTAGCTACTTCTTCAATTTCCCATTTACTTTTGCGACACATTAATGTCGTTATGATGCTCATTATATTGTTGATTCTTCTTTACCATGAACAGGATTATCATCGATCAACAGAGCTAACCTCTGCAATGGTGTTCACTGGCATAATGGTTTGTGAAAACATCCTTCATTTTTTTATTCGTCTCCATATTTTTCGAGCTCCTATATCTTGCCAGAGTCCTTACATTCTCATTCCACCTTTGACTTCCATTTTGGCTTGTTCATAGTTTGTTACCTCCATACTCCGTCATCATTTTTGTTAATCTTTCATTCTCTAACCAGCTCTTTTCTGTATCTTTAAGAATGGGCATGAACGGTACACCCTGGATTATCATGTCAGAGGTGCGTCAAGAAACGAAATTTAAGATGTCAAATTCAAATACGATATGTTATAATGATTCAGACAAACTAAAAAGTCAATCTTCATTTCAGATACTTCCTATAAACATCAAGGGTTCTGCTGGAAGTCTTACAACATTGGTTAACTGTTTTACTTCTTGGATAGTTTCTTATGCTTTTAATTTCCTATTCCAATGGAATGCAGCAGGTATGCCACTCTCCATTAATTCCTAAAGCTTGTTTACTACTGGTTCAGTGGTTTACTGATGTGACAAGACTTCCAGGGGTATTCTTCTTGTTTGCATTCTTTTGCGGCTCAGTCGTTGTATTCGTTGCAATGCTGGTACCAGAGACGAAGGGACGGACACTTGAACAAATCCAGGCACCAATGACATTACTCCAATGATATGTTCGTCAACCTTCATTCATGACTGCACATTTTGAACTTCTTCAGACTACTTTATCATTCATAACTGAAACTGTATACCGAGATTGATGTTTGTCACATGTAAATCTTATCCAATGTATCATCATAAATATGAATGTGCTTATGTGCAAGTAAAGAAGAAAGTTTTGGAATTGGAAGTAGAACTGCATTTCAATGCCAGATGTTTGCAGGCAACTGGTTTAACATGTGAACACTGCCTAGGCACTTTAAGCAGTGAATGCGCTTCTATTCATATTTATAGACTGTGTTTGATGAAGCTAAAGGTGTTTTCTCACAGGTAATATTACTTTTCTTTCATTTGTTTTTTATTATTTCTCTTAAAAGGCCTTTTTTCTTTCTTTTGTATTCCTTTTGTTTCAAATTATGTGTCTCTATTTTTTTTTTTTTTTTTTGGCTTTACACCCTGTTTAAGAAATATTATGTAGGAGTTTTTGACTATATTGACCTTATTTACATCTAAATTATAATCTTTCTACATTAATTGTTTACTCAATTTATGTGTCATGCAATTGTCAAAGTCACTTCTTTGCCAGCATATCACCAAAAATAAGTAAGAAAATTTAAATAGACGTATCAACTTCAAGAATATATTTAGTAAAAGCAACACATAATTTGAGACAGGAAAAATCACTTCTATTATGTTATTTTACTTAAAAAATTACTTAAACTAAAAAAAATGACATATCTAATCACTTTTCAACGACTTGACACCTAATTTATAATTGAAATGGAAGAAAAAAAAAAACACTAATAAACCCAACACTTCTTAACTGATGAATTCGTGCACATTTTATGATTCTTTAAAGAATCTAACTCTTAAGAAGCAGCCATAAATCAAATGATAACTCTTTCTTACTGAATTTCAAGCGCAAAATAGTAGATCATTTGTTTATTTTCCCTCTTCAAAAAATCTTGATTTATAATCCGTGTAGTTTTGAATTTCGACCCATAAATACCTAATCTGCCCAACAGTAAACCTAAACGGGATAATTGAGAATAATTTAAGGGTTTATATTTTTACTCTTACTAATTAACACGTACAAATTATTGGATCAACTTAGACTATATAACATACTAAAAATCTAACACATAAAATAGTTGTTGAAAATTAGAAACTACATGGATAAATAGTTCCCAATGTATGATACAACTTTACTTTATGTATAATAATAATAATTACTATTAACAGCTCAATGCTATAGGTTCAAGGTAAAGACATAGCAAATGAAAAGGTTGTTTCATCCGATCATTTTAACCCACTCTATTTAAATTCAGTCAAATTTTATGTATATTTCAAATTACTACTCGGGTTCGGGTTCGGGTTCGGGTTCTAAGATAATCCGAGTTATACTACTGTCTAAACTAGTTATACCAGTTGTTCTTTATCTTAAATGTTGCGTGCTATCTAACTATTAAATAATACTTGTAATTAATATGGAATGATTCCTGTTTAGGAATCTCGTGAAGTCTCTTTCAATGAATTAGGATTTCAGTTTTTGTGATGACACTACTGTAAAACTACCGGAGGAAAAGAAGAACCAATTCATAAAATATTGAGTTAGATGGTCAAAAATATATTTAAATTATTTTAATTTTTTGATTTTTATATCTGAACTATAATTAGACGTGCGAGTTTACCTATCTGAAATATCATTATTGTTCAAATAAAAAAATAAAAAAATAATTAAAATATGTTTTAATAAAAAACTCATACACCAAATAATTCAAATATAAAATTTAAGAAATCATAATATTTTAAATATATTTTTACCCATCACTCTAAAATATGACAGCAAGAAAAAGGGAAAGTTAATATTGAAAATAATTCATATTTAGTTTTTAGCTTAAAACATAATCTTTATTTTTATTTTTATTTTTTTAGAAAAAGTTCCTAGTCCTCATACGCTACGTCGTTACGTGATAAATTCACCAACAAACATCATATACCAAACTTTTATGTTTCGTCTAGGTATCAATCACTTAAAAAAAAGACAAAAGGAGAAAAGTCAAAAAAGTGAATCACACTTGAAAATCATTTTGAGACTTTTTTTATTAATTAAAAATTTTTAAAAAATACTTTCTTCAAAAAAATAAGTTTCTTGAATATAAAGAAAATAACTTTATAAGGAAAGTAGTAAAAACAAGTCACAAGGGCTCCTTCCTACCCTTAAAACTATCCACACCACTCCCCACGCTCACAATACCCATCACCCTCTCTCACGTAATCCTCATTTTTATAGTTTTATTTTAATTATATACAAATATTTTTAAGTTAATATTTTTTTATTTACATATGAAATACAATAAAAAAAAGTAAAAAATAACTTATTTTTTTAAAAAAATATTTTCTTAAAAACTATATTCCATTAAAACAAATTTTCAGTACCGAACACACCCTTAAAATATCATTTTTTTATAACTTTTTTATTCTTTAAATTAAGTTTTTTTTTTCTTGTTTGGAAAATAAACATCTTAGGCCTTTTAAAAGTTTAGCCTGCCAGACTATAAGAGATAGAGATTAAATGCAAGAAGGCCTATTTACCAAAATACTGGTCTTTTAGGTCACGAATTATGTCGTTGAATTGTCTTCAAATCAGTAAAATAGAAAGTAATAATTAATATTTAAGTTCATAAAATTTATTGTGTGTTCTTAAAAAATTTAATCTCTTTATTATATTCGAGGTTTTGGATTATTTTCTCCTATGATAAAATGAAATTAGAGTACATCTAGCGATTAAAATAAAATGGAAGGAGTATTAATTAAGAGTTTTTCACACTTCAATAAGAATTTATTTTCCACCATCTGTTTTCTCAGTGAATTGGTTCGGTGAAAAATGGGTAGAAAAATAATATTTTATAATAAAACTTTTCTATTATTTTGGAGTGAAAAAAATCTCTATTTCGAATAGTGTTTTTGCAGAAATATCAAAGAAGTGATGAAATATTCAAAGAAGATAAACATGATATGATTACTAATGACACCAACCAACGGCCAGCTCAAAGTAACAATGCTATTTTGTCTACTCGATCATTTGATTGGAAATTACATGCACGGTGTGAACAAATTATTCGTATTACATAAGAGGATTATATTAAAAAATAGTTACTATACTATAACTCATTTTTTAGTTTTTTTTAATTAAACTAAAATTCAATGAATAAATATTAATATTTTTTTAAAATTTTTTATAAGAATGTATTATATTTTATTATAACTATAATTTGCTTATTATCGTAAAAGTTGAGAAATTTTTAACAATATTCACAAACCATAAAAGTTTTTTATGTGTATCAAAAAAAAAATACTAACTTTCGAAATTTATATAGGAATCGAAATAAAAATTTCTAATCTCAAATCATGTCCGTACGCCCTACCTGAAAATAACAACATATGCATTTATTAGAAGGCTATCTCAAAAAGGAGAATAACAAAATTTCTGATGCAAGAAAGGTAAAGAAGGAGAAGCCTTCACGCTGCTATGGATGTGGATTGGTGGTCGTCATTTTCTATTATGGAGTATCCTCCAAAAAATAAGGATTCCTTTAATGAGGGGTTTCTTGTTTGTTTATCTCCCTGATGGTGGGCCTGAGGCATCTAATATTCCTTAGTTTTCTACTAGACTACTATTTTCTCCCTGCAAATGCTATACTACACTTGACACTCCCTTTGGCCATTTTCACCAAACCTGCTTTTGTTGCTGGATTGGCAAAATCTTAAAACCTTAAAACAAGGTTTGCTCTAACTCAACTACTCTTGAAAATTTCTTGAATTGCTTCACTGGGTTTTAGAATTTATAATTTATCTTTGTGTGATCTCTGTGTATAATAATGAAGTCAAAAAAGACGATGATAACTTTGGATTTTCTAGATTTTGAGCATATATTGCATGTGTATTTAATAAATTCGTCCTGCTGTCTATTAGCTATTCCAGAATCAACTTTTAGCATCTCCATTTTTTTTTTTTTTTTAAAATCAAATTCTTAATTTTTTTTATTTTTTTTTTATGGAACCCATCGACGGCCGCTAAAGTTGGCATCATCGAGTTAGACATCTCAAAGCCTTGTTCACTTTAAACACTTTAGGTAGGGTTTGCTATGTCATTTTGACATTTTGACACTTTTTCTGGATCTTGTTCTCCTTTTTTTGTTTTTTTAAAATCAAATTCTTAATTATTATTTTTTTGGCGGAACCTATCAAAGGCTTTCTACAGTTGACATCAACTTTAACTTAGACATTTCAAGATTTTGTTCATCTTAAACAATTTATGCAGGTTCTATTATTTTGACACTTTTGGTTGACATGACACCTTGCATGTGTTGTATTGATTTTGAACGCGTGAACTACTTAAATTCTGCAAATTTTTAATCTTTTTATCTCTTCTTCTTCCTTCTCTCTCCTTCCAACTCTTCCTCCACTCCCACCCCATCTCCACCTTCCTCTGGCAAATATACCCCACAACTAGTGCTAACAAAATAAGCTCATATTTTGATAACTCGCCCAACCCGCTCATATTTTAGTGGGTCGGATGATTGACTTTTTAGATTGGTAAAATTTGAGTTTTAGCCCATATTAACCCATAAAAATGTGGGTATTCATGGTTAAAATATGGATAAAATATGAGTTAGCTTAATTGGTTAAGCTTCCAACTTTTATTCACTCAAAATTCATGATATCATAAAAATGTTATAACTTCCTTTTCTTTTTATGCTTTTTCTCTTTATAGTTGATCAAAAGTCGGGGACGGGGTTGGGATTGGGGGTCGAGTCTAGGATCGGTGTTAAGAATCGGGTCTTGAATCAATGTCAGGATTTGGGGTCAAAAGTCGTGGTTGGAGATTAGGATTGAGGGTCAGGATCGAATGAGAGAGTTAGGGTCAAGTGTCGAGAGTCTGATCTCGGGTTGAGGTAGAGATCCAAGTTAGGGTCGAAAGTCGAAGTAGGTGTCGAGATCAGAATTTGAGGTCAAGGTCAGAGGACTCAGGGATCAGGGTAGAGGTCGAGAGTTGACCACAAATCACAAAAATTTCTCAAATCGGTTATAACATCCAAAATCAATTATTTGGTCCTCTGTCCACACCCCCATGAAAAGATCACAATGGTATCACTAGAAAGACCTGAATTGCTCAATTTCATTGATAGATTGTATGCCAAAGCATTTCTAATAGAATTTTGAGCCAAAATTGATTTTTTTATTGCAATGTACCAAAATGAATTCTTGCTCAACATCCAATCTTGCCCCATCCGCCTTTTTTATTTTTTTATTTTTTTATTTTCATGTTCTTAGCATGACCCAGTCTTGGATGCAACTGGGTTTTTGGAACTTTTCTAACTTGGGATTTTCAGGTTTTACATCTGAAGCTTCAAAGAATAGCCAGTAATCCTTTATTGTGTAATAGTGGAACCACCTGGTTGAATAACAGCTCCATACTCCTTTTACTTGGCTTTTAGTTTTATTAGTCTCTGAAGTTGTCGTGTTTTTCCTTATTTTGTTTTCTTTAGCAAATGATCAACAGCAACTATTACGCCTCAATTCAAAATAGTGGAGTCAACTATGTAAGTCATCACTGTCTGTCAATTTCCCTCCATCGACTATGTAAAGCGATGTAACTCTCAGATTACTAGGTTATTTAACGAGGCTATACCTCCACGAAGAATAGATGTCGCTCAGCACAAGGTTTGATCTAATGAGCTGATGTTCTGCTCACCCATTATGAGATATTTGATGTTGGTGACAAATACAGTTGACCCTGTTTTACTGTCCCCATGGATGAGAGCGAGAATATCCTTTTTCGTGCTTTTGTGTGTATGCACATGAATTGTACCTACGAGAATCTAAAAAAATGATACATCTAAGTAACTGGTGCTTTCCTATTTAGATAAACATCCTCAAAAGTCGTGGTTTTCTGTATAAATTTATGATGCGTATCCTCTTTCATAACAAGGGGCTGCTTCTCTGAGAATATCCATTTCAGTGTCAGTTTTCCTCTACCTATATTGAAGCTGGTTCTCTGTTATTCTGTTATCCTATACTACCCTTTCTCTAGGTTATGTTCTTTATGTCTTAGTGTTAGCTTGTGGTTGCTATATCTTGGATGTTGTATGTTTTATTCTCTCTCTATTGTTTTTGCATCCTAACTTTGTGAATTCCTTGTTTTCGACATTTGTATGTATTGTTCCTTGTTCACTATCTACTATGTGCTTTATATTTTGTGAGGGATGATACCTATATATAGTCTTCCGGAGCGTTCAGAATTTTCTCTGGATCAGCCAGTTTGGGTGACCCTTAACATTTAACAACCATGCAGTTGGTGGTAAACCTTCTTCAGGGACCACTAGTAGACACTCATTTCACCTACAGTGACGAGCTATCAACAGAAATTGATTAGACCAATTTTGAGACAGTAGTGGCAATTAAGAAATCGCTCAGTGGTGACCTTGCAGAGGGCCCACAAGTGTGGTACGCTATTTTAATGCTTCACGAATCGGAGCCACAAATCTGGGAAGCTGTTGTGGGTGATCCTTCGATCTCGACCATATGAGCTTGTTTGGTCTGTGACATCTCTATCGAATGGTTGACCTCCTTCATCTAGCTGCATTCTCATTGCCAATCATCCTTTGCACGGGCTTTCCTCTCTCTTGGGCTTCTGGCTGACTTATGCTGGATCTTTTGTGCCTTTGGTCCAGTGCACCACTCTTGGACTACCCACTTCAACTCGTGTCGATCGCCTCAATTTATGTGCCAACAAATGTAGTAATCAGAAACAGCATATCCAATCAAATAGTCATGTTTAGATTTTAGGTGTTAGACATCTGTATTTTACTCTTTTCACCAGATGCGCAAAAGTACTATACATATTCTCACTCTTCTAAACTTCTAATTTCATGCTTAAAGGTCTCTTGCTTTTTTCTCCACGTAGCAACATACTATGACTGAAAGCATTGAAGAAGGTTTGCTAGATGGGAGTAGTCTCAGAAAAGCAAGTTGGGAATTCCATGTTACTGCAAATATTGTTTTGAGCTCCTCAGTTGCTTCTTGTGGTTGCTTTGCCTATGGATTTGCTGTAAGTATTCCTTGTAATTTGTAAAGGTACGAGGAATATGCTGGATTTTGAGGTTTGTTAATTTATATTATGGGGATAATGAAGGCACAGAAATTTTCAAACTTTGGATAAGACTGAATTAAGCATCCATTTTGTCCATCATATTTTAGAAACATATATCTGTTGGTGTTCCTACTGTGTCCTAGAGCCACAGGAGAGAGAAATGCATAAGATTTGGTTCCTTGTTAGATCTAGAATCTTCAGGACGTGTTTTATTTCAACATATCTATGCGGACATATTTATTTCCTCTTGAATGTATTTAAAATTCAATGGTTGGACACATGCATATGTTCTTAAGCACTATAACATATTTCTCAAATGAGCATAACTGTAGTGTAATGTCAAATGACCTCAGAAGATTAGGCTAAAGGGCTGCCACTGATTGATTGCCAGCTCTATGTCCTTTTCAGATTGGATATGCATCTCCTGCTCAATCAGGGATCATGGATGACCTGAGACTGACTATAGCAGAAGTAAGTATCTTACAACCTTTTTTCCTGTGCACGGAAGTGCAGAACATCTCTTTCATACTGACCTGATCAGCTTTTCTCACCCTGTTCTGAGATCTTTTAAATGGTAGATCCAGTAATTCAACTGCAAATCAGCAAACTATAAGATAATGAATCTAGAATTAGTAGCCTAGTCCAGGAGTCTTCAAAATATTTGCAGGCTCCAGCTTAATCTCACAGCCTGTTAGAACATATTGTATCTATTAGGGTTTAAAGAGGTTCACATTCTTCTTTTTCTTTTTGATAAATTAAAGAGTTCCTTATTCTAGTGGCTTGATATGTAAACAAGTGTTACTGGTGATGATGCATGTATTTCTGTATACTTTCATTGCATTTGCCATGACCTCAAAATATTGGGTGCTCAAAATTTGCCATGACCTCAAGTGGCAGTGCATCAGAATTCATACATAAATTGTGTGTTCTCATAGAAAGCAATAATGAAAATTATTTGATAAAAGCTTCCATTATTTTAAATGAAGAGGATAAGATTTGTGTGTTGTTCACGAAATGTACCAATTAGGTTCTTATTAAGCTTCCTAGCTGAAATGGGGAAATACTGAATGCAAGGGCAAGGACAAAACTCCCTTAGAGGAAAATTACATGTCTTTGGGAGCTATGCCATAGACTCTGCTGTCAGTATCAATATTAACATGATCTCTCTGATTTACTCAAGTTTCTTTACCTTGGTGTTCCTTTTTCATTTATGTGAATGTACATTTTGTAAGTAAACTCACGATCCTCACAAATTCAACCAAGAGGTCCCTTTAGCTATTACAACAACAACTAGCCAAACAAATTGCATTTTTCATCAGGAGAAGCTTTTTCCTCCTAAATATGATCAAATTAATTGTTTAAACAAAATAACTAATATTTCTCTTTCCATAGTCTGATTTATTCTTTTTGTGTAGTACTCAGTTTTTGCTTCAATCATGACATTTGGAGGAATGATTGGGGCTATGATAAGTGGAAAGGTGGCTGAGATTTTTGGCAGGAGAGTTGTATGTCTCTTTTCCTTTACTAAGTTTATTGAACTTTCACTTATTAAAAAGTTATTGAACCTGAATCAACTTTTTGCGTTTCTAATTTGGTTTATAATTAACACAGTCAATGTGGCTTTTGGACTTATTTTTTATCTTGGGCTGGTGTTCAATAACCTTTGGCAAGGTACAGAGAATGTCTTTTACCTCAAAAACATGGGGAAATATCTTTTCTCCTGTGTGTGCGCGCACACATTTTCTCCCCCCTTCCTTTATTGCTTCCAGTCAGGCCATCTGATTAACTCGGTCAAGTTGCAGTCTGTTGGGAAATTATCATCAATGGCTGTAACATGTGTTAAACCTATAGCATGTCGATTATCTGATTAGTTCAGTCATATTGCAATAGCAGCTATTGGGAAAATATAAAAGATACCAGGAACTCATTCCACGTTTACATGACATTGATTGAAGTGCTTGAAATGGAGGTTGCACATCTTCTTCTTCATCTAGAGACGGATTCAGAATCTAAAGGCAGCAGCTGTCACTTAAAGTATATATTCACAAGAAGAAAGAACACACACACGCACAATTTAAAGGCAGCTTCTGTTTTAAACTTTCCACATACATGGGTAAAGTCCAAGTATGTGCTCCCACTGTTTATATATTGGATTCACCCTTCTCTTCATCTACAACATAGAATACTCATCATTTATCAGGTCTTTCTTTCTCTGACTCCCTAATATCATTTTCCTTATTCTGGTTCAACTTACATGTTTGTGCTTGTCAAAAGAGAGCTTGGTGGCTTGATGCTGGAAGGTTGCTGATGGGAGTTGGTGCAGGAATTCAGTTATATGTGGTAATTTCTTAAATGTTTTTGGATAACTTTTGCAGCCCCTTAGACCAAAAAAGGTTTGATGCATAATATGACCTGAATTAAATTTCAAACAGGCACCTATATACATTTCAGAGGTCACACCGAAAAATATCCGAGGGTGCTTTGTAGCAGCTGCTTCAGTAAATGAAAAACTTTGTTGATTTTGATTGGTGGGTATTACTCTTTTTCTATATTTATAAGCCTTGATGTTTTGCAGTTTACTCTGACTCTTGGCTTTTCACTGGCATATTACATTGGGAATAACATGAGCTGGCGTACTTTAGCTCTTGTAGGTAATGATACAATGCATACAACAATACAATGAATACAACAGTTATTGCAAAAGAAGATGCCTGATTATATAGAGGTTTCCATTCTAACTTATTGAAATTGGTTGAACTTCCAGGTGCCATCCCTTGCTTTATACAGGTGCTAGGTGTATTCTTCATACCTGAGTCTCCTCGGTGGTTGGTGAGTTAGTAATTTATAAAGAATAAACAGGTGGCATTAACTGATCATTGTGCTCCAACTATTTCAAAAAGAAATATGAAGAGAAATGCCATCTGCAATCATTTTATCTCTAGTATCAGATTAATACTAATGTTATTGGATATATACTTTCTCCAGAGTAAAGCATATATGTTTCCTCTTTATTCTTGTTAGTTATTTTTAAAATTTTCTCTGGGTGAGCTGTTATTAATATTGATTTTAAGCTATCTAGCTCATATGGGTAAATGATATCTGATGTTGTTCTATTGACAGTCGAAAATTGGTTTGGAGAAGGAGGTAGAAGCATCACTACAACGTCTGAGGGGAGAAAATGCAGATATTTCCACTGAAGCGGCTGAAATAAAAGTAACAGATTGATCTATAATGTCTAATCGAGCAGTGTTGTTTACATGTTTGTCCCTTTCATATTTTTCTATTGAAGTCTAGTTCCAGAAGAGCAGCTATGACTGAAATCTCTCCTCTATTTAACAGGACTTTACTGAAACAGTTCAGCAACACTCAGGATCCAAATTTATGGATTTGTTCAGTAGGAAATATGCCCGTTCACTGATTGTAAGCTTTATGCATAATCCGGAGTTTGAATACTTTAGAGTTTGGATGATGTCTTATACTTCTGCGGATATTCAATATCATTAGGTTGGAACCTGGTTAATGGCTCTCGTGCAGTTTGGAGGGACCAGTGCAATATCTTCTTTTGCCAGTTCAATTTTTAGAGCAGCTGGTAAGAACAATCAGAAATAAGCTTCTGTTTTAAGTCGACAGTCTTGTGTTTATAGGCATACATCTAAAAGTTAAAACCATTTTACAAGGTTGTTCGGCAGACTTAGCTTCTAGAGTCATGGCTGTTCTCCAGGTTCTCAACTCTTGATACTCCAGTTTAACAAAAGACAGTTCAAAAGGACAGTCAAATAACCATTCTTCATTTCAGCTTCCATTTGCTGCCATGAGTATTATCCTTACTGAAAAAGCTGGGCGACGACTTCTTATGATGGTTGGGTCAATGACTGTTGGTTCATGTCACTTTGCCAATAAAGTACATTTTGCATAAGCGTCAATACGTTGTTTGCAGGTTACTTCGGCTGGGGCTTGCTTAGGATGCTTTCTTGTAGCATTGGGGTTTCTTTTGAAGGTGCTAGACTTGGTGGATATATACGAATTACTTGTCCCATCTACTTTTGCCACACATTAATATTGTTGTGGTGCTCATTATATTGATGATTCGCTTTACCATGAACAGGATTATCATCAATCAGCAGAGCTACTAACCTCTTCAATGGTGTTCACTGGCATACTGGTTTGTGAAAACAACCTTTATTTTTTATTCATATCCATATTTTTCAAGCACCTATAGCTTGCCAAAGTTCTTAGATTCTCTCCACTGTTGACTTCCATATTGGCCTGTTCATATTTTATTACCTCTATATTCTGTCATCATTTTGTTAATCTTTCATTCTATAACCAGCTCTTTTCTGTCTCTTTCGCAATGGGCATGGGTGGTACACCCTGGATTATCATGTCAGAGGTGCGTCAAGAAACGAAATTTAAGGAGTCAAATTCAAATACGATATGTTATAATGATTCAGACAAACTAAAAAGTCAATCTTCATTTCAGATACTTCCTATAAACATCAAGGGTTCTGCTGGAAGTCTTACAACATTGGTCAACTGTTTTACTTCTTGGATAGTTTCTTATGCTTTTAATTTCCTATTCCAATGGAATGCAGCAGGTAATGCCACTCTCCATTAATTCCTAAAGCTTGTTTACTACTGGTTCAGTGGTTTACTGATGTGACAAGACTTTCAGGGGTATTCTTCTTGTTTGCATTCTTTTGTGGCTCAGTCGTTGTATTCGTTGCAATGCTGGTACCAGAGACGAAGGGACGAACACTTGAAGAAATCCAGGCATCGATGACATTATTCCAATGATATGTTCTTCAACCTTCATTCATGACTGCACATTTTGAACTTCAGACTACTTTATCATTCATAACTGAAACTTTACAGTGAGATTGATGTTTGTCATATGTAAATCTCATCCAATATATCATCATTAATATGGATGTGCTTATGGGTAAGTAAAGAAGAAAGTTTTGGAATTGGAAGTAGAACCGCATTTCAATGCCAGAAGTTGCAGGCAACTGGTTTAACATGTGAACATTGCCTAGGCACTTTAAGCAGTGAATGCTCTTCTATTCATATTTATAGCCTGTGTCTGGCCCAGCTTTGTGAAGCTAATTAGTTTTGTATTGAAATTCTAAAACAATATATAGTAAAAGACAATTATGTTTAATAAAAGCGATAAATAGTTGACGGCCACGTAGACGTCACATACGATAATATGGGTGAAAATATGAGAGTTAATAGTCTAAAAATAAATACGTGCTCAAAGTTGGATGATAAGAATAAATATATTAAAAAAATATGACAAAAGAATAAATATAACTTTTTTTTAAAATTGCAAGGACAAATATGTTCTTTTTCTCTAATAATTACTATTAACAACTCAATTTTATAGGTTCAAGTTAAAGACAGTACAAATGAAAATATTGTCTTTTAACCTCATCTATTTTAACCCAATCAAATTTCCCATATATTTAGAATTATAACTCGTTATGGACTTAAGATAGTACGAGTTATCCTACTATCCTGTTTAGGAATCTAGTGAAGTCTCTTTCAATGAATTAGGATTCCAGTTTTTGTGATGAGTATTAGAGTATTAAATTATCGGAGAAAAAGAAGAAGCCATTTATAAACTATGGAGTTAATGATCGAAAACATATTTAAAGTATTTTAATTTTTTAAATTTTATATCTGAATTATTAGTTGCGCGAATTTACTATTTAAACTATCGTCAATTATTTATCAATACACACTTCAATTATTAATTATTTTATTTTTCTACCCGAAATATTACCATCGTTCAGATAAAAAAAATAAAATTAATAATTAACTAGTATGTTAATAAATAATTGATAATAGTTCGAATAAAAAACTCAAAAAAATAAAAATTCTTTAGATATATTTTTATCATTCGCTCTAAAATATGACATCACTAAGAGTAAAAGTCAATAATAGTTCTTTTTTATTTTCACCTTAAAACATTAAAAAAAGAAAAAAGAAAAAGAACGTTCCTCGTCCTTACACGCCACGTCCCTTACGTAATAAATTCACCAATAAACATCATATACCAATTACTAAAAAAACAAAGCAAAAAAAGTCAAAAAGTGAGTCACCAGCTACCAGTTCTCCCAACTTTTCTAGAGCAAAAGTGAAATTCCAACTAAACATAGAACTTTTTTTAGTGTAGCTAGTCCCCAGTTACTCGCTCATTTATATTAAAATAATTATTTTAAAATATTTATTAATTTTAAAAAATTTAAAACTAATTAATTATATTTTTATTAATTCTATATTTAATATTTAAAGTTATGCTAAATTATGAAAAAACTTATTATTGTATATTTTTAAAAAGTAGCTATGAATTAATAGGATTATATTAGTCAAAATATAATGTCTATTAATTTTTTCTTAATTGGTATGTAAATCTTATCCTAACAACTAAAATAAAACAAAAAAAATATTTATTTAGGTTATGAATTAAGTATTATACGTATTTTATTATATTCCGAAATAATTTCTTTTTAACTTTATAAGTAAGAACGAAATTGGGAATCAAAATAAAAATTTTAATTTCAAATCAATATAATTTAAAGTTAACACTTTCTTCGTTTTTTTTTAGTTGCTAGGATAAGATTTGCCTATCCATTAAATAAAATTATAATTAACTAATGTAATTATATTAATTAATAGATATTTTTTAAAAATATATAATTATCATACTTTTCATATTCTAAAGTGACTTAAATATTAAAAATAAAATTAAGAAACAAATAATTATTTTTTTAATTTTAAAATTAATAACTATTTTAAAATAATCTTTTTTAAATACACTTAACAACTAAAAAAAATAGATTTGAGTAATTTCGAATCATGTCCGAACGCCCGTACTGAAAATAACAACAGCTGCCATTTACAAGTAGGCTATTGAATAACAAAATTTCTGATGCAAGAAAAGGTAAAGAAGAAGAAACCTTCACGTTGCTATCGCGGAGGAAGAGAATAAAGAAATTGCTGTGTATACTATTGCCCGAGTTCCAAGATAAACGTGCATCTCATCATTAACTCCAAATAATCAATATAGATGTGGATTGGTGGTCGTCATTTTCAATTATGGAGTATCCTCCAAAAAATAAGGATTCTTTTAATGAGGGGTTTCTTGTTTGTTTATCTCCCTGATGGTGGGCCTGAGGCATCTAATATTCCTTAGTTTTCTACTAGACTACTATTTTCTCCCTGCAAAAGCTATACTACACTTGACACTCCCTTTGGCCCTTTTCACCAAACCTGCTTTTGTTGCTGGATTGGCAAGATCTTAAAACCTTAAAACAAGGTTTGCTCTAACTTAGCAACTCTTGAAAATTTCTTGAATTGCTTCACTGGGTTTTAGAATATGTATGAAATTCATCTTTGCACAGTCTCTCTGTATAACATTGAAGTCAAAAGAGACGATGATAGCTTTGGATTTTCTATATTTTGAGCATATGTTGCATGCGTTTTTAACAAATTCGTCCTGCTGTCAATTAGCTGTTCCAGAATCAACTTGTATTATCTACCTTTTTTTTTTTTTTTTAATGTTATGAACATGATCCAGACTTGAATGCAACTGGGTTTTTGGAACTTTTCTAACTTGGGATTTTCAGTTTTCATATTTATGGTGACTGAAGCTTCCAAGAATACCCAGTAATCCTTTATTGTGTAATAGTGGAACCACCTGGTTGATTAACAGCTCCATACTCCTTTTACTTGGCTTTAGTTTTATTGGTCCCTGAAGTTGTCGTGTTTTTCCTTATTTTGTTTTTTTCTTAGCAAATGATCAACAACAACAATTACACCTCAATTCAAACTAGTTGGGGTCGACTATGTAGGAGTCTGTTTGAATTGGCTTATTTTAAGTATTTTTAAGTCAAAATAGCATTTAAGCATTTTTTATAGTGTTTGGGTAAGTTTAAAAAGTGTATTTAAGCATAATTTTCCAAGTCAAATAACAAAAATAAGCCAAAAAGCATAAGTTAGAAATTCTAACTTATGACTTTTAGCTTATAAGTCATAAGTCATAAGCCATAAGCCAAAAGCCAAAACAAACAGGCCCCAAGTCATCACTGTCAATTTCCCTCCATTGACTATTTCATACACCAATACTCATTACTTGGGATTCTTTTAACAACTAAGAGTTCTATTACAATTCCTATTGATATACACATCTCTAATCAAATCAAAGATGCTCCTAGTGAACACTCAAGCTAATGTAAGTGTACCATCATGATTAAGCTTATCCCAACTAGTTGGTATCATCTATGATGATCTTTTGCTTCCATGTTATTCTGTTTTTGGCTAAGTTTGCCTGGATTCCAATAGGTTGTAGGCCTTTCGAGTCAACTTTTTCCATGGGATTTCTTAAGCAAATGATCTCCCAACAAGAAGTGTGAATTGTGTCCCACTATGCTATAATATGAAGGGTATTATGCGAAAAGACATTATATGAATACTAGCTGACCTTATTAGCGGGGACTTATACGAAACGCGCTGCATGAAAAGGGATCTTATGTGAAATGTGCTACCTGGCCGTGAGATTTCATGTTAAGTGGATGAACAATCCAAAATTGCAGGCTAGGTAGAGTTATGTAAGTACACATATCACTTAGGCATTTACTTTCCTGACCACATAACCATCAGGCCCGCCCTCAGTGTAATAAAGTTAGACTAGTGGGTGATATGGTGCAGTTTCATGGGAAGCCTTGCCAGAGGGATAAGCTTGAAATCTTTTCCTTAGTGATTCCAAAGAAGTCTTGACGCTTAATCAGCATTAGCAAAAGGCGATGTAACTCTCATATTACTAGGTTATTTAACGAGGTTATACCTCCATGAGGAATAGATGTCGCTCAGCACAAGGTGAGGGGCTAAATTAGAGTTTCTCATAAGATAGGTTTTCTATTCTCATACAGTGTTTGATCTATGAGATGATGTTTGCTCACACATTATGAGATATTTGATGTTGGTGACAAATACCAAAGACCCCGTTTTACTGTCCCCATGGATGAGAGCGAGAATATCCTTTTTCGTGCTTTTGTGTGTATGCACATGCATTGTACCTACAAGAATCTAAGTAAATGATACATCTAAGTAACTAGTGCTTTCCTATTTAGATAAATGTCCTCAAAGTCATGGGTGTTCTGTATAAATATATGATGCTTATCCTCTTTAAAAACAAAGGGTTGCTTCTCTGAGAATATCCATTTCAGTGTCAGTTTTCCTCTACCTATATTGAAGCTGGTTCTCTGTTATTGTGTTATCCTATGCTTCCCCGTCTCTAGGTTATGTTCCTTATGTCTTAGTCTTGGCTTGTCGTTGCTATATCTTTGGTGTTGTATGTTTTATGCTCTTTCTATTATTTTTCCATCCTAACTTTGGGAATTCCTTGTTTTCTCTATATGTTTGTATTGTTCCTTGTTCACTATCTAATACTACTATGTGCTTGTATATTTTGTGAGGGAGATACCTATATATAGTCTTCCAGAGCATTTAGAATTATCTCTGGATCAGCCAGTTTCGATGACCCTTAACATTTAACAACTATGCAGTGGGTGGTAAACCTTCTTCAGGGATCACGAGTAGACACTCATTTAACCTACGGTGACGAGTTATCAACAGAAATTGATTAGACCAATTTTGAGACAGTAGTGGCAATTAAGAAATCACTCAGTGGTGACCTTGCAGTGGGCCCACAAGTGTGGTTCCCTATTTTAATGCTTCACGAATCGGAGCCACAAATCAGGGAAGCTGTTGTGGGTGATCCCTCGATCTTGAGTATCCTCGACCATATGAGCTTGTTTGGTCTGTGACATCTCTATTGAATGCTTGGCCTCCTTCACCTAGCTGCATTCTCGTTGCCATTCATCCATTGCATGGGCTTTCCTCTCTCTTGGGCTTCTGGCTCTGACTTAAGCTGGATCTTTTGCGCCCTTGGTCCAGTGCACCACTCTTGGACTGCCCACTTAACTCATGCCGATCACCTCAACTTATGTGCCAACAAATGTAGTAATTAAAAACAGCATATCCTATCAGCTAGTCATTTTAGATTTTAGGTGTTAGATATCTGTATTTTACTCTGTTCACCAGATGCGCAAACGAATTTGTAAAGCTGCGTCGGATGGTGATCTGAAGTACTCCTTCACTAAAAGACTTTAGAGAGCATTGGAAAATGGTTGTTCTGGATATCCTTACAAAGTCATTTGGGCGATCTGTGGTCATATCTAAACTTATGCCTGGAGCTACATCATCTGAACACGCTTGAATTAATTTATCTTAAAATATTGGCTTTGGACTTGAATAAAATGGCAGGAAAGATGTTCCTATCCATGACCATATATGTTGGCCAGCAACTTGCTGCATTTGTGCTTTGGCAACAGGACATAGTTGTTAGTGCTTCAGCAACAGCACTCAGTATGCTTTTTCTGGATGAGTTACTGGGGAAATGGTTGTTGCAGCATTGTTATTTCTTTTCCAATATTGTCCCTATATAATCCAGACAAAGTTATTATGCAGATAAACTCTTGAGAACGGGTATTCCGTATTGAATTACTGATCAAATAGTGATTATGTGTGACTTCTCGTAGCTAAAAGACAGACATCAATTTTACATTTCATGTTCCTAAGGTTTCATTCTTAAATATCTGAAACTCTTAGCCTGATATACTATGTATTGCTTAGTATACTATTGACCACGTCAAAATAGCACCAGAATACGTCTTATAGCTCTCTCGTGAAGTATTACAGATATTCTCACTCTTCTGAACTTCTAATTTCATGCTTAACGGTCTCTTCCTTTTTTCTCCACGTAGCCACATACTATGACTGAAAGCATTGAAGAAGGTTTATTAGATGGGAGTAGTCTCAGAAAAGCAAGTTGGGAATTCCATGTTACTGCAAATATTGTTTTGAGCTCCTCAGTTGCTGCTTGTGGTTATTTTGCCTATGGATTTGCGGTAAGTATTCCTTGTAATTTGTAAAGGTACAAGGAATACGTGGGATTTTGAGGTTTGTTAATTCATATTATGGGGATAACAAAGGCACAAAATTTTTTCAAACTTTGGATAAGACTGAATTAAGCATCCATTTTGTCCATCATATTTTAGAAACATATATCTGAACAAAAGCAATTGAATAGCTGATAGCATTTTAGCATTTATTGCAATGAAACAAATGTTTACAATTGCATAAAGAAAAAAACTAAAAAAAAGAACACATGGCTATGGAAAGGAATCAACACTTGCAAGAAATATCTGTAATATACTACTCATCCTTTTCTCTAGATTTTCCCCGCAATTTATAATTGTAAAATCAGCCACTTTTTAGCTCTTACCAAGAACAGGACAGAAGCAAGGGATCAATTTTCAAACTATAATACCTACTCCCCGGTCCGTATTAAAAAAAGGAAGAAAAATGTTAGAGAATTGTTACCTTTAAGTCATTACAAGTGCAACTTCACTAGAATTATTGTTTTGTTCCTCTGTTTCCAATGGCGATTTAGCGCTTGCTCTGCAGATTGGACAAGCAGCTGTTTTATGTAGCCAAGAATCAATGCACTGAGCATGAAAACTGTGGTTGCACCATTTTGTCCATCATATTTTAGAAACATATATCTGTTGATGTTCCTACTGTGTCCTAGAGCCAGAGGATTAAGAAATGCATAAGATTTGGTTCCTTGTTAGATCTAGAATCTTCAGGGCATGTTTTATTTCCATATATCTCTTGAATGTACTTTAAAAATTTAATGGTAGGACACATGCATATGTTCTTAAGTGCTATAACATATTTCTCAAATGAGCATACTTGAGATTTCACTGTATTGTAATGTCTAATGACCTCAGGAGATTAGGCTAAAGGGTGGCCACTGATTGCTTGCCGGCTGTGTGTCCTTTTCAGGCTGGATATGCATCTCCTGCTCAATCAGGGATCATGGATGACCTGGGACTCTCTATAGCAGAAGTAAGTATTTTACAACCTTTTTTCCTGTGTACGGAAGGGCAGAACATCTCTCTCACACTGACCTGATCAGCTTTTCTCACCCTGTTCTGAGATCTTAAAAATGGTAGATCCAGTAATTCAACTGCAAAACAGAGAACTAGAAGATAATGAATCTAGAATTAGTAGCCTAGTCCAGGAGTCTTCAAAATATTTGCAGGCTCCGGCTCAATCTCACAGCTTGTTACATGTAATGTGAACATATTGAAGCTATTAAGTTTTAAAGAGGTTCACATTCTTCTTTTTCTTTTTGATAAATTAAAGAGTTCCTTATTCTAGTGGCTTGATATGTAGACAAGTGGTAGTTATGCATGTATTTCTGTATACTTTCATTGCATTTGCCATGACCTCAAAATATACTAGCAGTGCATCAGTATTCATACATAAATTGGATGTTCTCTTATAAAGCAATAATGAAAATTGTTTGTCAAAAACGTCCATTATTTTTTTTATGAAGAGGATAAGATATGTTTGTTGTTCATAAAATGTACCAATTAGGTTCTTATTAAGCTTCTTAGCTGAAATGGGAAAATAGTGAATGCAAGGGCAAGGACAAAACTCCCTTGGAGGAAAATTACATGTCTTTGGGAGCTATACCATGTTAGACTCTACTGTCAGTATCAATTTAACATGATCTCTGATCTCTCTGAGTTACTCAGGTTTCTTTACCTAGGTGTTCCTTTTTCATTTATGTGAATGTACATTTTGTAAGTAAACTCATGATCCTCACAAATTCAGCCAAGAGGTCCCTTTAGCTACTAGCCAAACGAAATGCATTTTTCATCAGAAGAAGCTTTTTCCTCCTAAATAAGATCAAATTAATTGTATAAACAAAATAACTAATATTTCTCTTTTCATAGTTTGATTTATTCTTTTTATGTAGTACTCAGTTTTTGCTTCAATCATGACATTTGGAGGAATGATAGGGGCTCTGATAAGTGGAAAGGTGGCTGATATTTTTGGCAGGAGAGTTGTATGTCTCTTTTCCTTTACTAAGTTTATTGAACTTTCACTTGTTAAATTATTGAACCCGAATCAACTTTTTGAGTTTCTAATTTGGTTTATAATTAATACAGACAATGTGGCTTTTGGACTTATTCTTTATCTTGGGCTGGTTTTCAATAACCTTTGGCAAGGTACAGAGAATGTCTTTTACCTCAAAAACACAGGGAAATATCTTTTCTCCTCTGCGACGCGCACTTTCTCCCCCCTCCCTTTATTGCTTCCAGTCAGGCCATCTGATTAACTCAGTCAAGTTGAAGTAGAAGCTGCTGCGAAATTATCATCAATTTCTGTAACATGTGTTAAGCCTACGCATGTCGATTATCTGATTAGTTCAGTCATATTGCAATAGAAGCTACTGGGAAAATATAAAGATACCAGGAACTCATTCCACGTGTGCTTAAAATGGAGGTTGCACATCTTCTTCTTCTTCATCTAGAGACTTATTCCGAATTTGAAGGCAGCAGCTGCCTCTTAAATTATATATTCACAAGAAGAAAGAACACACACACATATAATCTAAAGGCAGCTTCCTTTTAAACTTTCCACATACATGGGTAAAGTCCAAGTATGTGCTCCCACTGCTTATATATTGGATTCACCCTTCTCTTCATCTACAACATAGAATACTCATCATTTATGAGGTCTTTCTTTCTCTGACTCCCTAATACCATTTTCCTTATTTTGGTTCAACTTACACGTTTGTGCTTGTCAAAAGAGAGCTTGGTGGCTTGATGCTGGAAGGTTGCTGATGGGAGTTGGTGCAGGAATTCAGTTATATGTGGTAATTTCTTAAATGTTTTTGGATAACTTTTGCAGCCCCTTAGACCAAAAAAGGTTTGATGCATAATATGACCTGAATTAAATTTCAAACAGGCACCTATATACATTTCAGAGGTCACACCGAAAAATATCCGAGGGTGCTTTGTAGCAGCTGCTTCAGTAAATGAAAAACTTTGTTGATTTTGATTGGTGGGTATTACTCTTTTTCTATATTTATAAGCCTTGATGTTTTGCAGTTTACTCTGACTCTTGGCTTTTCACTGGCATATTACATTGGGAATAACATGAGCTGGCGTACTTTAGCTCTTGTAGGTAATGATACAATGCATACAACAATACAATGCATACAACAGTTATTGCAAAAGAAGATGCCCGATTATATAGAGGTTTCCATTCTAATTTTTTGAAATTGGTTGAACTTCCAGGTGCCATCCCTTGCTTTATACAGGTGCTAGGTGTATTCTTCATACCTGAGTCTCCTCGGTGGTTGGTGAGTTAGTAATTTACAAAGAATAAACAGGTGGCATTAACTGATCATTGTGCTCCAACTATTTCAAAAAGAAATATAAAGAGAAATGCCATCTGCAATCATTTTATCTCTAGTATCAGATTAATACTAATGTTATTGGATATATACTTTCTCCAGAGTAAAGCATATATGTTTCCTCTTTATTCTTGTTAGTTATTTTTAAAATTTTCTCTGGCTGAGCTGTTATTAATTTTGATTTTAAGCTATCTAGCTCATATGGGTAAATGATATCTGATGTTGTTCTATTGACAGTCGAAAATTGGTTTGGAGAAGGAGGTAGAAGCATCACTACAACGTCTGAGGGGAGAAAATGCAGATATTTCCACTGAAGCGGCTGAAATAAAAGTAACAGATTGATCTATAATGTCTAATCGAGCAGTGTTGTTTACATGTTTGTCCCTTTCATATTTTTCTATTGAAGTCTAGTTCCAGAAGAGCAGCTATGACTGAAATCTCTCCTCTATTTAACAGGACTTTACTGAAACAGTTCAGCAACACTCAGGATCCAAATTTATGGATTTGTTCAGTAGGAAATATGCCCGTTCACTGATTGTAAGCTTTATGCATAATCCGGAGTTTGAATACTTTAGAGTTTGGATGATGTCTTATACTTCTGCAGATATTCAATATCATTAGGTTGGAACCGGGTTAATGGCTCTCGTGCAGTTTGGAGGGACCAGTGCAATATCTTCTTTTGCCAGTTCAATTTTTAGAGCAGCTGGTAAGAACAATCAGAAATAAACTTCTGTTTTAAGTCGACAGTCTTGTGTTTATAGGCATACATCTAAAAGTGAAAACCATTTTACAAGGTTGTTCGGCAGACTTAGCTTCTAGAGTCATGGCTGTTCTCCAGGTTCTCAACTCTTGATACTCCAGTTTAATAAAAGACAGTTCAAAAGGACAGTCAAATAACCATTCTTCATTTCAGCTTCCATTTGCTGCCATGAGTATTATCCTTACTGAAAAAGCTGGGCGACGACTTCTTATGATGGTTGGGTCAATGACTGTTGGTTCATGTCACTTTGCCAATAAAGTACATTTTGCATAAGCGTCAATACGTTGTTTGCAGGTTACTTCGGCTGGGGCTTGCTTAGGATGCTTTCTTGTAGCATTGGGGTTTCTTTTGAAGGTGCTAGACTTGGTGGATATATACGAATTACTTGTCCCATCTACTTTTGCCACACATTAATATTGTTGTGATGCTCATTATATTGATGATTCGCTTTACCATGAACAGGATTATCATCAATCAGCAGAGCTACTAACCTCTTCAATGGTGTTCACTGGCATACTGGTTTGTGAAAACAACCTTTATTTTTTATTCATATCCATATTTTTCAAGCACCTATAGCTTGCCAAAGTTCTTAGATTCTCTCCACTGTTGACTTCCATATTGTCCTGTTCATATTTTATTACCTCTATATTCTGTCATCATTTTGTTAATCTTTCATTCTATAACCAGCTCTTTTCTGTCTCTTTCGCAATGGGCATGGGTGGTACACCCTGGATTATCATGTCAGAGGTGCGTCAAGAAACGAAATTTAAGGTGTCAAATTCAAATACGATATGTTATAATGATTCAGACAAACTAAAAAGTCAATCTTCATTTCAGATACTTCCTATAAACATCAAGGGTTCTGCTGGAAGTCTTACAACATTGGTCAACTGTTTTACTTCTTGGATAGTTTCTTATGCTTTTAATTTCCTATTCCAATGGAATGCAGCAGGTAATGCCACTCTCCATTAATTCCTAAAGCTTGTTTACTACTGGTTCAGTGGTTTACTGATGTGACAAGACTTCCAGGGGTATTCTTCTTGTTTGCATTCTTTTGCGGCTCAGTCGTTGTATTCGTTGCAATGCTGGTACCAGAGACGAAGGGACGGACACTTGAAGAAATCCAGGCATCAATGACATTACTCCAATGATATGTTCGTCAACCTTCATTCATGACTGCACATTTTGAACTTCTTCAGACTACTTTATCATTCAGACCTGAAACTGTATATCGAGATTGACGTTTGTCATATGTAAATCTTATCCAATATATCATCATAAATACGAATGTGCTTATATGCAAGTAAAGAAGAAAGGTTTGGAATTGGAAGTAGAAATACAGTTCAATGCTACATGTTGCAGGCAACTGGTTTAGCATGTGAACATTGCCTTTAACACTTTAAGCAGTGAATGCGCTTCTGTTCATATTTATAGCCTGTGTTTGGCCAAGCATAGTGAAGCTAAAAGTGCTTATTTTAGAAAATTGAAAAGTTAGAGCCAAATATTTAGAAGAAAAAATAATGGTTAAATAGAAGCTAATTTTCAAAATTAACTTTTCTTCACAAGCACTTGTGGTATATTGGTCATGCACAAAGTAATATCAATGTTATTTAAATTAATTAATCAATCACAAACTCTAACATTTTGGTTATATATGACCTTTTTAAAGTACTACCTCTTATCTTACCTCCATCCCTTTTAGTGCTAAAAGCAATAAGAGAATCCCTCCAAATAATGATTAAATTTGACATCATAAATCGTGAAACTTTTGAGAATTCAAATTGATATTATTTTTCTCTGTTTGCCCAAAATATTTACTACTGGTTACCCTTAATACAATTGGGTGATAAAATAAACTGATAGCAATATATTATGTGATATCTTTTGCTTTTTAAAATTATATTAACATGAGAATATTAATAACTTATAATAATATTTTTATATATATAAATATTTTAATTTAATTCTAAAATATTAAATTAATTCAATTTAACATTAAAAATTAATTAAATTAACTCCCCAAATTTCAGTTCAAAATCTTTAATTCTGGAAAGTTGTAATCATTTCCAATTTCCCTCTCCGCTTTTTCTTTCCCAGCTAGCTATACATCGAAATCCCGTTGCCGTCACCCTGATTGGTTCCTATCTCTAGCATGGCTAAGTTCTATCGCTGTGCTCTTCAAGCATATGACTGAAACAAATTAAAAAAAAAGAAAAGAAAAAAGAGATGCTAGGAATTTCATATGGAGAGCTTTTTCTCTTGCTCGGCGCTACTGCTGCTCTTATTGGTACTCTTTCTTCTTTCTTTTTCTCCAACATCTTCTGATTTCTCTGGTTTTTTTACCCATTTGTGTTCAATAGCGCATCCAGAATATTATTTTTCGATTTACTCTCCCTTTTTTATCCGTTTTAGGTATCCAAAATTGAATTTAGAGGTCAATTTAACCGATTTTAGGGTGATATTTCACGTAATTTATTAAATTTTGAAAAACAATAGTAGATGATAATTAAATAGGTTAGAAGTTATCCATTGAGTAATTAAGTTTTGATTGCAAGAATATGCAACCTATCAATTATGCTTCAATTCCAAACTAGTTGAGGTCGGCTATATAAGTGTCCTATATCCGTTTTACTTTATTCAGACCCGTTTCATTTGATGTACACTATGAGTAAGTTGATGGTAGAGTCTCATAATTTTGATCTTCGAATTGACAATATTAGAAGGTATTGGCTGTCATAGCTGTATTATGGAATTAATCACTTTGTTCATTGTAATTGCTACCGGGAATTATGGACTTCTGAAATATCTTGTTCATTATGGTTTGACCTTTTTAAAAAAATAAATTGTGCTTTTAGGACCTAAAGATCTGCCAATCATAGCAAGAACAGCAGGCAGATTTGCTGGGCGTGCAATTGGTTATGTTCAATTGGCCCGTGGTCAGTTTGAAAGTGTCATGCAGCAGTCTCAAGCTCGCCAGGTTTCTTTATTACTGCCTGAATCTGCCTAACTTTCTTTTTTGTTTTTTAAGCTTTCCTAGTCTTAAAATGCATTGGTATGACTAGCTCAAACTTCTATGCTGCTTCATAAATTTCGATTTGCAATAATGATAGGTGTTTCGTGCCTATGTATGAGTTCTCCTATTCTCTTTTAAGGCTGAGTTTTTGCATCATGACTAAGACATATATAGACTTTGTTGTTTCTCTTAAGCTTATTGGCTACATTATGCTTTGTATCATAATAGCTTGAAATGAAATTTTACCACTTATTATTTTATCCTTCATCTCAAGTTGTTTATCAGGTTCATAAGGAACTGCAAGATACCATGGCTCAACTGGAAGCTATACGTCATGAAATTCGGACAATATCTTTTATGAATCCTGGTCCATTGACATCAAGGCTTGTAGACAACATCAACACTACAGCTGCAAATAGTGCTGGTATTTCTTTGTATTTCACTTACATGGTTGCTTTTAGGCTTTTTCTTATTAGGTTCTCATTTATTCTTTTTCTTTGTGACTCTGAAGAAAGTTCTTCTTTATGACTCAGTTGAAAATGGACCTCAAAAATCTGATAAAGAGAGCATCATCGTTGAAAAGGGACCTCAAATATCCGAGGAGGGTACAGTAGCAACCGCCACACCTGAGGTTTTGTGGTTTCCTGACTATTATTTTCATTATCTTTTCCTTTCTTTTCAAATGGAAATATTTATATGATTAATAATTATCAGGATTATAATTCAAGGAAAGCTTTGACCGATATGCACAGTCAAGCTGCTGCTTATGCTAGATTGGCTGGAACAACACCCTTGAAATCCATTTCTGTGGATTATGAAGGTCTGAGCGAGCTGACTGATGAATCTGGCAGTATTATTGTGCTCCCTGTCTCAGCAGAGAGTGCAGGATTGTTGCCAAAACGTAAAGGTAAGGAACCATTTTCAAGATTCTGATTGCCTCATGCTTCTCTTTTTCGTATGCCCAGTTGGTCCTATTATCCTGCTTACAGAATGGTTTTCTGCTGTTTGGTAATTATGTATTTAAGTTCGACTTACAAAATTCTGTGCATTTCTAAAGGTTCTGGACAGGATCTTTGCAGAAATTCTACTGGAGTGAGTTATCTTTCCACTGCCAGTCCTGTCTACTGTTGCCATTTGTTGTCATGACTGAAAAGATAGGTTTAAAGATGCTGTAAAGTTAAACATTCTCTAAGATATGAAGTCTGGTGTACAATAATGGTAATGCCCCAAATTTTGATATTTGGTCTTGTAACCTGCAAAACTACAGTCCAAGTGACAAATTTACAATATATGGTTCAATATCATCTGATTCTAGTGGAACTTGCTGCTAACTTTGCTAGAGATGGAGGTGGTGACAAGGAATCCCTCCTCGTTGCAGAAGCTAAGGTTCAGATTTGGAACTTTAGGATCAGGGATCACATTAGATCCATCCTTCTTTTGTGTGTCTAGTTTGAGACTAATCTAAATATAGTTCAATCAGATCTGTTTTTAATTTTGGTTTGGTAAAGTAGAGTGTTAATTAGTTACCCTTCTTCTGTGGCATGCCCATATTTAAATGATTGCATATAATACTAATATATTGTAACGATGTTACATTTTTTTTTTTTTTTAAAACCTTTAAATTTTGTACTGTATAACACATTGAGGCACTTTGGTCCGAGCATGAATGTTTGGTTAGCAAACCTAAGGGAAAAGCTGCAAGGGGGGAGGGGAAGACATGCGGAGTATAGTTTTTTCTTTTTTCTTTTTAAATTAGTGAGACACTTACAGAGGATAGTTTATGAAGTTCTAGAAAATAAAAATTGGAAAGGGGGGTGACAGTCGCCAAAGATAGTTTTTGAGGTTCTAAATAGTAAAACCAGGAGCATGGGTACATGCAACCCTGGTAGATAGGATATTTATTTTCTTTTTTGCAATCAACCTAATATAATTTAGGTATGTGCATAAAAAATAATAAAAAATATCTGGTATGTATAAAAAAGGATATTTCTTTTAGAAGAACTAGATCTCAATTGAGGTTTCTCTATGTCAGTCTAGTTTAAGGCTCTTTCTCCTTGTCAAAAAAAGTTTAAGGCTCTTTCTGGCTCTAACTTGATCTAGAAAACTGGAATCTCAAACTTTTGCCAATTTAGGGTTGCAAAACTGGATCTGATTTGCTCCCTATGAATTTATTTTTGGGAAGTTGCCAATTAGGCACTAAATCTCTCTGCCCCGGAGGTGAAGGTAAGGTCTGCGTGCACTCTACCCTCCCCATACCCCACTTTGTAGGATTATACCGGGTAAGTTGTTGTTGTTGTTGTATAGGCACCTCCTATCTTCCAGCAACATAGGTACCAGGTAACTCTACCTACCAAGAATTAAACATAGACTGATGGAAAGAAATCACCTAGTAGTATATTTTACTGTGCTGGTTATTACAATTTACCTGCAAAACTAGATTTTGGTTTTCTCAGAAAGAAAAAGAATCAGGCTTGCAACTCCACTCCCTAAGCCCATTGATCCTGATGGGCTCCTTGAAAAGATAGGCTTATAAATATTAACATGCTTTGTAGCTGCAAAACGAGGAGTGAAAGTTTCTTGAGAATCAACTCCAATCTCCCACCCACGCCCTGTGCACATACAGCAGTTTGTTTATTAGTTTATTGAGATTTATCTTCCTTTGTTGGGTTAATAGTTTTGTTCTTTCAGAAGAGGCAAAGGGGTCTGACATTGTGTTAGAAGCGATACTGGAGGCAGAAGTGGCAAATAATGCCAAAGAGTTTTTCTCGCAGCCACCAAACCAATTAAAAAGTGAATGAAGAGGTAACATGTATTCCCTTTCCTCTGCTTAATTATTGATTGCTTTTTATTCACGAGTATATGAATATAGTTAAGTTTATTTGTTCAGCTAAACATGGCAGCTGTCATAATCTAATAACTAACCTAATTGCATGTGCATTATGTCTTTGCAGTTATGTGAAAATAAACTTACATAGCTATGAATTTTGATATGTATATGGCTCTTATTCCAGGTAGATTCAAAGAAGATTTGCGCCATTATAGGGCAGAGATCAGCTTCATGCCAAGGGAGCCTGATGAGAACTTGCTAAAGATTGAATGATTTTAGCCAGGTTCGAGTCTCTTCTTGTGGTTTTTGAGCAATGACACCTCATTTGTTCAGATATCATGGGCATCTAAAGAACATAAGACCCGTGTTGACTCAGCCCACAAGGCAAACTAGTCATATTGTTTGACAGATGGTTTTCTGCAACCAATTGTACGTCTATTTCTTAACCTTCTAATCGACCTGGGCAACATATACAAATCAAAAGTCTTCACGGGCTTGGATTCTGGAGTTCTGCGTGTTTTGTAATAATTTCTAAATTTTATTTCTTAAAATCCGGCAAAGCCGTAATTGTACAGTTCCAGATGTACTCCTTTGCCGAAAACTGTTGAACTAGTATATTAGTAGGTAGTGTTGTCCTTTATTACTAGTGGTCCGGTATGTTCAGCTTCCCAATTTGGTGGTGTAAATAATCAAAGCACCAAAACTGAAAAAGAACGGCTAAAAGTTTTGTTTGGAAAACTAACCTGCTGAGTGATTATTTCTTTTTTAAAATGTAAGTTGTTTGACTAATGTTTTGAAGAGAAAATAAGTGCTTGTGGGGAATAGTAGAAGTTAAAAAAAATAATTTTTCTCTGAATTTAAAAAGCAGTTTTGATAAAATGCACTTAGAAATAATTTTAAAAAGTTTAGTTAAATATTAATTGCTGTTCAAAAGTATTTTTAAAATTTATTGGCTAAACACAAATTATTTTTCATCATAAATACCTTTTTGAAAAATAATTTTTCATATAAATTAATTAATTTATAAGGTTGGCCAAACATACTGATGTACGTAAGTTCCTTTTTAGACTGAGAGTTCTTTCTTTTTCTTTTTCCTTTCCATTTTCGGAAAATAAACATGTGTTTAATGGGTTGTATGATTACTGTGTCTATGAGAGTTGCTCTTATTTCATGTTTCCATATTTATCACTTTATAACCAAAACATGGCTGTGGAGCCCTACTATTTTTGTATAAGCAGAAAGAGGTATTGATAAAATTGCACGTTATGTTCGATTGATATGTTATTTGTAATATGTATATTATTTATATACTATATACATCATATATATTCTTCAAAAATATAAAATACATGTATTTTGTGAAATAGGAGCCAAACTCGATGTGTTAGAATTTAGAAAGATAAGAGAGAGGAGGGGCCTTGTGGGATTGAATATGAGAGATTTTTAAGTGATAGATAATTCACACACGATCCCGTGAATTATGGGTCCATTAAAAAATGTGATGGCAACCTTAAATTTGAAAATGTGCTATATATGCAAATTATTTTTCTATTTGTGAAATTATTTAAAAAAAAAAAAGAAGCAATTTTATTTATGTAGATATTTACTTACTAATTGCTATAGATTCTCTTTTTAATTTTTGCTCTTCAAAAGATTAAAAAAATAATTTTATTTTTTAAAATGAGATAATTTTTAATTTTTGGCAATCAAATTTATATTTAATGAGACATAAATTTTTAAAAAATTAACTTCATACATAAACATAACTTGTAAAATACTATCATACAAAAATATAAATTTATATTTTATAAAAATATATTTATTATTAATAGTAAAAATTAAATATCAAACACAAAATAGAACAGTCATGCAACTGACCCATACAATCTTTGAGATGGACGTTTTACCCACATTAATGATCAATGATTGATTGACACGATTGTTCAACTTCTTCATCAAATAGTCAACAATGCACTGAACAGTCACTGTATTTCAAACTTCCCTTTCCAATGATCATCATAAATTTACTCCACCCAATATTCTCAAAGTTCTAAGATTTTAAGGTGTGTTTAGTACGGGAATTTAGGCTGTGTTTAGTAAGGAAGAAAACGTTTTCCATTAATATTTATATATTTTTTTTAAATAAATATTATGTGAAATTGAAGATAGATACTTTAAAATATAACAAAAATACAATCAATATGATTAAGTATAATTTATGAAAAACCTTTAAACATTTTCAACGCACGACTCTATTTTTAACTTTAAATTCTAAATTTTTAAAAGTAAAAAATAGACTCGAAGAAAACCGACTGCAACCACTACTCAATTGTTCAAACAAGTAACAACCCAAATGCAATTACACCAAAAATAAGGGGCTAAATCTAGCCTTTTTCATTCTTACGGTGGGTGGCCATATCCTACAGCCATCACCCAGTCTCACTGCCTCGCCGCTTTTTCTCAGTAGAAAGAAAGTGCAGTGTTGGTATGGCAGCTGTTCTGAAAGCAACCCACTTTATTCACTCGAATAACAAGCTCGAAAATCACCCATTTCCTCAGCGGTATACCCAAAGAATCAAGATTTCAACTGCCCCCAAACCTCCCATGGCTGCCCTCAGCACCACACCAACAGTTGGACTTTCTGAGACTTTCACTCGATTGAAGAAACAAGGGAAGGTATCACATTCCCTTCCTCATTCTACTTCTTCCCTTCTAAAAAGGTTTTTTCCCCCCCTTATTTTGTGGTATTACTTTGATTTGTATTTTCTTGGACGATTTTAGTTCTCGAAGATTAATTGGTGAGGGTATTGGTCAGAATTTGGTAAAATGATTGGATAATGTTGGAAGAAGTGTAGAGTCATGCAGAAATCTTCTCTGTTGTTATGTGAGATTCTGATTGTCTTTGATACTTAGGTCCGTGGGATGTAGTTTCCTTTGGGAAAGATTTTATCTGTTGATCCTATGGAACTGTGAAATTTAGTAATTAGGGCAGTTTAACCCCCTCCAACCCCCCCCCCCCCCCCCCACACACACACACACACAACAAAAAAAAAAAAAAAAAAAAATTTGACTTTTGTTTTAGAGAATTTTCACCTGCTTTAGTTGAATTTCTATTTTGAACATCGATTGAATGGAATAGAAACAATCACGTGGAAAAATTTCATGTTTTTTCACAATGATCTTGTGCCAGATAGTCAAAATGGTTTGTTAAAACTTCGGCATCGAGCTGCTTTACCGTTCAACCGTATTTCTTGTTATTATCTATGATTTTTGAATTGAAACTCACATTTCTGTTGCAAAGGTGGCACTAATTCCATACATCACTGCTGGGGACCCTGACCTGGCAACAACTGCAGAAGCACTGAAAGTGCTGGATAGATGTGGTTCAGATATCATAGAACTAGGAGTACCTTACTCTGATCCGTTGGCTGATGGGCCAGTCATCCAGGTTTTGATAAAGGAATCTGTGCATTTTAGTCCTAAATTTTGTCCTTTACTTCTTGTATCCTCATTCTTCTTTACTTAAATGTCTTCTCAGGCTGCTGCGTCACGATCACTGAGTAGAGGAACCAACTTTGCCAAAGTTATATCAATGTTAGAAGATGTAAATCCATAGCCCTTGTTAGCTTTCTAGTGCAGTTGTAGGGTCTAAAACGCTGTGTTGAACTCACTTTATTAATGAGCCCATATGACTGACTATTATGAAGCTTTTGATTTGCTAGACATCTGTTTCTGCTCGGGTCTCTTTGTATGTTATGGCACATGTTGTCAAATGTCCTATATGAAATTTTAACTTTTTTTCCAACATTTGACAGGTTGTTCCTCAGTTGTCCTGCCCTATTGCCTTGTTCACATATTATAATCCAATACTTAAGCGCGGTACTGAAAAGTTCATGGCCACTGTAAGAGATACTGGTGTACACGGTAATCTTTAGTTAGATGTTAAATTATTAGTGCAAGAATGTTTCTTACCAGAAGATATGCATTGCCCAAATAACATGAAACATTCAATGACTCTTCACATATACCTTTCTTTCCATTGTGAATTTAAACTTCTACTCGTACAGAGTTGCCCTTGGGATATGTAATTTTGTGTTTGTTCTTTAACGATTAATATTTTAACATAGTGCACGAATGCTGGATTAATCTTTTGTCACAAAGCATAACCTGCATTAGTCTCGGCAGGGAATGCTTAAACCATAAACGGAGATGGACAATACTTAGTATATGAAGGAGCTGTGGACTAGTGACCATTACTTTATAATTCTCTTCTGCAGTGGCGTAGTTTTTTTGTGCTTTTGGCCAATGTTGTCAAAGGCGCGCTTGAGCTCTGAAGCGAGCCGAAACATGTTGAGCGCTTCGCCTCGCTTAATGTGCGTTTCAGTGTCCTCCTAAAGGTTCTAAGGCTACTTTTCCTTGCCTAGTCCTGAAGAGGCAACTCTAAACAATTGATATTTCACTTTATAAACAATTTTTTTTTCAATTTCTTTGTCCATAGATTTGTTTCATGCTTAAGATTATTAAACTTGGACTACACATACGTATTTGTAGTTCTTCTCCATTTGCGTCTTTCTTCATTTCACGCTTTATATGCACTTAAATTGCCAACGGACCCTAGAGCACTTTTGTGCTTTTCACCTTTGATAACACTGCTTCCGACTTAGTTATCCTAGAATTTTGATAGTTGCTTGAAAAGAGAGATCATTTGGATGCACCATTGACTACCAATCATTTAGCACCTTATGTTATGTCCCTTCCAAATTCATGTGAAGATGTTTGATTGAGCACAAAGTTTTAGAAAAAATACTTTTGAAACTTGTGGTTTAAACTAGGTCGTAGAAGTTTTTATGCTATATATCATCCCATTAATGGGAAGTTTAAAGTTAAATTGTTAGTAAATATAGAAAGATGTAATTCTTTCTGGGACAGACTAAAAAGGAAAGAGTGTCACATAAATTGGGATGTAGAAAATATATCCTTGCACTTTAAAGCTATTCTTCTATTTTCTTTTTTGATAAGGTAAGATAAATTTCATTAAATAAGTACCAAGAAGGTACTGAAAGCATACAACCTATGGCACATCTGTTTTAATTACAATCTCAAAACTTCCACAATATCCGTTAACTCTCCCAAATTATCTATCATATTACCCCTACACCAGAAATAATGATTTTGGAGACACCTACTTTAACCATTTTAATTGACTGTTTTGATTCTCAAAACATCTCTTATTTCTTTCCTACCAAATGGTCCAGATTATGCAAAGAGGTATGGTCTTCCAGATTCTTCAATTTTTTCCTAACTTTCTGATTCCGCCAGCAAACCAAAGGATCTTTTTAACTTTTGAGATTCTTTCCCACCAGATAGTGATTGGTTTAATAACATTGGGATGCATGTCTTATCCCAGGTTTTCTTCTTTCTTTTCCGTTCTTTGTTATATATCTCCACTAAATGAGTGAATTTTTGGTGCAACCAAGAGGTCCCAATTAGCATAATGATTCGGTGAGGTTTGTAGAGAACTACATTTTGGTGTAGATTCTCTACTTTTGATAGACCACTTCTTTCCCCACAAATAAAAAAAATTATTTTATCTTAAATGATATATGCACTAAATGATTTAACTATCTAAAAAATCTTCTTTCAAGTTTCTAAGAGAAAAGGTATTTCGTCATCCAACTTAGTAGATCTGATAACAATCTGGTGGTTCTCCTGTCTTACTGCAGTATAGATGCTAGATGCATCGGATAAAAGCTTAAAAGATAACATAACCTTCATGCTTTTGTGGATGGTAATTGGAAAATGATACGTCTCATTTTAGTTCTGCACTTGGAACCGTTTTTCGTATAACATTTGTAAGTGTGCAAGGCTCAAATCATGAATCAGTGTTGATACCAGTTTGGGCAGCCTGGTGCACTAAAGCTCCCGCTATGCGTGGGTACGGGGAAGGGCCGGACCACAAGGGTCTATTGTATGCAGCCTTACCTTGCATTTTCTGCAAGAGGCTGTTTCTATGGCTTGAACCCATAATCTCTTGGTCACATGGCAGCAACTTTACCGGTTACTCCAAGGCTCCCCTTCAGGTGTTGATATCAGTCTATCAATGTATTTTAACCTGGAAACAACTGCAGATGTGCAGTGATTGAGTTCTCTTTATATTTATTGTTGCATTTCCAACGTGGTGCTCATAACACAGTCTTTTTTCATGTCATTGGTCTACCGTAATTTATACATCATTCTGAATTGTCGTGTCTCATGGTCGTAGATAATACTGTGTTTTTTCAGGACTTGTTGTTCCAGATGTTCCTCTAGAGGAAACTCAAATGTTGAGAAATGAAGCTGCTAGGCATAATATTGAATTGGTTAGTTTTTGTTCCAAATATCTATCTTAATTTTAAACTCACCGGAGATCCAAGGTTTTGGCTCATCGTTTTCTTCATTAATCTGTTCAAAGAAGCAAATCATTACCTCAGATATGCAGTTACTTTCATCCTGCTGTATCTCCTACATGATAAGGTAGCAATCTGCTTACTCTGTAATCCACTCTGAGACATGACCAAGTGCTTGTCTGTAATCTGCCCATGCGCGTCCTTACATGCTTTTAGGACAATAGCATGCAATGATGTACTTGAAAGGAACATTCATAATCTGACTCAATGTATCCGATGTCTTTGGAATTTAGAAGCATTGACATTTTCAATCAAATTATGAGACTCTTCTATGTTTTATGTTGCATGATTCTTGGAGAGCATGTGATTATGGACTTGTAATTTCTTTGTTGTAGAGAGTGGACTTTTATATCTATATTGATGATATATTAAAAGGAATGATCCACATTCCTATGGGTTCATCCAAACTTGCAAGAAATTTCAATTTTGTTTCACTGTTTTTTCTTCTCTTGTTTTTATTTTCATGTCTTTTTGTGCGCTTATGTATAGTGACCTCTATGAGAATGCTTGATGATTTTTCTAGACTTGTTTTCTTGTTTGGCTTGACCGTATAGTATGATCATTCACTTGCTTAATTTACCTTCTGGTTTAGGTATTGCTTACAACACCAACTACTCCAACAACTCGAATGAAAGCCATTACTGAAGCTTCAGAAGGATTCGTGTATCTTGTAAGATATTTTCCTCCTCTTTAAAATAGAAAGCATCTTTTGACCATTACTGCTTTTGCCTACCGAAAGGAGTTGCAACATTTTGTGATTTTGTTATATGCCCTATTCTCCCTTTTTGTTTCCTGGGTTTCAAGTGTAATTTATTTCACTTACATTTATACATACATGTAGCAATAGTCCAGATTCTCCTTAATTGGTGGACGCTTGATGAACTTCTCTTTGCATATCAAACCTCCTTGATTTCTGTCCCTATACCCTGTGTTACTATTATTATGAATTTTGCATCAGTTCTATAAAAAATATATCTGTAGTAAGAGTACATAAGGTACGTAGAATTTAGCTAGTCAATTACAAACAACGGATTGAACAACATGATATAAATGCACTTTTAGCAGGAGAATGATTGATCTGCAGAGCTTAGATCAAACTTCCCGATTTTATAGTTTCAGCTTCAAAAATTTAGGAGCTAAGATCCACATGTACGAACATATGAGAACATGAAGGATTGAACCTCTATATATGGATCTTGTAAATGAATCTTTTCCTTGTTCACTTGTGATACACTGGTGTAGATGCTAATTTCTTAATTTCACTTATTACAAAGTAAAAGTTTATTATTTAGTCTTGAACTTGCAGGTGAGCTCAGTCGGAGTTACTGGAGCTCGTGAATCTGTGAGTTCTATGGTTCCATCTCTCCTGAAAGACATTAAAGAGGTGTGTTTTAAGCTTCTTATATTTCCCTCATTGATCCTTCATATCCTTAATGCCTAAGCTGATATATCTTGGACTCTAATATACTCTGTGATGGCCTTTAAATTTGGTTTGGTATGTTCTGCAAAGATACAACTCTTTCCTTAAATTATGTCAAGAACAATGTTGAAAAATCAAACTCTTGATTTCACTGTCCATTGTGCTTCACTAGATTTTCTGAACTTCAGATATTTGCCTCTCTTTGCTTTCTTTTGTTCTTCCATCCAAATGTTCAGGATTGGCTAACATTCTGTTAGAATCCACAAATCCATCTTTGGACTTTCTAAGTGTCGGTTGAAGTGTTACGTATTTAAGTGATAATCTTAGATATCTCCCCTCAAGTTTTGCTTTGTTACACTAACCTCCCTTGTGGTTTAGGATACTACCCCCCTTACACTATAAAAACTGTTATTAATATCTATTTGTTACTGACATAAAAAATTACAATATGACAAAGTTAATCTTACTAATATTAAACTCTTCTATTTGACCAAAAAATTTAATATTTCATAGGTCAATAAATTAAAATTGGACACACGGTCACTTCCACCAAACTGCCTGCACAGTACCATAACACCTTCCATCTTGATATTTTTATCACCATTAGTTCATCATTGCCTTACACTTATCACCTCAAATAGCCCCTCCCAATTTTCAATCACTGGTTGTTTCACAAAGAAAAGCACACTGACTTCATACACTCACATGTACTTGCACCAATTCCATTTTCAGAAACCAACACCTTCTTTGTTATTTGTACCCAAACAAATGACTGTACAAAGAAAACTAAAGAGAGAGAAGGATAAATCATTACTTCTTTGATTTGCTTGTTTATCTTCCACCTTTTTCACTGATAATAGACAAAGTATTAAAGGAGTTCTCTGTAGCCTCTTCCATTCTCATAATCTATGGTCTTGTTTTCATCTAATTCGCAACTTCTCTATCATGCCTTGACTTACAATAATAGAGGTACTCCATTTTCTTGTACTGCCGCTACACCATACGAGTCCCTTCATCAATTAATTAGCCGAATGAATATTTAAAAAATTGTTTAAAAGAAAAAGGAGTTTAATATTAAGGGTTAATTTGTTATTTTTTTTTTTATATTAGTAATAAACAGATAAAAAGAAAATTGTTACAAAGAAGCCAAAATAAGGGAGGTAAGCTTAATATCCTTGACTACAAGGGAGGTTATTGTTACGAAACGTAACTTGGGGAGAGTTCTCTGAAATTATCCCTTTATTTAATTACTCGAATTTGCACTATCTTATGCTGGCAACATATGAGAAAACAAATTTTAGCTCTCAAGGCTAAGTGGATTTATAGAGACGAACACATTTTTATCTGCTGTTTCACACAGTAGCATATTCACGATTGTGGGATTCCATAATTTGGGTCAGGCCACTTGCTAAGTAAATTGATCAGCTATAGTTGTATTGATTATCATTTACAGGGTTACACCTATACGTGTGTAGTTATAAAATGGTGCTTTGGTCTCGTATGAGTATCTCACTCATATTTTGTACACTCAAGTTTCAAGTACTAAATTATTACACCTGTAGGAAACTTCTCCCATGCTAAACCAATTTTTGACAGGCAACACCTAAACCGGTGGCAGTCGGATTTGGCATTTCAAAACCCGAGCATGTTAAGCAGGTCAGTTTCTCAATGCCTTGGATGAGGCGGCAGAGAGGCGAGAATTGGTTATATACAGTTTACTCATTTTCTCTAATACACGTAATGCAGCTGGCAGAATGGGGAGCTGACGGTGTCATTGTTGGTAGTGCAATGGTAAGAATATTAGGTGAAGCAAAATCGCCCGAAGAAGGCCTGAAGGAACTAGAGGTCTTCGCCACATCTTTAAAGTCTGCACTCTCGTGATCAGTGGTAGAATTGGTGATTTTGTTTGTCAAGCTCGGGATAGCCTTGTTTTTCAAACTTCAGCTTTTAGAGGCAAATTAATCTACAATTCATACGAGCTTGTATTAGATAATACAAAATTATTTTCTATGGTAATTCAACTTTTGTATGAAATAATTTTATTGTTAAAAGTAAGTATTTTGTTTTATAAAGTTTCAATTTTTTTTACCCTAATCCTAGGAGCTCCCATACTTTTTCCTCTCTTAATGACTTTAACCTTACCATTTGAGCAACCCTCTTGTCATTTTCTACAAATTTCAATATTGTCTAAGAAAAAATAAAATCACAAAGGGTTCAAGTCTTAGTCCATTTTTATTTGACTTGGTTACGAATGTATTGACGCGATAAATTCGAGTCCGGCACCGAAACGAACATTGGGTTTTTTGGTGTACCAAAATGAACACCTTGTTGCCTCAGCAACCAGGTTCTCATAATTTATTTTTTTTAAAAAAATTTATTGAACTTCATTGGACAGCCAACGAGGTTCATTAAAATTTCTTTTTAAAAAAATAAGGAAGCTCATTGCCTCAACGAGTTTCTCTTTTTTTTTTTTTTTTGTGCGCTATTCATGCATAATCCAATCAGATTTCCTTCCATCAGGAGCTCTTCCTTTATAGAAAACTAAGGTTTTCCTCATCCCTATTATTTTATCCTTTGATAAAACAGCCTTGTCTCTTCCTGTTGCCTTCCAAAATCCAGCAGCTGTGGCTCGATTTGTCCTGGTTCTGTTGGATATTTCCTGTCCTTGTGGCTGAAAAAATACCACTCGTTTTGTTCTTCATATCCCAATTTGCATCTATCTGTACGAAGTGCATCAGATTTTCCAAAAAGAAAAAATTTAAAAACTATGTTAGAAATCATGATAGCTCACAAAAAAAGAGAACCCACTTATTTTTTTTTGGAAATAAATGATGCAGCAACGAGGTGTCCATTTTGGTAGAACAAAAAACTCAATGTCCGATTTGGAACTTTTAAAGGAAATTATGTCTGTTTCGGTGCTGGACTCCGATAAATTCAATATGAGGTGTCATGGTATATGTTATTTAAAAATGACATAGATTTGATTTGCCGAGACTCGTGATGAAGTTAACTTTAAGCTGGAGGTGTGGAGACAAACCCAGAGTCTAAATGGTTTAGGTTGAGCAGGATCAAGACAAAATACTTGGAGTGTAAGTTCAGTGAGGTAACACATGAGGCTGACGTGAAAATGACTCTTAGCTTGATATCCAAGCCATCCAAAAGAAAGAAAATTTCAACTATCTTGGGTCGATTATTTATGGTAATAGGGAAATTAACGATGATGTCACATATTGTATTAGTGCAAGGTGTATGAAATTGAGGGCTTGAGCATTCGGAGTTTGGTGTGACAAAAAGGTGCTGCCAAAAACTTAAAGGCAAATTCTACAGAGTTGTGGTTAGACCGATTATGTTGTATGGAGCGAAGTACTATTGGCCAGCCAAGGACTCAAATGTGTAGAAGATGAAAGCTACAAAAATGAGGATGTTGAGATGGATTGTGAGGATACTAGCAGAGATGATATTAGAAATAAAGATATCAGAGATAAGGTGAGAGTGGCCTCAATGGCGAACAAGTTACGAGAGGAGAGACTGAGATGGTTTGAGCATGTGAAAAGGAGATGTGAGAATGCCCAGTGTGGGGGTGTGAGAGTTTGGGAGAGGTAAAGGTAGGCAAAAGAAGTACCGGAGTAGACGGGACATGTGTAACTTCTGCTTATGAAGACTTGACCTTAGATAGGAGATTATAGAGGACACAAATTAGAGTAGAAAGTTAGTAGGCAGTTGAGTATTGTCTTGTTTATCCTTCCTTACCATATATAGTAGTTGTAGTACCACTGTCGTACGTAGTTTCTAATTTCTTCGATTTCTGTTTCTCTTTATTATTTCTTGCACTTATTTATTGTATTTATATTGAGTTTTAAACTCCTATTATTTTTTTGAGTCTCTTCTATCAAAAACAACTTCTTTACTTTCTAATGGGGTAAAATCTACGTATACAATTCTTCGCAGACCTCACTTATAAAAATACATACTTTTTATTTATTTATTTTTAAGTTAAAGGCATCACCAAAGGTGTGATCCTTTGGTGTTGGGAGGTTAAGCTTGATCCCAACCATATCTATTTCTTTTGAAAAGAATAACAAAAGGAGGAGACATAGAACTTACCTCAAAAGTCAAAAGAAAGACTCTCAACACAAATAACATGCCTTATTGACTTTTTCGTGTAGCATATCTCTGCCACTGTCTTCTTTCTCCAAAAAGTGCAAGTTTTTTTTTTTCTTTTAATTAATATGACCAAATAATTTTCTACCTAAGAAATTGATATCACAAGATTGACTTCATTAGCAATAAGTATTTTATTCAATACATTTTAAGAAGTTATGGAAACAGTACTTTGGCATAATTTCATGAAAGGCGGACTCTTTACGTTACGTTTTAGGGCAAATATGATTTGCATGTTAACAAATCTAAACAACCCTGGTAGTAACAAATAATATTTGCATCTCAACTAATATCAATTACTAAAAAATCGTCTAGTAATTCATACATTGTTTTTCAAACTTCTTTAAAATATTTTTTCCACCTTTATATATTCAAGAATGTACACATCAGGTGAAAATCTTGATAATTTATTGTAACCGAGAAAGACTCGTTACAACCAGAGGTGTATCTATAATGTTAACAAGATGGATGCACTATTATGGAGAACTGAATTTAGGATTTATATTTGACGGTTCAGTTTTAAATTCTTAATATGAATCCATTATACTTGTGAAAGTATATATATTCATTTTTTTTTACAATTTTAGTAATTTTTACATATGCATCTATATTCTGTATCGCAAATATTAGAAATAAATTCAACCCAATGACTATATGCTACATCCTTCACTGCTGCTATATACATTACTTACTAAATTCATCATTAGTATCATATTTGCTCTCTACAAAACTTTGTTGCTTCTATTCATTAATTAGTTCTTTTGTTCTTGGGTTGTTCGTGTTCTAATATCAATTGAGAAGTCACACCTTTTTTTTCTCGTGAATTCATATTGGCAAGTTTCGGCAAATTACTATGTTCCAACAAACATCTTTGTTCCACATGGACCGACTTGGTCCGATAACATTGATCCATACTTAAGGGATTTCGATGTTGCAGCGGTGAATTATTATCATCATCAGCCAACAAGTGATAATTTTGAATATCATCAAGCTCCGGCAAATTATCACTACATTTCAAGAGACATTGGCGATCCATATTTGTGGATGATGAGTATAATCAGCAGCCAACATGTGAATTTTTTGATGATGTCTACGTAACAAATAGAAGTTCATTGATCATCATCAAGGTCAAGCAAATAATCACTGTGTTTCAAGAAACATTAGTGATCGCTACTTTGTTCCACGTAACTTGGATCATAATTACTCTGCTTTTATTGGATCCTGATCATATGTATAATGGACAAAGTTTGTTTCATCACATTGAGGATCCATATTTGTGGGATGACGTCTATAATAGGCCAACAGATGAATTCAATGATGGTGTTTATGTCACAACTGAAAGTGATATCGTTGATAATGTATATGATACAATTGAAAGTGAATTCATTGATGACATCTATGACACAACCGAAAGTTAATTCATTGATGTTGTCGCTTATCTGTCAAACTTATTACAACATCTTGTGGCCAATATGGAAGGAAACGAGGACGAGGAGGAGGAGGCCACAGAGGAGATTATAGAAAATCTAATAAAAACGAGACCTCATAGTGGTGCTGAGAATGAAGGAGAAATGTGTGTTATTTGCCAATGCGAATATGAGACTGAGGAGACAATTGACACTCTTGAATGTGAACATGAATATCACGAAAGTTGCATAAAGCAATGGCTGCAGAAGGGGAGAGATCTTGTCCAATTTGTAGATCTTCAGTTTTGCCGTCATAGGATTTTTCATCAAGATTTCCTTCTTTTATTTTTCTTCTGTTTTCATGATTGATGTTCTTTTTCTTTTTTCTTGTGTATGATGCAAAGAAGGAGAGAGTATTTTTGTGCTTATGTAGAGCAATTGGCTTTGGTTTTGTGTTCTATAGAGATTTTTTCTGATAAAGTTGGTGGCTAGACCAACTTGCATGCGACCCGACTATTCTATTGGGTACCTCCTGCATCACACCAGAAAAGATGGGATAACTCATCCACCATGAAATCACCTATGTTCTGTTTTATAGGGCCTTTTTGTTCCAAGACTGTAATCTGTATTTTTTTTTTTGTTCTTTTACATAAGCTGAATGGATATGTTTGTTTTTCACAGGAGATGGTTGTAAAACACATCTTTGGGGTACTTGTAATCAGTAAATTTTCATTAGTATCTATTAAACATTGCTTATTCAAATTTTCATTTTAATTGTTTTTGTTTCTGTGAAATTAGGAATCTTGCTTTGAAAAAGAAGCTAAATATTATTATTGCTAAAATTTATAAATATTGCTTGGGATACAAGTATGTTTCCATTCCCATAAGATGATAAAACAAAAATCAGGGGTACATCATACAATATAAGCTTTCAAAAACCTTCAAATTGCTTCCATGCTTTACTAGTCATTTGCTACCTTATTGCCTTCCTTGAATATATGCTTTAAATCTGGACTTCCTGCATCCAACGTCAAGCATTCACCACCTGCCTGCAATCACTTTGAACTCTTGGTTTTGGGATTAGTTGTACTTTCCTTGATGCAAGATCAAGGAAATCATAAGAGGAAAGAGTTAGTTCATTACTTTGTGATTCGATATGATTTGGATAAATTTTAGAACTATTGGTTGATATTTTACAGTAAATCTGCTTATAAGAGAATGAGTATGGGTGTAGTACATACCTCTGAAAATAAAGTTGTTATTGCTGGATAGAAGAATCTCTCTTCCATGGCTTCTGCTCAAGGTGACATCAGTTGTATTTAAAGAGATTGTGTATGACTTGTTTTTTCTTCTTTTTTGCCTCTGATGGATTATCAGATTGCTTGAGATGGAAAAGGAGAAACATGATGATTCTTCTCCTGGAGGAGTTATTGAAGTGTGCATTAGAAACCAGGAGAATGATTCCAATTGTCCTGAAGCTAAACCCCCAGGTTCTCAAAGCTGCATGTCAAATCCACCGGTGACCTCTCGCTGGCACAAGTTTTTCAAAATGTGGAAAAGAAGTTCTATCAAAAACCCACCTTCTTTTCCACCTTTAGCTGTGCCAAGGACATCGACAAGGAAAAGCAGAAGTTTGAGGGAAAATGTAACAGCGGGTTTTTGTCACTTCAAATCTTCCTAGAAGAACTTCAGCCTATCTGACCTGAAAGATGCTACCAATAATTTTAGTTGGCACCATTCTCCAAGTCAAATAGGATAAAGTTCTTCTAGGATGATTTCGATGGATAGAAACACATTGCTACATTTTCCCTCACGCTTTTGGTTTTCCTTCTTGATATCCTTGGAACAGCTAAAGATGGAACGGAAGACACTCTCTTGATGGAAACTTCCCTTCCACATTTTGAAGAACTTATGCCAGCTGAGAGGACACCTGTAGATTCGACAAGCAGATTTGAGAATCTGAGGGTGGGCTTTAGGAGAATTAGAATCATCGCCCAGCTTCTTATGCACACTTCAATAACTCCTCTTGGAAGAATATATTCTCTGCTTTTATATGGACAAAAGCACTTACGTTTAAGATTGACAATTAAGTGAGACCTTTGTTCACAAAGGATTGAATGTGATTGATGGTTTGTGGTAGATTTTATCAATGATAATTGGTGATGGGCTTTGATGATAACTTTTTCTCAGAAAGCTAGTATCATGTTGTGAAAAGGACTATTGAGAGGTGCAAAGACGGAAATAAATGAAATTGATTGACGAGCCTGTTTATAATCACAATAAGTGGTGAAGTAGTGAGCAACCGAATATAAAGAGGAGCAAATAGAGATTGAGATAGAAAATAAATGAGTACATATTTGTGTGAGATACATCCTATGCACTGCTGAAAACATGTTTTCTAATGTAGACTAGCAGGAGATGCGACTAGAGAGGTATTGCATCATTGGTAAAAGGGAAATAAAGAAAAACAAAGATAACAAGAGTTTAAACTGGATGGGTGTATATCATGTGAGATACATCGCATATAACATTCAAACACATATTTCAACAATATCCTTTTGAAGAAAAGACTACCTTTCAGAATAGAGATACCTTTAATGCAGACTAGCAAGAGATGCAATAGAGAGAGATAGTGGTAGTGAGAAAAGAAAATAGAGAAGAACAAAGATAGCAAGAGTTAAAACATGGATGGATACAAATTGGATAGTTTTGTGCAACCTATTTACTACTTGAAACATGTTTTCTGATAGAGAATAACAGGAGAGGCAACAGAAAGAGGTATGGGAAAAGGGAAATAGAAAAGAACAAAGATAGAAAGATTAGAAATGGATGGGTACACATCATGTGAGATACATTGTCTATACATCATAGATGCTATTTATATGGCTGCCGAACAGAAAACATTAATCACCCTTTTTTGCATTGACCTATTACTGACCTACTATATCAGTTGTTTCTCAACTTTGCCAGAATCAAAGGCTTCATGCCTGGGAATATATGGGATTTTTTGAGTTGTTGGTATAGGCAAGAGTTGGAACAAAGTAAGAAATAGCCGGTGGCATACAATTCCTCCTTCTATGTGATTGGTGATATAGAAAGAAAGGAACTCAAGATGTTTTGAAGACAAGAGAAAAACAGTCAAGAGGATTAAGACTATATCTTGTTATTTCACTTTCTGTGTAAAAAGGAAATATGCTTAAGCCAGAAATTCATTAGTATTTATAGAGTCCTCTGATTATAGACCGCTATATTTTTGTCTTTTTGCGACTTTTAATTTTTACCGTTCAAGAAAAAAATAAATACATGTGAAATATCACATGTATAACATTCAAAACACGTTTTCTGCTCACTTGTATAGAAAATTCCAGCACTACTTTTGCGTCGTTTATGAAAATTATTGTTAGCGTTTAAGAAAAAGGAAATTCATGTGATATCTCACACGTATAACGTTCATAACACGCATTTCAAGAGCATCATTTTGTATAGAAGGCAAACTTTTATAAAAGAGATTCCTTTATTGGAGATTAGTAAAATAAATAGAGTTAGGTAGTATCTCAGTGGGGAAAAAGGAAATGGAGAAAAACAATGATAGCAAGAGTTAAAAAATGGATTATAATTAGAGTCGTCAATATGGGCTAGGCCCGGGGATCGTCCCAACCTAACCCATAATTTGATAGGGTTGGGCTATGATTTTTGAAGCCCATTTAAGAACTAGGCTTTTTAGCCTAGCTCGAGTAAACTCGTTGGTCCGTGAGGCCAGAGCGAGGTGGGTTGGGCTGGACCATGGACCAAATAAAAAGTTACTTAAAAATAAAAATAAAATAGAGTATTAAAAATAATAAGAGAAGTCCAAACTTAAAGTCTACTTAAACGATCATTTTAATAAATAGAATATTGTCATCTTTTTATACGTTTATTGTGATCTGTTAGAACAAAACTAAGTTAATATTTCTATTTTAGCTAGTTGTATTGTTACTCATTTACTATCTAGTTTACTTATTAATATCTCTATTTGGTTCGAATTCTATTATGTCAAAAGTTATTCAATCTCGAAAAAGCTTTACATCCAACAAGATCATTTCTTGTACGGTTGTACCAAAATATTTGTATAGAACGACAGTATTTCAGAGTGAAGTCATACAGTTAAACTTTACTTGAAGCCAAACTTAATAAGTATTATTAGGATTCTTAAACTAATGAGCTTATTTATTTGGTGTCCCGTAGAATTCTACTAATGAAGCATAGAGAGAGTGAGACACATGACTGTATAAAGATAAAGAACAACTTACATGAAAGAGCAACAAACAAATTAGCAGGAGGAGAGTGAATTGCAAAATCAAGATGACCAAGATCAGAGAGGAACACAACCTTACAAGAAGACAATGAAAATGGGATGTGTCAATAAGAGGAGCAATCATGTATCAAACATTAAATCTGAGAAACAAAAATAAGAAAAAATAAGGAAAGAGGAAAGCAACATACCTACAGAGCTCCCCAAATCTGGCAGCAATGGCAGAAAATCAACAAGAGACTATGGAAAAGAAGAAAATCAACCTCATAAGAAAACAAAGAAAATGGAATGTGTCAATAAGTAGAGAAATAGAACAGAAGACTTTAAAACTGAGAGAGAACAAATAAGATATGAAAAGGAAAGAAGAAAGCAATGTACCTATAAAGCTTCCCAAATCTGGGCAAGAATGGCAAAGGCTTAACGGGAGAAATATAGATGGAGGTCGGCGTAGATCTAAATGGAGAATGAAGAGGGAAAGAATTTAAAGAAGGCATCAGAATCGCACAGTTCATCATCACTTACCAGACAAACACAAACCCTAACAGAGAGAACTAAAAGGGCAATACAAAAGCAGTATAGAAAAAAAAGGAACTTTCGAGAAAGCATATAGACAAAGAAAAGTCTTAAGAGAAAAGGAGAAACGCGTATGAGAAATGGGCCACCTTAACCTGGCCCATGATAGTAGTAGGTTAATAAGTAGATGATAGTTTATTTAATGCTACGAACTCTTTCGTTTAATAATTAAATAAATAATTTATTTAAAAAAATATGAGGATTCAATACACACACACAATTTTTATTGTTCATGTGATCGTTATTTTTAAAAAATTATATTTAAATATTAAAATATGCATGAAAATTAAAATAAATTATATTCTTATAAGCTGTAAAATTTATTGAATAAAAAATAATTATAATAAACTGAATTGCCTTTCACTTTTCCATAAAAAAGTTTTATTTTTATTTTTATTTAGGGTGTGTTTGGTTTTGTACGAAGACAAATATTTTCAGTCTTCCTCAAAAATAAGTCACTTACTGCTTATTTAACTCATTTTAGTCAACCCTTCACAAAATAAAACATTTTTAGGTACATAAATAAATTGCCGAATTATGAACTTTTACTTTCTCTTCATCATCTTTTCTTTTCCCCTACATATAATTCTTTTTTAAAAAATTTAAAAATAGTGATTATACCCCCCTTTAAGAAGGTACAGAGATTATCTCGGATATATTCTCGACACAAGTAAAATATATAAAAAATAAATATAGAATTAAAATATAATAATAAAAGAATCATGCTAAAAACAAAAAAAGAGAATCATAATTCATAACAATAATAAATAATACAAGTAAAATGAATAACGAATAATAATAAAATTAAAAAAAATAATAAAACAATAATATAAAAAAACTAAATAAACTCTAAATTATGTACTAACTTTTTATCCTAATCTTGGTGTCTCGTCCTGACGTTGGTGTCCTGGTAAATGAGTCAAGATTTTGGGTGAAAAACAGCTCCTAAGCAAATCTAAAAAATCCGCAAGGCTGGCATTTGAATTCCCAAAATCCAAACAAACATTTCCCTTTCTATCCACCCCTTCAACCATCCCCCGCCACACTCTCTGGTCTCTCTACAGGCAAAAGGGAAAAGTCACTCCTTTTTCTAAGGTGAGGTGTCCAAAATTCAGGCTGCCATTGATACTAGGACCTTAATATTAGCATTTTCATTTGTTTCTCAAATTCCCTCCACTTGTCAAAAATAAAAGAACAACCACCACCTCTCTAAGGTGGTGGGGGTGGGTAATGGTGTTGTTAAAAAAAGTTTCATGAATGACACAGTAGATTTTATGATTTGGGTAAAGGGGTCTTTAATACAATCTTTTCTTCAATTTTTGGATGATATTTAACCAAAAAGACATTTTTTTTTTGGCTAGTTGTGGTTTTCTTCTATGCAGTATCAACCCACTTTAGTCATCATTTCCATTGGACTTTCTGTTACAACATTTCTAAAAAATTCTGTTAGTTAATTATTTCTTCTTCTATTCCCTTGTGATTTTTCATCAGGATTTCCTTTTTTTTTTCTTTTTTTTTGTTTTTGTTTTCATGATTGATGTTCTTTTTCTTTTTTCTTGTGTATGGTGCAGAGAAGAAGAGAGCATTTTTGTGCTTGTGTAGAGCATTTGGTTTTGGTTTTGTGTTCTATAGGGCTTTTTCTGATCAAGTTGGTGGCTAGACCAACTTGCATGCGACCCGATTATTCTATTGGGTACCTCCTCATCACACCAGAAAAGGTGGGATAACTTATCCACCATGAAATCGCCTATGTTCTATTTTATAGGGCCTTTTTGTTCTAATCACTTTCTCTTTTTTTCTTTTTTCCTTTTTTTCTTTTTTTGCTCTTTTACATAAGCTGACTGGATATGTTTCTTTTTCACGGGAATGGTTGTAAAATACATTTTTTGTGGTGTTTGTAATCAGTGAGTTTCCATTAGTATCTATTTAACATTGGTTATGCCAATTTTCATTTTAATTGTGTTTGTTTCTGTGAAATTAGGAATCCTGTTTTGAAAAAGAAACTAATATTATTATTGCTAAAGTTTATAAATATTGTCCGGGATACAAATATGTTTCCATTTTTATAAGATGATAAAACAAAAATCAGGGGTACATCATACAATATTAAGCTTTCAAAAACTTTCAAATTGCTTCCATGCTTTGCTAGTCATCTGCTACCTTATTACCTTCCTTGAATATATGCCTTAAATCCAGACTTCCTGCATCCAGCATCAAGCATTCACCACCTGCCTGCAATCACTTTGAATTCTTGGTTCTTGTACTTTCCTTGATGCAACACCAAGGAAAGCATAAGAGGAAAGAGTTAGTCTGTTACTTTGTGATTCGATGGATAAATTTTAGAACTATTGGTTGATATTTTACAGTAAATCTGCTAAGAGAATGAATATGGGTGCAGTACATACCTCTGAAAACAAAGTTGTTGTTGCTGGACAGTCGAATCTCTCTTCCATGGTTTCTGCTCAAGATGACATCAGCTGTATTTCAAAGAGATTGTGTATGACTTGTTTTTTCTTCTTTTTTGTGTCTGATGGATTATCAGATTGCTTGAGATGGAAAAGGAGAAACATGATGATTCTTCTCCTGGAGGAGTTATTGAAGTGTGCATTAGAAACCAGGAGAACGATTCCAATTGTCCTGAAGCTAAACCCCCAAGTTCTCAAAGCTACATGTCAAATCCACCGGTGACCTCTCGCTGGCACAAGTTTTTCAAAATGTGGAAAAGAAGTTCTATCAAAAAACCACCCTCTTTTCCACCTTTAGCTGTGCCAAGGACATCGACAAGGAAAAACAGAAGTTCGAGGGAAAATATAACTGTGGGTTTCTGTCACTTCAAATCTTCCTGGAAGAACTTCAGCCTAAGTGACCTGAAAAATGCTACCAATAATTTTAGCTGACACCATTCTCCAGGTTAAATAGGATGAGGTTCTTCCAGAATGATTTGAATGGACAGAGACACGTTGCTACATTTTCCATCACACTTATGGTTTTCCTTCTTGATATCCTTGGAACAGCTAAAGATGGAAAGGAAGACACTCTCTTGATGGAACTTCCCTTCCACATTTTGAAGAACTTATGCCAGCTGAGGGGTCACCTGTAGATTTGACAAGCAGATTTGAGAATTCGAGGGTGAGCTTTAGGAGAATTAGAGTCGTCACCCAGCTTCTTATGCATGATTCAATAACACCTTATGGAAGAATATATTCTCTTCTTTTATATAGACAAAAGCACTTACATTTAAGATTGACAATTAGTAGTGCACAATAACTTTCTTAAGTTCTTTGGTCAAGAGACCTTGGCTCACAAAGGTTGAATGTGGTTGATGGTTGTGGTAGATTTTATCAATGATAATTGGTGATGGGCTTTGATGATAACTTTTTCTGAGAAAGCTAGTATCATGTTGGGAAAAGGACTATCAAGAGGTGCAAAGACGTAAATAAGTGAAATTGATTGACGAGCTTGTTTATAGTCGGGATAAGCGGTGAAGTAGTGAGCAACCGAATATAAAGAGGAGAAAATAGAGATTGAGATAGAAAATAAATGAGTACATATAATATGTGATACATCCTATGAACTGTCGAAATGGCTCCATGCCTGGGAATATATGAGATTTTTTGAGTTGTTGGTATAGGCAAGAATTGGAACAAAGTAAGAAATAGCTGGTGGCATATAATTTCTCCTTGTATGTGGTTGTTTATATGGAAAGAAAGGAACTCAAGATGTTTTGAAGACAAGAGAAAAATAGTGAAGAGGATTAAGACTATATCTTGTTATTTCACTTTCTGTGTAAGAAGGAATATTGCATAAGCCTGAAATTCTTTAGTATTTATAGAGTCCCTCTAAGATTAGCGAGCGGTATACTTTTATTTTTTTGAGACTTCTACAAAAAATTACACACCTACTTTTGTATTGTTTACGAATATAATTTTTATAGTTTAACAAAAAAATAAATACATGTGAAATATCACATGTATAACGTTCAAAACACGTTTTTTTCGCTCACTTATACAAAAAATTCCGGCACTATTTTTGTGTCGTTTTGTGAAAATTATTATTAGCGTTTGAAAAAAAAATTCATGTGATACCTCACATGTATAGCATTCATAACACGCATTTCAAGAGCATCATTTTGTATAGAAGGAAAACTTTCATAAAAGAGATTCCTTTAGTGGAGATTAGTAAAATAAATAGAATAAGGTAGTATCTCAGTGGGGGAAAAGGAAATGGAGAAAAACAATGATAGCAAGAATTAAAAAATGGATTATAAATTTAGAGCCGTCAATATGGGCTAGGCCTGGTGGGCTATTTCAACCCAACCCGAAATTTGATAGGGTTGGGTTATGATTTTTGAAGCCTATTTAAGACCTAGATTTTTTATCCTAGCCCGAGTAAGCCCGTCGGCCCCTGAGGCTTGAGCGAGGTGGGTTGAAAAAATTCAGAAATGGCAATATTTTGGCGAAAATAGGCTGAAGTAGCAGAATTTTACTTATTTACATAAAATGACAACATTTGATGTGTCATGTGTTGTATTTATCTTAGATAAAAAAAAATCAAATATAAATACAAAATCTGATTAGATGAGTGATTTTATGAATTATGTTTCACATAAATAATCAATTATCACTACTCACTCAATTGATAATTATTACATTCCTTAAATAAATGGACTCTAAAAACAAATAAAATTCTTAGTTTATATTAACACATTGTAAAAAAAAAATTAAAAAATGATTTATTTCCATAATCAGTTACCATTATTCATGCAATTGATAATTATTACATTCCTTAATTAAATGGACTTTAAAAACGGATAAAATTCTTATTTTATATTAACACCCTGTAAACCAAATTTGAAAAAGTAATTTATTTCCATAATCATATATTTTTAATTCTTTGAATTATAAAAAAATGAATAATCTGTATCACAAAAACAATCAAATATATGTATTTTAACAAATAAATTGTAAAAAAGGCATAAAGAATTGTGTATTTAATTGTATCAAAGAGTACTAATATGTATCTCTGTAAAAAGAAATCGTGTTCATTGATAAATACATAACAATATATATATATATATATATATATATATATGTATGTATGTATGTATTTATATGTATCTGTATAACATAATAATATGATTATGTTGCAATCTATGTGTTTGCATTGTGTCATAAATACAACTAAATACAAATAGAATCCCTAAAAATCAAATACATACGGGTGAAAAGATAATGTCGAAATACATAGTATACATAATCTATAAAAATACGCTAATAGAATTTTCAAAAAAAAAAACAGTTACCACAATTAACGGAATTCTATTATCTATTTGAGACTCCAAAAATCATAAAGATTTGATTAGTAAAAATCTGATGAATTACATGGTTGAAGATTTCTATTTAAACTACAAAAAATACATATTTTGAATTAAAAATTAAATAAAAGTCATGAATTAAACTTACATGAATGAATATTTCTCCTTCCTCATAATATAAAAATACATCTGAATTTGAAAAAAGTTTCTATCAAAAATACATACAAAAGAAATACTTTTGAGATAAGAAACAGAGGGACATCGTCATATCTGCTCCACCGTTCTCCGATCAAAATTTTACATTTTCGATTTGATCTGATTGGCGAATTAGTCGTCGACAACTTGAGTTGACTTTTATGGGAGGGCAGTCGAAAAAACTACGATTTTCAAACAAGAACAACCAAAGAGAATGAGAGATGTGAGAGAAAAAGAAGGGGGGATAGAAAGATGGAAGAGGGATTGGGCTGACCATTTGGTTTGATGATGAGCAATGAGTGGGAGAGAAGATATAAGAGGGATTGGGTGGTTATTGGAGAAATTTACAGTGATGAATAGGAGATAGGTAAATAATAATTAAATACAAAGTAAAAAAGTAAATAGATGACACATTAAATAAAATAAAGTCATATATTATGTAAATTTTTAAAACTCTGGCTATTATATATAAATACTTTTATAATTGTGCTATGTTATGTAATTTTTCCAAAAAAGTTACTAGAAACAAAATAAAATATAGTACTAAAAATAACAAGAGGAGTCCAAACTTAAAGTCTGCTCAAGCCATCATTTTAATGGATGAAATATTATCTTTTTTTTGTGTGTGTTTTATTGTGATCTATTAGAACAAAACTAGGTTAATATTTTATTTAGTTAGTTGTATTGTTACTTTACTATTTAGTTTGCTTATTAATAACTCTATTTGGTTCGACTGCTGTCATGTCAAAAGTTATTCAATCCCGCTGAGCTTTACAACCAACAAAATCCTTTCTTGTACAGTTATACCCAAGATATTTGCATAGAATGACAGTATTTCAGAGTGAAGTCATGCAACTAAATTTTACTTGAAGTCAAACTTAATTAGTATTATTATGATTATTCTATTTGTGAATTTAAGATTTGGTTAGCAAATAATAACACCGTGTAATATTATCTTATAAATATTTATGCTAGCATTTTTAAATGAAAATTTATAAAAAATTTTTTTTAGAAAAATGGGCAGGTCGTGCTTGACCCGCAGCCCACATAATGATGGGTTGGATTGCCCGTCTTAAGGTCCATCATGCATTCGTGAGAAAAAGTAAATAGAGAAGGGCAAAAATAATAGGAATTAGAAATAGATGACCACAAAATTCATGTGATATACATTGTGTATACGTTCAATTCACGTGCTTTAGAATCATCCTTTTGGATGAAAAATAGCTTTTATAAAAGAGATTCAATTAGCAGTACATTAACAAAGGTGGATCCACGATTTAAAAAAAATTAAAGTATGATCCACGATTTAAAAAAAATTAAAGTATTGCTTGAGTTGGGAATTGAAACCGTGCCATCAAACAAAAGCAGAACTTAATCAACAGAATTGACCAGTGCCACTAACCACTCTTGGAGTTTTTGGGTGCTTAATAAAATATATATTTCAAGGTATATACACACCTATATATAAGATTTTGTCTGACATTACCGGGGTCAGGTGATTCCCCTACCTCCTACAAAGACCTGCCTTTGTATATTAGTGAAAATGTATATTATTGTAAGACAATAGAGAAGAAAATATATAGCAATGACTTAGAAAATGGATGGATACAAATTCATGTAAAACACATTGGCTATAATGTTGCTTGAAACATGTGTTTCAAAAGCATCCTTGCGAAGGAAAGACAAACTTTCATAAAAGACATGCCTCTAATAGAGACGAGAGGGCGACAAAGAGGAAAAGGAAAATAGAGGACAAAGTGTGACGATCCCGGTCCAACTGTGTTACACCCCGTAAATTCCCAGCGTATAGATGACCTATTCGCGTGTTGGTTAAGAGTATTTGAAAACCATACATGCTAGAAAAAGGCATGGGGAAAGATCGGACTAGCGCCAAACCGGCGCGGCGCAAGGAAAAATGCGAACTTATAAATCGCATTCCAGGAATGCAGCTCTTAAATCGCATTCCAGGAATACAACTTATAAATCGCATTTTAGAAATGCGACTTATAAATCGCATTTACTGAATGCGACTTATAAATCGCATTTCCTAAATGCAGCTTATAAATCGCATTTACTGAATGCGACTTATAAATCGCATTTCCTAAATGCAACTTATAAGTCCCAATTACATACCTCCTCCAACTTCGGTTTATTTCATTAACTTCATATAATTTCCAGAAAAGTCGCGAGAAACAGAGGAGAGCGTGAAGTCTTGAGGTATTTCCTTCCGATTACGCCATCAAACGCGGTCCAAACTCAAATTAACCTCAGGTACCGATGTATTTAGCAGCAGGGAGCATTCCTACGGAGTTTGTTTCGCGAAATACAGCCGACGAATCGTCGAGATACCAGACTAAGGTAAGTAGAATTGCTCCAAACTAGTGTGTATGTGTTTCTAGCCGTAAAGTGAATACTCTCCCTTCTGGACCTCTGAAAAATAGCATGTTTTCGACCGTTTTTCGATAAGCCTAAGTTTAGGCTATAATTATATCGAAAGTGTCGTCGTCCTTCAGAATAGTGTTGTATTTAGTACTAATTGACGTGTATATGAATGCAGTTGGGAGAAATAGCTGGAGTACTGACCGAGACTCGTCCGACAGTCGGATAACTCGAGGTTAAGGTATGTGAAGTAGTTTCTCCGGCAAGTTAGCAGCTTTAGCCGTATAAATCATAGTAAACTCCGTATTTGAAACTCTCGGAGTTGAATGTTGAGAATTAAGTAAGTCTAATAGATTCTGAGTTGTGTTTCCGTATCGTATTCAGTCCGAAAGTTAGTAAAGCATGCGCCAAAGGGCGAGTTAGCATTCCAGATTCAGTATAGCTTATTGTATGATTAGCAAGCATGTTGTAAAATAAAAAGAAACAGATTTTCAGAATATAAGCTAGTAAAGTAAGAGGATATAAGAGGGATTGGGTGGTTATTGGAGAAATTTACAGTGATGAATAGGAGATAGGTAAATAATAATTAAATACAAAGTAAAAAAGTAAATAGATGACACATTAAATAAAATAAAGTCATATATTATGTAAATTTTTAAAACTCTGGCTATTATATATAAATACTTTTATAATTGTGCTATGTTATGTAATTTTTCCAAAAAAGTTACTAGAAACAAAATAAAATATAGTACTAAAAATAACAAGAGGAGTCCAAACTTAAAGTCTGCTCAAGCCATCATTTTAATGGATGAAATATTATCTTTTTTTTGTGTGTGTTTTATTGTGATCTATTAGAACAAAACTAGGTTAATATTTTATTTAGTTAGTTGTATTGTTACTTTACTATTTAGTTTGCTTATTAATAACTCTATTTGGTTCGACTGCTGTCATGTCAAAAGTTATTCAATCCCGCTGAGCTTTACAACCAACAAAATCCTTTCTTGTACAGTTATACCCAAGATATTTGCATAGAATGACAGTATTTCAGAGTGAAGTCATGCAACTAAATTTTACTTGAAGTCAAACTTAATTAGTATTATTATGATTATTCTATTTGTGAATTTAAGATTTGGTTAGCAAATAATAACACCGTGTAATATTATCTTATAAATATTTATGCTAGCATTTTTAAATGAAAATTTATAAAAAAAATTTTTTAGAAAAATGGGCAGGTCGTGCTTGACCCGCAGCCCACATAATGATGGGTTGGATTGCCCGTCTTAAGGTCCATCATGCATTCGTGAGAAAAAGTAAATAGAGAAGGGCAAAAATAATAGGAATTAGAAATAGATGACCACAAAATTCATGTGATATACATTGTGTATAACGTTCAATTCACGTGCTTTAGAATCATCCTTTTGGATGAAAAATAGCTTTTATAAAAGAGATTCAATTAGCAGTACATTAACAAAGGTGGATCCACGATTTAAAAAAAATTAAAGTATGATCCACGATTTAAAAAAAATTAAAGTATTGCTTGAGTTGGGAATTGAAACCGTGCCATCAAACAAAAGCAGAACTTAATCAACAGAATTGACCAGTGCCACTAACCACTCTTGGAGTTTTTGGGTGCTTAATAAAATATATATTTCAAGGTATATACACACCTATATATAAGATTTTGTCTGACATTACCGGGGTCAGGTGATTCCCCTACCTCCTACAAAGACCTGCCTTTGTATATTAGTGAAAATGTATATTATTGTAAGACAATAGAGAAGAAAATATATAGCAATGACTTAGAAAATGGATGGATACAAATTCATGTAAAACACATTGGCTATAATGTTGCTTGAAACATGTGTTTCAAAAGCATCCTTGCGAAGGAAAGACAAACTTTCATAAAAGACATGCCTCTAATAGAGACGAGAGGGCGACAAAGAGGAAAAGGAAAATAGAGGACAAAGTGTGACGATCCCGGTCCAACTGTGTTACACCCCGTAAATTCCCAGCGTATAGATGACCTATTCGCGTGTTGGTTAAGAGTATTTGAAAACCATACATGCTAGAAAAAGGCATGGGGAAAGATCGGACTAGCGCCAAACCGGCGCGGCGCAAGGAAAAATGCGAACTTATAAATCGCATTCCAGGAATGCAGCTCTTAAATCGCATTCCAGGAATACAACTTATAAATCGCATTTTAGAAATGCGACTTATAAATCGCATTTACTGAATGCGACTTATAAATCGCATTTCCTAAATGCAGCTTATAAATCGCATTTACTGAATGCGACTTATAAATCGCATTTCCTAAATGCAACTTATAAGTCCCAATTACATACCTCCTCCAACTTCGGTTTATTTCATTAACTTCATATAATTTCCAGAAAAGTCGCGAGAAACAGAGGAGAGCGTGAGGTCTTGAGGTATTTCCTTCCGATTACGCCATCAAACGCGGTCCAAACTCAAATTAACCTCAGGTACCGATGTATTTAGCAGCAGGGAGCATTCCTACGGAGTTTGTTTCGCGAAATACAGCCGACGAATCGTCGAGATACCAGACTAAGGTAAGTAGAATTGCTCCAAACTAGTGTGTATGTGTTTCTAGCCGTAAAGTGAATACTCTCCCTTCTGGACCTCTGAAAAATAGCATGTTTTCGACCGTTTTTCGATAAGCCTAAGTTTAGGCTATAATTATATCGAAAGTGTCGTCGTCCTTCAGAATAGTGTTGTATTTAGTACTAATTGACGTGTATATGAATGCAGTTGGGAGAAATAGCTGGAGTACTGACCGAGACTCGTCCGACAGTCGGATAACTCGAGGTTAAGGTATGTGAAGTAGTTTCTCCGGCAAGTTAGCAGCTTTAGCCGTATAAATCATAGTAAACTCCGTATTTGAAACTCTCGGAGTTGAATGTTGAGAATTAAGTAAGTCTAATAGATTCTGAGTTGTGTTTCCGTATCGTATTCAGTCCGAAAGTTAGTAAAGCATGCGCCAAAGGGCGAGTTAGCATTCCAGATTCAGTATAGCTTATTGTATGATTAGCAAGCATGTTGTAAAATAAAAAGAAACAGATTTTCAGAATATAAGCTAGTAAAGTAAAACCAGATAGACAGACAGTTTCATGGCTACAGACTAGCCATTCAAACAGACGAGATATTGGTTATAGATTATCCATTCAGACAGATAGTCTTTTTCAGTTATACATGCTTGCTATTTATATGTGCTATTATTTGTTGAGACTTGATATGGCGTGAGGGCACCTTATTGAGCGTCCTCGCCGCCCCTGGGTTGGTAATCATGTCGCCCACTAAGCGGGTGGGTTTACGTCGTTTCAAGGAGTGGCATGCCGTCCCCAGCTTGGACGAAGATGGGATGAAGCTTTCCCCATAGCAGTCTGATCAGCATTACAGGTGCAGCTCCGGTATCAGATAGCCCTGTTGAGCAGTGTCCAGGGAATCAGACCCTATCTGTTACTGTCTGTACATTCAGTTATTATAGGTGTAGCTCCGGTTTCAGATGGCCCTGAGGAGAGTTCCGGGGATCCAGACCCTATCTGTTACTGTCTACACAGGAGTCCTCCGGACCCAGACACGGTTGCTTATATCGGAGGCTATGGCCCGAGCCGGAGACCCAGGGGACTGGTAGAGGAGCTCCGAAGTGAGTAAATGAGTGGAGTGACTTATTTTTGGTTGGTTTTGACCCGGGTAGGGGTATATAGATTGTTTGCTTGCTTGGCGCCATTCGGCTTATGGGGGTTGATATTGGCTCTTGCTTGCTACTTGTATATTTATTTATGTGCTATATACTAGCTACTAGACAGCAGGCCATCGCGTCTACAGGTACGCCTCTACCTTATCAGTACAGAAAGCTTGATTCAGTTTATATCAGCTTCTTCAGATTCAGCTATCTCCTGCTATACAGAAATGCTAGTTATGCTCTCTATATTCAGTTGTTTTCAGTTGTATTATTTCAGTTGCTTTGCATACTCAGTACCAGTGGTACTAACGCCCAGTGGGGCGCTGCATTACTTGCCTGCAGGTACTCATAGATGAGGAGGCGATCCCTCGTGATTCCAGCCAGCTCATAGAGTCATCAGCTCCTGTCATCCAGATCTTGATATTCAGAGGTGTAGTTCATTTTCTTTTGTTGTATAATACGGGTAGGTCGGGGCCCTGTCCCGACCATCTTAGCAGTATTCTTAGAGGCTTGCAGATTGTGTATATATCTCCCTGTGGTTAGTTGTGTCGGTCGTGTGGGGCCGTGCATATGTTTAGCTGTTTAGTTTGTTGTTTATGTTGGCTGTGTGGGGCCGTATCCAGTTAGTAGTGGTGACCTTGCCGGTCGCATAGATGTTCAGTATTTGTTATATTAAGTTAGAGATAACTAGACAGCATGGTGGCCTTGTCGGCCCGCATAGGTTCCTTGTTATGAGTATGTTTCTGGTTAGCTGTTATTACAGGCACAGGTGGCTATAGGCCCAGTTGGCCGGAGACTGTGTTTACAGCCGTTATATAGCCCTTTGTTTCCAGAAACCCGAGATAGAGCTAGCCAGGCACCAGATGTGCCTAGGCCCACCAGTTAGCAGTCTAGGTCCTACCAGGGCACCAAGTGTCAGTCATACCCCCCAGGGTGGGGCGTGACAAACTGTTAAGGTATTGTCCTCTTTGAGATCTTATTAGCTCAGTTGGTTGGCTACCTGAATTCACCTTATTGGTGAGAGTTTGATTCCCCACCTTGTAATCTCCTCCCAATTCCCCCTACCCTACCCCCAATGTAAAAAAAAAAGTATTGTCCTCTTTCGGCCTAGACCTACACGGATTTGTCTCTTAGGTTTTAACCCAAAAGACACCTCAACAGTTGATTTTGAATTCATCTTTATAAGGTCCGTGACTTTCTTCTCCCATTCCAATATGGAATTCGCCTAAGGTGTAATGTGCATGCCTCTTTATATGCTTGTCTTCCGTCATGGGCGTCACACAAAGATTTAAAGAGGTTTTAAAGGTAGATGGGTACATATTTATGTGAGATACATCATATATAACATTAAAAACACATGTTTCAAAAGCTTCCTTTTGAATTAAAGACAAGCTTTAATACAAAAAGATTCCTTTAGTAATCAAAACTTAAAGTAGATGACTGTTCTGGCAAGGTTTTAGAACATAGCTTCAACACTGTTGCTATAAATTTGGTTGGCTTGTTGATAATCACTTAGACAAAAAGGAGATACTGAAACCTGAGTTAAAATACCATAAGTAATCCAAATATTAAAATTGATATTAATAAGGAAAAAAGCTCAGGTCTGTCATCGAATTTTAGGAAAAGACTCATTCATGTTATCCATTAAAAGTTGGGCTCATTTATGCTACTGCCGTTATTTAAAGATTCCATCTATGCCATTATTTTTTAACAGACCTAATACCTGATTTTTCAATACCAAATTTTACATGTGGCAATATTTAAGTAGGACACGTCACTTAAAAAATCCACCTATTAAACTACCCATTCAACCTAAATCTACCTGATCCATGACCATTAAAATCCACCAACTTTTTAATCCGACCTATTATTACCCGATAAAACCCCTTCCCGTCTAATCTCACTGCCGGTTAAAACTCCTCCAAAGCCTAAACCCCATCCATTTTCTTCTTCCTTTTTCAGTCCACTTCTTCGTATATTATAATAGGTTCCAACAAACATCTTTGTTCCACATGGACCGACTTGGTTTGATAACAATGAGGATCCATACTTGAGGAATTTCTATGCTACAACAGCGAATTATTATTATCATCAGCTAACAAGCAATAATTTTGATTATCATCAAGTTCCGGCAAAGTATCACTATGTTTCAAGAGACATTGGCGATCCATACTTGTGGAATGAAGAGTATAATTAACAGCCAACAAGTGAATTTGTTGATAATGTCTGCGTCACAAATTGAAGTGGATTCATTGATCATCATCAAGCTTAAAAAAAAATCACTATGTTTCAAGAATATTGGTGATCACTACTTTACTCCACATAACTTGGATCATAATTACTCTGCTTTTACGGGTCCTAATCATACGTATAATGAACAAAGTTCGTTTCATCACATTGAGGATCCATACTTGTGGGATGAAATCTACAATCAACCAATAAGTGAATTCATTGATGGTGTTTATGTCACAATTGAAAGTGACGTCGTTGATAATCTATATGACACAACTGAAAGTGAATTCATTGATGATGTCTATGAAATAACTGAAAGTGAATTCATCGATGTTGTCGCTTATCTAACAGACTTATTGCAACATCTTGTGGCCAATATGGAAGGAAACAAGGAGGAGCTAGGAGGCCGCAGGGGAGATTATAGAAAATCTAATGAAAACGGGACTTCAAAGTGGTACAGACAATGAAGGAGAAATATGTGTATTTGCCAATGCGAATATGAGAATGAAGGAAAAGTGAAAAATGAGTTTCATCAAACAAATTTTATAATAACTACTAAGATCACATCAATTTTAATTAAATTCACATATAATTTTAATTGCTACGGAAATACAATAAAGACATAGTCAGTAACAAATGCCGCAAGTTAAGAATATAGGACATATCATCTAAACATTTAATTTGAACAAATCAAAAGGCCTGTATGAAAAATATGACAAATTAAATAAATTATAATCTTGCTAGATATGGCGTTGTGGTCCGAACATGCTAAGACGAAACTTGGTTAATAGGGCTTTTAATTTGGATATATATGATGTAAGAAATATATGTAATTAAAATTTGACTGAAAATTTAAAGATTGACCAAACTTCGCTATAAATATATATTTAAATTTATATTCAATTTGTGATGTCATAATTTATAGAAAAAATAAATAAATGCTATGGGTTCGACATGAAGGAAAATAATTTTCATAAAAATGTTTCTTAAAGAATGTTTAGAAATAAAATGGAATTCTTACTTATTTTGTTGTGTTTAGTATGTATGTAAAACATATTATTCTAAAATTATTTATATATAATCTAGATAAATAATATAAGAGGTGGGAATTGGATAGTGGAGGTGTGGGGTAGTGGAGCAGGGGACTACGTGGCTGGGGGCAAAAATGAGTTAGAGAGTGACAATGACACAATCAATATGAAATGTTATTTGTAGAACTTGTTTTCTCTACTTCAATTAAGAAAGTCATTATCTTTATTATTTTTCTAAATAAGCGCCGAACACTTCACCCCGAGCTCCACAGACAATGATTGTCTACCTCAATAGATCAATTTCCAAGTAACACACCATACTGATTTTTCCGCATAGCGCATCTCATTCACAATCTTCTTTCTCTAAAAATTACTAGTTTTTTCTAGCATAATCTAAATGATTGTCTACCTCATAATTGGACATTACAAGGTTGATTTAATTAACAATACGTACAAAGTTGTTTGCTTATTTGATTGAGCATTTTCACCATTTTAAATTTGGTACTTTAAGATAGTTTAAAATGTGTTTTAATTAGTCTGAAAATTAATTTTCTTATATCGATTTTAGTTATGTTAAAAATATGGTATATGATGATTTAACATGAATATATGTAATAAGGATGTAGATCTAATTATTTTTTCTTAAATCGCTTAAATTCGAATTTGGTCATCATTTTGGAGATAAGAAATTTTTTATGCCCTCTGATTGATTTGAAATTCAGCAAGTTCATCAGAAACAACCCGGTAAAAAATACTCACTGCTTAGCTGTGAATAACCATGTTTTGCTGCGACTCAAGGTTGTTTAGATGGTGTTTCGAAAAAAATTTATTCCTTGAAAAATTAATTTTACGAAAAAATAACTCGATTATAATTTAGTGATGATAGAGATAGAGATTGTTATTTATGATTTCCATGACTAAATTCGAGTGAAGAATTTAAGTTCATGTAATGATTTTAGACCAGCTTCGTCCATATCAGATGAAGTTAATATAAGTCACTAGATTTACTCTCTAATTTTGATATTTTGTATTAATCGAGTAATATATGATGAATCAGAGACTAGAGAATAGAGATGATAATGATACACTACATTTGAGTTAGCTCTTGTTTTAATTTATTGGAGCGAATATCTTACATCACATATGTACGTTTCATTAATAATTTTTTTCAGATAAAATTTATTGTTCAAGATGCATATATATACATGTGGTGTATTTTGAATTTTAATATTCAACAACATGCTGATTTTCTGAAAACAGTACTGAGATTATGTAAATAGAATTTAAAACTTTATTCTTTGTTCTTGATTCTTATATATTAGTATGCTAATAATGATATATGATAAAAATCACTGAACAAAAAAAAAATTTTAATTTTGTTTTGGCCAAAAAATATTTTCATCTGAATAGATTATAATTTTGAATTTCGAGAACAAAATTAAACTTCAATTAACTTGAAATTCAATAAATTTATCAAAATCGACCTAATAAACCATACTCACAATTCTTCATTAGGAGAGAAAGAACTGCACTTCCAGATCTTTCCTCTTTTATACTTCCTTTGTTTATACATATCCTTCATGCCCTAAGGAGTAGGGACGTAAAATTGATATAAAAAAGTCTTTAAAATGCATTGTGCGTACACATACAAGAAAAGTAAGATGGTATAAAAATGGAAGTGCAACCAAACTTACACTATTAGTTCAATTAAAGCTAAATGTTAGAAGTCTTGTTCTTAAATTAGAAAAAGGTAAAAAGGGTAAAATATATTCTTCAGTTTTGTGATTTAAAGAGAATATACTCCTCATTAAAAAAATGATGCATATATACTCTTGTTGTTTAATAAATAGTGTATATATATCCTCTTTATCTAACAAATATTGCATATTTATCTTTTTCGTTAACTGATCTATATTTACTGAATTAAAAAAATTCTAAAGCTTGTTTTTAAATTTTAAAAAAGTCATTTGACTTTAAAATACCTCACTTTTTTTACCCCTCTAGACCCGATTCAAATGAAAAAATTGTCTCAATCCTGCTTCTACTCAGTCATAAAATGAATTTGAACCGGATCTGAATAAAAGAGGAATGAATTATTTTTAGTTGGTTCAGATTTAGAGGGGTAAAAAAATGAGTGAGGTGGTTTTCTAAAGTCATGTGACATTTTTAAAATTAAAAAATCAGTTTTAAATTTTTTTGAAATTCAGTATGTTAACGAAAAATGAAAAATATGCACAATTTGTTAGATGTCGAGGGTATATATACACAATTTGTTAAACGATGATGATATATATGTACCACATTTTAAAAAAAGGATATATCTACTCTAAATCATAAAGTTGAGGGATATATTTGCCCTTTTACCCTAACACTAAAAGTAATACAAGGCAAAATTTATTCCACCTTGCCATACACATTTTTATGCCAGCCAAATAAACACAAATTTAACATTATCACAAATAACTTTGCTGAAATAAAATCTCTAGCAAATAGTTATGCCTATAAAAAAAAAATTCTAACAAAAAAGAAATTTTTTTTTTACCAAATTATAAAAACAACAAAAAATTTAGTGTAATATCACAAGTGAAGGCTAGGAAGGGTAGGATTTATACAAACCTTAGCTCAACCTTTACAGGGTAGAGAGGTTACTTTCGATAAACCCTCGACTGAAAAGATATGTAACTAAAGCAGAAAAGTAAGAATTAAAAGAGACAACAAAATAACAATGCACGGAACAAGTGTAACAACATATATTAATACACATTAAAGAAAAAAAACTACGCGATACCTAAATAATAAACTTATGACAACACTCATTTATCTAATAACCGTGTTTTTTAATCCTCAACCTCCAAATCTTTCTATCTAAAGTCATGTCCTAAGTCAGTTGAAGTTGTGTCATGTACTATATGATCAACTCCCTCCCCCAGTACTTCTTCGGTCTACCTCTACCTCTCCTAACTCATGTTATCACCAACCTCTCACACTTCCTTAACTGATATATTTTTGTACCTCCTCTTCATATGTACGAACCATCTCAACCTCGTTTTCCTCATCTTGTCCTCCACATAGGTCACTCCCACATTGTCCCATATAACTTCGTTCTTATTTATATTTCTCCATGTATGACCACACATTCATCTAACTATCCTCAGTTTCACTACTTTCATCTTCTGAATGTAAGCATTCTTGACTGGTCAACACTCTACTTCATACAATAGTGTTGGTCTAACTGCTACTATAAAACTTACCTTTAGCCTTGGCGACACATTCTTATCACAGAGTACCCCAGAAGTGAACCTTCATTTCACCCTCCCGCTCTAATATGGAGTACGACATCATCATCAATCCCAAGTCTCTTTGAATAATAGAACCAAGATATTCAAGCCTTCTTTCTTGGTTATGACTAAGCTTCAATCTTGACTTCCACTTCCGCCTCATGCAACACTTCACTGAACTTAGACTTCATGTACTTTGTGTTAGTCTTACTTAACCTAAAACCTTTAAACTCTAGAACCTCTTTCCACACTTCTAGCCTATCATTAACTCCAACGCGCGTCTTATTAATTAATACTATCACATCTACGAATAATATACACCACGAAATCTCCCATTGGATATGTCATGTCAATTCGTCTATCACTAAGATAAAAAGAAATTGGCTAAGAGTTGATCCCTAGTGCAATCTCATCCTGAACTGGAAGTGTTTGAGACACCTCTCACAGTCTTAACCCAGATTTTGGCTCTATTATATATGTCCTTAATAGACCTAATGTAAGCCATAGGTATATATCTAAACTCCAAACACCTCCAAAGGACCTTCTTAGGGACTTCATCATATATATGACTTTTTTAGGTCAATAAACACCATTTGTAAGTCTCACTTTTGGTCCCTATATTGATCCAATATTCTCTAAACAAGATAGATGACTTCTGTAGTCGAACATACCGACATGAATCTGAATTAGTTCTCAGAGATGGACACACTCCTCCCTATCCTCATCTTGACCACCCTCACTCAGACTAAGTGTGACTTAGTATCTTGATATCCCTTTAGTTATTGCATTATATATATCACCATTATTCTTATAAATCGAAATTAGAGTACTCCACCTCCATTCCTATGGCATTTTAGTCATCCTAAATATGACACTAAACAATCCAGTTAACCACTCATTATCTATATTTTGTATGTTCTTCTAAAAGTTTACCAAGATCTCATTTGACCCGAACGCACTTCTCCTCCTTATCTTATGAACAATCCCGGTAGCCTCCACATTGTTTATGTACCTACAATACCTAAAATCTTTACACCTTTCAGATTGGTTATCCCTTTATTCCAACTTGGTTAATCCTCGAGACCCCTAACACCTCGCTAGATGCTTCCCTGATGCAGCCAACTGTTTTAGCCCATATACTATTTGCAGCCTTGTTACTTTCCTAAGCCCCTATAACCACCAACTTCTCCCTAATCACTTGGGTTTTAACCCTAGTCAAGCTTCCTAAAATAATCTTAGGATGGTCATATGCAACTCTCTTCTTCGTATTCCTCTTGACATCTAAATTCATAACCACAAGCTTATGTTAGGTTGTAAAATTCTCTCTCGGGATAACTTTGCGGTTCTTAAAAATTGATAACCGAATAAAATCTATAAATGTAAAATATTAAACCTATCGGAACTTTTAAAATCGTATAAAGGATATAGTCAAGAGCTGAGAAATAATAATAACCATTTGCCAAAACAACCAACATTTTCTTCGAAAATTTACTTAAGAGTCTATAGTATAACTATAGGGCTTCGAAGAATTAATTAAAACATTCATGAAGCAAATTTCTTACTCTTGGAAAATGCAGACCTTTTTGTTGGTTTCTTCATGATTCCTCCGTTATTCACATCAGTTATTCTTAAAGCCCTATAACGTTTTTACTTTGATATCGGAGAGGATGCTTTTTCTTCTTCATTTGTATTATAATAAATTAGAGCACCAAAATAATTAACAATAACATAAAGAAAAAAATTAAATTAATTCATTTAAAATGTGATAATTAATTAAGCTTAATTATTATTTTTAAATGTAAGGTACAATAGCTTGGTGATGATGCAAGTTGATGCTGCAAACACTGACTGAATGACTTGTAATTTCCTGGTCAGCTTCCTGGCTAAACTCGACCGATTCCTGAGAAAATGAGTATCAAAATAAATATAACATATTTTTAGCTATTTGCTTCATGTTACGTTATCTAATTTAGGCTAAATAAATCAAAAATTTCTCAATATTATAGCATCAAAATGGAACAAAAATGGTGGTTCTGAATATATGTATATGTGTGTGTGTGTGTGTGTGTGTGTGTATCAAGGAATTCAAAGGGATATATATAATTTTGCAGTTATACACAAGTCATAACAAGATACTCCAATAGACTTAATTACCTCATTGACAACAACACTTGTTAATCCATGAGTTTTTGATGAATCACCTCCATTAGAGTTTCCAGAAATGATGTCGAATCTAACAATCATCAAAATAAAGATTGAAAAGTGATAAGATTATTAGAAATTGGCATGCAATCACTATATTTCATATTAGGAATATAATGAACTTTTGATATGATCTAAAAAGTAAAGTAATAATCCTATTTGTTTATGCTCTTTAAAACGTATCTATGATCAATAGCCATATCTAGGAGAGGAATGGGGAGCGGAAAACCTAAAAGTTTAACAATTGTTCAAATTAAATTGGTTACTAAAAGATTATCATAACATATATCAAAATGAAAGAAAAATTAAATATCTAATGACCTCCTTTTATTTTATTTTATACTTTGATCATTTTAGTTTCTCATCAATATATGATCTGAAGAATTCTTTATGTTAAAAGAAATAAAATTTGTGGAATATCTTTGTGTTACTTTTTGTATAAAGTAAATTGATTTCACTAAACTCTTAATCTTTTTGGGTTTGAAAATAAGTACTAGTTTTGACTTAGTATAAAGAAATGAATAAGTTTTTACTTGTAATAATCTGTTGATCGTAAATATTTAATGGCAAAAAATATGTTGGATCGCTATATATTTTTAAAATAAAAAGTCAATTCAGTTAACATTAATTGTAACATATATACTTGTTTCAACAATTTAAAACTTATTTCTAGTATTGATTTTTTTTAACTAGTCAATTTTGTATAAAACTTTTATTTAGTTTTTCACGTTATTTTAACAAATTAAGTTAAGTTATTTTTTAAAAATATTTTATTGGTAATGTATATTTTACAAATAAAAAGCAATAACTTCTAATGTTGCATAGCTTATAGAGGATATGATATTTAATTTTTTTAAAATCATCTGATTTACTAATTCAAAAAATATATTATTTTCTTATCTCAAAATATTAGAATAATTAAATAAAATTTACTAATTTCTATAGAATAACTTTTGGTTGTTGATTTAATATCTAAGGGTTCCCTATTATTCAAAAGGTGAAAAAAACATTATTTCTCAAACTCAAAGAGTCAAAATAAAGAGTTTAAGTGAAATTTACTCATTTTTATACCATAAATTTTGATCATCTATTTAAGATCTAAGGGTTCTTTATCATTCAAAAGGTGAAGGGAATATCGTTTCTATACAATTTTTTTTATCGTCAATTTAAAATCTAAAGATTTATTCTTAATTAAAAGGTAAATGGGGCATTATTTCTCAGATGTAAGGATCGGATTAAAAAATTTGGTAAGATTTACTCTTTTTATAAGATTTTCTTTCACCTTGCAACCACCAAACAATAAATTATTTCATCAAAAACTCAAAAACCCTTGGAACCACAGTCTCAATAATTGACCATTTATAAAAAAAGAAAAAGCATAACTAGTTTGCAAGATTAAAATAAATAAATAAATAAATAAACTTAAACACAACACCACAAAATAAAGTCACAACACTAATTCCACTACTCATAAGAATTTTATACAATAAAAAAATAAGTCTACATTAATTTAAAAGCTAGTATTGATGAATTCACCTCGAACAGTATTGACAACACCGATAGATAAATTCATTTTCAAAAATAAATTTTATTGCCTGATAAAAAATCACAAAAAATTAATTAAACTTGATGATTTTAAGAGAAAAAAAATATTATAAAAACACACACAGGCATGAAATTTATAGAAACAAAGAAGAAGAGGAAATCCATGTACATAAAATACTTTTCACAAAAAATCTCTACAAAATGGAGTAAGTAAAAATTGAGTTACGCTACCACTGATTTTATAGTGAATACTAAGATTACAAGAATTTTAGTTAAACTCACTTATAATTTTAATAGCTAATGAAATACAATAAAGGCATAATATTTAATAAATATCTTAAATTAAAATACCATCTTCTTTACTTTTCATCGGCACCCATTTCATCTTCTTGTTTGGATACTTCATAAATTGAAGGCTGAAATTATAATTTAATAAATTATTAGGGGGTTATCAGTTAACCCGTTAAAAAAAGTGATCAAACGGATAACCGAACCAATAACCCAATAACTTGAGATAGTAAATCGATAATCAAACTGTTAAACCAATAACCCAAATTATTAATTCAATAACTCAATTATCGGTTCGGGTTATTGGTTTAACTATTAATTTGCACACCGCTGCATGTATGATAGATATGACAATTTAATTAGAGAAAATACATAAAACCCCCCTGAACTAAGACCTTAATTTTAAAAAGATACTTAAACTTTGCGAGGGTCCTATTACCCCTCTAAATAATTTTGAACTTATATTATTACCTCCTTTTTTGACCAATCTCAATTCTAAAAGAAAGGTGTAAATCACACCCCAATACTTATTTGACACGTATTATTTAACTAAAAATTCTATATTTTTTCTCTTTCTTATTTTTACTTATCATAAATAAGTTTTTACCCCATCCCCCACCTAGCCTTCTTCTTCTTCCCCAGATACCGCATTCCACCCCTCCCCCCTCCCCCCCCCCCCCCCAACTTTTTCTTCCCCAGCTAACCCCCACCCCCACCCCACCCCGTACTTCTTCTTCTTCCCCAGCTAACCTCCAACCCTCCCACTTCTTTTTCTTCCCCTAATCAGCCCACCCCCACCCGCACTTTTTTCTTCGCTAACTCCTCCATATTTTTTCATTTTCTTCTTATTCTTCATTAGTGATTTTGTCTTTTTCTGAGCAAATTCAAAAATTTGGAATATCATTAATTAGTTTCTTCTTTTTATATAAGTTCAACCTATTTAAAAATTAAAAAAATTTAAAAAAAAATTAGTGTTGGGTTGAAGATCAAAATAACAAAATAAATTAAAATCTATCTCCATTGATCTTAAAATTTAATAATGTTATAAAATTATTCGAATCTAAGAAAATATTTTGAATATAATTTTGGATTAGAAGAAAAAATTAAAGTGATAGTTTAAAAGAAAGTGGGTAGAGTTTTGGAATGGTGGAAGAAAGAAAAGAAAAAAAGAATTAAAATGACAAGAATAATTAGAAATACATTTTATAAAGAAAAAATTTATACAAATAAAAGATTTAATCATTTTTTGGGGTCTCTCACGTTTTTCAAGAGAGTGTATGCACTCTCTATTGCAGTTGGCCAAAAAAGGAGGTATTTATATCCGTTCAAAATTATTTAGGGGGATAATAAGACCCCCGCAAAATTTAAGTGTCTTCTTAAAAATTAAGGTCTTAGTTCAAGGGGTTGTTTACGTATTCTCACATTTAAGTATAATCTTACTAGTTATAGCATTATGGTGTGAACATGCTAAGACAAAACATAGTCAATAGAGCAGTTAGTTTGAAAGTAGGGAAAATAAGTAGGTGAAATTTCATATTAATTATGTCCTCCCCACCCTTCAACACACTTCATTTTCACCCCCACCTCCATAGTCCTCATCCTCCCCAGCCCATAGCCCTACCTCCCTATTCCACCTCCCATGATATTTGTCTAAATTATATACAACTTTTTTTAGAATAATATTTTTAATTACCTAACAAACACACACAGAAAAAAAAATCACCATAGGGCAACATCCTATAGTGAATAGGAAGGACATTCTTAATCTTGATGGTACTATCACCATAGCACAACATCCTACCTTGCCAATCATCAAGCTTTTTAATAGAATTACTGACCCTATCATCAGAGTAAGCGATCTTTTTTCTACCAATATGAATAGGAAAGTCGCTGCTCACCCTAAGGACAAAAACGCTGTGCCAGAGGTTGTAGTGGCCACAGGTTATCTTAGAGTTTTGTTCTTGTCTATAAAGTTAGTACAATTTCTAATCCTAATAACCATATGAGCAGTACTCTTAGGAGCGGTAAGAAAGAAACTTTTATCATTATTGACTTTTTGATCAGAACTATTTTCATAAATACTAACAATTTTCATGATAAGTCTGAGAGAAATTCTATAACCACTAGTAAAGATAACCACATCATCAACATAAGTTAAGTGATTATCAAGCTCTTCAGACCAAGCTCGATGTTATGGCACACCCCACCACCAGCTTTAGGGGATGTAAGACAACCTCATTAGAATTAGGATTTTAAGACCTAACATGCTTAGCCATTAGGATTTAATCTTATAGCCTATAGAACTCTAAGGAGTTAGGATTGTGGGCGGTTGGATAACTTGAACATTTCAAAAGAATAAACCAAAGAAAGAAAAAAAGAGTACGTAGTTAAAATGCATGCAAGAGGTCCCATAAGACATATCTGTTCTCCATGGATGGATTCAATTCTTTTAAAAATAAGAGAATAAATTAATAAAGTTGAATTCATCGAGAGATATTTAAAGCGGGCACGATCTTTCATTTAAACATCTCAATTAAGATTTATACAATTTAAACATGTATAGTAGGGTTTGATTTTGCCATTTTTGCACTTCTTTCTTACTTGACAACTAATATGATTTTCACCGCACGAGGAGTTTAAAGAACAGATTTTTTGTTTTTAGTTTTTTGAAAACTATTTGTCTTCTTTTTTCTCATAATTTATTTTTAATTGTTATTTCGGATCTGAATGCCCTTCATTTAAATTCACCACTTTGATATGTCATCCGTGAGTGTATTACACACATTTTATATATTTGGCTGGGTCAGTGAAAAGTGCCAAAATAATATAGTAGGGTCTTACTACATGTGTTTAAATGATATAAGCCTTAATAAATGTATCTAAGCGAAAGATGTTGTCAATTTTAAATGTCTCTCGATAAGTTCGGCCTAAACAAATTCTTATATTCTTTTTTAATAATTATGCAACAATAAAATATGTCCTAAAAGTTCTGATTTTATATAAGCAGGTTACGTTGGATAAAAGTCTTTCCTAATTCTTTTGTGTTTTCAAATCCAAATCTTGCTGATATAATGTATGGTTCACGCATGCATGCCTTCTCCTCAAGAGTATTTCCCATGGATGGATTCAATTTTTTTTTTTATAAAAAAAATAACAAATTAATAAGGCTGAATCCATTGGCTAATATCTAAGGTTGGCACCATCTTTCACTTAGACATTTCAATTAAGATTTGTACCATTTCCAGTAAGATTTATTCAATTGGTAATGAAGTGCATCTCTACTGTCAATTATTCTATCTCAGTGAATGGTGAGTACACTAGGCCTTTTGATGCAGCCAGAGGGCTGAGACAAGAAGACCCTATGTCTCTTTATCTATTTGCTATTGAGATGGAGTATTTGAGTAGAAGTCTGAAAACTCTGAAGCGCAATAAGAAATTTAAGTATCACCCCATGTTTGCTAAGCTTGAATTAACTCATTTGAGTTTTGCTGATAATTTGTTGTTATTTCTAGAGGGGACAGTGAGTCTATTATCCAGTTACATTATCAGTTCAATAAGTTCTACAAGGCATCTGGTCTACAACCTAACCTAACCAAAAGTGCAATTTACTACAGTGGAGTGGATCTGTTACTTCAGCAACAAATAAAAGGAATACTTGGGTATAGTCAAGGTTCATTACCTTTCACATATTTAGGTATTCTATTGATTACAGAGAAGTTGAGTGTTCTGCAATGGCAGCCTCTGGTGGAGAAAATAGTAGCTAGAATTTCATCATGGACAATCAAGAAGCTATCATATGCAGGAAGGTTGCAATTGATTCAGACAGTCATATTTGGGATCCAATCTTATTGGTCTTAAATATTTGTTATGCCAGCTAAAGTATTGAAGTTGATAGATTCTTATTGCAGGAGTTATGTCTAGTTAGGGGTTAATAGAATCACTAAGAGAGCCTTAGTATCTTGGAACAAGGTATGCTCTCCTAAGGTTGCTGGAGGGCTTAATTTGGTGAAATTAAAGTTGTGGAACAAGGCTGCTATTGCTAAGATGTGTTGGGAATTGACTAATAAAAAGGATAAACTCTGAATTAGGTGAATTCATTGTTATTATATAAAGGACCAAGAGCTGACTGATATGCACATCCCATAACAAGCTTGCTAGATGGTTCAAAAGATTTTGCAGGCTAGAGACAATATGGTTGTTATTCCTACTACCAAGAGTAATGTCATAAAGAAGGTTTATTAGAAACTACTTGGGGATCTTCCTAAAGTTTCATGGAAAGGATTATGATATCACAATCGGGCCAGACCTAAAGCTATATTGACCATGTGGTTATAAGTGCAGGGAAGGCTACTTATAGCTGACAGAGTGTTGAAATGGGGCATCCATATTGACAATATGTGCAGTCTATGGAAAACAGCAGTGGAGACTAAAAATCATTTGTTTGCTGATTGTGCTTATACACAATATAATTGGAGCAGGTTACTTAGGTGGATGAATATTCACTATCCAGGCTATATCTCATAGGCAGATATGATGCAATGAGTTATCAAGAAGACCAAAGAGAGGAGTCATTTGGTGCAACTGCTGAAACTGATTTACACCGAGTTATACATAGTGTATGGCTGAAGAAAAATACTAGAGTTTTTGATAAGAGAGAACATCAACATGAGATATTGGCTAGGCAGATTGCTTGCACCACATGTTTTAGAGCAACAGACTCCATTAAGGCAGTGCTAAGCAATTGTAAATTCTAGTGATATGGTTTAGAGGTTGACTCATAACTGGGTAGTGTTCTAAGTAAGTTGGTAGGTTGAGATGGTACCCTTGATTGAACAGAATATGTTATTCTGTTCTGTTTGTAATTCTTTCACTTGGTAATTAATAAAATTACTAATTATCAACAAAAAAAAAAGGATTTAACTTTGCCATATTTTCCCTTTTAACTGGCTTGACAACTTATACGAGTTTCACTCTATGAAGAGTTTAAAAAAATAAAATTTTTTCCCTCCTCTTCCTCCTCCTTCTTCTCCTCCTCCTCCTCCTTCTTTCCGCTTAAGATTCTATCATTAACAAACCCTCTATCATTGCTATCTTGTTCACCGAAAAAAATGAGAAGACCGCCACCATTTTATGAGAAAAATCTAACATTTTTTGTATAAAATCAAAATCAAAAAATAAATTTAAAGTTTATAAAAAATTTTAAAAAAAGGATTTCAGCCAAAAAAGAAAAAAAGAAGTCACCCCAAACCTTGCTCATCTTCTTATTCGCGCCCCCCTCTCCCCCTCCTGTCATCTTATTTTTCGACGGTCACCCCACCACCGGTTCGTAGTAATAATGTGAACAGATCTGAAAATTTTATTCATTTCTCAGTGAAAAGTATGTGGAGTATTTTTAGAAGGGGAAGGAGGGGCTGGGTGGGTGGGGTGGGATTTAGAAATTCTTATTTTTATTTTTAATTTTTGTTGAGAACTGTTTGTTCTTTTTTTTTTTTTTCATAATTCAACTTTAATTGTTATTTCGAATTCAAATGTCCTTCATTTAAATTCGCCACTTTGACATGTCACTGGAGAATGTGTTACACACTTCTTATATATTTGGATGAGTCAGTAAAATGTATTAAAATGACACAGTTGAATCATATTATATGTGTTTAAATATTATAAATCTTAATAAAGATGTGTAAGGGAAAGACATTACCATAAAGCATGACTTTGACTTCAATCATGTTACTAGTTCCTTGCCCAAATTAATAGCACAGACAAAAATAGTGTTTCCTTGAAAATCTGTGACTGCTTCCTTCTCAGTAATATCCTTGAATGCAGCTTCCATCACTGTGGAGTTTGATAACATCTTATGGTGGTTGGAGCCAATTGACCATAGTGGTGATTCTTTGTTGCACATATATATATAAACTCTAAATAAATGTTGGAAAAACACAATATTACTAGTTTACTAATATAATCCTGTTTCTAATTAAAACGGAGAGAGTAGTATATAGGCATCTATTGGGCAGTTACACATAGTTTTTCTACAATTTAATGCTGGAAAACACTTTTGAAAAAATTAATTATCCACAAATTACCTATATAAGGATGGTTAAACACAAAGTGCTACCTATACAAGTGAAAGTATTTCTTCTAAATTAAAAATTAATTTGATGGTAGAGAATTAAAAATATATGTGATCCCATGCAAAAGCAGATCTGTAGTTGAAACTACTCTTATTCGAGAGAACTCAATAGCTTTAATCAAACACACTCTCTCTATATATATAAGCAATAAATGTTATGATTCAAATTAAATTCATAAATTTAAAATCTTATATTCGTTGAAACTTTTAAAATCGCATAAAAAATGTAATCAAGAGTTTGAGAAACAACCATAGCCCTTCGCCAAAATAAAGAAAACAACCAATAATTTCTTAGAGAATATAATATATTTATAGCTCTCCGAATAATTAACTAAAGCATTCATGGAGTAGATTTCCTCCTTTTTGTTGATCTCTCCCCCTTTTCCTTCAAAACTCCATCATCATTAATTGCTCTCATTCTTAAAGCCCTATAAGGTGGCTTTGAAGTCCTGCTTCTTCCTGGTATAATTGTACCTTTCATTGGTGCTGCTGAGGATATTCTCTTTTCTTCACTGGTCCTATAATAAAGTATCAAAATAATTAACAACACCAATAAAAAAATAAAATTAATTCAAAATATGATAATTAATTAAGTGTAATTATTTTTATAAATGTAAATGCAATTACCTTGGTGGTGATGCAACATGCTGTGAAGTTTGGATTGAATGAGTTGTGACGTCTTTCGGGTCAATTTCTTGACCAAACTCGACGGAGGGGAGAAATGACTATCAAAGTAAATATAATATATTTTTAGCTATTTGCAAACTAAAGTTAAGACTTCTTAATCTAAACAATCAAAATTCGGCCATGTAGATTCTTTTCATTCACTTAACTAGCATTATATAATTACTAGGTATATATATTTTAAGATAAGACTACATTAATTAACAAGAGCTCAAGTCATAATATATAATCAGACATACCTCAGTTTCAGCAATACTTGTCAACTCATGAGTTTTTAATGAATCACCGCCATCAGAATCAGAGTCAGATTTGATTATAAAATCTAGAAATCATAAAAAAAAATCAAAATAAACGGTAACATCTGCAATCAATTATACATTGGATTTTTTATATGATTTTAAAATAGAAAGTGATAATCAGTTTTGTTTATGATTATTATTCTCAGTCTAAATCTTTTACTACGAAATTGTATAAAATATTAAAACTTGACCGGTCTCAAAAAAAAAAGAAAAAAAACATGACAAGCCTTAACCGAAGTAAATCATGAAATTCTATAAATTAGAACTAAGGTTAATTTGTTTAAGATATTGCCATAACATATATGAAAATGAAAGAAAAATATTTAGCCAGCTCCTTTTATTTTATATTTTTATCATATGTTTTTAATCAGTAGAAGGTCATCATGTAGGATTCTTTTATTTTAAAAGAAAAGTGGTTTATGGAATGCCACACATGGACAAAATATTTTATAATCCTCGAAGAGGTAAAAATCCCTCGAAAAGGTGAAAAGGTTTTAAGTAAAATTTATTTATGTTTATTTAATAATTAATTTTTTATAAGGCACCTTGATAATAGGATTATACCATCTCTATCTTGTATTATTAAGATTTAAAATTTTTTTCAAAGCCATCTTCATGATGGTTTAGACGACCCCTACCTTGTATATTAAGCTTCATGATGGGATTAGGCATCATGTATCTTTTTGAAGAAACTTAAAGACAGTGGACAAGTCTGTTGTGCTATAAGTTTTTTTTTGTTTTTCAAGATAAAAGTTTTGTCAATTAAGCCAAAATTACAGTTGATGAGAGCAGTGCTCTCATAATTATAGTTGGCTTCACAAAAAAATTAATAATTTCTTATTGTCAATTTAAGATCTAAGAGTTTATTCTCATACAAAAGTGAAGAAAATATTGTTTCTCAAATTAGAAGGGTCAGAATTCAGATTAAGGGGTTAAGTAAAATTTAATTATTTTCACACAAGATTTTTTTTAGAATTCAGATTAAGAGGTTAAGTAAAATTTAATTATTTTCACACAAGATTTTTTTTAGAATTCAGATTAAGAGGTTAAGTAAAATTTAATTATTTCCACACAAGATTTTTTTTAATCATCAATTTAAGATTTAAGAATTTATTCGAATTAAAAAATAAAAGTGAAATTATTTTCATGTCAAGAGTTGGGTTAAAGAATTAAGTGAAATTTAATATGTTATAAGATTTTCTTTCATTTCGCAATTACCAAACACCAAGTCACTCCGTCAAAAGATTGAAAACCTTTAAAACCATAACCTCATATGGTTGACCAAATCTTATTACATATCTGATTTATAAGAAAAATACTAGTTTGGAATATTAAAATAAATAAACTTGAATACAATACCACAAAATAAAATTACAGCATTAATTTCATAAATCATAACAGAATTTTATGCAATAAAAAAAATGAAGCCTACATTAATATAAAGGCTAGTGTTGATGAATTTACCTTGAACGGTATTGCTAGTAACAAGCTGTGAAGTCTTGATTGAATGACTTGTAATGTTTTTCTGATCTACTTCTTGATTAAACTCAACGGATGGATGAAACGACTGTCAAAATAAATATAAGATATATACTTTTCCCTATTTGCAAACTAAAGTTAAGGTTCCTTAATCTAAACACTTATAATTCTGACCATGTAGATCTTTTTCATTTATTTAATTAGCACACAATAATTACATAATTACTGGCTAGATATATATTTTAAGATTAGACTACATTAATTAGCAAGAGCTCAAGTCATAATATATACTTAGACTTACCTCAGTTTCATCAACACTTGTTAGCCCATGAATTTTTGGTGAATCATTTCCATCGGAGTCGGAATCAAATGTTATTATAAAATCTAGAAATCATTAAACTAAAAGTCAAAAAAGAGATAAAATTATCAAAAAATTGCAAACAATCATACATTGAACTCTTTATATGATTTTAGAATGTAAAGCGATAATCTTACTTGTTTATCATTATTTTTCCCAATATAAATTTTATCTACTAAGAATTTGTATAAAATCTTAAAACTTTATCAGTCTCAAGAAAGGAAAAAAAATAAAGCATAATGGTCTTCATTTATGCAATAAAAAAATAAAGCCTATATTAATATAAAGACTAGTGTTGATGAATTTACCTTGATCGGTATTGCTAGTAACAGGCTGTGAAGTCTTGATTGAATGACTTGCGATGTCTTTCTGATCGACTTTTTGATTAAACTCAATGGACGAAAGAAATGACTGTCAAAATAAATATAACATATATATTTTTGGCTATTTGCAAACTATAGTTAAGGTTCCTTAATCTAAACACTTATAAGTCTGACCATATAGATCTTTTTCATTCATTTAATTAGCACACAATAATTACATATGTACTAGCTAGATATATATTCTAAGATAAGACTACATTAATTAGCAAGAGCTCAAGTCATAATATATACTTTTACTTACCTCAGGTTCAACAACATTTGTTAACTCATGAGTTTTTGGTGAATCACTTCCATCGGAGTCAGAATCAAATGTTATTATAAAATCTAGAAATCATCAAAGTAAAAGTCACAAAAGAGATAAAATTGTCAAAAATTTGCAAACAATCATACATTGAACTTTTTATATGATTTTAGAATGTAAAGTGATAATCTTACTTGTTTATGATTATTTTTCCCAATATAAATTTTATTTACTAAGAATTTTTATAAAATATTAAATTAACTTTATCAGTCTCGAGAAAGGAAAAAAATAAAACATCAAAAGCCTGACTAGAGTAATTCATGAAATTCTACAAATTAAAAGTAGGTTAATCTCTTTAAAATATTTTCATAACACTTATGAAAATGAAAGAAAAATACCTAAAGATCTCCTTATATATTATTTTTTTATCTCAAAATACTAGGACAAGTTAAATGGAATTTACTCATTTTTATGTCATAGCTTTTGGTTGTTGATTTAAGATCCAAAGGGTTCCTTTGTTAGAGACTAACTAAGACTAGGTGGATCACAATTCTACTAGTCAAGTGTGTATTAGCATTTTATAGTATAAGTGTAACTGCCCACTATGTATTAGTATTGTAGTATGACCATGAATCAATAACTTAGCTATTTTAGTTTATTAGGACTATACAAACACACTGCAAATTACGATCTATATAAGGAGGCAGTGTGCACATCTTGTAAACACGAATTGCTTCAATACAATTAAACTTTCTTTTTCTTTCTGTGTTGTAACTTTTGCATGGTATCAAAGAACTAAAGACAAGTCAAAGATGCGTCATTAACCCTCTCAGAATTCTTAACAATGGTTTCAAATGCAACTTTCATGTACTATCAACCTCCATTCAAGATGACCTTATGGTTTCTTGTCCAATCAAGTTTAAATCCATCAATTATTTAATTTGGAGAACTCAAATCATACAACTCATGCAGGTTATGAAAATAACCAATCTAATCAAGGAAGAGAAATCAATCAAGGGAGAATCAACTATCACAAATGAAAAGGACATTGCAGAGAAGGAACAAGCAGATTTGGATGGTAATTGTGAAGAAAAGGATGTGTTGCTAAGGACATGAACCTCAGGGACTATAACTGAGGAGAGCATGTATCTCATTGTAGATTGTTCTATAGCCAAAGAAATGTGGGAGTGTTTAGAAGAAGAAATTTTAACTCAATCAACAACTCCAGAACATCAAGGTTTACATCTAGAAAGCTTGATAGAATATCAAAAAGAGTTCAAGAGATTTATGAGGATAATAAAGTGATCAACTTTGCTAGGAGTTCAGGTCCTAAGTACAAGACCTTCAAAACTATTGTGCTGGGAAAGCACCTTATCCCATGCTGAACCAATTTATCAATGCATTTAGAGGCTTTGACATGACGGAAGATGATGAGGAACTGCCACAGAAGAACCACAACATGGTCCTATTTGCAAAAAAAGTAGAGGTAGGGGCAGAGAAAACTGCAATCGGAAGAGAAGAAACTCTAACTACAACTCAAGGGGAAGAGGTTGACCTACTGAACAGAAAAACTACACTCAAAATAATCAGAATATGCAAGGTTCAAATCAAGTGAAGGACAAATTAAGAGTCACCTTCTAATGCCTGCTAAATCGGTTGTAGGAATAACCATACTACATTTAAGAACTTTTATAGGTGGGACTACTCATGTCATATTGTAAAGTATCTTTCACAAGCTGCCTTAGCAGCAATCAACTTGGAGGACACAACAACTGAAGATAATATAGTGTACATGGACTTTGGAGCAACTAATCACATGACTAATAGTAATTTTTTTTACAAGGTGAAAAGGATACTCTTTTATTCAAAGAGTCAGATTAAAGGATTTAAGTGAAATTTACTCATTCTATTCCATAAAATTTTTTTTTCAAATCCACCTTCATGGTGGAGGTTAGACGACCCCTACCTTGAATTTAAATTTCAAAAGGAGAACACATGTACATGAGGTATATAATGCCTAACCTCTTCAAAGAAACTTAAGACAATGGACAAACCTATTGTGCTATAGGCTTTTTTTTCGAGATAAAGTCCTTGCTACTAAGCAAAAACTACAGTTGATGAGAGTAGTGCTCTCGTAATTACAGTTGGCTTAACAAAAAATCAATAACTTTTGGTCGTCGATTTAAGATCTAAGGATTTATTCTCATTCAAAAGGTGAATGGAGTATTGTTTCTCAAGTTAAAAGGGTTGTATTAAGGGGTTAAGTGAAATTTAATCATTCTATACAATATTTTTAACCATCAATTTAAAATCTAAGAATTTTTGCGAATTAAGAAATAAAAAGAGGTATTATTTCTCAGATCTAAGGGTCGGGTTAAAGGGTTGAGCGAAAAACACTTTTATAAGATTTTTTTCACCTTACAACCACCAAATAACAAATCATTCCATCAAGAAATTGAAAATTCTTAGAACTAAAATCCCACATGGTTGACAAATCTTATTAGACATTTGATTTATAAAAACACACATAACTAATTCTCTCGATTAAAATAAATAAATAAGAATAGAACACCCCAAAATAAACTACAACATAAATTCAATAAATAATAAGAGAATTTTATACAATAAAAAAATAAAGTCTATATTAATTTGAAGGCTAGTGCTAATGAATTTACCTTGAACAGTATTACCAGCACCTCCAGATGAACCCATTTTCAAATGAATTTTGCTGATATGATAAGAAATCAGATAGACTTAATGAAATTTGATAACATCGAGAGAAAAAAAACAGTAATGGAGCACACATACATATAATTAATTTTATTTTTGAAATTTATAAAAAAAGTACATGTAAATAAAAATGATGCATACCTTTCACAAAAAGACTATGAAATGGAGAAAAGTGAAAAATGAGTTACATCTTCATAAGTTTTATAGTGAATACTATATATCTAGCTAAGATTACAATAATTTTAATTAGATTCACTTATAATTTTAATTGCAAATGAAATACAATAAAGACATAATCATTAATAAATGTCTTAAAATGAAATATAAGAGAATCTTATCTAAACATTCAAAAGCCCGTTTGATCGATATGATAAATTAATTATAATCTTGCTAGTTATGACGTTGTTGTGTGAACAGAGCATGCTAAGACAAAATTTGGCCAATAGAGCATTTATTTTGGATATATATGATGTAAGAAATACATGAAATTATTGCAATTAAAATTTGACTGAAAATTTAAAAGTTGATCAAATTTCTTTATAAGCATATATTTAAAATTTATATTTAATTTGTGATGCCACAATTTATGAAGAAAAATTTAAACACTAATTAGAAAGTTCATAATCATAGATTATTGGGAGTTAGTTGACTACTTCCTTCGTATTTGGTGTTTTAATTTTTTAATTTTCTTTTAAAATAAGTATTTTTTAATATAGTCAAGAAAACATTAATGGTGTTCTTTCAATTTTATCCTTAGTTAAATAGAGAGAGTTTTATATAACTAAAAAAATATTTAAAAACTACATTTTTTTCAAGATATTTATTAAGGATAAGTAAGTAAAAATTTATTTTACTTTCTAAAAATGAGTAATTTTCTTAAAAAGTATATCCAAACTAAAATACTCACTTATTTTAAAATGGAGAAAATAACACACAATTTAATAAAGCATGGTGAACCATATATAGTATAATTTCTCTAATTTTTTACCTTAAAAATTCAATCAAAACTTTGATTATCTTGAGAAAATGATTAATACCATTCATTTCTTCTAGGTAAAGTACCTAAAGATCCCTCTAAACTTGACGTGTTTTTTTTTAAATTTTTTTAAATTATAAGTAGTCTTAATTACCACCTAAACTTGTCTATTTGATAGTTTTTGACCCTCCTAAGTGTTGATGTAGGTAAGAGAGTGATTACACTTTCTTTTGAGCAAATGAGGATGAAAATAAAATGAACTCCTCAATAATTTATTTTGATGGTGTATTTCTATTTTTCAAGCCAATTTTAAAGAATTGACTTGAACTCTATCATTCTAGTAAAATGAAATTAATTTTTAAAAAATTAATGAAGTATCAACTGTGTATTTTTTAATAAATGAATGTTATTTATTTCAAATGTGTATACTCTTTTCAGGCCTAAGTTAATTAAAAAAAACTTTGAGTCTCGTTATTTTTAACATAAAAAATAATTTAACTCGAAAAATGGAGTTGCAATTGTGTAAATTTTTTTTTGTTAAGATGCAATAACTATTTTTTTTTCAAGCCAAATTTAGAACTAGAAAAAAAAACTTGGTTAGAGCTCCTTTATTTTTAGCGAAATAAAAAAATTTAGCAGAATAATGAAGCTTCAACTATATAAATTTTTATTATATTTTACTTAGATATAATGACTATCTGTTTCAACAGTGAATTTTTTCTTTCGGGGCAAAATTTGAAAAAGTTAATTATAATTTTATTATTTTTAGTAAAATAGTTTCTTTGTTTGCTTAAAAAGTAGAGTTCTATAAAAAATATTTTTTACTAATAGAAAAATTATATCTAAAAAATTAATAAATTTTAAAAATTAAAAAGTTATTTTTCTAAAAATGACACATGGATAAAAAGTCTACATAACAGAAGAGTGTATGTCACTCTATTATGATAAGATGGTGCAGGGGGCTAAAGGCTACCAAATAACTAAGTTTAGGGGGATAATTTAGACTACTAATAATTTAGAAAAGATTTGAAGAAAATACGTCAAGTTTAGGAGAGTCTTTAGATATTCTTTCTTCTAAAGTAGACATAACCGTTTATATGAAAATATATGATATTTTAACGTGATAGACTGAGAAATAAAAATATTTATATAAACAATTTCAGAAGAAAATTGATTCGTAATTTTAGTTAAGCAATTTCTTCATAGCAATCCTTGTTTATTATTCCTTGAATAGCATTCTTTGTATGATTCTCTCACATAGATTAAAAAAAAAAGAGTTAGTCTAATTTTAATCCAACTCATATTTAAGTCAATTCATTTTTAATTCGGATGAAATATTGACGAATTGAGTTATGATTCATTTTTTAAACTCGTTTTTACCCATTTAAATTGAATCTAATCCACCCATTTATCATTACTATTTGGGAGTGACAACTCCGGATTAATTGAAGAGTCCAAAGCTCCATCAAAAGAACACCTTTCTTCAACATAAAATTACTTTCTTTTTTAAATAGTGAATTAGTTGAAGAGTTAATATATATTTTTCTTTGTAGCTCAACTCACTCTTTCACTACTACCTCAAAATTCACTACAATATTTTTCACACTTCTCGTCTTTTTCTTCTTTTTACATGCATCAACTTAAGGAAGAATACATACTTTATATAGGTGTAGTATTTTTTTCATCTAGTAAATGTCAAGATTGTGAAAAGTTATTTGAGATGTAATGGAGTATTTAGTAGGATATAATGTGGAAAAAATGTTATTGTGGTTACATAAGTTACAAAGAATAATAGCACCACTTTCTCCACTTTATTTTCACTAATTGCCATGCACTTAATATTATAATTTTAATATTAAAATGCGCATATATTTCAATATTTTTTCACTCATTTTAATATTAAAATAAGGGAGTTCACCAACGTTCAGTTGAAGGGAGACTATTGTTGACACCCAATTTTGGCTCGTCATATTTTAAAATTAATATTTCAGACTTCTAGATGTTAAAAAATACAAAATTAATTTTACATATTTTTTTAGTTTTTACACAACTTATTGATAATTACCCTTATTTTGTGAATGTTAGAACTTTTATCAATTTATTGGCATTTCAATCAATTTTATTTTTTAATTATTATTATTATTATTATTATTTAAATTCAAATCTCATTCTTTTTGCCCAACATTAAATACTTTTTATACTTTATTCACATATTTTATTATTTTTATTTTTAGCATAATATTTTAATATAGGAAGCCGAAGAATTAATTTTAAAATGCAGATAAAGAAAAGAGCCATGATTTTGGGCACTTGATTTTAGGACAAAAGTAATATAGTATTGCGTATAAAGGAGGTCTTCCACTCTCACTTTTGGACACAACTTCATACTACCTCACACTCATTTCTTCTTTTTTCTACACTGTTCACATTTTTCTTTTTATTTTTTGAAAAACTAGCAAAATATTTAATTTCTTCTCTACATTTCTTTTTAACATTTTTTTTAATTATTTTTATACACTGTCTTTATTTATTGTTGTTGTTGTTGTTGTTGTTGTTGTCTTTATAATTATTTATGCATTTATATTTAAATTTATTCATACATTTGGATTTATATTTATTCATGCAATTGTCTTTATATTTATTCATACATTGTCTTTACATTTATTTATGCATTTTATTTATATTTTTATTCATACATTGTCTTCATATTTTCTATGCATATCGTTCCTAATTTTTTTTTTTACATTTTTTCTCAATATTAACTTTGCACTTGAGAGTATTTTGTTTTGTCTTTTGGCAATACCATCACATTACATGCTCACATTGCACATACTACATCAATTCTAGGGCGAAATCAAGTTTTATCCATTTTTTGTTAAATTATCTTTTTTTCTTCAGACTATGTTAAATCACTTTTTCCAGAAAAGAAATGTCAAATTACTTAAAGATTTTTTATCCAATCACTTTTCAAAGACTTTTTATCAAATCACTTTTTCAAGACTTTACGTCAAAAATTACTTTTTTCTTTATAAAAGAAGTTTTATGTCACATTTATTTTTATTTTTTTGATTTTTTAAATTATTTTGACTAACACATTTTCTTTCATTTTGGAATTTATTATAAGTACTACATTTTTGGCCGATGAAGGAATTTTCATCGATCTTTAAGGCCTCCTATGTATATAAGACGTATTTTATGTTTGTTTATTATCTTAAATTTATTTCTTTTATTTATTACTGATACTTTTACCAAGTATTTATATAGGTACCCGTCGTTGCTTTCCAAAGATGACACTCGAAAGAAATTCAAAGACTTTTTTGGATCTTTTATTTTGTAATTATTTATTATTTTTATCAATAGACAATTATTAGGCCGTATTTCATGCTTTGCTTTGTTTTATTCCTTATATATACTTTTGACACTGTGCATATCTCTAAAAAAAACGTTGTGCATGTTTATATTTGTAAAAAAATATTTTTACCTTCTCCTCCATTGAAAAAATGAGTCTAGCCGAGAATCATATTTGTAGAGTTTGAAAATTAGGTGGCGATTTCTCTTTTTTTAATAATACCTAGAGTCCCAAACGTTGCACCTTATTCAAATTCTTTGGGTGAGAAATATGGATCGTGACAGATGACGACTCCGCTGGAGAAACAGAGGTTCTAACCATGATGATGAATTTATTTTCTCAATCAAGGAGATTTTTTTTATACAGTTTTTGCACATATAGTTTAGACATAACACATAAATAGGCGCTTAAACTTGGCCTTAACTGACAATTAAGCACTCAAAATTTGCGAGTACACATCTAGCCACCTCAACTTGGTCTGAACTGACAACTAAGCATTTCAACTATTCCCTACTATGTCTTGTAGGCACACGATGCTGACGTGGCACATGACACAGTGAAACCAAGTTGAGGTGCCTAGATGTGCATTCTCAAAGTTTGAGTGCCTCTTTATGTATTATGCCTATAGTTTATCATACATTCTTTTCTTTTTTTTTTTGGTTTTATATTTTGCACCTGTATATTTTGTTCTCTAACTGTAAATTTTATATTCTTTGTATTGCACATTTATCCATTACTTACTTAGCATATATATATATATATATATATATATATATATATATATATATATATATATATATATATATATATATATATATATGTATGTATGTATACATAGTATTACATTCGTTATTTTTGTCAAATGGCACAATACAAACTCACCCGAGCACAAAGCGATTATGTGGGTCGCAGTTGTCTATTATAAAAAATCAAACGAAATTTTTTGGGACATTCTAACGGGTAGTTGGTTCGCGATCGTCCAAGAGTCGTCAATGTTCCAAGTAATCCGCTTGAGTCTTAGTCACTTTTCACAGCCAATTCTAGTCAACCTAAGGTAGAGCAATATCAAAACCTATTTCTAGGTGCATTGACTTAATTTGACTTTATATTGAGTCCATTCATATACCACCTTATGTCAAACGGTCGACGACCTAAACACACTTAATTCATTATGTGGCAATTTGTACATATTTTTAAATTCAGATGATGTTCTTGATTTTTCTTGCGTAGTATAGCTTGTCCAAAAATAAATTCTCTTAATCTCATTTTATAACGAGTTTTCAAGAACTACGCACATATAGTTGAAACCAGATGAAAAATGTAGGCAAATCCAACTTGGGTTCGATAGCCCTAGTAAATAAAAATGTTTTAGTTCTTTATATAATAATTCGAAAGAAGATTTTATTCCTTATTCAAAAGGTTTTTGTTGGTCCTTATTCAACCACAACAATTCAAAAGAAAGTTTTTGTTAGTCCTTATTCAACCCAAAAGATTAAAAAAAAATAGTTTTTTTTTAGCTTTTACTCTCTTTGTCTAAAAATAAAAATAAAATTCCAAAATATAAAAATCACAAAAAAAATGTATTTTTTAATTTCTTTCACATATATATATATATATAAGCAAAAAATTATTATGACTCAAATTAAACTTATAAATTTAAAATCATAAATACGTCAGACCAAAGGATTTAGATAAAACCATAACCGTTCGCCAAACCAAAGGAAACAACAACAATTTCTTGGAGAAATTAATTAAGAATCTATAATATAAATATAGCACTTCGAAGAATTAATTAAAGCATTCACGGAGCAGATTTCTTCCTTTTTGTTGATCTCTCCCTCTTTTCCTTCAAAACCCCATAATCATTAATTGCTCTCATTTTTAAAGCCCTATAAGGTTGCTTTGAGGTCCTGCTTCTTTCTGGTATTATTGTATCTTTCACTGGTGCTGGTGAGGATATTCTTTTTTCTTCACTTCTCCTATAATAAAGTACCAAAATAATTAGCAATAATACAAATAAAAAAATCAAACTAATTCAAAATATGATAATTAATTAAGCTTAATTATTTTTATAAATGTAAGTGCAATTACCTTAGTGGTGATGCAATATGCTGCGAAGTTTGGATTGAATGAGTTGTGACGTCTTTCGGATCAATCTCTTGGCTAAATTCGACGGATGCGAGAAATGACTATCAAAGAAAATATAATATACTTTTAGCTATTTGCAAATCAAAGGCTCCTTAACCTAAACACTCAAAACTCAAATCATGTAGGTTCTTTTTAATCACTTAATTAGCTAGCACACAACAATTATATAATTATTAGGTACATATTTTAAGATAATACTATATTAATTAACAAGAGCTCAAATCATAATATATAATCAGACGTACCTTAGTTTCAGCAACATTTGTCAACTCATGAGTTTTTGATGAATCGCCACCATTAGAATCAGAGTCAGATATAATTATAAAATCTAGAAATCATTAAAATAAACGATAAGATTATCAAAAATTTGCAATCAATCATGCACTGAATTTTTTTATGTGATTTTAAAATATAAAGTGATAATCATGTTTGTTTATGATTATTATTCCCAGTCTAAAATTATTTACTACAAAATTGTATAAATATTAAAACTTGACCAGTCTCCAAAAAAAAAAAACATGACAAGCCTTAATTGAAGTAAATCATGAAATTCTACAAATTAGAACTAGGTTAATTTTTTAAAGATATTGTCATAACATATATGAAAATGGAAGAAAAATATCTAGCGAGCTCCTTTTTATTTTATATTTTTGATCAATGGTTGTCATGGAGAATTCTTTTATGTTAAAAGAAAAGTGGTTCGGGGAATGCCATACACGGATAAAATATTTTTATATTATATTATTTTACTCGTAATAAACCCTTTAGAAAGGTAAAAATCTCTCAAAAAGGTGAAAAGGATTTAAGTAAAATTTACTTATTTTTATTCAATAATTATTATTGTTTAAAAGCCACCTTTATAATAGGGTTATTCAATCTCTACCTTATATATTAAGCTTTAAAAATTCTTTTCAAAGTCATCTTCATGATGGGGGTTAGATGACCCCTACCTTGTATTATGCTTCATGATGAGATTAGGCATCATATACATAAGGTATATAATACCTAACTTTTTTGAAGATACTTAATTAAAGACAATCAACAAGCCTATCGTGCTATAAGTTTTTCTTTTTTCAAGATAAAGTTTTGTCAATTAAACCAAATTACAGTTGATGAGAGTAATGCTCTCATGATTACAGTTGGCTTTAAAAAAAATTATCATCAATTTAAGATTTATGGGTTCATTTTCATTCAAAAGGTGAAGAAAGTATTGTTTCATAAATTAAAAGGGTCTGATTAAGGGATTAAGTAAAGTTTAATCATCTCTACACAATATTTTTTTTAATCATCAATTTAAGATTTAAGAATTTATTCTAATTAAAAGATAAAAGAGGTATTATTTTCATACCAAAAAATGTATTTTTTTTAATGTCAAAATATTGGGACAGTTAAATAAAATTGACTTTTTTTATACAATAGCTAATAATTTTGGTTGTTGATTCAATATTCAAGATTGTGAAAAAGATATTATTTCTCAAACTCAAAGAGTCAGATTAAAAAGTTCAAGTAAAATTTACTCATTTCTATACAATAATTTTTGGTCATCGATTTAAGATATAAGAATTTTTTAGATTCAAATGGTGAAGGGAGTATTGTTTTTATACAATATTTTTATCTTCAATTAAAATCTGAAGATTCGTTCTCAATTAACAGATAAATGGGGTAATATTTCTCAGATATAAGGATCAGATTAAAAGGTTAAGTAAAATTTTCTCTTTTATAAGATTTTCTTTCACCTTGCAACCACCAAACAATAAATCATTCCATCAAAAACTCGAAAATCCTTAGAACAACAATCTCACAGAATTGACCATATACCAACAACAAAAAAAAAAAACATAACTAGTTTGCAAGTTTAAAATAAATAAATAAATAAACTATCTTAAACACAAATCACAAAATAAAGTCCCAACACTAATTTCACTATTCATAAGAATTTTATATAATAAAAAATAATTTAAAAGCTAATATTAATGAATTTACCTTGAATAATATTGCCGGCACCAATAGATAAACTCATTTTCAAATAAATTTTGCTGATCTGATAAAAGGTCATAAAGATTTAATTAAACTTGATGATTTTAAGAGAAAAAAAATTACAAAAACACATGCACATAAAATTCATAGAAACAAAGAAGAAGAGGAAATGCACGCACATGAAAAACCTTTCACAGAAAGTCTCTATAGAATGGAGTAAAGTAAAAATTGAGTTGCATCTTCACAGATTTTATAGTGAATACTAAAATTATTTTTAATTAAACTCACTTATAATTTTAATTGCTAATGAAATACCATAAAGGCATAGTCATTAATAAATGTCTTAAGTTGAAAATATAAGAGAATCTTGTCAAAATATTTAGTTTGAAAAAATTAAAAGGCCTATATGATAGATATGACAATTAAATTATAATCTTACTAGTTATAACATTGTGGTGTGAATATGCTAAGACAAAACATGGTCAATAGAACATTTAATTTAGATATATATGCAATTATTATAATTAAAGTTTGACTGAATATTTAAAAGTTGACCAAATTTCTTTGCAAGTATATGTTAAAAAATTTATATTTAATTTGTGACGCCACAATTTATGAAAAGAAAAATAAATGCAATCTATGTGTTCGATATGAAGGTAAATATCTTTTAATTTTTTCATGTTCGAATTGCCAAATTTACTCTGTTATAAGATTTTTTTTCATTTTGCAATTACCAAAGAACAAGTCATTCAATCAAGAGATCGAAAAACTTTAGAACAACAATCTCACATGATTGATCAAATCTTATTAGACATCTGATTTATAAAAAAGAAATAACTAGTTTGAAAGATAAAAATAAATAAATAAACTTGAATACAATACCACAAAATAAAAGCACAACATTAATTCCATAAATCATAGAATTTTATACAATAAAAAGATAAAGTCTAAATTAATTTAAAGGTTAGTGTAGATGAATTTACCTTGAACAGTATTGCTAGTAACAGGTTGAGAAGTCTTGATTGAATGACTTGTGACGTCTTTCTGATCGAGTTCTTGATTAAACTCAGCGGAGGAAAGAAATGACTGTCAAAATAATATAACATACATATTTTTGGTTATTTGCAAACTAAAGTTAAGGTTCCTTAATCTAAAACTTGGACCATGTAGATCTTTTTCATTCACTTTATTAGCACACAATAATTATGTGTAATTACTAGGCATATATTTTAAGATAAGACTACATTAATTAGCAAAAGCTCAAGTCATAATATATACTTAGACTTATCTCAGTTTCAACTACACTTGTTAGCTCATGAGCTTTTGGTGAATCACTTTCATCAGAGTCAAAATTAAATATGATTATAAAATCTAGGAATGATCAAATTAAAAGTCAAAAAAGTAATAAAATTATCAGAAATTTGCAAACAATCATACATTGAACTCTTTATATGATTTTAAAATGTAAAGTGATAATGTTACTTGTTTATGATTATTATTCCCATTCTAAATTTTATTTACTAAGAATTTATATAAAATATCAAAATTTTATTGGTCTTGAAAAAGATTAAAAAAAAATATATAGCATGAAAAGCCTTGGCCGGAATAATTCATGAAATTCTACAAATTAGAAGTAGGTTAATCTTTTTAAGATATTTTCATAGCACATATGAAAATGAAAGAAAAATATCTAGCGATCTCCTTTTATATTATTATTTTTATCTCAAAATTCTAGAACGGGTTAAATGAAATTTACTCATTTCTATATAATAGCTTTTGGTTGTTGATTTAAGATCCAAGAGTTCCTTTGTTAGAGGCTAAGACTAAGATTAGGTGGATTAGAATTCTAGTATTTTACAAGTTGAGTGTGTATTGGCATTTTATAGTATAAGTGTAACTGTCCACTATGTATTAGTATTGTAGTATGAGCATGACTCAATAACTTAGCCATTTTAATTTATTAGTACTATACAAATATCAGAGGCGGATGCAGTATATATTTTATGGGTTCAATTGAACCCATAATTTTTAAAGCGGAATATAAATTTATGGGTAGAATTTATTAAATCATAATAAATAATAGATATGAACTCATAACTGTAAAAATATAATGGATTCAATATTAAATTCTTAAAAATTTGAATCCATAAATTTAAATATTGAATCCGCCTCTAACAAACACACTGCAAATTACAACCTATATAAGGAGGCACCGTGCACATCTTATAAACATGAATTGCTTTAATACAATTAAATTTTTTTTTTGTGTTGTAACTTTTACATGGTATCAGAGCACTAAAGACAAGTCAAAAATGCGTTATTAAGCCTCCCAGAATCTCTTAACAATGGTTTCAAACACAACTTTCATATCACTGTCAACCTCCTCTCAACATGACCTTATTGTTTCTTGTCTAATCAAGCTTAAACCTACATAATTACTTGATTTGAAGAACTTAGATCATACAACTCATGTAGGTTATAAAAGTAATCAATCTAATCAAGGAAGAGAAATCAGCCAAGGTAGAATCAACTATCACAAATGAAAATATAAAGAATACTGCAGAGAAGGAACAAGCAGATTTTGATGGTGACTGGGAAGAAAATAATGTGTTGGTGAGGACATAGATCTTAGGAACTATAACTGAGGAGAGCATATATCTCGTTGTAGGTTGTTCTAGAACCAAAGAAACGCAGGAGTGTTTAGAAGAAGTATATTTTCAAGCAACTAAGGATAAGGAATATTAACTTAATCAACAACTCCAGAACATCAAGGTGAGATCTAGAAAGCTTGATGAATATCAAAAAGAGTTCAACGGAATATGTGATGGTCTAGCAGCTATACACAAACTTGTTGATGAGGATAGTAAAGTGATCAACTTTGCTAGGGGTTTAGGTCCTAAGTACAAGACCTTCAAAATTGTTATGCTGGAAAAGCACTTTGTCCCATGCTGAATCAATTTATCAATGCACTTAGAGGCTTAATTCGACATCATGGAAGATGAGGAGGAACTGCCACAAGAGAATGACAACATGGTCTTCTTTGCAAAACACGTAGAAGTAGGGGTAAAGAAAACTGCAATTAGAATAGAGGAAACTCTAACTATATATAACTCAAAGGGAAGAGGTTGACCTGCTGTAAAGAAAAACTACACGCAAAATAATCAGAATATGCAATGTCTAAATTAGGTGAAGGACAAAGAGTCACCTTCTAATGCCTGCCAAAACTATTGTAGTAATAAGCATACTGCATTTAAGTGCTTTTATAAGTGGGACTACTCATATCAGATTGTAGAGGATCTTTCACAAGCCTTAGCAACAGATAACTTTCAGGATACAACAGCTCAAGATAATATAACATATGTGGACTCTGGAGTAATTAATCACATGACTAACAATAATTTTTTACAAAGTGAAAAAGGTATTATTTTTCAAATTCAAAGAGTCAAATTAAAGAATTTAAATGAAATTTACTCATTTCTATTCCATAATTTTTTTCAAAGTCACCTTCATGATGGAGGTTAAACGACCCCTACCTTATATATTAGAATTTAAAAAGAAAACACATATAACACGAGGTATATGATGCCTAACCTCTTCAAAGAAACTTAAGACAATGCAAGCCTATTGTGCTATAGGTTTTTTTTCCAAGATGAAGTCCTTACAACTAAGCAAAAATTACAGTTGGTGAGAGTAGTACTCTCATGATTACAGTTGACTTTTCAAAAAAATCAATAATTTTTTTATTGTCAATTTAAGATCTAAAGGTTCATTCTCATTCAAAAGGTGAAGGGAGTATTGATTCTCAAGTTAAAAGGGTCATATTAAAGGGTTAAGTAAAATTTAATCATTTCTATATAATATTTTTTTAATCATCTGTCACGCCCCGCCCTGGGGGGTATGACTGGCACCTGGTGCCCTAGTAGGACCTAGACTGCTATCTGGTGAGCCGAAGCACATCTGGTGCCTGGCTGGCTCTAACTCGAATTCCTAGAACCAAAGGGCTATATAACGGCTGTAAACACAGCCTCCGGCCAACAGGCCTATAGCCACCTGCACCTGAAAAACAGCTAACCAGAAACATACTACTACAGGGGAACCTATGCGGGCCGACAAGGCCACCATGCTGTCTAGTTCTCTGTAACTTAACAATAGCACGTTAAATAATTACGTGACCGGCAAGGTCACCACTACTGACTGGTTATGGCCACACACGTCCAACAGGAACAGAAATAACAAATAACTATAACAAGCTGCACGGCCTCACACGACCGGCTCGACTGACCACAGGGAATATATACAGACTGCAAGCCTCTAGGAATAACAATAGAAATGATCGGGACAGGGCCCCGACCTACCCGTACTTTACAACAAAAGAAAACGGAATACACCTCTGGAATTCAGTCTACGGATGACAGGAGCTGAATACTCAGTAGCTGACTGGAATCACGAGGGGTCGCCTCCTCGTCTATGAGTACCTGCAGGCAAGTAATGCAGCGCCCCACTAGGCGTCAGTACCACTGGTACTGAGTATGCAAAGCAACTGAAATAGTACAACTGAAAACAACTGAATATAGATAGCGTATCTAGCATTTCTGTATAGCAGGAGATAACCGAATCTGAAGAAGCTGGTATGAACTAAATCAAGCTTTCTGTACTGATAAGGCAGAGGCGTACCTGTAGACGCGATGGCCTGCTGTCTAGTAGCTAGTATATAATATATAAAGCACATAAATAGATATACAAGTAGCAAGCAAGAGCCAATACCAACCCCCATAAGCCGGATGGCGCCAAGCAAGCAAACAATCTATATACCCCTACCTGGGTCAAAACCAACCAAAAATAAGTCACTCCACTCATCTAATAACTGTGAGCTCCTCCTACCGGCCCCCTTGGGTACGTAGCTCAGGCCTTGGCCTCTGACAATAAACTGTGTCTGAGTCCGAAGACTCCTGCCTCTGGGCGCAAGTGCACACGGGGTAGTCTGCTGCTGTATCTGTAACTGAAACTGCCCCTGAGTGCAAGCACGCAACAGGGTAATTTTATAAAAATCTGTATCTGGAACTGCCCCCGGCCACAAGCGCACACAGAGTGTTCTGCCCCTGTAAACAGGGTGGACTGGCTCTGCGCAGAGTAAACTGAACTACCCCTACAAGCAGGGTGGTATGGACCGTATTATCATGGTGGTCGGCCATCATCGTCCTCTAGGCGGATGGCATCGCCCAGCTGGTGGCGGTATCTAAATCTGGTATCGACACAGCTATAATCCAGGGGCGGTGGGGATGCTAAAGGGGTGCCCACATGCCACATCAAGTCTCAACAAACAAATAGCACATAGAAATAGCAAGCATGTATAACTGAAAAGACTGTCTGGAATCTAACTTCTTATTCTGATCTGTTTCGATACCGAACTGATTCTTTACTGACTATACTGATTTTGTACTCTCTATTTAACTGTACGGCTAATCTGTAGCAAGATACTATCTGTCTAAATGGCTAATCTGTAGCTAAAACTGTCTGTCTATCTGATTTTTCTTTACTGACTGTTATTATGAAAATCTGTTCCTTTTTATTCTACAACATGCTTGCTATTCACATATTAGGTTGTACTGAATCTGAACTACTAACTTGCCCTTGGGCACATGCTTTTCTAACTTTCAGACTGAATATGATATCACAATGCGAACTAGGTTTACTGAACTTGCACAATACTTAACATTCAACTTCCGGTAATTCTACTACGGAGTTTATGGTACTATACAAGGCTAAAGCTACTAACTTGCCGAAAAAACTAGCTTTACATACCTTAACCTCGAGTTATCCGTCTGTCGGACGAGGCTCGGTCAATACTCCAGCTATTTCTCCCAACTGCATTCATGTATACGCTAATTAATACTAAATATAGCTTTATTCTAAAGAACGACGTCAATTTGGATATAATTGTAGCCTAAACTTAGGCTTATCGAAAGACGGTCGAAAACTCGCTATTTTTCAGAAGTCCAGAAGGGAGAAGTATTCACTTCACAGCTAAGAGCACATAGACACTAGTTTGGAGCAATTCTACTTACCTTAGCTCGGTAGCTCGATGATTCGTCAGCCGTATTTCGTGAAACAAAATCCGTAGGAATGCTCCCTGCTGCTAAATACCTCGGTACCTGAGGTTAATTTGAATTTGGACCGCGTTTGGCGGCGTAATCGAGCGACAATTTATCCATATCCTTCGCCTCCTCTATTTTCTCTCACGTTTCTGGAAAATATAATGAACATACTAAATTAAAACCGAAGTGGGGGCATAAATATAATTGGCATTACTATAAATCGCATTCCTGAAATGCGATTTATAAGTTGCATTCCTGAAATGCAATTTATAAGTCGCATTTTGCCTTGCGACGCGCCGACTTGGCGCTTGTCCGATCTTTCCCCGGGCCTTTTTCTAGCATGTATGGCTTCCAAATATGCTCGACCAACGCACGAATAGGTCATCTAGGTGCCGGGAATCCTACGGAGTATAACATCATCAATTTAAAATATAATAATTTATTTGAATTAAAAGGTAAAAGATGTATTATTTCTCAGATCTAAAGGTCAGGTAAAGGTTTAACTTTCACATCTCCGATAAATTAACTTTCACATCCTTTTCATACATTCAAAAGTTGAGGAAAATCATACATAAAATAAACTAACCATCGTTCCTTTCTTCCCACTGTCATAAGCGTGTGAGGGAGACAAGGGAAATAAAAGATCTGGGTTTTCTTTTTTAAGTTTGGGTCGCAGGTTTTGGTGGGTTTGGGTGTGGGTTGGGTAGGGTGAGAGAAGAGAAAATGATTCTCTTATTTAAAGCCATGTGGCTTTTTTTTTTAATTTAAAAATATAAAATAAATAGTTTTTAATTTAAAAAAGAAGTTCTGTTAGCGAGAAGGGTATATTTGCCCCATTTGATAAACGACGGGATTAAATTTGTATTATTTTTTAATGGGGGATATATTTACTCTAAATCACAGAGTTGGGGGTATATTTGCCTCTTTTCCCTTTAAAATTTATATTTTAATTTGTAATGCCACAATTTATGAACAAAAAAATTTAAACGCTATGAGTGAAGGTAAAATAATTTTTTAATTTTTTCATGTTCAAGTTGTCAAATATTTTGAAAGATATTTTCTCGAGAAAAATAAGCTTCTTGAAAATAAGAAAAATGACTTTCCTAATGAAAGTAGCGAAAACAGAAAAGATATGCAACTAAAGCAGAAAAGTAAGAACGAAAAGAGACAACAAAATAACAATACACAAAACTAGTGTAACAACATATATTAATACACATTAAAGAAAAACACTACGCGATACCTAAATCATACACTTATAACAACAGTAACTTACCCATTAACCATCTATCTTAATCATTGACCTCCAAATCTTTCTATCTAAAGTCATGTTCTAATTAAGTCAGTTGAAGTTTTGTCATGTCCTATATGATCAACACCCTCTCCCCCTCCCAGTTTTTCTTCGGCCTGCCTATACCTTTCTTAACTCATGTTATCACCAACCTCTCACGTTTCCTCACTGGTGTATCCTTGTACCTCCTCTTCACATGTACGAGCCATCTCAATCTAGTTTTTCTCATTTTGTCCTCCACATAGGCCACTCCCATATTGTCCTATAGAACTTCGTTCTTAATTATATCTCTCCTAGTATGCACACACATTCATCTGATCATCCTTAGCTCCACTACCTTCATCTTCTGAACGTGGGCATTCTTGACTAGCTAACACTCTACTTCGTACAATAGTATTGGTCTAACTGCCACTTTGTAAAACTTATCTTTAGCCTTGGCGGCATATTGTTATAACATAGTACCCCAGAGATGAGCCTCCATTTCACCCACTCCACTCTAATATGGTGTGCGACATTATCGTCAATCCTCAGTATCTTTGACCAATAGACCCAAGATATATACTTCAAGCTTTATTTCCTGGGTATGACTTGTGCTTCAATATTGACTTTCACCTCAGACTCATGCAACACTTCACTGAAGATACACTCCGTGTACTTTAGTCTTACTTAACCTAAAATTTTTAAACTCTATGACCTCTCTCCAAATTTCTAGCCTATCATTAACTCTAACGAGTGCCTTGTTGATTAATACTATGACACCTACGAATAACATACACTATAAAATCTCTCATTGGATATGTCGTGTCAATTCATCTATCATTAACGTAAAAAGAAACTAGTTAAGAGCTGATTCCTGGCTTAATCTCATCCTGAACTGGAAGTGTTTCGAGTCACCTCTCATTGCCCTAACCCAAATTTTGGCTCTATTATATATGTCTTTAATAGACCTAATGTAAGTCATAGGTACACATCTAAACTCCAAACACCTCCAAAGGACCTTCGTAGGGACTTCATCATATGACTTTTTTATGTCAATGAATACCATTTGTAAGTCTCACTTTTGGTCCCTATATTGATCCAATAATCTCATAACAAGATAGATGATTTTTGTAGTTGAACATCCCAATATGAATCTGAATTGGTTCTCAGAGATGGACACACCCCTCCTTACCTCATCTCAACCACCCTCACTCAGACTAAATGTGACTTAGTAGCTTGTTATCCTTGTAGTTATTGCACTCTAAATATCACCATTATTCTTGTAAATTAAAATCATAGTACTCCGCCTCCATTCCTATGGCATTTTAGTCATCCTAAATATAACACTAAATAATCCAGTGAGCCACTCCATGCATATATCTCCTACATTCTTCCAAAAGTCTACCGAGATCTCATCTGTTTCGATCGCACTTCTCCTCCTTATCTTATGAATAATCCCTGTAACCTCTACATCATTTATGCACCAATAATTCCTGCTAGTGAAATTATAATTACAATTGAAAAAATAAAATGAAAAAAATAAAATATCTTTAGGCTGAGGCACAGATATCTCGCTCTCTTTAAGGAGATTCAAGTCCACTGCAGCAAAACTTTACCGGTCTAGCAGTAATCGTCTCGAATTATCCCCTACAGGATACAACAACCCAAAAACACTGTATGACTTAATAAACTTTAGACAAGAGTTGAGTCCAAAGCTCCACCAAAAGAATACCTTCCTTTAGCTAAATAAAATTCTCTTTCTGCTCAATTTTTTTCACTCTATGTTTTTTCTTCTATTTACAACACAAGATAAGACCACCATTATTTATAGGTGAAGAATTCTTTCTTATAATGAATTGGAAGAATATGGAAAATAAAGTGGGTAAATAATGGGAGAATTATGTCTTAGAGGTTACATAGGTTACAAGACATAATGAGGTAGAATAATAGGTGAATAATGACATAGAGGTTATGGAGTAATAAAGGTCACATCCATCACAATGAATGTGAGAAATAAAAAATACTAAAAAAATATTTTACAATATTAAAACGTCATACAAATTCCAACAATACCAAAGATCTCTACGCCTTTCAAATTGGTCATCCCTTTATGACCACTTGGTTTATCCCTCGAAACCCCTAATACCTCACTATATGCTTCCCTAATGCAGCCAACTGTTTTAGCCCACATACTATTTGCAGTCTCATTACTCCTCTAAGCTGCCACAACAACCGACTTCTTCCCAATTTCTTGGGTTTTGACCCCAATGAAGCCTCCCAGTATAATCTTAAGTTGGTCATATGCAACTCTCTTCTTATTCCTCCTGACATCTAAATTCATAACCAGAAGCTTATGTTGGGTTGTAAGATTCTCTCTCAGGATAACCTTGCGGTTCTTACAAAATAATAATATATAAATAATTCATTAAAAATTTAATAACCCAATAAGCAAAATCTATAAATTTAAAATCTCAAATTAATCCACTGGGACTTTAAAAATCTCATAAAAGGATATAGTCAAGAGCTGAGAAACAATAATAACCATTGGCTAAAACAACCAAAAGTTTCTTTAGAAATTTATTTAAGAGTCTATAATATAACTATAGGTCTCAGAAGAATTAATTAAAATATTCATGTAGCAGATTTTTTCCTCTTAAGAAGTGCAGACCTGTTTGTTGATTTCTTCATGATTCCTTTGTTATTCACAACAGTCATCCTTAAAACCCTATAACGTTTTTTCTTTGGTACCGGAGGTGATGCTTTTTTTTTCTTCATTTGTCCTGTAACAAATTAAAGCACATAAATAATTAATAACAATACAAAAAAATTAAATTAATTCATTTAAAATGTGATGATTAATTAAGCTTAATTATTTTTTATAAATGTAAGGCACAACTTACCTTGTGGTCATGCAAGTTGGTGCTACGAAACGCTAATTGAATGACTTGTAATTTTCTGGTCAACTTCTTGGCTAAACTCGACGGATTCCTGAGAAAATGACTATCAAAATAAATATAACATATTTTTAGCTATTTGCTTCACGTTACGTTGTCTAATAAGACTAAATAAATAAAAAAAAATCTCACTACTAAAGCACCAAAATGGAACAAAATTTGTGGTTATGAATATATACAGCAAGGATTCAAAGGGATATATATAACTTTGCAGTTACACACAAGTCATAACAAGATACTTCAAAAGACTTAATTACCTCATTGATAACAATGTCAACCCATAAGTTTTTGATGAATCGCCTCCATTAGAGTTCCCAGAAATGATTATCGGATCTAACAATCATCAAAATAAAAATTAAGAAATGATAAGATTACCAGAAATTTACATCCACTCAATACGTTTCATATTAGAAATACATTGAATTCTTCATATGATTTAAAATGTAATGTAATAATCTTGTTTATTATTTTTATGTTAAAAAAATGTGGTCTATGGAATATCTTTATATTATTTTTTGTATAAAGTAAATTGATTTCACTTAACCCTTAATCCTTTTGGGTTTGGAAATCAGTACTAGTTTTGACTTAGTATAAAAAGGGGAATAAACTTTTACTTGTAATAAATCTCTTGATCATAAATATTCAAAGCCAAAAAATGTGTTGGATGTCACGCCCCGCCCCGGGGGTATGATTGGCACCTGGTGCCCTAGGAGGACCTAGACTGCTATCTGGTGAGCCAAAGCACATCTGGTGCCTGGCTGGCTCTAACTCAAATTCCTGGAAACAAAGGGCTATATAACGGCTGTAAACACAGCCCCTGGCCAACAGGCCTATAGCCACCTGTACCTGAAAACCAGCTAACCAGAAACATACTACTGTAGGGGAACCTATGCGGGCCGGCAAGGCCACCATGCTGTCCAGTTCCCTGTAACTTAACAATAGCACACTAAATAAATACGTGACCGGCAAGGTCACCTCTACTGACTGGTTGTGGCCACACACGGCCAACAGGAACAGAAATAACAAATAACTATAACAAGCTGCACGGCCTCACATGACCGGCTCGATTGACCACAGGGAAACATATACAGACTGCAAGCCTCTAGGAATAACAATAGAAATGATCGGGACAGGGCCCCGACCTACCCGTACTGTACAACAAAAGAAAACAAAATACACCTCTGGAATTCAGACTCCGGATGACAAGAGCTGAATACTCAATAGCTGGCTAGAATCACGAGGGATCGCCTCCTCGTCTATGAGTACCTGCAGGCAAGTAATGCAGCGCCCCACTGGGCGTCAGTACCACTGGTACTGAGTATGCAAAGCAACTGAAGTAATAAAACTGAAAACAACTGAATATAGATAGCATAACTAGCATTTCTGTATAGCAGGAGATAGCTGAATCTGAAGAAGCTGATATAAACTGACTCAAGCTTTCTGTACTGATAAGGAAGAGGCGTACCTGTAGACACGACGGTCTGCTGTCTAGTAGCTAGTATATAATATATAGAGCACATAAATAGATATACAAGTAGCAAGCAAGAGCCAATACCAACCCCCATAAGCCGGATGACGCCAAGCAAGCAAACAATCTATATACCCCTACCCGGGTCAAAACCAACCAAAAATAAGTCACTCCACTCATCTGATAACTGTGAGCTCCTCCTACCGGCCCCCTTGGGTACGTAGCTCAGGCCTTGACCTCTGACAATAAACTGTGTCTGAGTCCGAAGACTCCTGCCTCTGGGCGCAAGTGCACACGGGGTGTGTAATAAAAACTGCCCCTGGGTGCAATCACGCAACAGGGTAATTTGATAAAAATCTGTATCTGAGTCTGCCCTCGGCCATAAGCGCACACAGAGTGTTCTGCCCCTGTAAATAGGGTGGACTGGCTCTGCGCAGAGTAAACTGAACTACCCCTGCAAGCAGGGTGGTCTGGACCGTATTATCATGGTGGTCGGCCATCATCGTCCTCTAGGCGGACGGCATCGCCCAACTGGTGGCGGTATCTGAATCTGGTATCGACACAGCTATAAACCAGGGACGTTGGGGATGCTAAAAGGGTGCCCACATGCCACAACAAGTCTCAACAAACAAATAGCACATAGAAATAGCAAGCATGTATAACTGAAAAGACTATCTAGAATCTAACTTCTTATTCTGATCTGTTTCTTTACTGAACTGATTCTTTACTGATTATACTGATTCTGAAATCTCTGTTTAACTGTATGGCTAATCTGTAGCCAAGATACTGTCTGTCTGAATGGCTAGTCTGTAGCCATAACTGTCTGTCTATCTGATCTTTCTTTACTGACTTTTATTATGAAAATCTGTTCCTTTTTATTCTACAACATGCTTGCTATTCACATAATAGGCTATACTGAATCTGAAATACTAACTTGCCCTTGGGCACATGCTTTTCTAACTTTCAGACTGAATACGATATAACAAGGCAAACTAGGTTTACTGAACTTTGCACAATACTTAACATTCAACTACAGGAATTCTACTACAGAGTTTATTGAACTATACAAGGCTAAAGCTACTAACTTGCCGAAGAAACTGACTTTACATACCTTAACCTCGAGTTATCCGTCTGTTGGACGAGGTTCGGTCAATACTCCAGCTATTTCTCCCAACTGCATTCATGTATACGCTAATTAATACTAAATATAGCTTTATTCTAAAGAACAACATCACTTTCGATATAATTATAGCCTAAACTTAGGCTTATCGAAAGACGATCAAAAACTCGCTATTTTTCAGAAGTCCAGAAGGGAGAAGTGCGCACTTCACAGCTAGGAGCACATAGACACTAGTTTGGAGCAATTCTACTTACCTTAGTCCGGTAGCTCGACGATTCGTCGGCTGTATTTCGCGAAACAAAATCTGTAGGAATGCTCCCTGCTGCTAAATACCTCGGTACCTGAGGTTGATTCGAGTTTGGACCGCGTTTGACAGCGTAATCGAAAGGAAATTATCAAATACCTTACGTTCCCTCTGTTTCTCTCACGTCCTTTCTGGAAAGTTATGAAAATTATCCGAAGTAGAGGGGTTATATAATAGGGACTTATAAATCGCATTCAGGGAATGCGATTTATAAGTCGCATTTTGCCTTGCAACGCGCCGACTTGGCGCTTGTCCGATCTTTCCCCGGGCCTTTTTCTAGCATGTATGACTTTCAAATACTCTTAACCAACATGCGAATAGGTCATCTATATGCCGGAAATTTACGGAGTGTAACATTGGATCACTACATTTTTTTTAAAATATAAAAGTTGACTCAGTTAGTATTAATTGTAATGTATATACTTATTTCAATAATTTAAAACTTATTGTTGGTATCGATTTTTTCCACTAGTCAATTTGTGTAAAACATTTATTTAGTTTTTCACGTTATTCTGACAAATTAAGTTAAGTTATTTTTTAAAATATTTTACTGATAATTATATTTTTTACAAATAAAAAGCAATAACTTCGAATGTTATATAGTTTACAGGGGATATGATATTTAATTTTTTAAAAGTCATCTGACTTACTAATTCGAAAAATATATTATTTTTTTAACTCAAACTTTAGGATAATTAAACAAAATTTACTCATTTCTATATAATAACCTTTGGTTGTTGTTACAATTTCAAGGGTTTCTTATTATTCAAAAGGTGAAATATGTATTATTTCTCAAATTCAAAGAGTTAGATTAAAGGGTTTAAGTAAGATTTACTCATTTGTACAATAATTTGATCATCGATATAAGATCTAAGGGTTTTTTTATCATTCAAAGGGTGAAGGGAGTATTGTTTCTATATAAAATATTTTGTATCATCAATTTAAAATTTATAGATTCATTCTAAATTAAAAGATAAATGGGTATAATTTCTCAAATCTAAGGATTAAATTAAAGGATTAAGTAAAATTTACCCTTATAAGATTTTCTTTCACCTTGCAATCACCAAATAATAAATCGTTTCATCAAAAACTTAAAAACTCTTAGAACCACAATCTCACGTAATTAACCATATACAAACAAGAAAAAAAACATAACTATTCGCAAGATTAAGATGAATAAGTAAATAAACTTAAACACAACACCATAAATAAAATCACAACATTAAGTCCACTACATATAAGAATCTTATACAATAAAAAATTGAAGTCTACATTAATTTAAAAGCTAGTTTTGATTAATTTACTTTGAATAGTATTGTCGGCATCAATAGATAAATTTTTTCCAAACGAATTTTGATGGCCTGATAAAAAGTCATAAAAATTTAATTAAACTTGATGATTTTAAGACGAAAAAAATATTATAAACACACACACATACAAAATTTTATTTTTAAAAATCATAGAAACAAAGAAGAAGAGGAAATGCATGTACATGAAATACATTTCATAAAAAATCTCAATAAAATAGAGTGAAGTAAAAATTGTGTTACATCTTCACAGGTTTTATAGTGAATACTAGGATTGCAATAATTTTAGTGTTAATAAAGTACAATAAAAGCATAGTCATTAATAAATGTCTTGAGTTGAAAATATAAGAGAATCTCATCAAAATATTAAATTTGAACAAATCAAAAGGTTTGTATTGTAGATATGACACTTAAATTATAATCATACTAGTTATAAGAGTTGTCAAATATTTTTAAAAATATTTTCTCTAGAAAAATAAGTTTTTTGAAAATAAGAAAAATGGCTTCCCTAATGAAAGTAGGGAAAACAAGTTGGTGAAATTCCATATTAATTATGTCCTCCCCATCTTCTAGCACACTTTATTTTCACCCCCACCCTCTATAGTCCTCATCCTCACCATCCTGTTGGGCTTGTGGAGGCCTGATTAATTAGGTCCGTTAGAAACCCTAATAACCCTAATCTATTTCTATAAATAGATAGCTTGTACTTGTAATCTATACATCACAAGAGAGAGAGTAATAAAATTCCTCCTAGTTGCAGTTGTGGACTAGGTCGTGAGACCGAACCACGTAAATTCTTGTGTGTCGTTTGTGTTTCGTTTTTCTCTATTTTCTCGTAGTTAATTTGTGTGTGTGTGTTTATTGTTGTTATTCCGTTGTCCCAAAAATTGGTATCAGAGCGAGGTTATACACACGAAAAAAATTAGCGAGAAGACCCAAAAAAAAAAAATTTTTTTGGAGAAAGGGAGAGAGCAGCAGCAGCGCAACCCAGATCAAGCAGCCGTCGCTGCTGCCAGTTGCGAACCAGTCCGACCGAAAGAAAAAAAAAACCAATTTTTTTTCAGATCGAGCAAGAAAAAAAAAACAGAAACCAGTCGTGCAGGTCTCCGTTCAGCCGTTCAGTCGCACCGTCGCCGTCACGAGCAGCAGATCTGAACAGCCTCGAGCGCGCAGCACCGGAGAAAGAGAAACTCGCAGTCGCCGGCAGGTACTGTTCACCGGCAGAAAGTTTTTTTTTTGTTGTTGTTGGTCCGAGTTTTTTTGTTGGTGCGTTTTGGTTTTGTCATTGAATTTCTGACGAAGTTACCAAGATCTGAGATCAGTTGTACCGGATACCTCATCTAGTCGTTTGAGATGGCAGAAGATGGGAAGTATCGAGTTGAAAAGTTTGATGGTGCAGATTTCAGTTGGTGGAAAATGCAAATTGAGGATTTGCTGGTTCAGAAGGAGTTAGACATGGTATTGGGTGACAAGCCAGAAAAGATGTCTGATGCAGAGTGGGCAGGTTTGGATCGGAAAGCCATGGCGGTTATCCGACTCTCGTTGACCAAGAATGTTGCGTTTAACATTCTGAAGGAGAAGACAGCGAAAGGTGTCATGGAAGCGCTGTCTAACATGTACGAGAAGCCATCTGCAGCAAACAAGGTCTTTCTGATTAGAGAATTGGTGAACACAAAAATGAAGGAAGGCAGTTTAGTTACCGAGCACATAAATACAATGAATTCAATCTTAGCCAGACTTACGTCAGTGGGCATTAAGTTCGATGATGAAGTTCAAGCCTTACTACTGCTATCGTCATTACCTGACAGTTGGTCCGGAATGGTTACAGCAGTTACCAGTTCAGCGGGACCCGATGGATTCACTTTTGAGAAGATTCGTGATCTCATTCTAGGCGAGGATGTCAGAAGAAGGAGTTCTGGGGAATCGTCGAGTGAATTGCTAAATGTCAGCAGAGGAAGGAGAAATAGCAGAGGTAGTGGGAGCAGGAACAGAAGAAGGAGTCAGTCGAAGACTCAGGATCGCTCAGATGTAACGTGTTGGACGTGCAAGGAGGTGGGGCATTTCAGGAATCAATGCCCGAATAATAAACAAGTTAACATTGCAGGAGACTATGCTCATAATGATCTCTTGATATGTAGCGTGGAGAGCAGTGTGGATTCCTGGGTCATGGATTCTGGTGCTTCATTTCATGCTACCCACAGCAGTGAAGCATTGCAGAATCTGAAAGAAGGGGATTTTGGAAAGGTAAGACTAGTAAACAATAAAGTTCTTGATGTAACGGGCATGGGTGACATGATTCTGAAAACTTCAGTCGGTTCGTGGACTTTAAAGGATGTCCGAGTGATTCCAAGCTTGAAGAAACGGTTGATTTTTGTTGGGCAGTTGGATGATGAGGGACACGATGTTAAGTTCGGAAACGGGCAGTGGAAGGTGATGAAGGGGAACTTGGTCATAGCTCGAGGAAAGAAACGGAGTTCGCTGTATATGGTCTATTTACCATCTGAGGGAGTGACTGTCCCAGATCAGAAGAGAAACAAAATCCGGTTCACAGAGTCTCGTGGGCATAAGAAGGTTCGTTTTGCAGGAGATAAACCCAGAGCCACAGGTCAGATTCAGGTTGAACGTGCTTGGAAAGGTTCAGGTAAACCAGTCAGGGGTTCTCGTGGCAGTGGGAGCATCGGCAGTCAGCCAGTTAAAACTTCAGCCAGAGTTACCAGACAGTGGGGTAAGAGAACCAGTGTTCCAGCTGTCAAAGTCTCTCCGGATGATTACCTGCTAACTATGGAGAGTGTTGTTTGTTCTCAGAGTATCCCAGGATTCGGCAGTTCGTGCAAGTGGGAGTCGGTAGGGACAGAGGACGAGTCAGGGGCAGTTTTAGCCGTGACTGATGTTGGAGCTTGGGGAAGTTTCAACGGGCCTTCAGATTAACTGATGAAAAGGCCGCTGCAACCAGGAAGATGAGGAGGAGATTACTAGACGTACAAGTGCTCACAGTGGATGGCAGTTGAAGATTATCATGCCTCCAAGTGGGAGATTGTTGGGCTTGTGGAGGCCTGATTAATTAGGCCCGTTAGAAACCCTAATAACCCTAATCTATTTCTATAAATAGATAGCTTGTACTTGTAATCTATACATCACAAGAGAGAGAGTAATAAAATTCCTCCTAGTTGCAGTTGTGGACTAGGTCGTGAGACCGAACCACGTAAATTCTTGTGTGTCGTTTGTGTTCCGTTTTTCTCTATTTTCTCGCAGTTAATTTGTGTGTGTGTGTTTATTGTTGTTATTCCGTTGTCCCAACACATCCCACCCCTACCTCCCCATCCAACCTCCTATAATTTTTATCTAAATTATATATAAATTATTTTAGAATAATAAAAATTTATTTAATGTTTTAAAAATATTTTCTTCGTATTACACCCTATATTTTCACTATAAGCGCCAACAACTCTGCCCCCAGCTCTCCCCTCAAGCTCCACAAACAAAGATTTGAACATATTCGGACTCAAATAGTTTTTTGAATTATAACTTCTTAAGGAAACCATCCACACTTCCCAAACGAAGTAAGCATAATGCTTTTTTAACTGTTGAATAGACCTTTCAGGGGGCGCATATAGCAGATAAAAGTGTGAGTAGGAAAAACATTTTTAATTTCTAATTCTATTAACCATGTGAGCAGTAGTCTTAGGAGTCATAAGCAAAAAAAAAACTTTTATCATTATTTACTTTCTGATTAAAACTATTTTCATAAATACCAAATCTAAGAGAATTTCTATTACCACCAGTAAAAATAACCACATTATCAATATAAGTTAGGTGATTAATCTGAGAACCAAGCTCAATGTTATGGCCAGGGCGGATCTATTAAGGTCCAACAGAGTGTCACATCACTCGCAAGTTTCGAAAAATATTTTGTATATAAGTATTTATATATGTGAAAATGTATAAATACTTAAAGCGGCACTCAGAGGAATAAATCGTACTGTGGTGCCGGTGGTATAGGATAGTAATTACTAGTTACATGAGGATCACTTGTTAATTTAATATGTCTGATTTGCAAAGTTTCTATGGGTTAGGACTTAGTATTATGAGCAAAAAAAAAAAAATATTGATGATTTTCTAAGCAAATAAATATCGATTCATTTCAAAGAAATATAAGAAGGTAATATTTCAGTTGTTCTATTTGAACTGCAGTATGATGTATTCTTTATTTTATTTAATGTATTGTTTGAATATTGTAAAATAAAACTTGTAGAGTAATTAAAAGGGCTGTACAGGAGGAAAGAGACTGACAATTTCAAATTTTATATGATTTCACTTCATTAGTTATTTTTAATTAAAAGATATAAATGAAAGTAACTATATTAATGGTTTCAAAATTTGTGGAATTTGAGATTTTTCTTATCAATGTCGGTGAATGTTTTTGTAAAATCATCTCACTAATTATGCTTAAGATACTTGTTAAATTAACTTAATCTAAACTTTTTTTAAAATCTGAAATAAGACAAGTGTGAATCATCTAACTATATACTTAAAAAATTGATAAATGTGTAACGAAGAAAAGCCAAAATTCCAAAGCTTTCCATTCTCTTTCCTTTTTCTTTTCTTCTTGACTTATTTTGTCCCTGGCTAGTTATTTTTTTATCCGAATTCATTCGAATTTCATGACTTATAAAATCACATAAAGGATAGTCAAGAGTTGAGAAATAACAATAACAAATAGCGCAAACAACCAACAAATTCTTTGAAAATTTAGTTAAAAGTATGTAATTATAGGTTTCCGAAGAATTAACTAAGAGCCTGTTTGATTGATTTATTTTAAATCAAAATAATTTTTAAGTATTTTTATAGCGTTCGGATAAATTTAAAAAGTGTTTAAGCACTTATTTTTAAAACTAAAATTACAAAAATAAATTTAGAAAGTCATAAATTAAAAATTCTAATCAACTTAAGACTTTTAACTTATAAGTCATAAGTGAAACCAAACAGGTCCTGACGCATTCAAGGAGCAGCTTTCTTCCTTAGCGAGTTTTTTGTTTTCTTTCCTCTTCCCTTCATAATTACATCATTCACGGCTCTTATCATTAGAGGTCGCATATAAGATTTTCTGGAGTTGGCGCCACAACTACTTCCTGATAAGTCGGTATCATTCATTGATGCTGGTGGTGATATATTTTTTTCTTCATCATTATTCCTATAATTAACAATACAGAAAAAAAAATCAAATTCAACGTATGATAAATAAATAAATAAATATATATATATATACCTTGGTGGTGACTCAACAGGCTGCGAAGTTCTTATTGAATGATTTGAATTTGTGACGTCTTTCTGGTCAACTTTTTGGCTTAACTCAATAAATGGGATAAATGACTGTCAAAACAAATATAATATATTTTTAAATATTTGCAAACTAAAAGGCTCTTTAATTTAAAAACTGAAACTTATATGTAGATCTTTTCGTTCACTTGATTAGCACACAGTTATTATATTACTGGGTATTTTTTTTTAAAAGAAAAATCTATATTAATTAACAAGGGTTTAAATCTTAATATAAAATTAAATACTTCAAAGACTTACCTCATTGTCAGCAACACCTATCAATCCATGATTTTTTGATGAATCATTTCCATCAGAATAATCTAGCAATTAATCATCAAAATGTTAAGTGATAATATTTTTTGCAAGCAATGACGACATGATCTTATTAGAAATAGATTAAACTCTTTATTTGGTTTTAAAATGTAAAGTAATTTTTTTATTCTTTAATCTCACCCATAGGAGTTAGTTGCACTCGTATAGAATGTAAAGGGATAATATTTTTTATTTATGATCTTTAGAACTACATGTTTATGATTAAATATGGAGCGAAAAACTAATAAATTAATTGGTTATTTTATTTTATAGTTTTATCATTTTAGTTTCTCATCAAAATTTGATTGTCACAAAGCATTCTTTATGTTATATGAAATGTGATTTGTGTAATATAATGTCTCTCAAACACACTAAATATTTATTATTATTATTATTATATGGAGAATTAATTTTACGTAACCTCTTTTAACCTTTTGAGTTTTGAATTTGGAAAACAATAATCAATTTTCCTTTCGAATGAAGAAATATACATACCTTTCATTCTCGTTCAAAAGATGCAGGAAGTATTGTTTTTTAAATCTAAAGGTTTAGATGTTAAGGAATTAAGTGAAATATACTTATTTTTATTCAATAACTTTTCGTTCTTCAATTTAAGATTTAGGGATTCATTTTATCAAAAAGAGGAAGGAAATATTGTTTCTCAAATTCAAAGGATTAGATTAAAGAGTTAAATGAAATTTATTTCTCACTTTTATATAATAACTTTTGAACATCGATTTAAGATCTAAAAATTCATTCTCATTCAAAAGATAAAAAAAGATATCACTTCTTAGATCTTTGAAGAATCGAGTTAAGAAATTAAGTAAAACTTATTCTTTTTATGTATTTTTTTTTTAATTCCAACTTATTCTTGATTTAGATATCCATCCTAATGCCCCTCAATTTGACTAGCAATAAAGGTTTAAGTGAAATATACTGATTTCTATATAATAATCATTTCATCGTCGATTTTAAGATTTACGAATTCACTTGAATACAAAAGGTGAAAAGGATATTGTTTTTCAAATCTAAGAGTTTAGTTATGCTTTAAGTGAAATTTACTATTTTTATATATTTTTAAGATTTTTTTTTACCTAGCAACCACCAAACAACAAATCATTCAATTAAGAATTGTAAAACCCTTGGAACCACAATCTCACGTGATGATCAAAATCTTATTAGACAATTGATTTATTAGAAGTGTTATAACTAGTTCACTAAATTAAAATAAATAAATAAATAAAATTGAATACAACATTCACAATATTAATTCTACAACTCATAAGAATTATATATATATAACGAAGCCTACATTGATTTAAAGATCAAAATTGATAAATTTACCTTGAACAGTATTATTGGCACCCGCAGATAAACTCATTTTCAAATAAATTTTGTTGGCCTGATAAAACATCATCATAAAGATTTAATTAAATTTGATGATATTGAGAGAAAAAGAACAATAATAAACACATACTCATATAACTAATTTCATTTTTAAAGTTCATTAAAAAAAATGAGAACGATAGAGAGAGAGGGGGGAAATACATGTATATGAAAATGTTGCATACCTTTCACAAAAAATCTCTATCAAATGGAGAAAAGTGAAAAATGAGTTACATCTTCACAGGTTTTATAGTAAACACCAAAATCACAATAATTTAAATTCGATTCACTTATTATTTTAATTGATAATGAAATACAATAAAGGCATAATCATTAATAAATATCTTAAGTTGAAAATATAAGAGGATCTCATCTGAATAACCAAAAGACATATATAATAGATATGATAAATTAATTATAATTTTTCTAATTATGGCATTGTGGTGCGAATGCATGCTAAGTCAAAACTTGGATATCTATGAAGTAAGAAATATAATAAATTACTTTAATTAAAATTTGACGAAAATTTTAAAATTTGACCAAAGATGCCATAATTTATATATATATATATAGAAAAAACTTTAAACACTATATTTTCATTAAGTTTATCAGATATGACCGTAAAATGATGTTCCGATCCAACCATCTGAAATTATATTAGTTGGACACATAATAATTTCGTATTAAATTAATTTTTTAATTAGCTCAGCTTAACTCATTTTTTAAGTAATCTCATTGTAACCGTTGAACTTATTGTACCGCAAACAAAGATTTGAACATGTTTTGGGCTCTATGTTCCTTGACCAGTGAAAAAACACTTGAATGAAATTAAGGAGAATATTTCTTCTTTTTTTTTCCTAATAGATCATATAAAATAAATTAAACTATAAAAATTAAAATATTAACTTGATGTCGTTTAAATTTGTTATCATGGTAAGTAGAACTAAGAAGAAAAAAGAATCCATAGTTAGTAAATTAAAAGAACTAATTCTTTCAAAGGGCTAATTTTGACAAATTTCAAAGGGTATTTTAAACTTTTGTTTTACAAAAATCTCCCCCAAAGAAATGGTGTAAGTCGAGGTTCTTTAATTTGATTTTCTTGATTAGAGTAATAGTTGACTCTAAGCAGTGAAGATAAACTCTCATCAATATGCATGAGATGGTTAATTAAGGTACTTTTAAACTATGAATTTAGTACTAACACTAGGAAAATGAATAAGAGGGATTATTTTACTTGCAAACGATAATTGTTGCTCTAAATTTTATGTTACAACTAAAGTACATTTATTGTATATTATGTTATTTTAAAACTTAGCTAGTTGACGATCTAGCATGAAATCACGTCATATTAAGCAAGTAATGGAGCATTAGATTAAATAAATTATATTGAATGTTTTATTTATACGTACAACACTTATTATATCTATCTATCAATACATTCACTTGCAAAAGATAATTGTTGCTCTAAATTCTATGTTACAATTAATCTTCGATAAAGATCATTTATTATGTATTATGTTTTTTTTTTAAATTATAACTTAGCTAGTTGATGACCTAGCATGAAATCACATCATATTAAGCAAGTAATGGAGTGTTAGATTAACTAGATTGAATGTTTTATTTATACGTGTGGAACTTATTATATCTATCGATCGATCGACGCGTATGCTTATTTAACTAGGTCATTAAGGGATAAAACGTTTCATGACTTTATCAAATTAAAATACGTTCATTACATCTTTAGCACATAGTGCGTGTTTTTATATATAACATAGCTAATTGATGACCTAGCATAAAATTAGAGTCCGACATCGAAAGGAAAAAAAAATAATTCAAAACGGACAAAGGAATTTCAATTTAACCAAAAGGGTCATATCGTTGAACCTCCAACAAGATTCACATAAATAATTTTAAAAAGAAAAAATCTTCATATACAATATTCGTGGGACTTACGACGAGATTCAAATTCAAATAATTAGTTGAAACTTTAACTAGTCCTCCCTTTCATTTCCGTTTTGGATTCCTCATTCAATCAAGTGGCTGACAAGCTAATGTAGATAAAGATTTTCATTTTTCTACATTTAATTTTACATGACAGCAATCTATGATTATGAAGAAGGCAAATCTAAAAGATTTTCATTTTTCTACATGAAAATTTTACATGATAGCAAGGTATGATTAAGAAGGGCAGGCAGAGGAAAAAAATATTACAATATCTAAAGGTTACTACTACTAGATCTACTAGTCCTTGTTATGGTATTGTTCTGTGTGGTCCAGCACACAACTACAAAGAGGGTACAAAAATAAACAGAGAAGGACCCCGCTCCCATAAATCAGTTCATCTCTCATTTACCTATGCATTATGTATCTGTTGCGAGTAGTATGGTATTGATGATGACAATAATCTTGAGGACATCTTCCTTACAGATCTTTTCTTCTGTTGTTCCAACTAATTGTTAGAATTTGAATCTCTTTTGGAAGTCCAACGAGATCTTATATAATTTTAACAAAAAATTAAACACATTTTCGTTGGGCAAGTAAGGAGGATTGATGGAGATTTTTCTTTTTTTAATTATTTATATGAAGACGTTAGTTTTGCATGGAGAGAATATTTGTTTGTCCTATCTAAGATCTGAAAGCACAAAACATTTTTTATAACATTTTTTAAACCATCAAAAAGCAAGTGATATTTTATAATATTTTTTTTCAAATATAGTAACACTTCGTTATAACGGGATTTCATTATGATAATTTAATTTTCTCTAAAATTAATTTTTCATGTTATATTTTACTTCTCTATAATAGTATTTTATTTATAACAATGGCGTTCAGTATAGCGATACACTCTTTGTAAAATTACCCATTTATAACAGACATACTCAAATATTGTGCTATAATATTTTAAAAGAAATATTTATGGTATAAAAATAAATATTAAAATATTTATAATAATCATCATTAATATCATACACATACTAAATTTCAATTTCAAATATATATAAAAAAAATTATATTAAAATAGCGTTCACCAGTTATGGCCATAACTTCACGAGAAAAGACTACAAGTGTCTTTTTTTTTTTACATTCATATACTTTTTCTACTTTTTTGGTTAAATTAGTTAATAAATACGTTCATTTTTTTTGGTTACAAAATTATTAGACTAGAATTTTGAGACTTTAATTTATAACAGCTAAATAAGATATAAATATCAAATGCACATATAATAGCACCTCATTATAGCAGCCATGAAACTTTCGGATAAATACCACCACATGACAAGGTTTCACTGTACAGTATACTTCTTTCTGTCTCATTTTATATAAGTTACTCCATTTGATTGGTTATTAAATTTAATAAATTAGAAAAGACTTTTGGCATATAAATCTACTAATATATACAAAAAATAAAAAATGTTATATTAAGTGGATTGCAACAAGTTATGTCATTAATAAATATTAAAATTAAATTAAATTAATTCTTAAAAAATAAACATTTTGTGCTTTATCGAATAAATTAAATAAAGAATCATTGTATAACTGAAACAAATAGATAATAAAAATATTTCTTTTATTTTAATTTATGGGAAATTATTTGAGTTGCATAAAAATTTTAAATTAAGAAACAAAAAATTAAATTTATAAATATTTAGACGGGGACTAATTTTTTTTTTTTTTTTAAATAGTTGAAGTGATACAGATTAGGTGGAGAGCCGCCAACTGCTGACTATGCAAATTGTGGATAATACATGACAAACGTTTGATGTTTCTAAAGAAGACCCAAAGTTAAGTCTTTCAGTGTTTTTCCTTTTTTGTTAATTTATTATCCTCTCTGTGTCAAGCTCAAGATGAACACAACAAAGCACTTATATATATGATGATTCGAATTACCAATTAAAACATACTAGTATATAATTTTGAGCAGCAAACTCATCAGTTACGTACTTAAATGGAGAGGGAAAGAATAGAAGATGGATTTACAACCACTGATCCTTTGATTTGTACACCTGGAGATACTCCGGCACCGGCCACACCCGCCGTCGTGTTCAGTACCTTCGTTGCCGTCTGCGGCTCCTTTGTTTTTGGTTCTGCTGTAAGTTTACTTTGCTTCTGCTGTATTAGTACTACTAGTTTGGAGTTTGGATTAAAGACATATTTTTTTTAACTTTTAAAAAGTGAAAAAGCGGAAGAAAATGGTATTTTTAGATTTTGCTTTAGTATAAAATTTAATTGCAAGTGTCGTGGCTGCTTGAGGGAGGGGATTTCATTAGTAGTCGATAATTGGACCAAAAAGAAACACGCGTAAAATGATGGGAGGTTTAATGTACTTAATTCAATAATAGAAGGACCAAAATGGAATTAGTACCCTATTTTCTCTTTGCTTTCTGGCTTGTGGTGAATGTAAATTTGTTATACTATTTTGGAAGGGTCCTCACTCCACTGGATCTGTATACAATAGGATGATGAAGAAGAACTTATAAATTGGTTGTACTTTTTTGTTGTCCCGTGGCATCCTAGATATATACTCTTTTGTCTGTATACCCCTAGATTTTCTCATGGTATAAGTATGAACCCCTGAAGTTTTTGACTATTACACCATGCCTGTGAAGTTTTTAATATGCAAGAAGTTACCTTGATTAAGGTTTATAGTTTCACTGATGTCCGTTTTAAATTGGCTATTCAAATTGTAAAAGGGGCTGGGTTGACTTATACTGTTCCTAACTTGAGGCTATCTTTTATGAGTTTCATTGAGTGTCTTGTTTATTTATTCTGGTAAAATTGATCGGTTTGATGTTGTCTGTTGTTTGTTCATATGCAGGTGGGATTTTCTTCACCCGCTCAGATTGGGATAATACAGGATCTAGGCCTCTCTGTGGCAGAGGTCAGTTCTGACATTATTTTAAAAGAAAAAAATTGTAATATATAATATATGATTATATAACATCACATAGAAAACATTTTCCTTCGTACCAAGCAAGCTGAGAAACTTTCAAGAGCATCTCTATTGAGTGATTTCACTTAAATCAACAAAGAAAACAGACAGAAATGGAGTTGAAGATGAGGATATGTAGTATAAAATCCAAAGTTTCAGCCAAAATTTCCATGATTACTGATATATTAATTAACTCTACTTATTGGATAATGTAACATGCGTTAATAGGATGTAGGAGAATCTAAATCTTACCTTTGAAGCTACTGGAACGGGTACGTGCCTTTTGCGCACAATAAGTGCATGAAGATGTTAAGATGTTGTAGAAGAATGTTATGATTGAATAGCATGAACTGTACTTCATTTAATTCCTGGAAAACTGTAGAGTTTTCAAACACTTTAATGAAATTATGATCTTGTCAAATTCTTTATTCCGTGTGATATGAGTGCTTCTTGACTGAAAGCAAGTTGTAAATAGTTGAATGTTATCTGTAGATGTAGGCGAGAAATTTTTCTCTGATTCTGTATGTACTCTTTTACCATTGCAGTACTCTGTATTTGGTTCGATATGGACTATCGGAGCGATGATAGGTGCTGTAATGAGTGGGAAACTAGCAGATCTTTTCGCCAGGAGAGGTGTAAGTTTTTGTTTTGTTGGTTAAACATCTGAGCATTTATAAATTTTAGCAATTGTTATGTCTAAATATGCAGGCAATGGGCTTCTCTGATCTGTTTTGTCTTTTGGGATGGCTCGCAATTGTCTTTGGCAAGGTATTCATCTTACCCTTCGTTCCACCTTTATGTTATCGTTGTTTCCTCTAGTCGAGTTTATTTTTATACTGTTTGTTATCATCAACAGAATGCTTTGTGGCTTGACATTGGGAGGCTGTTGATGGGATATGGAGTTGGCATTATTTCTTACGTGGTAAATACACCAAGTGTTTATTGAACATGTTTAACCTATTTTACATTATAAATCACTTAGCTGCTTTTTTCACACATAGGTACCTGTATACATAGCGGAAATAACACCTAAGAATCTCCGAGGCGCATTCACAACTGTTAATCAGGTAATCCAAACAGTTCTAGTTTTCATTTTTTGATTATGCTGACAGCTGATCTTTGTATGCTTTTGATGCTTCAGCTAATGATATGCTGTGGCGTATCACTTATGTATGTAGTTGGAGTAATCATCAACTGGCGCCTATTGGCTGTGATTGGTAAATTTCTTTTCTTTCCTTATCCCACTGAAAACCTCTTGCTATGGACATGTTTATTGATCCAAAGTAAAACATAAATCCAGGAGCTATTCCCTGTATAATACAGCTTTTGGGCCTGTTTTTCATACCGGAGTCTCCTAGATGGCTGGTAAGATTGTACAACTTGTTCAAAATATTTTCACGACTAGGTTCTGATGTATTGACAATGAGCATTGCAGTTCTTTTGTGATGAAAGTTGCATTTCATTTACAAGAAACTGAAGTTGAAGCTGGTTGGGGATGTTTTTGTTGACAGGCTAAGGTTGGCCAGTGGAAAGAGTGTGAAGCTTCTCTCCAGCGCCTTAGGGGGAAGGATGCCAATATATCAGAAGAAGCTGCTGAAATAAAAGTAAATTCCTGACTTTCCATGAGTGAAAGCATTGAATTATCTCATTTAATTTAGTTTCCATTACGATACTTGTATGACGGGAAAGGTAAATAATAATCTGTATCCTCTCTTGACTTGCAGGATTACACAGAAACACTTCAGAAACTCTCTGAGGCTAAGTTGATTCATTTATTTCAAAAGAAATATGCGCATTCTCTTATAGTAAGACAACCTTTGGTTTTCTCTTACTTAACAGTCGATCTTTTATCTTCTGTGATCAAAAATATTGTTATGCTTGTCTATCAATTCGTCCAGGTTGGAGTGGGCTTAATGGTATTGCAACAATTTGGAGGGGTCAATGCTATTTCATATTATGCAAGTTCTATTTTTGAATCAGCTGGTATATAATGTTCCTATACATTTGGTGTTTCATTAGTTGCTTATTGATAAAACATAAAATGAATATTACTATTATAATAACAAAATATATACCAGGTTTCTCCGGTAGGATTGGATCAATTGCAATGGTAGTTGTACAGGTAAATAATCTTGACGCGCTGAATCAATTATGAGTTCGCGCCATCAGATTTTGAGTGTTTTGGTGATCTGCAGATCCCAATGCAAGTTTTAGGAGTTCTCTTGATGGATAAATCAGGAAGGCGGCCACTACTTTTGGTAAAAGTTAATTACTAAAATCCTTTTTATTGATGTTAAACTTTTTCCTGTAATATCAACTGTTATTACGGTTTTCTTCAGGTATCTGCTGCAGGGACATGCTTGGGTTGCTTCCTTGTGGGATCGTCATTCTTACTACAGGTTTTACATCTAAAATTTGTATCTTTCAGGTTTGCTGTGTATGATTCATTTTCTGATAAAATGTAGTTCTTCACAGGATCTTCAACTTTGGAAGTCTAGCCCTTTATTGGCACTTGTCGGTATACTGGTAATGCAATTTCATCCTTTCATGCAATTACCTGGATGATTCTTTATGTAACAGTATTTGCATCTGCCAGAAAATTACTCTGCTACTTCCAATTATATTCATAATTCCAAATCATTGAGATCAACTATGACTCGAATGCAAAGTAGTTGAGGTTGAGTATGAAATATACTGGTATATATGCAATTTTTATTCTTTTATGCAATCACATTGGATCCTTCTTTACGTAACATCATTACATCTGCTGGGAAATAAGTCAACCTTAACTCAATCCTAACATGTTCTGGCCAGCTATATGAACCTCTATGTCCATTCTGCGTTATCCAGGCTTATTTCATTTGAATATTGAATGCTTACTTGTTTAAATTTTTTTTGCTTATATAGTGACAGACAAGTATATAACTAGACAAAACCGTAGCTCCAACTAGATGGTGTCGTTTATATAGATCCTTTGCTTCCATTGTGTTCTGTTCTTGGCTAATTATTTATTCTGAGAAATTATATATAGGTCTCTTATGACAACTCTCCATTTAATTTTAGTTCTACGTCTTTGATATTTATTTAAGTAGTAAAGTGCTTCTCAAATTCTACTTAGATCCATAGAGGAAGTTTAACAGAGGATTAATGTTCTGAATCAAATATGTTTGGTAACTGCTGGCAGGTCTTCACTGGATCTTTCTCATTAGGCATGGGAGGTATACCTTGGGTAATCATGTCAGAGGTTTGTAGCTCTCAAATTTTACCTCATTAATTGTAAAACAAAATGTTGCTACTGCAAAAATCAACACAAACTTAAGCTAACTGTTTGTATCTCAGATATTCCCCATCAATGTGAAAGGCTTAGCTGGAAGCCTAGTGACAGTAGTCAGCTGGTTCGGTTCTTGGATTGTCTCATATTCGTTCAACTTTGTTATGCTATGGAGCTCTGAAGGTACTTACTGCCTTGTCCATCAATAACCATTTCCTCCCACTTCTCTACTACGTCACAGCAAGATTTCACAGTTTGTTGCTGAGAATATATGTATGTTTGTTGGTGTTTCAGGAACATTCTTCATATTTTCAGCAGTATGTGGATTGACTGTTATGTTTGTTGCAAAGCTGGTCCCGGAGACCAAAGGGCGCACCTTGGAAGAAATACAATCCTCGATGAATTCCTTTATATCATGACCAATGAATTCTAGGTCCTTAGCTAGTGAGGCGATTCAAATTCATGCTAAATTTCTGTATCTTGAATCCTAGGAATTTGTTCACAAAGATAGGTAATAATAGAAGTAGTGCTTGGAAATATCGATATCATAAAGAAATAATGTTGTCATTTTTGGTTTAGTGCATCAATTTGCCATGTAGTATCGAAACCTATGCGTCAAAATCTCCCTTTAACAAATTCAAGCTTCTCTCTTTTAGTATTGAAACCTATGCCTCAAGATCACTGTAGAATTTTACTTTTATGTTGGTACTGTTTCATATTGAATGATACGTAAAAAGTCAATGTGGATCCTCCACATTAACCAACAAAATCGATCAACACTCGGCAGTATATTTCTTCGGGTAAAGAAAAACTAATTCGATAACATTACAAGAACAGTAATTAGCTTAATAGTTCAAGTAATTACATACATTGATATTTGATAGTCATGTGTAAATAAATGTCTTACGCCATCAAATCAGGTTAAGTCGACTTGTATAACGGATAGGTAATTTCATCATAGGAAATCCAATATAGCAGGTTGATAAATAAAATAAAAAAAAAAGAGTGAAGAGTCAAAAACATATCTAAAGTAGTCCGGTTTATCGAGTTTCATAATTGAACTATCACCAACTATTTGTCAAAACATATTTCAATTAATAATTATTCTATTTTCCTACTTGAACGAATGATGGTGACATTTCAAGTAGAAAAATAGAACAACTGATGCTTAGAAATATGTTTTGATAAAAAATTAATTATAGTTTAGGTAGAAACTTAAAAATCGAGAAATTTTAGAATGATTGATATAATGAATTACTCCTTCAATTCCATTTTAAATATTAAGAGTAGAATTAGAAAAATATGGTCAATTATCTCTTGAATTTTGAAACTAGCAAGTATTTTAAAATAATTATTTTTAATATACCTAATAATTAAAATAAAACGGAGAAGTATATGTTTATATACGATTAACGACCCTTATTTAGTTGCATCATAGTTTGGGCGTTTGCATGCTTACGTACTAAAATCACACCAAATAGAATCACTTAAACTAGACTCTAGATAGCATTGATAACTTATAAAAAGACTACCATATGACAGACGACTACTTGAATTATAGTAACCAAAAGAGTGACAAATTAAAGCAATTTAAAAAGACGAAACGAAACAAGGTAGCCTTCTCTTCTTAATAACACCATCATCAGTAGCATGTCTCAACAATCATCCCTTCAAATCATTAACACACCACAGGCCGCACCCGCACCAGTCATCATTAAACCGGTGCAGGGCAACAGGCGGGCGAACAAAGTCCTAGCAGGTGCATCAAACCTAGCCAACCTTTTACCAACAGGGACTGTCCTCGCTTTCCAAACGCTGATGCCATCTTTCACCGACGGAGGCTCCTGCCTAGTGACTCACAAGTACCTCACGGAAGGACTCATCATCCTCTGCGCCGCCGCCTGTTTCTTCTCCTCCTTCACCGACAGCTTCCTCGATCAAAACGGAAGAATATACTACGGAATTGCCGTGCCCAAAGGCTTCTACCTATTCAACTGTGATCATCATGATGAGGACACCAAAGACCGCATGAGAACTTATTTAAGAAGCTACCGTCTTAAGAAAATGGACTTTATTCGTGCAATTGTGTCACTCATGATGTTCTTAATGTTTGCTCTAGGCGATGCCAACGTGCAGGATTGCTATTGGCCGAAAGCTGACCCCAACATGAAAGCTTTGTTCATGAATTTGCCATTGGCTGCCGCACTTTTCTCCACTTTTTTCTTCAGTATTTTCCCTACCTCACGCAGGGGAATCGGCTATGCGGATTCGCCTAGAGATGGTCCGAATTTTGATGATCATGTGCCTGTTCTTCCCGTAGCTAATCCAAATCCAAATAACAAATGAATCAACCAAGCATATTTTTTACTTTAATTTCCTTCTTTCTTATCTTCTTTTAAGCCTTTTTGGGTGTATAACATGCCGCGGATATGTCTTACACATTTAACAAGTACGTAAACCTACATTATTCTGATGATATATCTATATATATATACATATTTGTACTTCTCAAATGGAGTAATTCTGCAGTTGAAAATAAATTATTACTTGGCCGTGCTATACTTGCTCGTCGTTTACAATTTAAATAGAAGAAAATGACATTTTCAAATCTTTTATGTGTAAAAACAAGAATCTCTTATAAAAATGTCATATAACTAAAAAAAATCAAAAAATTTACAGAAATAGAAAACCATTTCTCCCGTTTGGGACTTAGATAGACATTAATGATGTGTTTAGTACGGAGGAAAAGATTTTCAATTTTTCTCCGTATTTGGTTGGACAAAATATTTTTTCTAGGAGAATATGTTCTTAGAAATATATTGAGAAAAATGACTTCTCTAATTAAAGTAGAGAAGACAAGTTCCACAAGTGATATCTTAAATTCATTGTCTCCACCTCATCACCCAATGCCCAACCCCACTCTCCACCCCATCCAACTCCCATAATGTTTTGCTGCATTATATATAAATGCTCTTGCAATAATATTTTATATTACTTACTTACCAAACACTAGAAAATAAGTAAGAAATTCATTATTTTTAGAAAACATTTTACTTCATAACAAAACGTATCCTAAATGTGAATTTCCGTTTAGCATGGCGTAATTCATGATTGAAAAAACGAAAAAGGTTTTATCAATAAAATAAGTTTTGTAGAAAATATTTTATACAAGATACAAATGATTTAATTTGTAAAGATTTTTTTGATAAGCTTTAAAAGTGGAATAGTACCGTGAGTTATTGTAAATTAAACATGGGTTATTTTCATATATCTCTATAAACCTTTTTTATTTTACTAGTAAAATGTACAAAACGATCATCTTTAACAAAATTAGCGTGCGTGCCCATATATATATATATATATATATATATATATATGATTCGTTAAACTTATTTGAGTTTAAACGGGTTGAATTGTGTACATTTTCATCATATATCAATTGCCCAAGTCAGTACATCTAAAAATTAGGCTGATTTTGATTAAATATATAACGTTGAACTTGTGACCCATAAGATAGCTTATTAAATTAATTTTAAAATTATCTTTTAACTAAAAACTTTCTTCGTTTTGTTTTAATATGTTAGTTATACTCGTATATTTAAAAAAGATTATTTTGTTAATTAAATATATTATAAAAAGAATAAATTAAAAAAATTAAAATTTAGCAAGTTATGATTCATTATTTGACCTCCTTTGACTTAATTCATCTTACCTCAAGTGTAAACTAATTAACAACCCATTCAATATTTATTAACTCAACTCATAAAAATTTCTGCCAAATCAATCTATTTGACATCACTAACAAGGACTGCTAAAAAAGAAAACAAGGAACTTGTTCTTAGACTTGACAAAGGAGAATGCGCATCTATGAAAAGGGGACTTGGCCCTCTCCTCCACATGTACCATACTACTTCCTCCGTCTTTAAGTATGCTGCATTAATCTCAATGACAATGAGATGATTTGCGTCATGAAACAATAAGGACCACAATTAATTGCATATATAAAATAAGTGGTGTTTTTAGTTCATACACACCCCTTAAGAAAACTACTTATTTTTAGAAAAAGAATGTATTTTTACCTACTTATCTCTAATAAATATCTTAAAAAAGATGCAACTCTGTAATATTTTCTTAATTATGTAAAACTTTTTTCATTTAAATAAGGGTAAAATTGAAAGAACATCATTAATATTTTGAAACAAAATCAAAAGATTAAAGCAACGGGGGAGTATTCTACAAGCTGGAATCGATGCTCTGCCTTCAATAGGGAACCCGATTCTACCATTTACGATGCATTCATCGACACTCTTTAAACAACTTTCAACACATACAACCATATATATGCTTTCTTAATTTTGTCATCAACACATTTTCTTTGTTGTAAAAATGTAATTACATTTTAACTCACAAAGTCATCGAAAAGCCGTTGGATAAATATCACCAGCTCATCAATCTTCAACTAATTATTTGGGAGCCCTTTGCTGTCTATTTAACATAATTACTGCGTTGTAAATCGTTCACTTTTCTAGTTCTTTTTGCGTGATTTAGTTATAAAAGACCAATTCTAGAATATTAATAAAAACTTTACATAATCGTTTAAAATTTAATTGAAATACTAAAAAAAAGTATAATATTTCAAACCAAAAGTGTTTACCCAAATCTTGAGTGAAATTTCTTCTTTATAAAAAAAAAAAATTACTTCATAATGTATCAGGTAGCTGGACTTTGTTAATTACCACAACATACAGGGTAAATGGGCTTCATTAAATAATTGGGCCAAATCTAGAAGGCAACAGTGGGCCGATATTCTTGGTAATAATCCATCAAGTTTTTGCGTCGATTCCTCCTATTTTGCTGTGGTCTTTAATTTTTTCCCTTCAAATTGATGGTTTTTAATTTTTGCCATTTAATATTTAAAGTAATAAGAACGGAACAAAAATACCGCTAAAATTTTTTTTAGAAATGTCAACAAAAAAAAAAACTCGCAATAGGGTGGGAGCTCCTAGGGAGGGGTGAAAAAAGTAATAGGAATAGTAGAATAAGATTTGCACACTCATTAAAGAAAAAATTAATAGGAATAGTAATTTGACTAATATAATCAAATTACTTTTTTGAAAACATACAATAATAATTTTTTTCATATTTTAGAATGACTTTAAGTAGTAAGGGCAGAATTGAAAAAAACATAATTAAATTATCTCTTGAATTTTAAAACTAACAAATATTTTAAAATTACTATTTTTAATGTATCTAGAAATTAAAATAAAACGAAGGAAGTATGATATTTGTGGATGCACACATTGCAGTGTTTACTCCTACTTAATTCAATTCTACATTGTCATTTGTCTTAGGTCTTTCCCATCCTCCAACACACTTTATTTTTATTTCTTTCTCATATTTTCATTCCCACAATCCTTTATTCTTATTTTCATTTTCTATAGTATTTTTTAAAATTATTACAAATAATTTTAGAATATTTTCTTCATTTTAAAAAAATAATATTTTATTTTTTTATTTTATTTTAAAATAAATAATGTTTGACAAAATCAAAAAAAGATTAATGAAGATCTTTTAATTTTACCTTATTTAAATAAAAAAAATTTATATAATTAAAATTACTAAAAAAAAAAAAATTTCTCAAAATATTTATTAAAACTTAATTAGTAAAAATATATTTTACTTTTTAAAAATAAATAATTTTTAAAAAAAATACATCCAAGTTAAAAAAAAAAATTTTAAAAAAAGAATTGGTATCGAAGTCACGGCAGGACAAGATAACTGTTGAGACATAGGAAGTGTTATACATAATTGGAGTAATAATTAGCGGCTCGATGAGCCATGCAAGGGGTGACGAAAGGTAGTGGATAGGAGGGAAATAAATAGAGACAAAATGTGTCAACTTGCTCCTTATTCTATTCAAACAACAAACATACTTTGAAATTTGGAATCAACTAATTATATATAGTAGTACTTAAATTCAGTCCTTTCCCCTTTTGTATGTGAATACTGAATAGAATATCTAAATTAAACTTAAATTTGTATATTAATAAGTAATTTAATTTATTGGATGAAGATTTGGTGAGGTTCAGTGGGACCCAGAAGAACGGAATCCTGGGCTCACCATGCAGATCCAGCTGTGTCCCCTTTTCTTCCCGTCTTGCTGGCGCTCTTTCTGCCATACTTCCCCCACCCTTATTTTCGGCCTCCCACCAATTTATCTCCTTACCTATCCAAAATCAACTAATATATTATATATTTAACACATAAATATTAGTTACTTATTATATTTGTACAAATTTAATTCAAAAATATTTTATATTATGTATTCAGATGATTTAATTAAAATAAGTGAAAGTTTAATATCTAAATAAAATTCACAAATAAACTTAAAAAGGTCATCTAAGTAATTAAGTCCTTCCTTGGCTAACTGATCTCATTCGCCACTCCCTTCACAGTTCTCTGTGGCTATGTTAATACATCAATAATTTACATTCATTTAAAATGACAATGTAAGTTGCATGAGATTTTATTTATTATTTGGAGATCTCAAATGGACGGACATTATTTGCAATCGTCACTCCCAACTGTAGTGGTGCTAACACTTCTGACATAGTGCTAAGCACCTTGTTCCATGTTTTTTAAATTTATTTAATATTATTTAATTATTATAAATAAAAAATATTTTCTTTAACGTTATAAAAGTATTTCCAGTATATGTATTCTTAGTACAAAACGGAAAGTTTTATACCTGGGAAATTTTAATATCAAAGGTTAGTTTCGTCACCTTGTATAAACTTATTAATTAAATCTGTTATCGTCATTTTTGAGATAATTATTTTATTAAGAAAGTCGCAAATTTCTATGCAGAATGAAGTTGTTTTATGCGAAGTATTGATGCAGACATTAAAAAGAAAAAAGTAGTGGGCTATAAGTTGAACTGAGTTTCTTGCCATTGCCATTGCGCTGTCCCCAAAAATATTTTTCCATATATAGACATCCTTCTCTCATATCTATAGTGTGCGGACGTCGTCAATGCCTCGTCTTCTCTCTAATTTTTTCCCTTTTAATTATATTTTAATATTAGTATATTTATTCACAATTCGCACGATCATAAAGAATTTCATTAAATTTGTAATTTAATTTTTTCAAATACTCAATAATAAAAATCTGAAGATAATTATGAAGTACAATGTGTGAAAATCCAAAAGTTTTTTGTTTTAATTTTTTTTTTAGAAAAATAATCGTATATATTCATATATTCAATCGATCATTTATATTTTGAGAAACTTAAAATTCGAAAACTAAATTAAAAGATAAAATATCACTACTACCTTCGATCCGAGGTTAGAGTCTTATATTAGTTTGGGTGGATTGATTGTTTGTTTAAATAGATATATAGGCAATTATCCCCTTATTTTTCATGAGTTAGTTTTTGGGGTTGAGTTAGACTCGGATACTACATCTTACATGGTCCATTCCTATTTAGAGCTTTCAGTCCATGTTCCAGTTGAACCTGGATGTGAAGTGGTTATTAGAGTGAGTTAAAGTCTCATATTAGTTGGAAAAGTATTCACTTAGCTTTTAGCACACCGCTTGAGAAAATATAAAATTCTAATAAAAAAAAAACGGACATCTTCACAAAGGTACCTTTAATGTACATACTTTAATGATATCATAAAAGATTAAAATAATTTAGAAGATTTCTTCTGACTAGCAAATAAGGAAAAATAAAAAAAGTAAAACCAATTCCTTGTTGATCATATAGATGAACACTTATTTTATATATCAAAATAAAAAGACTTAAGTACTTATTATAAATCGGAGGAAGTAACGTTTTTAGTGAAACTAAAAAAGGAGTAAGAATGACAGCACAATAATAAAATCTTAAAATAAAAGTATGGAAATGTCTCCCTTATCAACGCAACATGTATATATTAAAATTGAATGATCAATTTAGCCTCAGTTTGCTTATGTTAGTATACTTAACTTGTAAAAGAACACATGAAAAACTAGGTCACAAAATGTATATCACATTAATTTAAATGCAATTTATCTTTTAAAATATTTTATTCTTGATTATAATTTATTTTTATGATTTAAGGATTATAATAACGTGTTTCCCAAATATATAATGATGTGTCATGTGTACCTTTCTTGTAATTTACTTAATAGTTGAGAAGAGTTCAATAAAGTGTCAATTTTTTTTTTAAAATATAATTGCATCAAATTTCTTTCTAAAAGACTCGCTGAATCAATTATGAACAAATCCAATTACATGGAATTTCTAAAAGTCCATTACAAAACATTTAATTTAAAGCAAAAAAGGGAAGAAAATCTTCACTGATAAAAAATTTCCTTGTGAGATCAACATTTCTAACCTTATTCCTTGACAAGATAATTTATTGATATTTATAAAGCTTATGAAATAAATTTTAATCTTGTCAAAGAAATTCTTTTACATGTCGATTAAGTCAAACTTGCATACAGACTAACAAACAATATATACCTTTCTCTAGTTTTTGGTGTATTTTATTTTTTAATTATACTCCTTAGCATTTTACATTCATCTTTTATACCCTTTTTTTTATCTCAATTTTAAAATAGTCATTTCGTGCTTTGCCTAAACGTCTTCTCAATACTTCCTTCCCTAATTTCCCATATCTTCCTGAAATTATTTAAATATGTACATATGAACTTGAAATAAATTTGCTAAAAAATAATTTATTCTATTCATACTTTCTAACTTTGACATATTAAACTTCAAAATCTTCGCAACCTACTTATCAAACTCTAATTACTTCATGCATGCGCCTGTTGAGGAGGTTAGAGAATTCAGTCATAAGATATAATCTTTGTCAGAAAAATAAAGTAGCAGTTTTTTAATTTTGGAAAATAAAGGATCCAAGCAAGTTATGTGCAATCACCTATAAAAATAATAGTCCAAGAAAATCACCATTCTTGTTTAATAAAATATCAAATTGATGATCGATCATTCCATATTAAAAATAATCGCAAGAAATTCTTCGATAATTCGAATTTTTATTTCTAGATGGTATAGCCTCTACGAAATCAGCGTGTCTATCAATATCTATTATGTTGGCTAGTCTTGAAAATGAATGTGTACTAAAAAATAAAAATGACAATAATGTAACTCCATCAACTAATGTAATGCTTTAATATTAGTAACGAATAACTTCCTTTTATTCAATATATATAATATATACATATAAACTTAAACAAGATAAGATATTACAATGATAATTATTTTGCTAGAAAATATTGTTATTCATAGGGTCTAGCTAGTTTCTTGATGAATTAACAATCTATTACGATATTATCGAATTGAAAAAATAATTTCATCTTATTAAACTATCCAAATATTATTAAATTAGGATATTACACATTTTTGAGTCCAGAAGTATTTACACATTATGAGTTATCATAATATAACAAATAAAATTTTCCTTTTGATCGGCTCATAAAGAAACTTTCAGTTTTAGAATAAAAAGTAAGTTTAGCATTCAACATCCGCCTGATAAGTATATATTTGGACCAACCAAACATTATTCCCTCGAGGGATTTCAACTTCTTTCAATACTGTTAAGTTGATAATGTACGGGTGATTTTGATCATGACTTATTAAAGATATGTTTAATGCATTATAGCAATAAAATAATGAGTTGACAGTGAATATTCAATAATTGTTAGTGCTAATATGTGGAAAGTTTTGTGTGCTGAAAAGCTGCAGGTAAAAGTTTGTAGAATTCATCAAGGAGTCTGCAAGTTCTTTGGATAAGACAAGAACTCATAAGTTGATATTTCAAAGACTCTTTTTTTTAGTAGAAGTAAAATGTGACGAACATTCTTAAGTCTATAAAAATAAATTAAAAAAAAATTAAAAAGAAAAGCTACCGCGTTAAAGTCACTCACTCATTCACAACAATCTTCAGCACCATACAGAGTACACACTGGAGATCAAAGTTGAAGGAGAATTGACAGTGCTAGAGACAGTTTCCTGATCTGCTTAGTTCACTCTTGCACATTATCTTTAGAGTTAACTCTTAGTGAATGAAGTAGGTTTGAGTTTTATATTGTAAAAGATTCTGTTTCTTGTTTAAGGATATTTATTATTCTGGTTGTTTTTCTTGTTTTAAACTAAGGGTAGTTTAGAACAGGTTAAGGATCTTTGTAAGGGTTTAAGGGTAGGTTCATTAGATTGCAGGGGCAATTCATAAATTGGCTCGATGTTGTTTTAGTGAAAGTTAAATTAAAATCCTACTAGGGAGTAGGTCGTGATTTTAATTCATTCAAGCCTAGATGGTTTTCCACATATAAATCTGGTGTCCCTCTTTTACTTTCTGCATTTCCTTTATCAGTTTGCAAATATTTAACAGTCCAAGGAACAATAATCTAGTCTGTTCCCATCAAACTTAAAAGAATGTAACTTAAGTTTTAAATTAAGAAAAATTAGGAGTAGACCTAATTCACCCCTCTTGAGTCTAATTTAGAAGTTGTTTATAACAAATGGTATTGGAGCAGGTTGCTCAAGTATAGATTAACTTCTTTTGAGAGATTTGTAAAATGACTTCTAAGATAATTCTGCCTGAGAACAATCTAGCACTAGACCTTCTCTATTTAATGGCCAGCATTATAGTCTTCTGAAAAAATCGAGTGGAAATATATCTAAAGGCTGAAGTCTATTTAATTACTTTAAAGTAACCCTTGGTTCCTACTAAAGTAAAACCTGATGGAGCAAAGCTACCAAAGACAGAAGATGAGTTTGATACAAATGACTTTAGAATGATGGAGAAAAATGCAAAGGCAATAAAGATCTTATAATTTGGACTGAGTATTGATGAATATAATCGTATATCAGAATGTTCTAATGCCAAGAAAATCTAGGATTCTCTAATTCTTGCTCATGAAGTAGCAAACTAGGTAAAACAATCAAGAATTGATATGCTCGTAAGGAAATATGAATTGTTTGCCATGGGTGAGAATGAGTTAGTGAAGGATATATTTACTCGCTTCACTCATATCACTAACGAACTCAAATCCCTTGGTAAAAAATTTTCAACTAAAGAAAATATTGGGAAGATCTTGAAAATCATGCCAACCTCTTGGGAACCTAAGGTAACTGCAATTGAAGAAGTAAAGCAAATGAACACAATGCAGATGGATGAGCTCATTGAAATCTTGCAGACATATGAGCTTAAAAAGATTAATAAGGTTGTTGAAGAACCCAAGAAGTAACACAATCTCATCCTCAAAGTGGATTCTGAATCTAATGAAGAAGAAATGGCAATGTTCAAGAAGTTCTTTGGAAAAGAAAATTCTGAAAAAAGGGAGTCCTACTAGGGAGTAGGTCATGATTTTTACATCCATTTGAGCTTGAATTATTTTCCACGTATAAATCTAGTGTCTCTCTTTTACTTTATATATTTCCTTTATTAGTTTTGCAAATAGTTAACAGTCCAAGGAACAACAATCCGGCATGTTCCCATCAAACTTATAAGAAAGTAACTTAAGTTTTAGATTAAGAAAAATTAGGAATAGATTCAATTCACCTCCCTCTTGAGTCTAATTTAGAAATCGTTTATAACAAATACCAACGGCAAATATTATCATTTCCTTTTATATATACTTCATGCACCAACCTTATTTAAAGTATATCTATTTTAATTGTCAATTACCATAACAATTTTTCCACTAAAGTTTTCACAGCTTGCAGTGTTTAATGGTTAGACCATCATACTTGTTATGTAGTACACATATCCTATTCCAGGAAACTAGTGCCACTTTTCTTGTCTCAACGGAGCTCTTCCATAAATAATTTCTATACTTTTTAAGCGCACTCTATGGTAGGATGAACACAACACCTTAAAAATTGTAAATAGAGAACAAGAATGCATTAATAATTTGTGATCTGCTTGATTTATCTTAATTGTGATCTTCTCTACTAGCTGATTACAATTAATCTTGTACCATTTCGCAACCCCAAGTATCTTATAGGAAATGAACCTCTAGTAAATCATATACATGTTATGATTCTGTCTTGAATTTCTTCAATCATTCCAACTAAAAAAATGTTTGACTTATTCAGATTAGCAACCAATCTTGTCACTGTGCTGAACTGGTTAAGATCCTCTGTTACTCTGTTATAGAAGTTATATTTTCTTTACAAAGAATCGTTAGATCATTTGCAAAGATCAAGTGTTGTTAGTTTTGTGGTCTTACACATTGGGTGATACCTAAAGAAAAGTAGTTCACCCATCTTCTTTATAACTCTAGTCAAAAAGTCCATTACCAAAACAAAGAGTAATGGTAACATAGATCACCCTCTATTGACATTTCAATCTGAACTTAGTTGAGATTATACAAGTCTTTACCATTTGAACAAGTGATCTGAGAAAATCAAAATCTCTCAGTGCTTTCTCAATAAAATCCCAACTGGCCATATCATAACTTCTCAATTTTATCTTCATTAAGGCATCTAGAAATAGTGTCTTAATAGGTCATAACATATAAGTACATTATGGATTAGAGATCTCTCTCTCTTTTTTTTTTTTTTACAAATGCAGTCTGGTTCTCAGTAACAAGGAGTAACAACACCTCCTTTAATCTGGCATAAATTACATTGGATATACACTTGTACAACACATTACAGTAAAATATTATTGGCTTCAACTCACTTGCATTAATTAGTGGCACTGATAGTCTGGTAGGTTAGTATAAATCTCCATGACCGTTTCTCTTGTAAACCTTGAAAATGTTAGGCTTCAGCATAGCACTATGTAAAAATTCATCTCTTCCTTCTTAAGAACATAATAAATTATTATAAATTTACACATTAATATTCGAAATTATGAACATGATAGGCATGAAAACTATGAGGATTTAATTAAAATATAGGTTATAAAAATAAAAATACGTGAATCAGAGGAAGTGAAATTTTAAAATAAGATAAATGAAAAAAAAAAGATAAAAAGAAGATTAAAATAAAAGTAATACTTCTTATATTCTAATTTATGTAACGTAGTTTGATTGAGTATAAAATTTCTAAAATATAATTTTCTTTTGTAATGTTTTAAAATTAAGAACTTTTTTAAATAAAAAAATATTTGATATTTTTATTAAATAAGCTAAATCCAACAAATATAAATATTAATAATATTATTAAATATTTTTTAAATCTTTGAACTGAGTATCGATCGAAAACTACCTCTTGAGGTCGTGATAAAATTTGCGTGCACTACATCTTTTTTAAATCCTACTTTATAAAATTATAATAGATATATTATTGTGTATTATTAAATATTTTTTAGAAACTAATTAAAGAAAAGGATAATATAAACTAAGACAGCGAAGTAATTCCTGACCATAAAAAAATGTCATATGATGTTATTTATGCCTACCTTTTTTATATATAGTCTAGAGATATAGATTCATTCAAAAAATAATATTTGCCCGTAATTATATATTATTTTTGAGAAAAAAATCTCAAAGCCCTTATATATATCCAATCTTCCAAGCCAAGGGATACTATTATATGATGACGAGCCTTTGCAATAACAAAGTCCACCCTTTCTTGAGTTTTCCCAAAGACAATGGAACGCTGCTAGACTTTTCCCTCCCCTGCCGAAATATCTTCACCGCCACTTCAATCGGCCGTGACAATTCTTCAGTTGACCCTCAAAATCCAACCAATTATCTGATGACACCGGCAGCAGCAGCCACCGCCGGGGAGAAAAAAGATCCCGGGGGAATTGGGTTCTTAGACGAAGTTGGCGGGAGCGTTGATGGACTGATGTCTTGTACTGAGAGTCTCGGTTTCGAGAGCTCCGATGAGAGGTCAGTAGATGATCAAATTGAGGACCTAGATCGTCATAATCAAGCTCTGTTTTCTAGGAAATCAAATTGTACCAATAATATGGTTGGTACTAATTCAAGGCTCTGGCAAAGATCTAATCTGGAGAAGAAGAAGTTTCCGCCGCCATTATCGTCCTTAAGCCAAGATGGGAAGCCCAATTTCTTCATGCGTGCGGTGAGGAAAGATGGACGGTTAGAATTGACAGAGGTGAAAATTGGTCGGCCCGAAACTCTCCGTGCTTCCCGCCAAGATGGACGGCTGAGATTGCATCTCGTTCGCAACCTCGAAGAAGAAGAAGAAGAAGAAGAAGAAGAAGAAGAAGAGGAAAACGATGATTTTTCCGTAGAAACAGAGGAACACCTAGACGATGAAGAGGAAGTAATTGAAACAGATGAAGAAAAGGATGATGATGATGATGAAGAAGGAGAAGAAGAAGAGGTTGCGGAGTGGAAGTTTCCGGTGACAGGCAGTGGAAATGGAGATGGTCATCGGAGATGTTACGGTGGCCACCACGGCCATGGTCATAACAACCACCACCATGATTTACATGTGTGGAGGCAACGCTGTGTGACAACTAGGTGAATTAGTTAGATGTGAAATTGGAAATTAATTTCATTTAACTGAAGTGTGGGGACAAAGACAAGGCCATGCATGTGAATCTGTTTTTCTTTCAGTACTCTGCCATTTCAGGGGAACCTAAAAAAAAAAGAAAAGGAAAAATGACGACCCAATGAAATTGGAATTGAGAACCTGCAGCAGCCATTGAAATTAAGAAGCCTCGAATTGCTAGCTGTTGGAAAAAGTATTGGGATTCTGTTTTGCATCAGAGCAGTAATTTTGTATGTGGTCCGACTGAGTAGTAAAAGAGGAGAATAATCAGTTACCTAACTTTCTGAAAAGAATTTACAGTCCCTACGTGACAGAGAAAATCAAGAATTAGTTTTAGTTATTTTAAGAGTACCAAATTTAGAACTTTTCAGTTGAAGCACAAGTTGCAGTTGTTTTTAGTATCTTTGATTCCTTTTTCAGCTACTGTTTTCAATTGCAGAATTTTAAAAAGTGGTTTATCACAAGCATTAATGAACATAATAATACGTAGTAGTAACAAAAACAAATTATTTACTTTTTTTTTCTAAAGTTAAAGTACTAGTCTCCTAGACAAATTAAGTTAAAACGCGTAATCCTATATAAAAGTAATGTAATTCCAGTCGTAGGGAGATATTGTTCTGGCAGCTGAAGCACTATGAGATGGGTCTGGCGGCGATGAGGTTTCTTTTTTCAAAAAAAAAATTGTTTTTTATTATAAATTTACTTGATTTGCACACCTTATCAGATAATAAAAGAATAAATAAAAATACGGCTGTGTCAATCTTCTTGAGAGGAAAACATTTAGGATTCGTCTGATTCTATGAATAGGTAACGGGAATAGTTTTTGAGATAAATATTTAATATTGTTATATTTTTTTATTTGATTATTAATTTGAAAATAGAAGAGTTATGCATTCGCTTAGCTTTAATCAAAATTTAGTAGAGAGATAATAGTTAAAATCTATCGAACTAGATAAGACACTATCTAAATATAAAAGAATTACATTTTTGTTTTCAATACTAATATATTGGCAATAAAAGAAGAATTCTTAATTTGTTCATACGAGTAATTTTTCTTGAGGTATTTGAATAATTGACTGCCAAATGCTAATGTCTCATTAGTCACTGTAGTTAGCGATGCTCGTTTTGTAATTAATTTATCTAAGTTTGGAGACGCAGCTATTATCGTTATTGTTGATATATCATACGTAGAATAATCCTATTTGCTTGTACAAACCAAATTGCTAATATTAGGACACAAGAAATGCATGATCAGAATCTACAATAATTAGATGATCAAATCTTTCTCTGCCTAAGAAAAAGGACTTGGCGATATAAAATCAACTGACATAATGTTAAATCACATGATGCCTTTGATGAAACACTGGACAGATGTATCGATGCAATTGAAATTGGGTTCCAAGATGTGATTTAGAAATTAATGCTACCTAAATTTTGCCTCATATATCTTTTTTTTTTTTAAATATAAAATATGATGAAATAAAAATTTAATTAATAATATTTATAAATATAATTTTTTAAAAATATATTTTATGATTCAAAAATTATTAATGGTGTATTAATTAAATACAGGATGATTTGAATTTATTTATGATGTATTTAATTGTAAAAGATATCAAATATAATTTTATCAATAATAAATGTTTGATATCTTAATTTTTTTATGAATATGTCAAAATTATAGCAATCAAATTAAGGATGAAGCCAATATGACACCTTGTGAACATTTTTGAGTTGGTGTGACAACCGTGTAGGGACTAAAGAAAATCATAGACCCCAAAAGCAATCGAAAAAGACTTAAACATGAAAACGACACTAAATAATTACACTTCCAATTATAATAATAAGAAGAAATAAACATGAAAGCAAATTCGTAGAGATTTCTTTTATGCAAAAACTGAACCCCTTGTAGATATTATAAGTAAATTATTGTGCCAACAATATACTCTAATGCTATTTTTTTCGATACACTATAAATAAAGACCTCCTCTCCAACTCTTTTGCACCAATAATAATAATAAAATTCAAGGAATTAAGAATTTGATATTTTTATTTATCACGTTTCGCTTTTTTAAATTAAATTAATTTAATATTTAAAATTTATTTATTCAAAAATTATATAAAAAAAATATTAAAAATTGCAATAATATGTTAGTCAAAATCTATATAATTTAACTATAAAAAAAGAAAATGTAATGAATAAAAGTGAACGAGGAAGCAACACTTAATCACGTTTCTTTGGAATAAGAGTAATAATTATAGCATGTTTTGAAGGTGACTCTGCATTATATGTTTGATGATACAAAGTGATTTATACATATTTTGATTGTATTATTACTGTTGTTACCAACTAAAAATACATTAAAATTTTCTCAATATTTGCTCTTAAACTAGTGTTGCTGTGCTATTCTAGAAAATGATATATATATATATATACTACTTGTTATTTTTTTAAAAGTCTGTATTGGTGATTTTTATACTAATGAGCTTAATAATTTTTTGTCTTCCAAAAATATATTAATTATTAGGGAGTGGATGGTAGTACTTCGCAGTCCAGTTGATGTTCACAAGTCCCAACTGTCTAACCTACTGCTCTCTTCGTCTCAAAATTGTTTATTATTTTTCAAAAATAAAATTATTTTATATTTATTATTTTAAAATTTTAAGATAAAATTAATTAATTTTTTCTTATTTTACTCTTAGTATAATTTTATTTGAAGATTACAATATCTTTAATTATTAAATAAATATTTAATTAAAAAATTATATCCTAGATATAAGAAAATTAAAAAAAAATTAAAAAATTCTCTTAAAATATATATAAATAAATAAAGAATAAATAAATTTAAAACGAAAGAATACTAACCAATTGTCATCTTGGTCCAGAAATTTCACCTACAACCTGTGGCAACAAGTCACGTGGACCCAATGAAAAAGTCTCATAATCCATGCTAGACAACAGAAAGAAAAAAGAAATTTAGAAAAAAAAAACAAAAAAAAAAAAAAAAAGAAGAAGAAGAAGAAGAAGAAAAGAAAATGATGAAGTGGAGGAATCTTCATGAGGAGTTGGGTTTCATATATATTCAATTCATGAAGGGGCAAAATTACCTTTTTACTAACTCGTTTAAATTTAAACGGATTAAATTATGATATATTTTTTTATTTAATTCAATAGCACTGGACTGAAAATGATTCATTAAATTGTTGGCTTAAACGGATAAACAAGTTAACTGGTTAAACTGCAACACAAACCTAAAAAATATAAAATCAACGTTCAAGATCGAAAATAATATAAAAATTTCAAAGAATTTGAAAAATATGTTAACTTTTATATTTTTGAAATTAAAAAAAAAGGATAAATTAGATTACGTTAGACGGATTAAGTTATGAATATTATTAACCTAGATCTATGTTGGTCAAGTGGCTGTTGTTTTCAAATGTGTGCTCTTATTTGATAATTCTTGATCCAAACTTGAATCTCTCCGTCTCTTTAATAGTACAATGACAAAATAGACCAAGAAATCCACGATAATTTTGATTTTCATGTTTTATTTTGACTTGACACAAAGAGTTTAGTAATTTTTGAATACACAGCTCGATGTATTAGCTTTTATAAACTATATCTCTATAAATATAATCATTAAAAATGAAAAACTAAGATAATAAAAAATATTTAACTCTAAATAGAGATCAAGAAAAAAACAATATAAATTTTATTTTTAAGTATGTTTATTGAAAGTCTATCAAAATTAATCTTTCTACCTTCATAAAATAGAAGTAAAATTGTGTAAAGTCATCATGTCAATAATTTCAACAGCCACTTGTTTTCTCGTTTTGGGTCGAGCAAATGGCCCAAATGCCGAAGTTCTTTTCTATTCTTTTGGGCCACGGTCTGGCTTATGGATTTCCTTATTGTTTTGGTCGATGAACCAGCCCAATACCCTTTTTACTTTTCTTTCTCTTCATTTTATTTTCTTCAAATTTATTTAAAAACAGGTGTTAATATTTAATAAGAACACGATCAATTTTTTTTGACAAAAAACGAGAGAGGACAAAGTTGACTAGTCAGGGACTCATGGCCGTGTAGAAAGGGAAAGGGAGAAATCTATAATTTATTTTCAGCGGCAGGCGGCAGCATTGTTATAATAAGTCTTTTTAATTCACAAAAGTAGAAAAATACAGTTTTTAAAAGAGAACCCACATTATAACCTGGTGCCTTTTCACTCATTATTTTTATTTTTTATAGGAAAACTATAGATGTCAATTGTTGACAAGTTTTTTTCTTAAAAAAAAAAATGAAGATTCAATTTGAGATAATGATACTCTAGCATAACCTCAAATTTCATGCGGTGTTATTTTGACTCGACATAAATGGTGTTTCATAAACTACATTAGGCCCCCTAAAATTGTAAATTATCCATTATCTGGCACATATTCCTTTGGTCAAAACATCTAGAGCGTTGATTTCGTTTTCTTTTTCTACTTTCGGCAACTTTGCTTAATTTGCACAAAAAAGAAAGTCATTCTGTGCACTATTCAACGGCTGCCAAAGGGACTCCCACTTATTAGGCTGATGAATATATAGACGACTTTTAACCTTTGTTATTAAATTTTTATTTAAACAATCACATTACAATTTATTTAATTCATCACTTTTCTTAAAAAAAAAAAAAAGCGGGTGAATTCATTACATAAATAAATTAATCACTTAAATATGTCATTTCCTTGATTATACGCATTACGTTAATAAATATAAGATCTCATACTTATTTCAATTGAAGTTGATGTATAAAATTAAAGAAATTAGTATATTTTATATGATTAACTTATTTACTTAATAGAATCTTGAGTACAATGGGTAAAAAAAAATTATAATTAAACATATCAATAAAAATACTAATATACGTACCTACATTTAGGTGATCAATTGTAATTTGCCCTACTTTTATTCACAAATACACCCACAAGAATGACTGATTTGGTATGGCCAATGATATTGTATAAGAGGGATCGGATCCATTTTCTCTATCAATATCTTCTCAGTCAGAGATTATCATCTTAAATTTACCTAATACAAATTTAATGTGTAATCTGTAAGCTATTATATAATAGTTAGTTTATTCCGTGTGTATCTCAAGACAGCGGCTGCGGATTTATGTCGGGTTCCACAATAAAAAAGTATACAATGTTTAATGGTAAAAGGAAAACGCGAAGTTGAAAATCACATGTTGTGAATTCAAATTCAAATGTTCATCCAAAAATCCAGCAAATTCCCACTTCCAGGAATAAAAAAACCACCGAAAAACGGCACCTCAGTACTCTATAAACCCTCAACCAATCACCATTCATGGAGATCCATTTCCAAAATCTTGAAAATAACCCTTTTCTTCTATACCCAATTTTTTTCTTGAACAGACAAAGAAACCAAGCATGATAAACAGCACAACTGAAAGCACTGATGTTCCCGCACACAAGTACCACCTACCAAAGCGAATAATCTTGGTCCGTCACGGCGAGAGCCAAGGGAACAAGGACGACGCAGCATACAGCGTAACCCCAGATTACAAAATTCCTTTGACGGCACGCGGGATTGAACAAGCCAATCAAGCTGGGTCCCGCATTCTTGATGTTGTCTCCGACCACGGATCGTCGGAAAACTGGAAGGTCTACTTCTATGTCTCTCCTTACGTGCGCACGCGCTCCACCCTCCGGGAGCTTGGCAAGGCATTTCCGAAGAATAGGGTGCTTGGGGTGAGAGAAGAGTGCAGAGTTAGAGAACAGGATTTTGGGAATTTTCAAGTCACTGAGCGTATGAAAGTGATTAAGGAAACTCGGGAGAGATTTGGGAGATTCTTCTATCGGTTTCCAGAGGGTGAATCCGCTGCTGATGTTTATGATCGAGTTTCGCGTAAGAATTTTTGTTACCCATATACCCTCTCTTTGATTTTGCAATATTATGTGTATTTGTCTTTACATGATGTTTTAATTTCCCTTGCCCTATTTTTGTCTAGCAACAGATGGAATTTTATTATACTTACAACCATTCTAAAAGATTGAATCTTTTTTATACTTTTGAAACTCTCTAATTTTATTATTCTCATTTTACCTTTGACGACATGCCTTTGTACCATTAAACTTCTGAAGATGTTATGGGAAGTCACATATACTTGGTTCATGCCTAGATAAATATATGTCTTTTGTTCTCTGTGTCGAGTCAAAGTCTGTCATATAAAATGAAATAGGAGGGGTCTTCTTTGAAGATAGTTGAAAATAAAAGAAATAAGAATAGGATATATTGTGGAACTTTAGAGGTGAGTAACAGTAGATCCTTAAGTTTTTATAGTATTAAAGATGTATCAAATTTTTTATTGGGGCAAAAATTCATACAAAATTTCAATCTAACAATAAGTGGACAATATTTAGTGATAACACAAGAAAGAAAACAGGACCAAGCATCTTGGGAAAGGGAAATATTATTTTGATATTTGATATTTAAGTATTGATAAAGAGTGTAGGGAATTTACTTTTAGTTAAGTGGACATTGTTTTACAGTAGTTCAAAAGGAAAGTGCAGGATAACTAATTTTGTGACAAAGGGAGTATTTTTTAATTGTGATTGAGTTGTGTTTGGTTGCTGAGACGCGTTTGTTTAGCTTTTACCACAAGTGGTTTATTTCATATGGCGTCTTAATAGTTGCATTCTGATAAATTGTTCAGCTTTCAAATGACGTGCTGCATAAGTCTATGGAGTATGGACTTTCTGCTAGAGATAGTGTGAATAGGTCATTTTTATCAAGCTTGATGCATCTGAGGTGCAATCTTTGTCTCGGGGTTTAAGATATATTTGAGAGCTTTTTGATATTGTATTTTGCCGAGACTTTAATTTCTTACTGTAGCAGGGGACATGGGTGGATGCTGGTGTTACTGATTTGGTATAATGAGAGACAGTCTCCTCGAAAATTATGAATTTGTTGGGGGGAAACCTCTTTTAGTTCTGTTCATTTTATTCTAACCAAGATGTTTGTGTTTGGGTTGGACCAAAATTCGGTCATGATGTTGGTTTTATAATTAGCATGACGTTTAGGTTGCTATGAGACCCATCGTTTGTCTCCACTCAAAGGCAAGATGTCTTTCAGTGTCCTGCTCTTGAGATTTGTGTTTCAAACTATGTTGGTGGTAGTAATCTTGCCTCCCTGATGTCCATATAGAAGTAGTTTAACAACATTGGACTTTTTAACTTGTAGTACTAGAACAGCAAATGATACTAAAAAGAGGTGCAAGTAAAAGCTAAACCTTGCAGCCAATGCCCAATATGTTGTTCATATTGCTGAAAGAAGGCCAAAACTTAATTTGCTACTGTTGGATTCTTCCTTTTGATGTCATTACAATGCTTTTTGAGAGTATTATTATAATATTATATATTTACTGGCCTGCACTCTCAGTTCTCACACACCTCTTGGATATAATTGAAGCTTTGGGTCTCGCCACACCTTTGCTCCTTGTCGTTCAATTTTTCTGTTGATTGATCTCAACTGTTGTTCTAATTGAAAGTAAGATGCAATCTTTACATAAATTGTCAATTAAATGGATAATACTATCCAGAATATGAATTTATGGTTTAAAAGAATTGTAATTGATAGAAGTAACTGTCTGAGACTTAAAGTTACGATAAGAATAAGATCAAGTAGTCTGCCTTCAGCATAAGCAAGTTGGTAAAACATGATGACTTAATGGAAGTTATAGTGCTATTTTACATAATGACTGAATTAAATGTGCTTGCCTGATGTTTTTTCCTTTTGAAAGGGACTAGAAACTCATAGCAGTTTGCTCTACAACTCTTATTTTTGAATGGTCTTGGTCCAATATGCTTTATATTGAATCCCAGCCAATATTAAAAAAAGATCTTAGTCTGCTTTGTATCTACCAGGGCAGTAGCCATCTTTTCCAAGAAGTATTAAACTCATCTTATGCTTGACGACACTCAACAGTGCTGATGAGATTCAAATCTTCATGACCACAATCACTAATATTTTTTACGGGACAGAAATTCTGAAGGAAGACTGAAGTAATACCATCTTTTGAAGGGAACAAAATATCTTCTTTCCTTCAATACTCCATGCTGGAAAGGTTCCCTAAGCTTTACCAGCTGGCGGGATGAACTTAATTATGTTTTGGGATCCTAGTTCTGCTTGTCGTAGATCCATGTCTATTTTAAAATCAAAGTTAGGTGTGCCTACAGCCTTAATTTAAATTAGCTTGAATATAAGGATCTTGTCGGTTAAAACTAATTAAAATTTTGTGAGACCAAGATGAATTTTCTAGCTTAAATGGGTGATAGTGATATGATTCAAATAATTATTTCATGAGCAATATTAATAGTGGAATGTATCACACAATTGATGTACTAAACAATATGATTCTTTTTACATGCGTCCACCAAAATCCGTCTGCTATGGTAGTAATTGGTTTCTTTAATTTGTTATTTGAGCAAAATGCAACTGGTTTGTTCAGTGCACTGAATGAGGATGCATTTGAATTAAGCTGCAATTCAGAAGTGTGAAGTTTGGTACTTATTTTCATTTGTAAAATTTTGTAATGCAGATTTCCTTGAGACTCTATGGAGGGATGTTGATATGAACAGGCACCATCATGACCCTAATGATGACTTGAATCTTGTAATTGTATCCCATGGTCTAGCTAGTCGGGTTTTTCTAATGAAGTGGTTCAAGTGGACAGTTGAGCAATTCGAGTACCTAAACAATCTAGGGAATTGTGAGTTTCGAGTTATGGAATTAGGGAGGGGTGGTGAATATAGCTTAGCAGTCCATCATACTGATGAAGAGATGCTAGAATGGGGGATGTCCCCTGAGATGATTGCAGACCAAAAATGGCGAGCTAACGCTAACAGGGGTGCTTTGAATGATCATTGCCCTTGGTATCTTGATGCTTTTTTTGACCATTTAGCGGAATCAAATGACAAAGATGGCGAAGATGTGAAGTCAAACAACTCTTATCTCTCCTAGCATGACATTGTTAACGTGCATTCGTTCCATTCATTACTTGCTGTTCTACTGTTTATTTGGCTTTTCTAGTTGTTCCAGTTTTAGGCCTGGAGAGGTATGTGTCCTCTTGGTAGGCATTATCAGTGTCAATTTCTTGTAAATTTGGAACTTTCAATTGTATATCAAACATTTGACATCAAGGATGAAGTATGAATTTGTTTTTGACTGGCGAAATTATGGTTTTTAAACAGGATGAAGATGGATTAGTTTTGACAGGTGAAGTTACTAGTTTTATACAAGTTTTCACTGCTGAAACTACTGAGATTGGTGTTTGTGTTTACATAATTGTCCTGTCCCTTATGCTTCCGAAAGTTGTTTTGGTTATTAAATCAATCTTTCCTTTGTCAGTTGACCCTTGTGATGCTTTCTGGTGATTTCATGCTATTAAAGACGTATAGTGGTAGGTAATTGCAGAATTTTAAGGATTTTGAAATAGAAATCCACCTAGTCAAGATTTTGACTGGGTTTATAAGCTGCCGTCCCAAATTACTTTCTCATGTTTTACTTTTTCAAGAGTCAAATTATGAAAACTTTGACCATCATTTTGAAATGTATTTTTCATTTGAGAAAAGTTGCAATTGGTAATACTCTTCATATACGTAACACCCCAAAAGTCCCTAAGATCAAACACGAGAATTTAAGCAGAGAAAGTGGAAAAATGTTGCACCAGGTCACAGGATGACTCGTCCAGTGACCCGTGAAGTCACTCCACGAGTCGTGGAGTGACTCATGAAGTGGGTGGCAGGCCAGTAGCGAGCCATGGTCGGGGGTGACCACGGATGGAGCCACAAGTCGTGGAGTCACGTCACGACTCGTGAAGTAAATCGTGGTCAGAGTGTTGAGTTGGGAAATTTCCAGTAGACTTCACGAGTAAGGGCCACGAGTCGTGACCCACCTAACGACTCGTGAAATCCCTCGTGAGGACTGACAGAGTCATTTTTTCTGCAAAATTTAGTAAGGATGTTTTTGTAATTCTTAAACTCCTAAGTCCTAAACTACGTCGTTTTAGGGTTATTTTCAGGGGGGATTTAGGGAGTTAGTCGATGTTCTCTCCTTATTCCTCTCATTTTTCGCAAGTTCAATACATGAAAACTCAGACAGTTCTCCCAGAGTAAGAACAAGGGTTTCAGTTTCCCCTCAGATTTCTCAAGAAATTTCTCAAGGGAATCTCTACTCCAGGTATGTGAGATTTTAACAAAGGAACTGTTCTTCTCTTGTGCCCCAAAACCCATATAAAAACTGTATCAGTTCTAGCCCTTTTAGGATCAAAGTTAAGATTGTCTGTTAGTTAGATCATGAATTTCCTTCTTGTTATGATTCTTGAAAGTTATTGCTAGTGAAACTTTCATGTTGATATCTCCTTCCATGAAGTATATGTTTTAGCCCTAATCTGTAAATGCAATTTGAAAGAGTCTTGCATGATTGTCCAGATACAAATATTGCTTGATTCTGGTAGTTCCCTTCTGATCACCATGATAATACAGTTAGGTGATTTAAAAGTTGATTTATTGATTGTTCAGTCTCAGGCAATACTTAGCATGTTCAGTGTCTTACAGAAATGTCCTCTGATCAATTTGACTGTACTCAGCCTCTTGAGGAGTTCAGTAAAATTCTATAGTCTCAGTTATCAATCATTAGGTTGTTCTTTAGACGATTACGACGCTTTTAGATAAAGTAGCTCTAACCAGTCTTACAACACTTAGTTTCAGTTATCAGGTCCTTCAGACTCTCAGGGTACTTCCAGATAAGTACTCCTGACTTAAGTCTTAGGAGATCAGGTTCAAGCTATCAGCTTAACAGTCGCAGTTAGGATTTTCAGTGAGAGTAGGACTTAACATCGAGCAGGCCGAATTCAGCCCACCCAGGTTCCTAGAACTATGTTGCCACCATAGGTTATTAGCCCGAATGAGTCTCAGACAGGTACAATGGGCTTTTACCAATGGGGTGTATACATCTGTTTCCACGTTTAGATCATGTAGTTATATGTCGATTATAGACTCTCTCACTTATCTATTCAATTCAATTCAATATAGCCTCAGTTTCAGTCCAGCTCACTTTATTCGGATTACAGTATATAGTTATGGTCCTTAGTCAGTACTTGTGTTACACTGCTACAGTTATATTCAGTGTTTATCAGTTCAGTTGTATATTTCTACTGTTTTACTTATAGCTTACATACTCAGTACATTCAAAGTACTAAAGCATATTTTCCATGTTGTTTCCTATTATGATATAGGCATAGGTTCTCAGTCTCAGCATCAACAGTAGTTCCTTTCCAACGATTTCAGCAACAGTACATTTGGTGAGTCCTCATCTTTCGAGGACGAGAATATCTTTTCAGTTCAGTTTTCTTTTGAGTTAGACTTTAGAGTTAATTGGGGGCTTGTCCTAGCTGTTATACCCCGTAAAATTCCCAACACATAGATGGCCTATTCGCGTGTTGGTTAAGAGTATTTGAAAGCCATACCTGCTAGAAAAAGGCTCGGAAAAAGACCGGACGAGAAACCTGTCGAACCATCATGGAAGGGGCCGGGGAAGAGCCCCTCCACGATGGCAACGTGTCACAGAGGTGGAGCCTCCGCGTTGGCTCCGTGACACGTTGGGCCTGTCCAGGCCCAAGTATATAAAGCCCCACTTCGGTTTATTTTCATTAAAATCATTGATAAATTCCAGAAAACGTAGAAAATAGAGAGAGACGAAGAGGGTTAATATATTATCATCCGATTATGCTGCCAAACGTAGTCTAAACTCAAATTAACCTTAGATACTGAGGTATTTAGCAGCAGGGAGCATTCCTACGGATTTTGTTTCGCGAAATACGGCCGACGAATCGTCGAGCTACCGGACTAAGGTAAGTAGAATTGCTCCAAACTAGTGTCTATGTGCTCCTAGCCGTAAAGTGAATACTTCTCCCTTTTGGACTTCTGAAAAATAACAAGTTTTCGATCGTCTTTCGATAAGCCTAAGTTTAGGCTATAATTATATCGAAAGTGACGGCGTCCTTCAGAATAAAGTTGTATTTAGCACTAATTAACGTGTATATGAATGCAGTTGGGAGAAATAGCTGGAGTACTGACCAAGCCTCGTCCGACAGTCGGATAACTCGAGGTTAAGGTGAAGTTGTTCTTCGGCAAGTTAGTAAGTCTTAGCTTGGTAAATCATAGTAAACTCCGTATTTGAAACTCTCAGAGTTGAATGTTGAGAATTAGGTAAGTCTAATAGATTCTGAGTTGTGTTGTCGTATCGTATTCAGTCCGAAAGTTAGTAAAGCATGCGCCAAAGGGCGAGTTAGCATTCCAGATTCAGTATAGCTTATTGTATGATTAGCAAGCATGTTGTAGAATAAAAAGAGACAGATTTTCAGAATAAAGTTAGTAAAGTAAAATCAGATAGACAGACAGGTTATGGCTACAGATTAGCCATTCAGACATATAGTATCCCGGCTACAGATTAGCCAAACAGTTAAACAAAGATTTCAGAATTAGTATAATCAGTAAAGAATCAGTATGATACAGAAAGAGATTAGAATAAGAAATCAGATTTCAGATAGTCTTTTTCAGTTAGACATGTTTGCTATTTATATATGCTATTTGTTTGTTGAGACTTGATGTGGCGTGAGGGCACCTTATTGAGCGTTCTCGCCGCCCATGGGTTGGTAATCGTGTCACCCACTGAGCGGGTGGGTTTACGTCACTCCAAGGAGTGGCATGCCGTCCCCAGTTTGGATGAAGATGGGATGAAGCTTTCCCCATATCAGGCTGATCAGCATTACAGTACAGATAGCCTTGTTGTGTGCAAGCGCCCAGGGAACAGATTCAGATACAATTACAGTTACAGATACAGTATAGGAGTCCTCCGGACTCAGACACGGTTATTTATATCGGAGGTTATGGCCCGAGCCGGAGACCCAGGGGGCCGGTAGAGGAGCTCCGAGTGAGCAGATGAGTGGAGTGACTTATTTTTGGCAGGTTTTGACCCGGGTAGGGGTATATAGATTGTTTGCTTGCTTGGCGCCATCAGGCTTATGGGGGTTGGTACTGGCTCTTGTTTGCTATATATGTATATGTATTTATGTGTTATATATTAGTTAATAGACAGCAGGCCGCCGCGTCTACAGGTACGCTCCTGCCCTATCACAACACAGGAAGTCTGATTCAGTTCATATCAGTTCTTACAGATTCAGTATTCTCCTGCTATTCAGAATTGCTAGTTATGTTAATTGTATTCAGTTGTATCCAGTTGCTTTGCATACTCGGTACCAGAGGTACTGACGCCCGTTTGGGGCGCTGCATTACTTGCCTGCAGGTACTCATAAACCAGGAGGCGATCCCTCGTGATCCTAGCCAGCGCAGAGTCATCAGCTCCTGTCATTCGGAGCTTGATATTTCAGAGGTTTATATCATTACCTTTTGTTGTACAGTACGGGTAGGTCGGGGCCCTGTCCCGACCATCTTATTAGTATTCCTAGAGGCCTGCAGTCTGTATATATTTCTGTGGTTAGTTGTGCCGGTCGTGTGGGGCCGTGCATTTTGTTTAGCTGTTTAGCATCGTTGATTATTGTCACACCCCGCCTTGGGGGGTATGACTGGCACCTGGTGCCCTACTGGGACCTGAACTGCTGGACTGCTAAGCCTGGGCACATCTAGTGCCTGGCTGGCTCTAACTCGTATTTCTGGAAACAAAGGGCTATATAACGGCTGTAAACACAGCCCCCGGCCCATTGGCCTATAGCCTCCTGTACCTGTACTAACAGCTGACCAGAAACATATCAATTCAGGAAAACCTATGCGGGCCGACAAGGCCACCATGCTGTCTAGTTATCTATAACTCAATCATGAAGTACTAGAAAGCTACGTGACCGGCAAGGTCACCACTACTGGCAAACTATGGCCCCACAAGGCCAACATAAAAGAAAGAAAGAGTACTAACAGTTATACAACTGCACGGCCTCACACGACCGGCTCATCTGACCACAGGGAGATATATACAGACTGCAAGCCTCTAGGAATAGCAATAGAAATGATCGGGACAGGGCCCCGACCTACCCGTACTATACAACAAAAGAAACTGAAATACACCTCTGGAATTCAGTCTCCGGATAACAGGAGCTGAATACTCGATCGCTGACAGGATTCACGTGGTATCGCCTGCTCGTCTATGAGTACCTGCAGGCAAGTAATGCAGCGCCCCACCGGGCGTCAGTAGCGCTGGTACTGAGTATGTAAAGCAACAACTGAAAGAAATATCTGAAAGCAATAATATAACTGATGAAATTGAAGTAGAAGGAATAGCTTAACTGTCTGATAATGTAAGTCATACCTTCTCTTAATCATACTGGAAGGAGTAGGAGTCATACCTGAGGATTTATCGTTCTACTGTCGATCTACTCGTATCTACTGTAACACAGTATAACATATCATAACATATATAGCACACACAAACCTTACCCGGCCCCCATAAGCCGGGAGGTACAATCAGCACAGAATCTATACCCCTACCCGGTCATCCCATCTCCTATAACCGTGTAAGCATCCTGCCGGTCCCCTGGGTATGCACTTGGGCTCGCTGAGCCCCTGACTATAACTGTACCTGAGTCCGGAGGACTCCTGAATCAACACCCCGGGCGTATCCGCTCGACAGGGGTGAATAAGGGCCGACCAAGGCACAATATGGGGAAAACTGGCATCCCATCTTCGTCCCCTTGCGAGACGGCATGCCGCTCCATAGAGCGACGTATCCTCGTCCTCTGGCGGACGAGTCGATACAGCTATTAACCCTGGGCGGTCATGGATGCTAGGTAATCCAACCCCAAACAATACCACGGTCTCAACTAACAATACTGTCTGCATATCTCACATGCTGAGGCTAATAGGGGTAAAGTATCATATATATTACATGCTGAACTAGTGATAGTAATCTGTACGTATTTAATATGTGCTGAGGCTGGTAAATATGTATATGTATGAATATAGTCTCCTGCCAGACTGTTCTGGGGGTAATACTGAACAGGATATAGTATTTCTGCTGAAAACCATGTTGTATACTGAGCTTCTATAGTAACATGATTTACTAGTTCTAATATGCTTTCTAGCTTCACTTTAGCTTATCGTTCTATTTCTGAGATATCTTATAGATATTACATTACTTTACTGGGTTTCAACTGAATACAATAATATCCTAACATTCTGTGTCACATCACATACTGAGCATGCTGTGCAATTCCTAACACTTATATTGAAATCTATATCGTGCTAGCAAGTCTCGCGCTGATCATAACATAATGTTTCTAGTATCATACCATCATTCATAGTATGCGTCATACATGGCTTCTGAATATTCTACTGGCCTTTAAATTACTGTACTGTACCAAGATTACTAACTTGCCAAGGAAACTAGCTTTACATACCTTATCCTTGAATTACTCGTCTGTCGGACGAGACTCGGCCGGCACTTCAACTATTTTCTCCCAACTGCATTCATAAATATGTCAATTAATACTAAACACAGCTTTATTGTAAAGAGCAACGTCACTTTCGATATAGTTTATAGCCTAAACTTAGGCTTATCGAAAGACGGTCGAAAACTCGCTATTTTTCAGAGGTCCAGAAGGGAGAAATATTCACTTCACAGCTAGGAACACATAGACACTAATTTAGAGCAATTCCACTTACCTTAGCTCGGTGGCTCAACGATTTATCGGCCGTATTTCACGAAACTGAATCCGTAGGAATGCTCTCTGCTGCTAAATACCTTAGTATATGGAGTTAATTTGAGGTTGGACAACGTTTAGCAGCGTAATCGGACGAAAATTATATAATTTCTTCATTCCTTTTTCTCCCTCTGCGTTTGCCCTCTGTTCTCTGGAAATTTTAAATGTTTTTATCATTTAAAACCGAAGTGGGGCTTTATATACTTGGGCCTGGACAAGGCCAACGTGTCACGGAACCAACGCGGAGGCCTCTCCTCCGTGACACGCTACCATCGCGGAGGGGCTCTGCCTCGGCTCCTTCCGCGATGGTTCGATAGGTTTCTCGTCCGATCTTTTCCCGGGCCTTTCTCCAGCACGTATGACCTTCAAATATGCTTAACCAACGTGCGAATAGGTCATTTAGGTGCCGGGAATTCTACGGGGTATAACATTCTCCCCCCCCCCCTTAAGAACATTCGTCCTCGAATGTACACTGTTATCTAGAGGACTACTTACTTACTTCCAAAAAAAATTTCGGCAGAGTCTCCCCTGTAATATGGACTATAGCAAAAACCTGAAATGCAGAAAAGTCCAACACAGGCACTGCACGTAATATTTTAGGATCCACTGGATAACTAAATATCAATCTTTCTCATTCATACACATACAACTACAAGGTACTGCATAAGTGATAATACAGACATACCTGTTGCCTGACTAGGCCTGAAATAGGTGAGGATATCTGGCTTTCATATCTTCTTCAGCTTCCCACGTCATTTCCTCGCAGTTCCTGTTATGCCACAATACTTTGACAGATGCAACATCTTTAGTCCTCAACCTGCGAATCTGTCTGTCTAAGATAGCTACGGGAACCTCTTCATATGCTAACTCTTCTGTGACCTGGACATCCTAAACTGGAACTACTGTAGAGGGGTCCCCTACGAACTTCCTTAACATAGAGACATGAAATACTGGGTGAACAGATGCTAACTCCGGAGGCAAGTTCAATTCGTATGCAACTCGGCCTATTCTTCACCGAATCTGATATGGCCCAATGAACCTCGGGCTAAGCTTGCCTTTCTTGCCGAACCTCATCACCCCTTTCATCGGAGATACTTTCAGATATACCCAGTCATTTACCGTAAATTCTAGATTTCTGCGTCGCATATCTGCATAAGACTTCTGGCGGCTCTGAGCAGTCAGTAAACGTTCTCGAATAAGCTTTATCTTTTCCTCTGACTGCCGAACAATGTCTGGGCCAACCAATGCTGATTCTCCTATTTCAAACCAACCAATCGGCGACCTGCACTTTCGCCCGTATAATGCCTCGAAAGGCGCCATCTGAATAGCTGAATGGTAGCTGTTATTATAAGCAAATTCAATTAACGAAAGATGCTCATCCCAGCTACCCCCAAAATCTAGCACACACGCTCGTAGCATATCTTCGAGCGTCTGAATTGTACGTTCAGCCTGCCCATCTGTCTGAGGATGGAATGTTGTGCTCAAGTTAATCTGTGTTCCCAAACCTTTCTGAAACGACTGCCAGAATCTAGCTGTGAATTGCGCTCCCCTATCTGAAATGATGGATACCGGCACTCCATACAATCTAACTATTTCTCTGATATATAATTCGGCATAATCCTCGGCTGAAAAGGTAGCCCTTACTGGCAGGAAATGAGCTGATTTTGTCAGCCTGACAACTATTACCCAAATGGAATCATTTCTACGTCTAGTACGGGGTAACCCTGTTACAAAGTCCATGTTTATCGCTTCCCATTTCCACATAGGCACCGTTATGTCTTGCATCAAACCGCCCGGTTTCTGGTGCTCTGCTTTCACCTGCTGACAGTTAGAACATCTAGATACAAATTCGGCCATCTCAGCTTTCATACCTGGCCACCAGTAGATGTCTCTGATGTCGTGGTACATTTTGGTTGCTCCTGGATGGAGGGAATAGCGAGCATAATGTACCTCATGCATGATCCGCCCGCGAAGCCTTGAAACATTCGGGACACAGAGGCGGCCTTTACAGCGTAGCACATCGTCCTCAGTTATCTGAAAATCTGACTCCTTACCTCTCTGAATTCTATCTCTGAGCTGGACTAAATCAGGGTCCTCGTACTGTCGTTCTTTCACCTCTGTAACTAATGATGACACAGCAGAATTTTGGAATTACCGCTCCATTATTTTATGTTTCCATTACTCGAACGGCTAAACCAGCTAACTGATGAATTTCTTTGGCTAGCTCCCGCTTCTCAGGTCACAAATACGCCAAACTTCCCATTGACTTACGGCTCAGGGCATCTGCTACGACATTAGCTTTTCCGGGGTGGTATAAAATATTCACATCATAATCTCTTAATAGTTCTAACCAGCGGCATTGCCGTAGATTCAACTCCCTCTGAGTGAAAATGTACTGTAAGCTCTTATGATCTGTGTAAATATCAACATGGACGCCGTACAAGTAATGCCTCCACATCTTTAAGGTGTGGATTACTGCGGCCAATTCCAGGTCGTGGGTAGGGTAATTCTTTTCGTGTTTCCTCAGCTGTCTGGAAGCATATGCAATTACTCTACCATGCTGCATCAACACACAACCTAACCCGACGCCTGACGTGTCGCAATAGACTGAATAACCTTCTGTGCCTTCCGGCAATGCTAATACTGGGGCGGAGGTTAATCTGTCTTTCAGTTCCTAGAAGCTCTGCTCGCATGCCTCTGTCCATTGAAACTTTTCTGCTTTCTGTGTCAATTTGGTTAGAGGTGCCGCAATGGTCTAGAATCCTTCAACGAACCTTCTGTAATATCCTGCCAACCCCAGAAAGCTACGAACTTCAGTCGGAGTGGTAGGCCTAGGCCATGACTTAACTGCTTCTATTTTCTGCTTGTCTACCTGTATACCAGCATTTGAGACGATATGCCCTAAAAAGGCCACTGAGTTAAGCCAAAATTCACACTTAGAAAATTTAGCATACAGTTGACGGTCCCTGAGAATCTGGAGCACTGTCCGCAAGTGAGTCTGGTGATCTGCCTCAGAGCGAGAATACACCAGAATGTCATCAATGAATACTATCACGAACAAGTCCAAGAATGGTCTAAAAATACTATTCATCAGGTCCATGAAGACTGCCGGGGCATTCGGTAACCCGAAGGACATAACTAGAAATTCAAAATGCCCACATCGGGTCCTGAACGCCGTCTTAGGAATATCTCTCTCACGTACTCGGACCTGGTGATATCCGGACCGCAAGTCAATCTTAGAAAAGTATCTGGCTCCCTGCAACTGATCAAATAAGCCGTCAATTCTGGGGAGCGGGTACTTGTTCTTTACTGTAACTTTGTTTAGTTGCTGATAATCTATGCACATTCGGAGCGAGCCATCTTTCTTCCTCACAAACAAGACTGGCGCACCCCACGGTGAAGTACTCGGCCTGATGAAACCTTTATCCAACAAATCCTTCAACTGTTCCTTTAATTCTCTGAGTTCTGCAGGAGCCATACGATAGGGAGGAATTGATATCGGCTGGGTGCCTGGTAATAAATCAATAGCAAAGTCTATTTCCCTTTCTGGGGGAATATCAGGTAACTCGTCTGGAAACACGTGAGGGAATTCATTTACCACTGGAACAGACTGGGGTGTCGGAGATTCTGCTTGGACATCCTGAACTCTGACTAGATGGTAAATACATCCCTTAGATATCAACTTTCTCGCCTGAAGGTAGGAAATAAAACTACCTTTTGGCGTAGCGGTGCTGCCCTTCCACTCTCGCACTGTTTCTCCTGGGAAGTGGAATCGGACCGTCTTGGTCCAACATTCAACATTGGCAAAGCACGGTACTAACCAGTCCATACCCATTATGGCATCGAAGTCTATCATTTCTAACTCGACCAGATCTACTGTGGTCTGACGGTCAGCAACCTCTACTGTACACCCGCGGTAGATTCGGCTAGCTGTGATAGAGTCACCGACGGGCGTGGATACTAAAAAGGGCTGCTGCAATAATTCTGGTGTAATACTAAATTTTCGTGCCACAAATGGAGTAATGTAGGACAAAGTAGACCCTGGATCAATCAACACATAAGTAGGGTGTGAGCAGATAGTTAGCATACCTGTCACAACATCAGGCGACGCTTCCGAATCTTGCCTCCCTGGTAAAGCATATGTGCAGCTTGGACCCGCACCTGTACTGGAGGCCCCTGATCTGCCCCGACCCCTGCCTGCTGAAACTGAGGGCCTGCGCCCTACCGAGGATGCTGTGGCTCGTGCCCCTGCAGATGCCCTATCCTGTCTATCCCGGTCCTCTCGACCTCTGGCTGGGAAATCTCTCATCAAATGGCCTTCTTGGCCACAAATATAACATGCGGTGGAGCCATACCTGCATGCTCCAGTATGGCGTCGACTGCATATAGGGCAAAGTGGTAGGGTATACCTACTCTGCTCCGCCCTCCTCTGTAATGGTGAATCTGCCATCTGCGAGCCTCTACCAGTCTATGACTGCCCCCTGCGGCTGAATCTACCCCCCTGTGACAGTGGCGGAGGCGGGGGCCTGGGCGGCCTGTCTGACAATCGTGGCCTGGGTCCTCCCCGGGCCTCCCTCTGTAACTCAACTGGCCTGTCCCGGCGACGCTGTACCTGATTGACCCTTTTGATCTCCCGATGTCGCTGTCTGATGCCCTCAATATTTTAGGCAAATGCCTGAATTCGAGCAATGTCCATGTCCTCTCGCAGTGTGGCTGTAATACAAGTCTCAACATATTCTGGATTCAACCCCATAATAAAACGGTGCACTCTGGATGCCATGGTATCAACAAAGGCCGGTGCATATCGAGCCAGAGAATCAAATCGCAAGGAATATTCCCGGACACTCATGGCCCCCTGCTCCAGATGTAGGAACTGGTCTACCCGGGCCTGTCGAATCTCCCGCGGAAAATAGTGATCCAGAAAAGCTGCTGAAAAGCTAGACCAGGTGGGAGGGGAAACATTTCTCCCTTGGGACCTTTCCCAGCTTTCATACCATAACACGGCGATGTCCCGTAACCGAAATGCTGCCAACTCCACTGATTCTGTAGGCGTGGCATGCATAACCCTGAAGATTCTCTGCATTTGATCCAGAAAATCCTGAGGGTCCTCTGTCCGATCCGTACCTGTAAATTGTGGGGGATTCAAGGCTAAGAACTCTCGGACCCTCGAACTGCCGAGCCCTCCTGATAACTCCGCAACTGTAGACGGCATTGGCTGACGCTGAGCAGCCATCATCTGTGCTAACATAACTACAACACTCCTAACCTCCTGGTCGAAAGGTGTCGGTATAGGGACTGCTGAAGGTAATGTCTCCCCAAGTGGCTCCTGACGTGGTGGAGACTGCTGAGGAGGCTGGGACGATGCCTCTGTAGTGCCCCCTGATCGGGTTGTTTCTAAACGAGGGTGAGGCGTCCTGCTGGTGCCTTCCCCTGCTGCAACATCTAAGCTCCGACCTATGATAGGATGGCGCTGGTCTGACATTATCTGTAACCAAAGAATATGGTAAGCTTTTAGTGACTCAACCCTATACTGTACCGCTCTACAGCACGACTGAATAAGAATAAAAGACAATCATCCTATCATGCCTTGCAGCCTCCTACCCATAGTATGTGGTGCACAACACATCCATGGACAGGACTCTACTTAGCACGGCTTGCAGACTCCCTGGGATACGACCTGGCTCTGATACCAAGTTTGTCGCACCCCGCCTTGGGGGGTATGACTGGCACCTGGTGCCCTATTGGGACCTGAACTGCTGGACTGCTAAGCCTGGGCACATCTAGTGCCTGGCTGGCTCTAACTCGTATTTCTGGAAACAAAGGGCTATATAACGGCTATAAACACAGCCCCCGGCCCATTGACCTATAGCCTCCTGTACCTGTACTAACAGCTGACCAGAAACATATCAATTCAGGGAAACCTATGCGGGCCGACAAGGCCACCATGCTGTCTAGTTATCTATAACTCAATCATGAAGTACTAGAAAGCTACGTGATCGGCAAGGTCACCACTACTGGCAAACTATGGCCCCACACGGCCAACATAAAAGAAAGAAAGAGTACTAACAACTATACAACTGCACGGCCTCACACGACCGGCTCATCTGACCACAGGGAGATATATACAGACTGCAAGCCTCTAGGAATAGCAATAGAAATGATCGGGACAGGGCCCCGACCTACCCATACTATACAACAAAAGAAACTGAAATACACCTCTGGAATTCAATCTCCGGATAACAGGAGCTGAATACTCGATCGCTGACAGGAATCACGTGGTATCGCCTGCTCATCTATGAGTACCTGCAGGCAAGTAATGCAGCGCCCCACTGGACGTCAGTAGCGCTGGTACTGAGTATGTAAAGCAACAACTGAAAGAAATATCTGAAAGCAATAATATAACTGATGAAACTGAAGTAGAAGGAATAGCTTAACTGTCTGATAATGTAAGTCATACCTTCTCTTAATCATACTGGAAGGAGTAGGAGTCATACCTGAGGATTTATCGTTCTACTGTTGATCTACTCGTATCTACTGTAACACAATATAACATATCATAACATATATAGCACACACAAACCTTACCCGGCCCCCATAAGCCGGGAGGTACAACCAGCACAGAATCTATACCCCTACCCCGGTCATCCCATCTCCTATAACCGTGTAAGCATCCTGCCGGTCCCCTGGGTATGCACTTGGGCTCGCTGAGCCCCTGACTATAACTGTACCTGAGTCTGGAGGACTCCTGAATCAACACCCCGGGCGTATCCGCTCGACGGGGGTGAATAAGGGCCGATCAAGGCACAATATGGGGAAAACTGGCATCCCATCTTCGTCCTCTTGCGGGACGGCATGCCGCTCCGTAGAGCGACGTATCCTCGTCCTCTGGCGGACGAGTCGATACAGCTATTAACCCTGGGCGGTCATGGATGCTAGGTAATCCAACCCCAAACAATACCACGGTCTCAACTAACAATACTGTCTGCATATCTCACATGCTGAGGCTAATAGAGGTAAAGTATCATATATATTACATGTTGAACTAGTGATAGTAATCTGTACGTATTTAATATGTGTTGAGGCTGGTAAATATGTATATGTATGAATATAGTCTCCTGCCAGACTGTTCTGGGGCTAATACTGAACAGGATATAGTATTTCTGCTGAAAACCATGTTGTATACTGAGCTTCTATAGTAACATGATTTACTAGTTCTAATATGCTTTCTAGCTTCACTTTAGCTTATCGTTCTATTTCTGAGATATCTTATAGATATTACATTACTTTACTGGGTTTCAACTAAATACAATGATATCCTAACATTCTGTGTCACATCACATACTGAGCATGCTGTGCAATTCCTAACACTTATATTGAAATCTATATCGCGCTAGCAAGTCTCGCGCTGATCATAACATAATGTTTCTAGTATCGTACCATCATTCATAGTATGCGTCATACATGGCTTCTGAATATTCTACTGGCCTTTAAATTACTGTACTGTACCAAGATTACTAACTTGCCAAGGAAACTAGCTTTACATACCTTATCCTTGAATTACTCGTCTGTCGGACGAGACTCGGCCGGCACTTCAACTATTTTCTCCCAACTGCATTCATAAATATGTCAATTAATACTAAATACAGCTTTATTGTAAAGAGCAACGTCACTTTCGATATAGTTTATAGCCTAAACTTAGGCTTATCGAAAGACGGTCGAAAACTCGCTATTTTTCAGAGGTCCAGAAGGGAGAAATATTCACTTCACAGCTAGGAACACATAGACACTAATTTAGAGCAATTTCACTTACCTTAGCTCGGTGGCTCGACGATTCGTCGGTCGTATTTCACGAAACTGAATCCGTAGGAATGCTCTCTGCTGCTAAATACCTCAGTATCTGGAGTTAATTTGAGGTTGGACAACGTTTAGCAGCGTAATCGGACGAAAATTATATAATTTCTTCGTTCCTTTTTCTCCCTCTGCGTTTGCCCTCTGTTCTCTGGAAATTTTAAATGTTTTTATCATTTAAAACCGAAGTGGGGCTTTATATACTTGGGCCTGGACAAGGCCAACGTGTCACGGAGCCAACGCGGAGGCCTCTCCTCCGTGACACGCTGCCATCGCGGAGGGGCTCTGCCTCGGCTCCTTCCGCGATGGTTCGACAGGTTTCTCGTCTGATCTTTTCCCGGGCCTTTCTCCAGCACGTATGGCCTTCAAATATGCTTAACCAACGTGCGAATAGGTCATTTAGGTGCCGGAAATTCTACGGGGTATAACAATTATGTTGGTCGTGTGGAGCCATAGTCTGATAGTAGTGGTGACCTTGCCGGTCACGTAGTTATTCAGTATTCTATTGTTGAGTTACAGATAACTAGACAGCATGGTGGCCTTGTCGGCCCGCATAGGTTTCCCTACATAAGTATGATTCTGGTTAGCTGATATTACAGTACAGGTGGCTATAGGCCCAGTCGGCCGGAGGCTGTATTTACAGTCGTTATATAGCCCGTTGATTCCTTGAATCTGAGTTAGAGCCAGCCAGACACCAAATGTGCTTAGGCTCAGTAGTCTAGCAGTTCAGGCCCTAATAGGGCACCAGGTGCCAGTCATACTCTCCAAGGCGGGGCGTGACACCAGCAACTTGTCAGCTCTTAGATGGCTTTAAGACAAAGTATTGTTTCAGTATGTTTTGCAGTTGTTGCATAAATTTCAGTATCTTATCAGACATCTCTTATTTTTGGAGAAAAGTTATTTAGTTCTATTTTTTTTTCTCAGCTTCCGCTTCTATTTAATTCAGTATACTTAGTGTGATGTTAAGCCATGAGTTAGCTTGGGGTTACTTGTTGCACCAAGTACCGTGCCGCGTCCAGGGTGTAGACTCGAGTCGTGACAATATAGTTTTTGAATATATAAGTTTTAATTGTAAAATATTTTAATTTACGATAGAGCGAGTACACAAGAGATTATTTGGCTAATCTCATAAGCCGGTAAAACTAATTTTATAAACATCTTTTAACTTATATACACGTTTGATAAACATCCAAAGTATGTATAAATCAAAATCAACAAAAAACCATGAATAAGTCAATCTTTAACTTATAAATTTTGAGTTTATAAACACATTTAGTTTTATGAATTAGCATGCAGATTTTATTTCGTGCAGTGAGATGAGATTCTCTCTCACATAATTTGAGAAACTTTGGGACTTGACTCTACTCATACGCTAAAAAGAATGGCGTGTGGGACACATGATCACTCTAGCTCGACTGACTCGACTTTACAACTCTGTGACCCCAAGTCTAGTCCTTCAAGTATGCCAAAAAAACGACATGTGGGACGGAGTATAGTAGTAAAAGAGAACAAATTTAGAATATTGACTTCATTAATTAATTAAGGAAGTAGATACTCTCTTATATCATCACTCCATCAATTAATGACAATTAACTAGATGTTGAATATGTAATTAATTAGTAAGTTTGCCGTATGTTTAGGGGCAGGATATTATATAATTCTGCATGCAATAGGGACACGTAAAATTAATCAATAGATGCCTACATGCCAACATGTGGGGAAAGTTCTTGTTTCATTTGTTTTGAATACTAGTTCTCAGAATAAATTAGGCATTGTATTCCTTACAATCGACCGTGTTAAATTTTAAAAGGATATTCCCAACGTTTTGTTCCATATTAACTTTGTATTGTTAGATATAAAATATATTTAGTAATCTTTTTTTCCAATTTATATATGTTAGTGTCAGTATGTGGTATTCTTTTTGTTTAATTAAAATAATTTATTTTTTATATTTTTTTTCATTTTATCATTAATTAGATGAGTTCCTTATAGCTATATAAATTTATACGATTTACTTTACACTACAAGTCCCCAAATATCTCTTTGATTTTTATTTTTATTTTTTATTTTTTTAAAAAAGATGTATGAACAAAACGGGGTCACCTAGGTTCCTAGCTAGTCGGAGATAAGTCTTTCTTTTTTGCATCTCAAACATTTTAAGAAATGGTTTCTTTTATCAGCGATGAGTTCATGTTGAATATACTACTACTACTCCTAATATATTTTATATAACATGTTTTTAGATTGTTCTTTAAAAAAATCTTATAACTATTTAAAATAATTTAATTTTTAAATTTTTTTTATTTTATCGATAACATATATATTTACGTTATGTATAAGTTTTAAAAAGTTTTGGTACCCGGTCAAACAATTTCATAGAAAATGGAAGTATCAATTTACACGACCGCTACTATTAAATTTATTGCTCCTTCCATTAGGTATACTAAAAATACTTATTTTAAAATGGTTGTCAATTTAGAAACTCAACAACTAATTGATCATTTTTTTTCAATTCTACCCTCAGTATTTAAGTCACTCCAGAATGTGAAAAAAATAATTATTGTATGTTTTCAAAAAGTAATTATTAACTAATTAATAAGGTTATAATTGTTAAATTACAACCCGTATTAATTTTTTTTAAAGAATATTTAAATTTTATCATATCAAATGAAAAAAAGAACGAAAGGAATATAATATGTTAGTTAATATCAAATAATAATAATATATCTAGTATAGTTCACAAAGAAGGTATTTCGGATAAATCGTTGAATTCAAAAAAGTATGAAAGGTAAAATTAGTTACTATCAAAATAAAAAATATATATAGAAACTGATTATATGTAATTTTTTAATGAGTCATTTAATCGTACAAAATGGGTGCATTGAATATAAACTCAGCGAATATTATAGGTCTTCGAAGACTCGGATGCTCAGTCGAAGTTGCGAACTGTATAACCAAAACCAATCAATCTATATATACAACCTCAACTTCCTGCATGATTATATATCAACCAAATATTCTTCATTTCTACTTATTTATTCCCCTTTTGTGGTATCTGCTCATATATAAATGTCGCTTGCTAAAATCCTAACCAATGGCACCAACACCCATTTGCCCAAACGCATAATCCTAGTCCGTCACGGCGAGTGTTCAGCAAACGCCGACATCAATGTGTACGGAACAACTCCAAATCACAAAATTGAACTGACCGAGAAAGGGATTGAGCAGGCCAAGCAAACCGGAACCCGAATTAAGAAACTGATTTCTGAAAATACGAAGAATTGGAAGGTTTTCTTCTATGTTTCCCCAGCAGAGCGCACTCGAAGGACGTTGAGAGAGATCGGCGGATCGTTCCCGAAGAGGAGAGTGATTGGGGTGAAGGAAGAGTACAGGCTGAGAGAATTGAATTTTGGGAACTATCATGATCCTGCAGCTATAGAAAAGATTAAGAAGGAACGAGTAACGTATGGGAGGTTTTATTATAGAGTTCCTGGTGGTGAAACTGGGGCTGAAGTTTATGATCGTATATCAAGTAAGTTCTACTGTTATTCTTATTTCCTACTCCATCATAAAATCCTTCTTTCCAATTTTTTGAAAGGGAAAAAAAGGTATTAATTTTTTCTTCTTTTCAGAACAGAGTGCTTGTATTTGTTGTTGTTGTTATGCATTTGAAGTGCTCTGTTCTTTACCTCAAACAAACAAATTGAAAGGGAAAGAGCATTTGAAGTGTATATTTAAGTAACCAGGAACTTGATTATTGACTATAAATAATCTGTTCCACTTTTCTACAGTGTGCAAGCTCAGAGTCTTCTCCTCCAGTGTCCCCTGTCACCTGCTTAAGAAAAAGTTGTAAAAAACAATTAAGTAAAATTAGGTGGTGGTAGTTAAAGAATAAGCTCTAAAGGTACATATACTAAGATTTTTTATAGTGTCAATATAATTTAACACGTGAGAGTACATTTATTATCATTTCTTATTGAGTTTAATTATATATACCATTTTGTGAGTGGAACTTTTTACACTATTAAGTCACTTAAAAATATCTATAAGTAGTCTTTTTAAAATGACAGATTACTTGCTATAACATATAAACATAATGTTTTTGGTCAAATTTCTAAAACTAATTTATTTTGAAAAGTTGTAAAAAATAATTTATATTTGACTAATCAATTTAAAAAACACATTTGATTAGCCATTAGTATTTGATCAAACTTTTAAAAATACTTCTAAAATATCGGGGGGGAAAATTATTTTTTTTAGCTTGTAAAAATAATTTATGCTACTCCTTGTGACCAGAACACCTCCTTTTTTTTTTTTAATTATTATTATTTTTAAATAAATACTTTTGATCTCCCAAAAGTTTGACGAGGCTATTAAACTCTTTTTCACCAGGCTACCAATCAGTATTTGTTAATAGAGATTTGATTATAATTTCCTTATAAATGATGAGATGAATTGTGTAAATATTTTTAAGACCAATAGAATATATAGTAACTTAAACTCATACAATAATGTGCAGGTTTTATCGAATGCTTAAGGAGGGACATAGAAATGAAGAAGTTCTGTCAGGATCCTTGTCAAGAGACCAACATCATCATTGTTACCCATGGACTGTCCAGTCGCATCTTCCTCATGAAATGGTTCGACTGGACCATTGAGCAATTTGAGGATCTCAACAGGATGAAAACTAGTGAATTTCAAGTGCTGCAATTAGGACAGGGAGGGGAATACAGCCTTGCATTTCATCATGATGACAAGAAACTTCAAGAATGGGGGCTATCTCATGATATGATAGAGGATCAGAAATGTAAAGCTTATGGTCCTACAGGGGTTAATTGGCAGGGAACTTGTGATTTATATCCTTTCATGGATTGTTTTGCAGAAGATTCAGATGATGAGAATATTATTATCTAAATTAGTAGTAATCCTTTTAAGGTGTGTATGCGTAAAATTAATTAATTAAGGTGTGGGACATCTCTACTATTTAGTTAAGTAGTATATTATAATCAATAAGATTGTTATTAACTTAAAGTCCCTCTCTTTTTTATTATGTTTCTCCTTGGCTTACGGGTATGCTAATAAATTTTGTTCCAAGATCCTAATTCAATCTGCTTAAGGGATTGAATGATTATATCAAGCCCAAACACCGATGCCATGATATATTTCATTAGGGTTAATGCTCACTGTTCTAATTAATATAGCATTAGCAAGTCTTGTATGGGCCTAGCCATATCATAGAGATGTTTGTGATCACCCAAGTCTAGAAAACTTTCATTTAGTACAAAGCAAGTGCAGTAATACACCTTAAATTACAACAAAAAGGAAAGGTGTGTGTGCGCACATACACTCACTCCACACAAATGCTGACATATAGCTACATGTAATGGTATGGTGTCTGATAGAACAAGAAGTGAAAGCCTTTCATCATCTGTGGAAATTTGGAACTTGGCGGTGGGATTTCCTTGCTTTCTTTTTCCAATATATTTCACCAATGCTAGTATCGGTAAGTCTTTTCTTTACATCAACCTTGCCAAATATCCAGAGAGTTAGTCCATTAACCAGCTTGTTGTAGCATCCTCTCCATCCTCTGGAGACCAATAGAGATAGAAATATGATTGCCATACCCACTGCAAAGCCTAATGCAGCGCCTGCATAGATGTCGGTCCCGCTAAAGAATTGCTCGTCTTCAGATGCTGCAGGCTGCAGAGGCACTTCTTCTCTGTCATTATTGCAAACTTTGTCCATTGGGAAGCCACACAAGCCCTTGTTTCCCATAAATGATTTGTTGTCAAAGGTTTGAACTTGGTTGCCTCGAGGGATCATTCCAACAAATTCATTGTATGATAAATTTAAGAAGGAAAGATGTGGGATCCCTCAGAGGTTCTCTGGGATATGTCCATTTAACTTATTGGATGAGAGGTCTAGTGATCCCAATTCCTTCAAATTTCCAATTGCAGGTGGAATTTGGCTAGTGAGAGTATTGTGAGACAAGTTCAGAAGGTAAAGCAATTTGAGTTCTCCGACTGTCTTAGGTATGCCTCCAACAGAACTGTTATTCGAAAAGTCAATTGAGTTTAAGGTAAGCCAAATCTTTGGCACGGACATTTCTTGTCCCTTAAGAGTATAGTGACTGTGTCCTGATAGTAAATGTCTACTTGTGCTATTGAATCATCTCCAAAAAAAATTCTATTGGCAGCATAGAGGTGATCAACGCGTGAATGCGCTGATTCAACCTTCATAGCTTCCAGCTCCAAGAACAAGTTTCTGGGCAGGATGCCACTAAAATTATTGGAAGCTAGATCAATGATTTGGAGAGCAGGCCAGGTGTAATTGACACCTGAACAATCAATGCTGCCATGGAAATTATTGAAGCGTAGCACAAGTACATGGAGATTGGACAGCCTTCTCAGCCAGCAGGGGAAGATTTCACTTATCTTGTTGCTCCCCAGATTTAACACCTTTAGATTGCTGCAATTGGATAAAGACCGAGGAATCTTCCCTTCCAAGTGATTATGGCTTAGATCTATCGTCTCCAAGCGACAGTCCTCTGAAAAGTTTCCAGGCATATTACCTCTGAGATTGTTTCCTCGTAGGTGAAGTACTGTCAGGCTTTGTTCAGCTAAGCATGCTGGTATACTGCCATTCAAATTATTGCTGGACAAGTCAAGTACTTCAAGATTGGCTGCATTGCATATTGAAGAAGGGATAGTACCCCTGATATTGTTGTTTGCAACTGAGAAGAACCAGGCATTTGTGAGGTAATTGGTGAAAATCAGGTGAGATAAAACCATCTAATCTATTTCTGGACAAGTCCACATATAGTGCTGTAGGTGGTGGTAATGGAACTTCTCCAGTAAGAAGGTTTGCATGTAGATCCAAGGAATATAGAAAGCCAAATCTATAAGGTACTTGCAAATGTGTGAATTGATTCAGAGATAGATTCACCGAATGACTCTCTCTGTCAAAAACTTCCCATATCCAGTTTGATATTTCACCTCTGATATGGTTGTTTGACAGATCTAACAAAGCCAACCGGTTTGGTTCTTAAGGAAAGAAATAGTCCGCAAATTCCAAGACACTAACCTTAAGACAGACAACTTCGGGAGCAATGCAATATCTGATTCACTTATATCTGTGTCAACTGATAATCTGTTATGGGACAGATCAAGATTGACAAGCATCTTAAGTTTTGTAAACTTATGCAACACCACAGTGCCACTGAAATTGTTGAATGAGAGTGAAAGACGCGAAAGATTGGGTAGCTGAAAGAAAAATTCAGGCAATTCAGCTAAGTTGTTGCCTCTCAAGTCTAGATTTGTTAGCGCAAAAGTCACATTCTGTAATTCCATTATTTGGCCATAGAATTTGTTGTCGTTCAGATGTAAATCCATCAGTGATGGTAAGGAAAAGAATGATGGTGGAATAAGCCCAGAAATTGAATTTTCACTGAAGTCGAGAGTTTCTAGATTCTGTAAGCCATACCAGTTAGATGATGTTATCTCACCTGTGAAAAGATTTCTACTAAAGTTTGCATAAGTAAGATTTTCAGACAGCATAAAAGATGGAATCGAACCAGTGAAACTATTTGAGTGCGATATCCACAGAAACAAGATGAGTAAGATTTTCAATGGAAGATGGTATTGGACCTGTAAAATTGCAACCATAAAAGGAAACATGGGATAACATCCTAAGGTTCCCAATGGATTCGGGTAAACTTCCTGAGAATTCTGTATAGCTAAGAAACAGACGCTGTAGAGATCCATTTGAAGGAAATTCAGGTAAAGTACCCTCAAGCTTAAAATTGTCTGATGAGTCAATTGTGTGCAGAGTTGGTACTTGGAATATCTTCTGAGGTACTTGTCCTATTAAACTGCAGGATCTTAGACTTTACAGTTAGATTGGTGAAGTCAGCAAAGAACTCTGGAAGTGGAGCAGATAAATTGTTCCCATCAAGACGGATAACAGAGAGAAACTTAAGATTTGCTAAAGGATTGATACTGCCGAAAATGATTCAGCACTAAGGTCAAGACCAATAACTTGGCCTGCACCATTGCAAGTGACAGCCTGCCATTCACAGCAGTCAATCGTCTCGTCCCACTTTGCCGGACTAGGGGATAACTCAGAATCATAAGTAAGGTTATTTTTGAGCAGCAGGAGCAACATCTTCTGATCCTGAATACACTTGCTGGAATTAGCTGTCATTGCACCAACCGCACTACAGCAGATCGAGAGCACTAGGATCAAGAAAATCTGAGAAAACATTTGACTTCTCATTTGGGATTGTGAAACAGAAAAGATCAATGTTGAAGATTCAGCTTGATGTGAAACGCATAAAATAGCAAAAGTTTGTATTATGCATGAGGGATCATCCCCGTGCAAATAATAAGCAACGTGATGCTTTTTCTTGATTAAAATATTTGCCTATTCTATAAAATAGACAAGATGATGGATGGCACTTTATGTTTTAATATGCTGGAACCGCCTTATTTCTGTCCATATATAAAGCCCCATTTACACGGAGAAAGTTTTATTTAGGTGAAAAGACGATTTCATTCTCAAAACTTAAATTTTAATTTTAATATTTAACCATCCACAAATCAAGAATGTAGAACAAAAAGTAGTAGTATAAGATTTGCAATAAAGCAATCCCAATTAGGATTATGGGGTCGACAAATTCCTTTATCTTACTCTTTCTTTTTAAAATATAAAAACTTGTTTAATTTCGAATTTGTATTTGAAAGAGTTAAGCCATCATTGTTATTCTTTTCTTTTTTGCTTTCTATACTTCTAGTTTACTTTAATTTTGACATACATATGGTGTCCTTTGGAATGATATTTATCTTCCGATTCCTTTTTTCCTTTTTATTTTTTAATTAAAATCAATATATTGTTTCATTTTACCTGTTTCAATTCTCATTACTTGGCTCTTCTCTTATATTCACTGTGCATATCCGTTTAATGTCATTTCAATGAAGGGTGAATTCCACAAATTAATCACCCTCCAAAATAGAGTATATTGGTTAGGACTTACACAGCCTCTCAAGTTCTCCATAGGAAAAAGACCTCTTCGCCATTAAATTCGACATAATTATTCCCCCGTCTATGTTTATTTGTCTAGTATTGATTTGACACACTCTTAAGAAATAATAAATAGAATGACAATTTTGTTATATCAATCTTTGAATATAATAAATTCAATATTTTAGAAAATGTATTGAGAAATAAATATAATTAATAATAAAAGTAAATTAAGAACTAAATGATAAATTATCCCTTAATTTTCTAAACTATACAAGTAAAAATACACATTTATTTTTAATATTGAAGGCAGTAATTGCAAAACTTGTTGAAAAAAGAAAGTTTTCTTAATATAGTCCTTTCAGCGATCAAAGAGTTCCCCAGCATATTGAAAATAATATGCTAATAAAGTCTCCTATAAATCTGCATGAATTTGCCAACCATTCCTACCTTTCCAATACGCCATGCAGTATTTGATATATATATATACATATATATATATATATATATTAACCAAACTTGAAATAACATATGTGCAATTTGCAAAGACTCGGATTTAATTTTAACCTACACAAAATACAATGTACACCATCTTTAATTGTAGTCCCCTAATTAGCAACAGCACTTAACAATGCACTTATACAAAAAGTGGGCTTATTCGCACAAATATTTTTATTTTGGGTGATTTTTAATTTTTGTTCTTTAAATTTGAATTTTTAATTTTTATTCTTCGACACTTTAAATGATAAAAAATGTCTCTAACAATCAACAAAAAAAAAATTTGGCAAGGCATAAATTTTGGCACATGTTATGTCTGAGGGTATAAGTTCAATTGTTTATGCCTCAAGGGCATAAGTTTAGTAGCATGAATTTGTGTCTTGGGGCATAAGTTCTCGTGATCTTGTGTCTAGGAACAAAAGTTCAGCAACATGAACTTGTACTTAAGACGGAAGTTCCACAACATGAATTTGTGTCTTGGAGCATAAGTTCTAGTAACATGAACTTGTGCCTGAGGCAAAAGTTCAACAACATAAATTGGGGTCATGGGGTATAAATTCAGCAATATGAATACGAAATATTAATTAGCTAAATATGAATTATTATTCATAAATACTTTCTTTAATAAAAATATTTTTAAAAATTTTGGCTAAATACACTCTGATTATTATTCGCAGCACAATAAAGGGATATTTGTATTATGTTCTAAATTGCCTTATTCAAATTGAATAATCCCCTAGTGTTGTATAAAAAAATAAAAATTAGGGTGGTGGTTGGATAATTACTTACAAATTTGGGGCCCATGTAGCAAAATTAAAAGACATACCTGTGACATATTGATTGGTCCACTCAAATAATATACTACTGCATTCTATTTCCCGGTTTTGATTAAACTTTAATACAATTGTGATTTACCACTTAAAACACAACGATTGTAGTGTTTGAATGATGATCAAACACTACCTTTGCTACCTTAAAAAGCAGAGACTTCTTCTTCACTACCTAATCCCTCCGATTTTCTCTCTTCACTACTGTTCTAGAAATGCTGCATCTGTAAAACCACCCCCACATATTTCGTCTCTCCTTTTTGGGATCTGAGTTACTTTTACTTTTCCTAATCACTCAAAACACTAAAAGCCAATTATTTGTTTTTTCCTCTCCTATCTTTTGGATTTTAAGCTTGAGTTTGAATACTATTAACTGCAATCATTTTGTGCTTATACAGTCTTTTCATTTGGTGGTTCCCAAGGCATTCAGATATAGACCCATTTTATTAAGTGGGGTTTTTTGTTCGGAGTTGCTCAAATGATTGAGTTTGAGTTAGAGATTATAGAGTAAAGTTCCGATCATTTTGACCCAGGTATGGAAAATGTGGTCTTTGGGTGTTTGATCCATGGTGTAATCAGTGAAATCTGAAATTGGGATTTTCAGATTTGTAGTTTTTGTTGTCTTCTTTTGATTTCATTTTGAAATTGAAATCTGGTTTGTCCTGTTTGTTTGTTTCTTTTGTACTGACAGTTGGGTTTTGGAACTTTTTCTGTGTTTTAGGGGCACTTTTATGGCTTACCCATCAGACCATAGGTCATCTAGTCGTGGGACTGTAAGATTTGTTTTGGTTCTGGTGGGTCTGTTTTTGGTTGTTTACGTGGTGAGACCACCAACATTGCGGCACTCTAAGGCGTTGGCTTCATGTCCTCCATGTTTCTGTGATTGTGAGGAGGATCCCACGTTCTCGCCTTTAGGTCAGGTCATCTCTTTTTGGATGCTAATTCTTGCTTATCTACCAAATAAATTGTATAGGCTGTGTACTTATATTGGCTGATTTGATCCTAATGACTAAAAATAGTGCCTCATTATATAGTGAGGCACTTAGTGTGCACAAGCTCATTTAAAGTTGAGTTGCTGCTTCAGAAAGAAGTGAGACTGTTTAAGGTCTTGGTTGTACCTGCTAAGCCTTTAATCTGTGTATGAACAATTTGATTCAGTTTTATGTAAGTGAAATCTTCTCTAGATAGATGAATCGACTGTTTAATAGAAAACTTGTATCGCCTTCATGGTGTGTTTGTCATCAATATTGGTGAGTTATATTACATTTATGCATGGGAAAATGGCTAAATGACATCTAAACTATGACTGAATTTGCAATAACACACCCATACTTTTACAGACACCTAATTCCCCTGAATATTTTTTTAAAGTACTTTTTCGGCATTTTCCGACATGACACAAGCCAAAACTCGATTATGGAAGAATATAGTGATTCCTGAGATTACATCCAAGAGATCCAATTTTTTTCTCCATGAAAAAGTTGAAGTGTGAAGGAGAGGATTTCCATTTTTTTTCTTTTGTTCGAAGAGTGTAAGTGAGTGATATTGATCAAACCCCTTTATCTTTTCGCTTTTTGATCAACACGCATGTACAAACTAAATAACAAAGTTTTGATTTATTATTCAGCTCACTTGATAAATGTCAAAGAAATGCATTAAAAAATATTCAGGAGGTCATAGGACCCCCAAAGTATGAGTGTGTTAAGCAAATCCTGTCATAGGATAGGCGTCGTTTTAGCCATTTTCCGTATATGTATCAAGTATTAACCAATTGAGGGAACTGTTGGAATCCTCAATTTATAGTGCGTTGCTTTTTACCACTTGTAGAAGGTGGAGAATGAACTATAACTAGATATTAGAAGGAATTTCTGTGACTTGAAACATTGGAGGTTCCACAGGACTGATAGGAGTAAGAACTGGAAATAGACACAAAACTATTTATTGTAGCTCTATATTTGTTCCAATGAAATGCTTAGCCAATTCCATGTGTCTAGCCAAAAGGTCCTTTCTAAGTCCATATGTTCCTATTGAGCGTGGCAAGAGAATATTCATGACCAAAGTAACACAAAGGAGTGAATTGCGTTATATATTTAAAGACTATATTGTCCTGGTACAAATATCAAATGTTTTGTATTATTATACTTCCAAATTCATAGCAAAGAGTTCAGACAGATAATCTTAAGTTAGGTCTTTCTGGAAATCCACAAGGACTAAGTGAATTTGCTGAGAACTGGTGCAGGTCACGATTAAAACGAAATGTAAGAGAAAGGCACACTTTAACTGAAATTTCTAATTCATGGTTGATTTCAGAACTGTACTGGAAAAGGAACTATTACATATTTCATTGAAGAGACTGTTACTAAGTTGTTGCCATGTCCCAAATAGTTTGTTTTGATTTATTAATTTCCACAAGGAGCCATGATTCTCTGAGGGCATTAAATCACAATACAACTGGTGGACCTTGAAGAAACTTTGTAAACCTTGGATTTATTCAGTGGCCACAGTTCCAAACTCTCAACCTGAATAATGGGTGGAAATGACTTATCTAAGCTATGGATGCCTCTCATTGTTTCCATTGGTTATTAACAGAGCATTTTATTGAACTTATTCAGAGTACTGACCCTGATTGCTTCTGCTATTTACATTTTGAAATTTATGTTTCTGGCACGTGTGAGAAATTCTTTGTGCCAGACAAGCTTCTTTAAGAATGACAAATTTTAATAAATTTGCATCTGCAAAAAGCAGCACAATAGGGTCCAAGAAAGAGTTTTCCAAGAGGTTGCTGAAATAATTTATTCGTTTAGCCTGATTGGAGTAGACTGAATGCCTTCTAAATCATTAAGATTTGAGGTTCTCTATTTTTAGGAGGATTGTTTACATATAAGTGATGATAGTTCCATCTACTGCTATCCGGCAATACCTTTAGAGTTTTTCTTTTCAAGAAAAAATTAATTCTTAGAGTTTTTAAATCAATTGCAAGATATTTAAATCATATTGTCTTCTTTTGTCTGGTATAAGAAAATTTTAAGCTATACCTTTATTTAGTACTTCCTCTTTTCTCTTGCTGTTTGATGTTTGAAAGGCAGCATAGCTTTTGGAAATAATTTATTTTACAAATGCAGAATTGACATCTTTTATGCTGTCTCCTCTGTCCTGCTGATTCTTATCTCCTATTTATGTGTTATTTTGCAGACGTCTTAAACAGCTCATTGGCAGGTTAGTTCACTGCTTCTTTTAGTGCCTGAAAAAAACATAAGGTGTAAAGTTATACAAGTAATCCCCTACAAAACTGAGTGAAGTGTTTAACTGTTTCCTGTATAAAAGTTATTGTACGAAGGTGAAATGGTGTTGCAGAAGTGATTAAATCTTTTGGCTCAAGCATCCAGCAGTCGAATTGCCGACATTGTTGTTTCAGGAATAACTAACTTTGCCTACGGGGATATTATTTAAAGCGACACTAATCCAGCAATTGACTGAAACCTAATCCATCTTTTTTTATTTTTCTTGTGTCTAAATCCTGATTACACTAGTAACAAGTAACAACAGAGCAATATACTTATTCAAAAAAAAAAAAAAAAAAAGAACAAAGGAACTGAGATGTGGGCAAACTGACTGTTTAGCATCCGCTAAAAGTTTGAAGAACTGTCTCGAACACTGAAAGTGACCTACAATTTCCGAAAGAGCTAACATTTGGCTCTATTCCTCAATTTCTGTCTGATTAGTATAACATTTTTCTGCCGTCTAATTATAATGTCTTTCACAACATTGTGCTGCATGCAGTTAAGTAGGTCGCTGTTGGGCATCATATATGAAAATTTTTAGGAGGAGAGGTTTAACTTGGTTAAAGCTGCTTCTTCTAATCATTGGATCTTTTTACAATGCAGACTGTGGTAAAAATGATCCTCAGATGAATGAAGAGATGAAGAAGGACATTGCTACTTTACTAGCGGAGGAGATTAACTTGCAGAAAAATGTTACTGATGGCGTTTTGGATCGCACCAAGGCTCTAACTATGAGTGCCAAAAGAGCATCTTCACACTACCAAAAAGAATCAGAGAAGTGCAACATAGGGATAGATACATGTGAGGGAGGTAGGGAAAAGGCTGAAGCTGCATTGATAGAAGAGCGCAGGCTCTCTGCACTGTGGGAGACTCGAGCCATTGAGTTTGGCTGGAAGGACTAGTGAAGACTTTGTTCCAGGAAAATTAACCATTTTGGTCACTGTTAGAATTAGAATAGACATGCATTCATATGCCTATTTCCTTGTACACCTATTTTGTGAATATGGTTTTTGCTTTTGGTCTGTCTTGGTTTACATTCCTTATACTTCAGATTGTGTTGATTTCAGTTAATAATTTCGTTGACATTTTTCCAAGTTGTGTTATCACAATTCACATTTTTCTGAACAGATGCGTGTGGTTCTCAATTTAGACCAGCATACCTGTAAACCCGAGGAAATGCACTATTATCTCATTTCTAGCTCGTATTTGCAAATGAGGATGTCAGCATGCTAAATTTTCTTGGCTTGTAGACGAAGCATTTCATTTCTTACATTAACTGCAAATTTTGGTCATTTTGCTGTCATGTCATGAGTACATATTGTTCTCTCGAGAGTCCCAGTAACCGGATAAATTTGGAGGAAAAACTTACTGTGTTATACCAATTTAATGAACATCTACATTGTTATCACTAAGCAATAGTTAATTACATTTTCTCACATCAATGGATCACTTGATCATAGACTGCAGGTAATCATTTACTTAAAACTAGTTTTTGCACCCGTTTATACTTCATAGCTTTTAATGGGAGACTAGGAAAAAAATGAACATAAAGGTGCTCTTTTTTTTCAAAAACAAAAAAAAAGAAACAGATGGAAGGTTTAGAGATAATTTTTGGTAAAATTTGCATGCTCTAAACTTTTTACAAACAGAAAACTTTAAGAGTCTCAATTATCCGTAATATAAATTAGATGATACATCTCATTGAGCAATGCAGATTTCACACATCCTAATAAGATAGCAAAGCAGAAGGGAAAACAGAAATGCAGGCGTGCAACCTTGGTAGTACCAACAAATGTGAATCAGAATTACATGATTAATGAGCAACAGATCATATGCTCAAATTTAGTACTGTTTCTAGCAGAGCAGTAAAGCCTTTGGGATAACAAAGAGTCCAGCCACTGAATTGGTTTATATTAAAAGCAAGATCTTAGAACTAAGTATCATCCTTGTGTCCACTTCCTTCAGAAAAAAATATGGACCTCTATTTATTTAAGATGTTAAACAAGAAAAATACAATGTAAAACAAGGAAAGGTTGAACAAGCTAAAATTATGGTCTTCCAACATAATGTAGGAAATGACTTGTCCAACTTCCACATTCAACCCTTGTTACAATGTTAACGTGCAAGCCAATTCCATCAAACCAAGTATATACTGTCCAAAACTGCAAAACCGGCTGCAACTCCCCCCTCATTTGATGAAGAGACCTTTGTTCGCATCAAGTAACCAGCCTGTTGGTTGATTAGAACTTGTGTCTTGTTCCTGCATATCACGTACATATCAGCACAAGATGCAACAATGATGTTAAATATTATGTTTGTGAAAAAGAAAAAAAAAAGCATCATTTTTGGCCATCTGTTATTCAAATAATCTGTCCTATTTAAGATTATGTATCAAACATAATCTGAAAGCAGGGACTGGAACATGGTTCAGGGTAACAAGGTTGTTTCAATGTGTCTCCTTTCTGGAAGTGGGGGTGCAATACGACATATTCACTAATTACCTTAAATAGGTACCATATATCCCAAGTTCTGATATGGTTTGTTCTTTATGAGGGATGCCTTCTCGCATTAGTATTGAGTGAGAGATCTTCGGAAAAATCCTCTGCATTAGTATGTAGGCTGCATCACTTCCAGTGCCTTCCTTTTGCAGTTTCAGAAGAGCTTCTCTGACATCCTCCCCATATATATTGTTTCCTGAGGTGAGAAGAGGATTTAGTATTAGAGATTTTGATTTGTAATTACAATATAGACAAAAGCAATTTCATGAGCCAGACCTCCTCCTTCTCGTTGTGGTTTCATAACATACAATCCAGGCCTCTCAATTGCATCCTTGACAGTGTCGGATTCATCCAAGCTCCACAACCCTGCAAAGCAGTTCCGCAGTTTGGCAATGTCATCTTTGTTTTCCAGAAACCTGCTCATAAACAAGGATGAATTTTAACAAATCACAGATAGAGTATTAGGAAAAGTTAATTTCTCAATGCCTGCATAATTGTATTCATTACGCTCCCAACTTACAAATTATACAAAATGTTCTACTTCAAACTGTCTGAGTGTTCATATCTTGTCAATTTAGACATTTAATTTTGACTTTCTTTTTGCTCCACAGGAAAGGAGAGCAACAGAATGGCAATGTTCATCACAATCTGTTTATAAAGCATTAATAAATTAAGTTCTGCCTTTCCAGAACCCTGTTACAGAGAGGAATATCTCAAACAATTATCCAGTCTCAAATTTACACACCTTTTATAGATAGCTTTTGAGCTTATCAAGACGCTAAGCTTACTAATTACTGAATCACAAGAGATGCAGCTTGAGTTAAGCTTTTACCTTTCAAGTACATTGGGCTTTGCAAGCTCTTGCTGAATCTTCTTGGTGCCAGCTAAATGATAGGAAATTGAAGGGCACTTGATTGCACGTGATTGCTCCATCAGCAGCCTAGCTTCCCACTCCTACAAGAAATTGCATTATACACACCAAGCAAAGACAATAGGTCAGTGTATACCCATGTGGAGATCACAACGAGATGCAATAGTAAATGGACGAACTCTCTATTTGGGCCATTTCCATAACCTCAAATACTGAACAGTAATTATGAATCAAACCTGCCACTACCCAAAAACGTGTGTGCACGCATTAGAGATGCTTTCAAAAGATTTTGCAGAAAGTAGATATCCACAAGACTAACTAAAAGAACAAGAGACTGCCTTTTAACTGTTCAATGAAAATGATCAGGGCACATTACCCTGAGTTAGGCGTCCAAACAGTTCCATTTCAGTTGGTTATCGAAAAAAAAAATGCTTCCATTTCACTTACAAGGAGAATGCAATGCCTTAGAATAAGGAATTCATTAACTTTGTGTTAAAATGCATTTACCCCCATGCCGTGTCAAAAACAAAGAGATCTCTTCATAAGTGTATGAAATAGGCTACTCTTGTTTTGGGGTGTGAAAACTACAGCTGACAACCCCTCAGCTACTGGATCAGTGCTAAACAGCCCTTTTGCTTCCACCCAAAATCATGTGCTCATTTCTCTTTCTTCTCCAATTGTGTGTACCCATTTTTCCATCACCTCCTTATCTAAGAAATTCTGATTTAAAGTATACCTGAGAAAATAGGTAGATAACCTGTTCCATCCTCCCCCTGCCTACCGTGCCCACTGTTTTTACCAGACAGACTCCCCCTTGGAATTGTTTTTTCCTTTTTCTTTTAATAAGAATTGCTTATACCTTTTTCGCTTCAAGTATTTACAGACTTGATAAGAATTGTTAAATAGCATGATATTATGATTCATAAAGATACCAAGAGATATATTCATCAAACAAATCGAGCCATGTACAAATTTGTGACTGTACAGAGGGTGTCCACCTCTAATGTCAGCAAATACTGGTTATTGAACATATGAGCATAGGGATTAAGTAAGCCAGTAGTTGCATAAACCCCATAGTGAAGCAGTATAAAAGTTATCTTACAGATTCTGAGTGATAGTCATTTGGTGCATAGCCAGCTCTAAAATAAATGACTGCCACAGCTTGACCATCTCTGCAATCCTAAAGCTTTTAAGCTTCCCATACAGAAACTGCAAATTTAACAGTTTTAACACTAAAAGTACTTTGTTAGAAAAGTTACATACACAATAAGGGTACCATCTTCTTGAAGCTCGCCAAGTGCATCGATTTCAGCCAGTGTCTTTCTGATAGTTGTAACTTGATGTGTGTTGTAAGCTAAGGAAATATCTTTAGGAGATTTTACAAGCAAAAATCACTGTAGATGTACTACACAGACTGCGTGTTTGATATTTCAGACCAACATAATCTTAAGTGTTAAATATGCTATCTGCCTCAACATTACCAATTTTAAAAAAAATGGTTATTTTCCTTTTATTAGATCCATGATATGTACATTAAATCCACATATATCATTTAAAGTAGGATATCTTTCTCTCAATGAAGCAGAAAGCCAATGCTGGTCATACATGTTGCGTTCTTCAGCTTGAACCACAAACATAATTACAGCCCTGCAATATGTATTTAAGTTAGTACAACTAAAAAAAACCTTACGTTCTAGCATTAAGCAAATACTCCCTCAAATCAAATCGACCTTGGATCACCATATTCATTCCAAGTTTTAGCCAATGCTTCAGCAAATTGATTTACAGCATTGTTTGTGGGAATTCTGTTAGGATCTGATGCGATGTCTTCTCTGTATTGTTGAAGCAAGCTCCTGCAAACAACAGTTCATATCAAGTTCTACATGGGCTTAAGAGGAGAAAGACCTAGACGTTTTATGATCTGAAGTTATCTTTTCAATATTCACACATGTATACACTGAAGATTTCATCATAAAACAAAAAACCAAGAAATGACTTGATACAATTACACCAGAAGTTCTGGATAGTGAGTGTCAATGCCAGACTGTCTTATAACACACCATTTACCCAACCGTACTGCAGATATCATTAGCTTCTTTTTTAGAACCCTTGAAGGTTTTTGTCACTCGCTCCAGTTCTTTTGAATTTTTTTGATAAGGACGTTATAATGCATTTCATTATTAAAAATGGAAGCTTTACAACATAAGTTAACATAGATTATTTTACCTGTGAAGCTCGCTGACTAGACAACTTAGCCCTGGAAATGATGATGAAATTGTGTTAAGCTCTATTTGCAGAAGTAATTTAGTTTGCTCATCCAGCATATAGTCTGAGCGATGCAACCCCAATCGTATTTCCTACATCAATGTCATAATAAATGGGAAATTGTCTCCTAGGCCAACAAACAATAAAATACTTTTACAACTAATATAAGTAGGCTTAGGCACATAAATGAATAACAACGCCCTTCTTATAACAATTGGAGATGAAGAAATACAGGACGGCTTCTCCATTCCTGATGATCAAATATGGCAACATCTAAAGCAACAAGGAGAATTTTTTTTTACTAGAATGCAAATCAAATATTATCAAGCCGTACCTCTATCTTGTTGATTTCTAACATCTTGGAGTGGATTTCTAGTAGTCTGGAGGTGAAAGGATCAACTTTTTTCGTCCTGCAGAATAAAGCAGATAAAGGTCACGCCTGATGTGTCATACAATTCCCTGTCCCTGATCCCAAAGGTATGTACATTCACAAGAATAATGTATGTAATACCAGAGGAACCCAAAACAAATTAGAAGTTTAGTTAGGATCGATTTCAAAAAATACAACAAACTTAAGAATGGTTTTCCTACTTGAAACAGCAACCATCAATGCATTCATTAAATAGAGGCTGCAACCATCTAAGGATCATTAAAAGCAATATTCTTTCACTACTATTAATGAAAGTTCTGATTTCAAAAGATCTATTTTCCTAGATTTCAATGGCATAGGAGTAATTTTTATATGGGTAGCTCAGTATATATAATTCTCTTTGTAAGATTAGAGTTGTAGTAAAGCCCTAACAGTATGCCACTCTGTTTAAGAAACACTAATAAAATAATAACAGAAACGACAATGCCGCCACCACCAACAATTATACGAAGAAAATGAATTTTCTTGCATCATAATTGTTGAAGGAAGAAACTTGACTACAAATTAAGCATGACTCTATTGGAGGAAGAAATAAAAAAGAGATTCATTCTTGACATGACAGCAGTGGTTAATGCAGCAAACCGTTCAAGTAACAGGGCACGGATGCTGTTTTTGTAGGGCAGAGGGCGACGTAAGTGGAGTCAAATGAGATCAAGTTTACATCGACTGGGCTAAAAGTATCAGAGACAAGTTGTCTCCACCGTACACAAAACCTCCCACAGAAAATTGCATTAAGTTTCATAAAACTCTAAAGGAACTACCATTATCTCTTCCAACTTTCTAGAGAGTTGTGCATTCTGTTCCAGTACATGTTTCAAGTGAACAGTAAACACAGAAGCAATAATGAGCAAACAAGGAGAAAAATTACCAACCTAGACAGTGATTGCTGCAGAAATTCTCCATCCTGACTCACACGATCCACGAGTTCATTGAAAATAGGAGCAACTTCACAAGCTTGCTTCCAATGACTTTCAGGAAATGACATTGGCAGCAGAGCAACTGGCGCATGAACCATACCAACACCAGGAAGAGTTCCTGACCTCTTCAAATTTCAAAAGGCACATACATCAGAAGGAAGCAATACACCAAACAACCTTCTTGATGAACAAAGGAGAAAAGGGAAATAAAGCACCAAATTTTCGTGGATGGTTCAGTAATATAAATTTCTTTCTCTGTGATGTTAAAAGAGTTTCTATTGACATAAAGACTGACCTCGGAACTTTTGTCACCAACAAGAAGACCACGAAGAGAGCACCAGACAAGGGCATCATAAGCAAGTTTCTGCAGCAATTTTGGGTCGATATCATGAGGATCAACGATGGTTCTCACAGAATATTCCACTTGGGTCTGCATTTTGTGCACTTTAGCACACTTCAAGGAGGAAACTGCTGAAAATGGGGATTTGGGTATGAAAATCTTGGAAGACTTCCGGAGATGGGGTTCCAAGAATCTAGTTGCTGAGCAGAAATTTAAAGAGTTTGATTGTGATTCTTGGGATTGAAAAGGAGAGGTCGCACAATTGGGTGCTAAGCATGTGCTGCTGCTTTGTGAGATTGATGGAGAAGAACAGCCGCTGCCCATTTTGACATTCTTTTGGACCCCTCTTGTGTTACCTTATTATCGTCCAAAGTGGCTCTTTTCTAAAGGGCAGAGAATCCCGTCTTGAATTTGCCTTTTTTGAGGGTAGTGTGTGGCTAAGATGCTATAAAATTATCAATTCATCCCATATAATTATCCTCAATCAATCCACTCTTTGATTGAACAATGGCAAGATGTCACTGCTGACATCAAGAACTAGGTAAATGGTCGAAAACTATCTATATTAATAACAAAAGTAATGACAAAAACTTGGAGGAGATCTTGACTACCGAATGAGTAGGAAAAATTTCTCTCGGGGTGGTGGGTGAGTTGTGTTTCAAAAATAGATTACAAACTAGCATGTTATTAGTTCGTTTGACGAGTAAATTTCTGCTTACTTAATTTTGTATTTATTATTTAAAAGTTATTATTTTTTATTTTGTTATATAAAAATTATTTAATTTTATTTCATATTTCATAAAAATAACTTTCTTAAATTTTAGTTAAAATTTTACCTAAAATGTGAGTGAAAATAAGAAAAATATCCTTTATGTTTAAGGCAGGTATAAAATGATCTCTTCAATATACTTTTTAAGCATTTTTGATCCACTATTTTACTAAAAAATGGCCCTTTATATTTCATATATTTATCAAACTCTACCTAATAAATTTAACGAAAATCGAATAAAAAGTAAAAATAAATAAACAAATAAATAAAATCTTTAAATCTATTTATCATTAATGTAAAATATACATTTTCACTTACTTACCTTTTACCAATATACTATTTTGTTTAATTAATTTTTAGATGTTTTTCCTTTTTTTTTTAACATAATTTTATTTTATTCATACTATCTATATATTTATTAAATAAATAAATATAAATTTTAAATTATTTATATAATAATTTATGTAAACATTAGTATCAACACATTGAATATGCAACCTAAACTATATTATTTTTAGTAAATAAAAGTTATACAAAATTTTAAAATAAATAAAGTTATTTATTATTAAATTAAAAAATCCAAAAAAATTTGGATGTGAGATTTTTTGGAGGGGCCGAGGACAGAACTGAAAATTTTGTTAAAAATTAAAAATGATAAGCATGTTGAAAATTTTAAAAAAATGTATACACAGTGTTCTACTTTTGATATTTCAATTATTTCATAAATAAATTGATTATAACTAAACCTTATTTTTACTAGGATTTATACAATCGATATCTTTAAATTTGTTCTAACGACAATAAAGAGAGGAAACACATACTCTTCATTTTTATTGAGCAGTAATAGTGAATAGAATAAACAAGAGAGCGAAAACTAATAAAACATGTTTATAAAATTAATTAAACAAAATAGTATTAGTATGGAAAAATAAGTTTAAGTATATAATTTTGTAGTGATAAATACGTTAAAGGAATTGTTACAGAGATAAAAATAGCCAAAGTAAGTGTGATATCATATGTCATATGGAAGGTCAAAGTTATTAAACAAAACTTGGGGAGATGTCTATAAAATTATTTTGAAAGTAGCATAAATTACACCTAAAAGTTACATCAAATCATGCAATAAACTAGAAAAGTTGAGTGTGCAAAGAAAACGCATCTAAATGTGAGTCCATATTAAATATGTATTTCATAGTTCTATAAAATTAACTCAAGTATTTGATGGAGACCAAATGTGCTCACATCTGGCAAGTTTAAAGTTTTAAAACGGCTCAAAAATATATTTAAGGGACCATTTTGAACCTACATTCAAACATAAGGGCTCATTTTCTGTAGGATTTTAATTAAATTTTATCAAAGTTACTTTTGTGAAAGATGAAACAAAATTAAATAATTTTTATGTAACAAATTAAAGAAAAATAATTTTAAATAATAAACATAAAATTGAATGACCATCTGTAAAATTTACTCTTTATTTGATTAAATTTTTAAATTTATTTTTTAAACTTACTAATAATTTTGACTCAAATCGAGACTGTCCTATGTGATCTTAAATTGAGTGCCTAGTGTTTCTTTGATGTTGAGAAATATCTTGGTTACTCTAACTTGAGGGGAAATAATTCAAAATGTTGCAAATACAATTAAATTATGATGTATGTTGTGAAGAATATGAGTATGTTTCATGTTATAAAAAATAATAATATGTGTTTCATGGAAATTCCAAATTATCACGGTAATTACCATTGAGGACCCCTTTTTTAAATTGGAAGATGATATGCCACTAAAGTATTATATATTCTCACTTTAATTTGCAACTTTTAATTAAACTTTAAAATATTCCGTTAGGTGTAAATACAGATTATGATATATTTTAATACTAAATTTTGGATTGATAAATTATTAAATTATAAAATTAATATCTATCCAACGAATTTGAACTGATCCATCTTAATGGGACATTATACATCCTAATACTAGAGAGCTTAGAGGATTTTATCTTAGGAGATGAAATCATCTTTTCAAAAAAACAATAAGAAATGATTCTTTAATTATTTCGTTTTATCTTTTAGTAAATAAAATAACTATATATTTATATTTAGAAGAATTAATCCGAGTAGCAACCACTCAACCGTATAAATTTAATTTACTAATTAGTGAACCTATTTCATACCCCTAACGCAATTGGCGTCATTAACAAGGGCATTCGTTCTCTATTCCACGAGAAGGCATTATAAATTTAATATTAGTAACTTTTTTTCACCTATGAATTTCTACTATTTCTCATCCCAATTTTCATTTACATTAGAGCCCACCTTGAGAATTGATTTCAATGGCTTTGGCTCTTCTTTTACTTGTTCTTTGATGGAAGGCACTTTCTCTGTTGATTTCTTTTTCTTCTTCTTCTTCTTACTGAAATAAATCTCCTCCACATTATCATTTATGCTTACCATCTTCTTTGGAGCTTTATTTTGAGTTCCCATTGATGGTCCAGGGGCTTCTTCCTCAACAATCTTGTCACCTTCATTCTCTTCACTAGTTACTTTAGAAACATCACTTTCTCCATTTTTAAGGACTGAATCATCTTCCAACTTGGGAACTACACGAGAACTCGAATCTTCAGAATGCAGAGCATGCTCATTGCTAGAGTGATTTCCATTATCTGGATTAGATTGAGATTGACTCGTATCACCCAAAGTCACAGGCTTGATAGCTTCAGCAGCAAGGCTCTGCACAACAAATTCATAAAGCCTATTGATGATGAGGAAGCCATTGCACCAGGATAAATCCAGACTTGTGATCATGTAGATTTGACCTGCTATTTCAGCAGCAGTATCCTTGAAAAAGTTAAGTAGCCACCGACAGATGCATAGGCTGTAGCACACAGGGCATCCAAAAGACATGATATAACATAAGAATTGATTAAGAATGCCAAAGAACTGGATCTTGTTTTCTCCTTGGTCCATTTCTTGGTCGGTTTTAAGAAAGGAAATTGGAAAAATGATGCAGGCTATTAGACTGCTGTAGCATTACATTCTTTCTGCTAAAGACAGGCAACAGTTGCAAGCAATGTTCCTTTACTTTTCTTGAGAGCAAAACCAAAGCCAAAGCCTCATAGCATCTTATTTCCCCCCCTCCATAAAGCTAATTCTTGTAAGGCATCAAGGTTTTATTCCTTGCCTCTTTTCCAATCAAGAATAGGGGCTCTGATTGTCAATTCCAACTTGAGAATATGAAGCCAATTGAACACAGAAAACTAATAAAGAGGATTAAGGGGCTTATGCGGCTTTAACTTAAGAACAATACTTTGCAACAATGAAATACTAATTGATCGGAGGAGCACATGAAGAAAGAGCATGAAACCAAACAAGATGATCACCATTTACCAAGTGAAATATACTTCGTTTTACACGATCTTCACCAAGTCAAAGGAGAAACGTTCTCTTAAATCACACTGACAACTCTTTAGAACAATTCCAAGACCTTAAAATTACATCTTTATAGGTTTTCCTTTTAGAACAATTATTCAGGACTGCACCTGCTTATTGAGTCATAAAATGGCAGATACACAAGTCTAAAGGAAATTTTCTGAATGGACTACAGAATAAGGCACCCGGAAGTACTCTTCAACCCAAGCGAAGCCCCAAATAATTAGCTTGAGAGAAACAAAGATATGTAGGGTCCAAAGCTTGGATAAGTTACAAATTCTAGCATCTTACAAAATTGAAGTATATCATTCCCTCTTCACAATAGTCTATCTAAACTTTGATTCGTCCACACAGACGCCAGTATGCTCCAGAGTGGAAGAGAGACTTCTCAAAAACCCATATATCACGTACCAAGACCTGGATTGGAAAAAACAAATGAGAAAACAGTGTTTCCTACTACTATTGAGTAGGTAGTCACATAGTCATACTTGCTGCCGAAATGCTTCACTAACATAACTACTATGATGGTGGAAAACTATAAATTTCAGCATGCCAAATATTGCACCTTGTAGGGCCTCACTGTATTATCGGTGGTAACTTAGCAGCCCTTTACTAGATGCAACCAGGAATGCTGTTTTCGTTTAAAAAATATAGAAAGTTGTAAGAGGCTTACAAGGTAATGCATCTGGCATCCCAGTCCATATATTAATATCCCAGATATATTTGTAACATAAGGAGCCATTATCTAGACTATAAATAACAAACTCTGGTTCAGCATTCATCAAGTTTGGAGTGTAGAAAAGTGACTTTCTTCACAGCGATGTCAGATAGCTAATTCAGTCGATGACTGCATTATACAGAATCTTTATCACATACCTCCTTATTTCTATCTCCAGAAACAACAGCTCCTTTCCCATCATATGCCTCAAACTTCTGCAAGAATAGCTTACTATCAACACAAGACAGTCATTTCTAATAACCCTAGACTGCATTACAACAAAAACTGTGTTGGTCTTTCAAATTTTAAATATCACAAGTAAAACCTGACGCACACTTGGAAACTAAATGGAGTTCCTTTAGACTAGTAAAGCATGAGAAAGGCTGTTCTCCAATTATTTCATTTACTAACTGATTTTGCTAAGGTGATATGATAAGGGCTTATTCCTTTTCTTATCCAGAAGTGGCAGCAGGGTCTCTTAGTTTAAAGGTAGTGAGATAAGGGTTTATTCCTTTGCTTATCCATAAGCTGCAGCAGGGTCTCTTAGTTTCAAGGTAGCAAGATAAGGGTTTATTCCTTTTCTTATCCATAAGCTGCAGCAGGATCTCTTAGTTTCAAGGTAGCAAGACAAGGCTGTCCTTATTCGATAGAACTCTTCTTTTTTTTGAGGCTTATTGAACAACCACGGATATTAATTTTTCCTAATATTTCTTTATTATACACTGTGACCACAGCATAAACATAATTTTCAAAACACTGGTGAAAGAACCTGCAATCAGTTAATTTAAGTCCATTGACAGACAAGGAACCAAGTTCATCATCAACTAGAAGTCATTGTCATTTGCAAGCATGGTCTGGTTAGTGCATCTGTTTTGGGTATATAGAGGCCACTGGTTCATGAATAAGCAGCTGGAAACTAGAAAGTGATTTCCAAGACTCTTCTTTCTTTACTCGTAAGCAGGAAACTTTCATGAGCTAATAGTCTATCAAAACAAGGAAGAAAATAGGTAAAGTCATTGCCTACTGGCATGCCATGTTTCAAGTTTTAGGTTGTGTACACAGAATCCTCTTTAGGTACTAGGGATAGCAGAACACCAGTCGGCACCTATTCACTTTCTTCTTTTCTCAAGTTACAATCAGAATGGTGACATTATCTTTTGCTCGAGTAGTTTTTTCCAAGTAATTCTCTATAAAATGGATGTCTTTGATTGCCATGTTGATTAGTAATAAACAAACATTATCCACCAGGTTTACTCTGAAGTCTTAAAGGTGCGGTCATACAGACAAATTATGCAGCTCTCTGGTCATATCAACAGGATTGGATGCCAAGTTTTACAACCGAATCAAGCATTACAATCATGAGATCCAGAAAAGTTGAAACAGCTACAACACCATTGACGGGAGCAGGCATCAGCATCAAATGAACTCAAAACAGTCAAAAAATATTCAAATTACTGGTCAGTTTACCTGCTTAGACAGAAACTCAAGCGTAAGTTGTATGAACACCTTACTCAGATCATTTCGATCAACACCAATCTGCAAAAGAAATAGCTACAGAGTTCTATCATTGCACAACCAAAAAGGGGTAAAAGTTCAACACGAATCACTTGGTGGAGAGAAAATCTAAAGAGAATTGAAATTCCTTCTTTTTTTCCTTGTTACATGATAGAGGTTCCATTTGATGTTATATTTCTCAATATTCGGGAAAAGATTGAATGGAGGCAAAGGGTAAACAATTTAACAGCAGAAAGTAAAACACTTTTAGTTCACATAACTTTTGACATAATGAGCTCTCTACAGGTTGCCTTTGCCTAAAAAAGATGAGAAATACAAAACATAGAGTACCTGATATGGAAAACTGAGTAGAAAATCAATTCAACAACTTCCAATATCCAAGTAGCCTCTAAGGCTTTAATCTTTATCATCCAGTTAAACTAGCACTCTCTCCCCAATCAATTGTGTGGCAACGTCATCTTAAGAAAAGATATAGGCAATAAAACAGGTACAAAAACTAAAAATATTATCAGAAGTTCTAGTACACTATTTCTTAAACCCTGATGGGATTCATTCCCATTGAATATGGTTTCTCCAAGAAAGACAATTACCAAAACCAACCCAGGAAGACAATTTATGAAAGGTTCATCGGAAAAGGCTTTGCTCCTGAAAAACCAAATCAGAGAGACCAAAAATGTAGATCATATCCCATCACATGGGAAAGTGCCCATCAGAACCCGAGGCAGAGAATTTATAAAGGGTCAGCAGAAAAGGCTTTATTCCTGACATACCAAATAAGAGAGATAAAAAATGTAGATCATATCCATCACATGAAAAGGGTAATGTCTAGAATTCCATCTAGTTTCCTGGTAGTTATATAATGTTCCTACACATGCAAATCAAGGCAGTTACAAGCTTAAGTATGGTTAAGGTTTGGTACTTGCCAATCGAGCTCGGAGAGTTCGCACTTTAACAATTGGTTCAATTAGTTCCCAGTAGACAGTAGGCCACACCGATTCTCGTTGCTTGATCTCATTCTTGAGAGCCTGTCTTGTAAGACCAAAGGGAGAAATATGTCAAACGACTAGTTTTGAATTTGAAGCCGGAAAGAGCGAATTAATTAAATAGCCCATGACAAATATAGATAACTGTGGACCAACTCGACAGCCAACTATGTATAAAAACTGATGTCCAAGATCCAAACAGGACCTAACCCATGCCAAAAGCTTAATCTCATCATTTCATCCAAATTACCACATTAAGCAGCAATATTGAATGCTCGGTATGAATTAAGAATAAAAAATAAGGACCTACAGAGTACATATGCTCCGTAACTAATTTCCTCAAAGTTGCCTTTCCTCCATTCGCCATTTGGGTATTTATCTGAAAGGGGAAAGGCAGAAGTACATGCGAGTCAAATGCTGAACATGAAATATGTAACAAGTAAACAGAAACCAGAGAATGACAATCACCCAAAAGTCTATAGTCATGAAAAAAGCACACACCAAAAGCATACCTCTTTGTATATGCTAACAGCTTCAGTATAGAACTTTTGTTTTGAATATCCAGCTTTTCGTAATTTAGCAATTGCATATGCACTTTTGAGCTGCAAAGACAAATTTGATGCGTAAAGCAGATGACAATAATGATAAAGGACACAGAATCAGAACTTTGCGCATAGTCACTCTGAAATAAACTCAATCAAAGTATTTTTACAGCTAGGGATGGCAATGGGGTGGGGCGGATGCGGGGCGGAGCGGGTTTTAGGCTTTGTGGGAGCGGGATGGGTTAAAATAAAAAAAAATTAAATTGATGTGGCAGGGCGGGTGGCGGGTCTATGAGGATTTAATAGTACTCTTTTTTCAAAAATAATTTTTATTCTTGATACATTAGAGGTCTTATTTTAAACATGTGTTTCATTTGATTATCATTTTTAAGAATTGGCCATGTGTCAACAAAACAGTAGCGGTGATTCTATCAGGGTTCCATATCACCTAGGTTATCCCTTGCCCATTAGCATCATAATTTCCAATCTAATTTCATCTTTGAACTACATTTTTTTGAAAACTCTAGATGCTAAACTACCTTTATCTCTGGGCTCACTGACAGTTATCTAGATTAATAATGGTAAAATATGCACAATTTTCTGCAAAAATTTTTGTTGGTATTTGATGAAGTGGGATGCTATCCAGGTCTCACATGCAAGGGTTTAACCAATAAAATTTGGGCTCTACTTATATTGCTTTGATATTTTATTAGAACAGATTCTGATTTCTGACTAAAAACTTTAAAACCCCACAGATTGATAGTTAGGTTTTTTCAAATTCAGTATGGATAGCATACAAAGATAAGCTACTGACCATACAATGTCCATAGAAACGAACAGTGTTCTGAGTGTAGGCTATATTTTATTTGTAATAGAAAGACTGCTAAATTCAATAATAATTACTAAAGCCTGATATTATATATACTATTTAATTATACCTAATGAAATAAGTAGTAGGACTTTTTTTTTGGGACAATACAAATCAAAATAATTCTTTTTTTTAAAATAAAAATTAGCAAATTCTTTGGGGTTTATGCGGGTTTGCCCCGCAACCGACCCATTGCAATCCCTATTTACAGCCTCGAGTCTAAGTGAAGGAACATGCTATGAGGGGGAAAAAACATAAGATTAGCAGATCCTGAAACAATTTCTTTTTATGAAGTAGTCAAGTAGCAGTAGTGCAGTACAAATGGGTGTATATAGATTATGGTCAGATGCACAAATAATTACCTCGGAAGTCAGATCCTCCTTTGTCCTTTTCCAACCATTTCTAGTGAAATACCTGTATCAGCATTTGAAAAGTTGAACAGGCCGTTTTGCATGATTGCACTAAGTGTACAGAACTCCAAATCACTGAATGAAGCACTTTTAATTTTATTTTATAATTAGTTTGGTCAAGAAAGATCGCATTGTCTTTATCCCTTCAAGATGAATCAAGACTAGTGCCAACTGGTCTATGAAGAATAACTGAACTAAGCACAACTAAAAAGAACAATGCCATATTTCTTTATTTCTTTCTGAAATTGGTAGCACAATGACGATGTTCTTTCTTTGATAAGTAGTGTTAGAATTTTGTCCACATCGAGCAGAATGGATATAGAGGAGCCGTATATCCAACCCTAACTAACTTGGGATCGAGGTTAGTTGATTAATTGAATGATCGAATGAAAGAACTTACTAATAGCACAATCAGCACTGAGTGCTGGGAGTACATAAGTTGGTTTCCACAGGCCTAGATATATGCCTGTAAGCAATGGATGAACCCACAAGTGTATCTTCTTCAAAAATAATTTTCATTTTACACCATATAGCTAACGAAAATAGAAATTTGTGTTTCTAAATGAGAAGTGCTTCGGCTTTGTCTTAAAAGCACCTTTGCTTCCTTTTTTTAAATCACCCACATAAGACAAGCTGGAATCCTGTTTCAAAGTTCCTTACTTCCTAAGATATGGACTTTTTCTCCTCAACCTATTACAAATTGGAAAAAGTCTAAATCACCCACATAAGACAAGCTGGAATCCTATCATACAACGGCAACATGCTACTTTGCATGTACCAGAAATTTGCTACTTTGTTTGGATCCTTGGTTCTCCGAATCTGTTTCTAAGGCCAATCAAGGTAGTAGCTGTAGTGCCAGTGCTATATAGCATGTACTTACTTTCAGCTACCTGTTTTTTCTGCATAGATGATACTAATGAGTCTGATTACAAAGTAAACCAATTCCAGCTTCCATAGTCTTCAGCAATTCTATTGATTAAATCACGAAGATCATGGAAGCTAGAAATAGAATAAAAAAAAATTCGGAATCAGAATAATTAGTGAAGGAAATATCCAGCAAGGTTTATTTCCCAATCATAAAGTGTCTGCTAAAGGAATACCCCAGCCATGTTTGGATCTGCACTGAGCTACTGCGACCTCTTTATCAGCAGTGGTACAAAAGAGATCTGAAGACGTTTCTTTAAGGAGTGTATGACCTAACCATGAGTTGTACCAGGTGAATTCTCCTTACATTCCCTACTTTAGATTAGACATTTTTTTATAAGGTAAAGTTTTATTGATAAACAGTACCAAGATAGTACTCCAGCAAGTACAAAAAGTAGGACTTGTTTTACATTACAGATTCAAAGATTCTAACAAGTCCAGCATGCCATACATATTTAAATCAAAATTTACTTTCATCCAACAGTACAAATTTTGAACACATCTATATTTGACATCATGAATCATCTCCTTTTTGTCTTCGAAGCGCCTCCTATTTCCACTTTGAACTAGATATTGGTAATAGATAGTCCATTGATTTCTTATATGTTTCCATATACCAACCCCATAAGAACTTACTACCTCTTTTGTGCACCATGGTGCTTGTTGTCCATATTTAGCTTGCCCCACTTTTCTCCACATTACCATCTTATGCGAGCATATACAATCCATCCTGTTCTAATCAGTGCCGGTTCAGAAATTATAACTAGAACAAAGAATTTGACGGTCCCATTTATTAAAAAAAATGAGGAATTTGATGGTCCCAGATTGCCACACCAATAATTACCAAAATACCATAATAGTTTTTTCCCAGTTAGATATAGACTAAAACTGATTCCAGAGAAGAAATCTCTTATATTTAGATGTTAATCAGAAGAGCGAGCAACCAAAACCAATAGTCAATTGCATGAGAAGTGTTACTTACCGCTTCCAGAATGGGATTTTCTCGCGAGGCGCATAAGGCTCATATATAATTCCAGGACTCAGCATAGACACTTTGACTGCTCCCTATAGATGGAAAAAATTTAAAGCTTAAATATTTATCCAACATAATTATAACAGAAAACTTTCTTTTGGCAAGAGAGGGTAGCTCAAGTGTAAAGCACCTCTATCTCCAACCTTAAAGGTTGTGGGTCTAAGTCACCACGGCAGAAAATTACCATATCAAAAAGATAATCTGAAGGCCATAATATATTAATGTGCTAAACACTAACAAGTAACAACCAAAATGAAACCATGCATATTTATTCATCACTAGCAGTGTTTCAGTTTACAGGTTTTGTTACCATTTGCCGTGCTTGGGCTGGAGCTTTTGCTTGTGTTGTAACTGATCGCACGTAACCATAGCTTATTGGCTCCTGCGTCTTCACGGAGAGTAAAAGTAACGGGAGTAATCAGAGATATCATTCAACAAAACAAGGATATACAATTGCTACAAGGAAAACGATCAGGAGTATCAATTCCACCAGAAGAAAAAGTGAGCAAACTAACAAGGACAAATAGTACAGAAGAGAAGTAGAGTCAGCAACAGATTAACTGATCAACCAAGTCTAAAATAATAATGGAACAGTTCAAAAACAACTTTGATCCGTCTAAAAGAGATTAAGGACACACCACAAGAGTGTCAGCCATCAATTGGGAGTCCATAGACTCCACAGAAATTCACCTTTTCTGCTGGGAAACTTCCCTAAGCCTAAACTTTCCTTATTTCATGTGAAACAAGAGGAGGAGATAAAAGCTCTTGTTGAATTGGTTGGTGAACAGCATATAAGAGAACTCTTATATCGGAGTTTAGGCTACTTGATATTATAAACTACTGTTATAACGAGAGTTTAGGTTAAAATAAAGTTTTCTAATTTTTGGGATTAGTAGTTATAAAATTATTCTTAATAAATGTCTTGACTTTCAATATGCTCTGTTTACAGTCAAACATAAGGTGCTTAAACCACTTGAAACAACTAATAGTTACAGAGGCAAGTTAAAACTCAGATAAAATGCTCACAAAATTAAAGTTATAAGAAGAAAAGAAAAGCTGCCTCCTGATATAGTTTTGATATTTTTTTCAAATCTAACTCACCGTAGTAGAACGGAGCATTGTTTTATCTCCAGATGTCCAGGGGATACCTCCATGGTCCTTATGCATGCAGGATGATATACTCCTCAGCGTGATATGCGGAACTGACCACCAGGAGTAGACAGTTTAACAAAGAAAGATTTTCGATCCAGTAATAGCTCAGAGTTCAAATTCTAAAAGGCAGAGAGCTCAACAGAAAGAAAAGGAAAAAAAGAAGGCCGAAAGTAAACTAATTGATTCAGAGTTTGTGGGAACAGGTATTTGCCATAGATCTATATTTATTCCATGGATGGAAGTCTGGCCATTTATATACACAAGAGGAATTACTCCAGCACTTGGTATCGGATCACAAGAAAAGACAATTCATCTCGTTACAGATAAGAGTTATCCCTCATAAGAACTGAAACATGAATTGGAAAAAGACAGCAGAAATTATAAATAGGATAATCAGAAACCAACAAATTTATTCCAACATGATGCAATTCAGCTATAAATACACCAGCTTAATAAATGATATCATATTGCAAACCAATCCCACAAGTGAGAACAATAACCATAACAAACAATTAAAATGTGCAATTCTTTCACCTATTCCATGTATATCTTTCCATCAGTTTCTAGAAACAACCAAAATGAAGTAAATTTCAACAAACCCATTTGACAAATAGAATATCAAGGCAGCATTAGAGTTTGAATGTATATACCTACCATTTGTAATAGATTTTGAATTGCTTCTTGAGCTGGCTAGCCTGCATTATCAGAAAAGAAGAGTCAGATTTAAAACAAAGTGACAACTTCTTAATCCAATTTTTTTTATATAAAAAATAAATCAATGTAAAGGACTCGGCAGCTGCCTGCTTCTCTAATAAATTTGATTTCGCATGTAAACGAATAACCAGTCTTTGGAGAAAGAACTGTATATGTACTATATGAAGTTGAGTACGCAGATTATAAATCATGCACGGAAACCAGAATTAAGCAGCTTACAAAGTAGAAAACTCTCGAATTTCAACTGTTTGATAGATGTTCCGAAGATTTCGAAGCGTCTGATATCGGCCTAAAGCCATCTGTGATCAAGGAGATTGAAGATGGAAATAGAGGTTTTTGGAATTTGAGAAGAGAGGGTTTAAGGAGGGTTTATTTGATATGTCGCAGCATAAGTTAGCTTGGTAGAACTTACCACTAAGTGACTGCCACCTGTCATCATTTTTTAAAAAAATTAATTTCTTTTCTTATCTTACCCTTATTTTCTTTTTTTCACCTCGTTTTACACTATTTGGTATGACTAAATATTAGTGTTTTTCAAAAAATGACTTTAATTTCTTTTCAAAGAACATTCAATAAAAATTGATAATAGTGTTAACAAATCATAATTCTACATTCAATAAGATTAACCAAGTCATTTAACAAAGATTATAATGAAGCGATCTTCAAAATTTAATATGTGAGAATAGAAATTTTTTGTAATTTTTTTAAAAAAAGAAAGATTTCATTATTTTTATCAAAAAAAAAAAATACTCTACTAAAATCTTAACATATTTTTTATATTAATCATGTAATGTCTCAAAAAATCCTAAGATCAGATCTTAGACATAAAGCAGAAAACTAGCAGAAAAATCTGACTTTCCTTCAGAACGACTCACTCCACCAACTGTGGTATAAGGCCACGAGTCGTTGGAGGATTCGTGGTGAGCAGTTCAGAGATATCCCATGTTTCCAGTCACCACGACTCATATCACGAGTCGTGGTCTGTCTCATCCTGAGCAGTCTAGCAAAAGTCCCGCCATGAGTTCAGACCACGAGTAGTGGGTTGTTAGGACGACTCGTTCTGACAGTCCTACTAGGAGTTTCCGCAACTGTTCAAGATGCCCCAATGATGACGAGTTCAGACCACGAGTCGTGGAGGTTATAGGACGACTCATAGCACAACTCATTGAGACTGGACGACAGAAATTTCAGTATATTTTTTCAGGGGTAGCTTTGTAACTTCTTATGCTTTTAACTCCTATACCATGTCATTTTGGGTTTTGTTAGAGGGAAATTAAAGGAGTTGTAATAGAATAATCTCTCATTCCTCTCCTAACATGAAGAATATAAGATACAATTCATTCTCAAACTTTCAAGAAATTTGATTTTCTAGGTTCTCAAGCAATAAACAGAAATTCTTCGGTCCAGGTGTCTGGAATCATTAGTAAGGATTTTCTTTTACACTTATACCCAAAACTCAAGTTTTAGTATGACTATTCGAATTCATGATTTCTAGGACTAAAGTCTCTGTTACGCAAAAATTATGGTAGGATTCTTTTGTTAGGGGGATAAACCTTCCACAAAAAAATAGCTGAAAAGTCCAGAATGCCCTTATGTTTGTCCATGGCTGAGAAAAAACGTTATCCATAACAGATCAGTAATCAGCCACAACCAATGAAGGAGACAGAACAGAACACAACACAAACCACCCGAAATATGAACAAAAAAAAAAGAACCAGAAAACAGATGGCCGGTGTCACAGCGAACAACAAAAACAAGAAATTCCTCATGTTCAAGATTTTTTCTTTATTATCTCACAATTTTTGATCTCTTACTTTTTCTCTTTCCACCTTCCATCCCATGGAAACCATTCTCTCCCCTCCTTTTTCTCCTCTCTTCAACCCCAAAACTTCCCTTCCAAAGCCTTTTCTTTCCCTTTCTCACTTACCCAGATCAAGTTCACTCAGTTCAGCTAAGCCAATTTGCTGCAGCCTGAGGAAACAGCATTCCCAGATTGAAAAAGAATCCTTTTCAATACCCAAAGGTTGGGTTTCTCACGTCCAGCAAGGACTAGCTGCTCTAGCTATTTCTTTAGCCCTCAATTTTTGCCCAGTTGTGTCCTCTGGTTCTGCATTGGCATCTGAGTTTGATGTGTTAAATGAAGGTCCTCCAAAGGACTCGTATGTGGTTGATGATGCAGGTGTGCTTAGCAGGGTGACAAAGTCTGATTTGAAGGCATTGTTGTCTGATGTGGAGAAGAGAAAAGGATTCCACATTAATTTCATCACTGTCCGCAAGCTCACTGTAATTTTGCTTCTCTTCGTTATCTTGCTAATAGTTGATACTCTGAATTTTAGTTAGTTATCTAATGAAATCTATTAGGTCACTGAGAAGAAAAGTTTCAATCTTTGTGGCGCTTTTCTACTTGATATGCTCTTAAACTTATGTTCTTTTTTTTTTTTTTTTTTTTGTAAATCCTTGCCTTCGAGAAACTTAAGTGCTTGTAGGCCTACAAACCCCCCCCACCCCCCCACCCCCCAACAAGAGTAGGAAAGAGAATAATGAATATGCCATATATTGAAGAAGGAAAATGATCAAAATGGTACTTTTGGGGTTTGTAGAGCAAAGCTGATGCTTTTGAGTATGCTGACCAAGTTTTGGAGAAGTGGTACCCTAGTGTTGAAGAAGGAAATGATAAGGGTATAGTTGTGCTCGTTACAAGTCAAAAGGAAGGCGCAATAACTGGTGGCCCTGATTTTGTAAAGGCTGTTGGAGATACCGTTCTTGATGCTACTGTCTCAGAGAACCTTCCAGGTAGGAAATACTTCCTTTTAGTTCCTTCTTGTTTGGGCGCATTGATTAGTTCTGTCATTGAGGTTGATTTCCAGCTGAGCGACTTATTGAGAACATTGTCCATTGCAACAAGTAAGATCAACAATCTCGGTAAGGATATGAAGTATAGTACAGAGAATTAGTATATTAGAGAATATTACTTTGCATAGATTGTACTAGGTTAGAAAAGTCTAATGCTCTTCATCAACTTTAACAATGGCATGTAAGCAATTTAGGAGTTTGATAAATGCATGATTTTTGAATAACTCTTAGGTCTTAGCTGCCTGAAAAGCCAGTCTCCTTGTCATGTCTATGGAGTTACAAACAGGACCTAGAAACACAAACAGAGTTCACCTAGTTGTTTATATATTTGTAACGATCCTTAGACAATCTAAAGGAATGAGGATTCTTTCTTAGTTGTTTAGTTCATGCATATGTACTGGTCCAACAGTAGACTGTGATGTAGAAACTCTGGAGAAACTAGTATCATTTGAATGATTCTAGTAGGATAGCCAATGACATGTAGACATGCAAGAAATGGAAATGGATCCCTTTCTGCTTACTCTTTTTTTCTTGTAAACTTCACTGAGGATAATTTTCTACTGTATCAGGATTTGCTTGTCATTACATCTCATCATTGTGGCAAATTTTCCTTCATTCAAGGAATCTTTCTGTGCATGCATCTGCTAGGTATGTGTTCGTTAAGATAGCTTTGCAGCCCAATTAAAGCACCAAGAAGGTTGAAAGTCTTTGACTTGAAGGGTTGCTGGAGAATTCCCCTTCATAATCTTGAATGTCATGACCAAATAAAACAAAAAGTACAAAGTGTAGGTATTAACTTTGATTTATGTTGTGTAACAACTAATTACCAGGGCTGCGAATAAAGGTGAAAAGACTAACTAGTGGCTTGAAATCAAGTCTGAGTAGTTAGATTCCACTTTATGAGACCAGCAGAAGGTGTGGGATGCGTAGCTTTTTGAAGAGTGAATTCAATCCTAATATCCTATAGTCGTCATTCTAGTTTGCAAAAGGCACAATGGAAAAGGATGCTTGACAGCTTAGCGACTAAGAGATCATACCACTCCTGTTGTTTCAACTTGTCATCAATGGCAGGGTTAATTAGTACCCTCCTGGCATGTGTTGTGAAAGATATGGGCGTTCAGAAGTCATTGCTTGCAACTGCTATTTACTTCGCGAGCTTTCAACACTTCATTCTCTAACTTCCCTCTTTCGTTGGTTGATGGGGGCTTATAAGTATTCATAAACTTACAGTATAATTTTAAGAGGCAACCTTGCTTAGAAGTTAAAAGAAGAAAGTGGAAGATCTCTATGTTTCAGTTGTTATTAAGTGAATACTATTCACATTCTCAATAAACTGGGATGAAATGTATTTTTTTTTTTTGGAGAATTCTCCCTTAAATTTTCTATTTCTTGAGGATAGGTGGAATCCCAGGCCCAAGGTTTTGTCCAATTATTTACCAATTGATAAAATTAATGCAACATCTGAATTTCATTCTTATTGCTAAAGTTGGAACGAAAAATCTCTTAATCAAGAAAAACGGGGTTTGGATGCATGGATTTAGAGTGTTTTTTGGATAAACCAAATTTGGGCAGGTTCACGCAGAACTATCAACCGAACGTGCTTTTTTCAGCATAGATGATTATTTTGATGAAGTATTCTGCCTAGATAACTTATTCTGTAGATATAGGAGAATTAGCAACTCTGGAACAATTTTCTTTTGTTTCATAGTGATGTTGTATACTAATGCTCTTGTTTCTGATTGGGGCTATTGGTTTCAATATTTGTAGTCTTGGCTACTGAAGAGAAGTACAATGAAGCAGTTTACAGCACTGCCAAACGTCTTGTTGCTGCCATTGATGGCCTTCCTGATCCTGGTGGTCCCCAGGTCAAGGATAACAAAAGAGAGTCCAACTTCAAATCCAGAGAAGAAACGGATGAGAAAAGAGGACAATTCACACTTGTGGTTGGTGGGTTGTTAGTGATTGCTTTCGTTGTTCCTATGGCTCAATACTATGCATATGTTTCGAAGAAGTGAGCTGTCTGATTCTGGAAGGTTATTTTCCTGAGACTTGAGTAAGCATGTATATTATCTTGTACAAAATGGTCCATCCGGAAATGACTGATCCATGAGAAATTTAAAAAGGATAAAATATTTGGACCTCCCCTAACGTAAGGGATATTGACATTTCATTTTATAAGAAGTAGAGAAACTTCCCTGTTGCATCACCGATAATGTAAAGGGGGATTTAGTGGTACTTTTCATGACATGATCCATAAATTGTTCTATATTTTCAGGAATACATGAAAGTAATGAATTTATTACTAAATTAGAATATATAAGTATACAAAGAATAAAACTATGACAAGCATGTTAGTTCCTCAGAACTTTAGTTTAAGAAGGAAAGGCATCTTGTCTGCAAAGGGTGGATCAGAGTATTTTCCGGTGAGAATTTGTGAGGCTACAAACTGATTTGCAGTTTCTGTGTAGTGAATTCCATCCCAATTGATATATGCACTACTGTCATTGCATGCTTTGGCTGTGACATTGTTTCCATCCAACACTTTTGTCTGACCACAGGCAACCCTGCTGTCATAATTGAGTGGAGGTCCTCCATATCCACAGCAAGCCATTAGTGGCTGCTCAAATCCTACAAGATGTAAATGCAAATTACCAATTGTTATATATTTTTTCCCCTTATACAATTTAATGAGAGTGCACTTTGTGGAAACTCGAAGTATAATCAAGTTACCATGATGACAATTATGATTTTGCAGCTGCACTTAACGGAGAAATTTTAAGTTTGTTCAGTCAAATAAAAAACGCAAAGGTACCATCTCTCCTCCACTCATGGTCTTCCAGATGAAGAAGAACATAGTGGATGAGCTGCAGTTCTTCTCAATAAAGTTCATATGATATTAGTGGAACAATTTCACTTTATTTCTCAAGAATCCTAAAATACCTAAGAAATTGCATTATACAATCTTCTTTTTTTGGCATTGCAAGTAAAAAACTTAGTAACATACCATATCGGGAATAATTTGCTATCAGATTAGACTTGATGGAGAAAATATCAACATGAGTGATATTTGCATCTGAATACTGGCCCTGAAGCTTCTTACAAAGGGCGTATAGCTGCAGGTTCAAAATTTTTGCAGCTTGATTATGTGAGCTAACACATCCTAGCTCATCCAACTTTGATGAATCAGTTCCAAATTTGGCTATATTCTGACCTAAGCACCCCAAAGGACCAGTGTTATGAACCCAGAAATTCCTGGCTCCTATGTCATACAATCTCTGTGAACAAAAGAAGCAGAAATAAGTTTAGAACTTCATTTGATAATCACTAGAGGAATTCTGCATAATTTTCTGTTATTAGAATTGACCTTGACACCATCTTCAAATGTTGAAAGAATAGTTGGAATTGAAGCTAGAATTTGATCTAATGTCTTGGAATAAAATCCACCAGCAAGGTCATTCTGGCCTATATCAAACATATAAAGACCTTTCTGGAAAGAATCTTGAGCTGGAACATACTTATCATATTTCCTGGCTGCAAAAAAATTAAAACCAATAAAATCTCACAAGATATATAGGATTCTGATTTTATGTAAAAAGGAGCCTTGATAATCAGAAACATGATCAAACTTACTCTTTGCTTGAATTTCGGAAACCCGATTCTTGAACCTGAAAAACTGAGCAACTTGAATCCCAAAGGAAAAGGGGCTAACAGATGATGCAGTGGCAGGAAGTATGGTTGAACCAGCAGCTGCAAAGTTAGCTCCTTTTCTGAAACTTGGTGCCGCAATGGAGTCCAAATAGGAGTTCAAGAATGGCAGATCCATTGCATCCACTGCAACAAAAATCCAAAACAAAAAGAAAAAACAGAATATCAATATAATATTGAAATGAAGACCATTGCCCCCCCAAAAGAAAAAAAAATGGCACATTGAAGTGGGGAAGCTTACTCAAGAAATCGATGATTAGTCGGCCATCACAGAACCTCCCAGACGGATTCTTGAAATAAGTTTGCCCATTGGGTGGCTCCAGGCGATCACCAACGCCTGCAACAAGGCCTCCCGTATCAGAATTTGAATCACCAAAGTTGAAGACTGCAGGGTAATTGAAATCTATGGTATTGGCCAGGGGCAAGCAGATGAAGAAGAGGGCAAGAATATGGAGGAAACAAGTGGTTGAAGAAGCCATGTTTTTTTTTGCATATTTGACAGAAATGTAGGCATTTTCATCCTCTTAAATAAGAACTGGTAGGCTTTTACTTCAATTTCAAGTTATCTTTGAGATGTGGGAAAGGCTTAAAAGGTTGTGAATTGGTTGTTGTTCAATTACTTTCATATCCTTCAATGATAATGGAGAAAACAGATTGATTAGGACAGTTTCCTTGTTATCAATCAGGTAAAAATTTGTCCCTTTCTATGTTATTTTCTCTAACCACTGATAATAAACTCAGCTGAGATAAATTATGCATTATGGTTCCGTGACAGAGACATTTTAGAATGTCACTGCATTCATTTCTGATATCATGTTTCACTCAATCTTGGTCAGACATGTACATTTGAAAGTTGCTTTTATTCGACGTGTGTGTGTGTGTATATATGAATAGCATTGTCTGTTTCATCTTTTATGGACTTCCGAAGTGTAATATTTCTACTTTTAAACCTTTAGTAGGTGGATCTAAATTGAGAAAGTAGTCATGAAGAATAAAAACATTAGGTGGAGGTCAAACATGTTTTAGTAAACTATTAAAATAAATCTACTCATGTAATTTATGCTTATTTAATTAGAGATTAGCTCAAATGATTATCATCCCTAAAGTCCGCGCATACAGTATATTTGTCTAAGCATTAGTGGTATTCTATACTTCTTTTTCAAGTTAGTTTACATTTATATACCTTCTATATATAATAAAAGAGGGGTGTGGTGACATGATCGAATGGTTCTGATTTGTTCATTGTTAATCAGAGACCTCGTGTTCAAATCTAAAAAATCAAGAACCTTTCAGTTAAGGGCGTTTTACTCCTTACTAAATTATCTGACTGATTAGATTAGTCGAGCCAATGGATGTGGGATACCAGATGGTTACATTGGAAAAAGAATAAATTTAAAAGTCATGGTAATAGAAAAAACTATTTTTTAAAAAAACAAATAAATAAAAGAAGAGAAATTGCATGGTCTTAAACCACCCTGGTTCAAGGACTTGAAACTATTAGATCACGTCGATCCATGTGTGGTTTATAAATCTAATGATTCTAATGCTCTGGACAGTGGTAATTCTAATGCACCTTTAAAAGTTGCATCATTAATCTCAGTGTCAATGACACAAAAGAGAACAAGGGCATTTTTGACTTAAAGAAATATTGCTTCAAAACAAATCTTTAGCACTGTGAAAATTAGAAATCTCATAAGGCAAAGGCAAATGGGACCAAAAAGCTTCAATCATTTCTGCAAGCAAAATGGGAACTTGCTTCCACGAATTGCAAACTTTTAAGGCTTCCTTTACATGTCCAAAAAATGAAAGTGCATCATTCGAGGTGTCAGGTTTAAATTTTTCAAAAAGGCCAAATACATAAACAACCCAGGTAACTTGTCTCTATTTTTCATTTATGTCACCCTTGTTCTATTTTAACCTTCCAACTCTATTTCTCATTTATCATTTAAGCACAAAATGAAACCAGTCTAAAATGAAAAATAGGGGCAAGTTAGAGGGCTGTCCGTTGATTACTAACCTAAGTCAACAAAAATAAAAATCTTCTAGCATCTTTTATGATTGATTAACAAAAGCATCACATGGCAAGTAACCTAATATCGAATTCAATATTTATGAGGAAGAAAAATCAATATTCATGTCTTAAAAGCAGTCTTTAAAAATGAAGGTCCATTATTACAATCAGAGAATCAAGCAGAGCGACCTTCTTTCAAGTTGATGTTGATAAAACTCTTCAGAAGCTTTCAAGCTGGTCTTAAGAGCGGCATTTTCCCTCCTCATCTGTAAAATGATTCACACGGCACAATCAAAATGATGCTCTAAACCATTAGGAAAACTCATCTCGTAAAGAAATTGTGATTGAGCGGAGAAAGCTTTTGGATGGTTTTTGACTCCGCATTCAGTCTATGATCTAAGTAGAATTCTAGTCATATTTCTTACCTATTTTGGTTGTTTATTCTACTATACATTAGCTTCATCCAATTGATAATGTTAACTAAGGCCGTATGTGGATCGTAAAACATCAATCTTTTGCTGGAATTTTCAAAAAGCATGGAAGCTTAAAAATGTGAAGGATACTATACGTGTATACAAGGTAATCCTATATTTGTTCTCTAATTTTCTCAATTTCACTTTCTTCAGGTATAGTTGGAGAGCTTTTCATTCTTTTCTAAAATCCAGCAGCAGAATCCTCTCCTAGAAATTGTTGGAACTCAAAAAATATAAGCAGAATTCCTTCCTAACCTACTTCATGAAGCCTTTGCTGAGTACATAATCTTTCTGGAAAAATCCTTTCTAGGTATTCCAGCAAACACACTTTAGTATTTATATCAAGCCCGACACAGAGGAGCTTTTAATGTCAAAAAGAACTTCTGGCAAAGCTCAGTTATCCCTCTTTCTACTATTTTCAGATTTATTAAACAAAAGAGCAAATGAAAGGGAAAGCAGTGAAATCAAATTGAACAAAATCCTAGTTATATCAGTGAAATCAGATGTATGTATCTCTTACCTTCTCTACACCTGTATTCAGCTCTTCCACGGCTTTATGCAATGATGAGATTGTCCTTGATGTAACATCTTCATATGCTGCTTCTATCTCGTCAACTGAATTCGGATCAAAGAAAATTCCCTCCAGTAACAATAATTTCTCAAGCAATTGAACATCTTCGGCAGTCATTCTCTCTCTCAGCTATGTAAATCAGATTATTAGCTTACAGTACAGTAACCAAGGATAGCGTAAATTACATGAACCAAGCAAATCAGACCTTGGCTAATATCCTCTCCCTGGACTCATCTACATTGGGATAGACAGTCGCATCCTTGATATTGTCTATATCTTCCTTGCAACTAACATGTACTGATGCTTTTATATGCTTTGCTCTGCTTGAAAGGAGAGAAACTAGAACTTAAAAATCCTTATTTTACATGTAGCTGCCAGCATCAAATAGTAATTGACATGGTAAGCTTTTTGAAAAAACAAGGCTTAACTTTTTAAGTAACACTAGGTTATGCCACAAAAGAGAGAGAAGATACATATTTTAAGTTTTGAATAATCACTTTGAGTTTAATATCTCTAATAATTTGTAGCTTTAGTGAAAGTGCATCTTACACAAGTAAAGAAGTTCTGCATTCTACAAAGAGAATCAGTGGTACTTATTGTTGCAATTATTAGTGGAATCCTTGTTCAAACATCATCGATAATTATCAGATTCATGCTTCACTACCTAGACTCATTGATCAACCACAGTATCATATCCAAATTTCCTATATGCAGAAATATTGCAAGCTAGACATGATTGTTTGATACAAAATAAATCAAGTGAGTACACGTTGGTGGAAGATAAATAAGAGGAAAAGCAATACTGAATGGAATATAAATTGAAAGGAGAACAAAACAAGAGAGGAAATTATAATGGAGGCATGAATCTATAGCTTATGAGATCCCAACAAAGGAAATAAATGAATACTAAAATGAAATCCATAAATTCCAAAGATGAATAGGGCTAATAGGGGTCTTACAAAATTTCTCTATTTCCTTTTGTGCATAATATTCCTCATTGTTCCCTTCTTGACTCTATGACAAAAGGTTCGGATAAAACTAATTTCACATACCTAGCACCAAATCGCAGGGTGGAGAGGCTCTCTGAAGAATTGGAAGGGCTTGGAGAGCAACAGCAAAGCAATGCAGTCTGAGAGCATCCACCCTGTGAAACATAATGTAGATGGTCATCGACGTAGGCTGGAAGTCTGACGAAAATGGAGTTTAGGAAGTGAAACTAACAAGAGCATCTTGTAGGATACGAGTGAGCTTAGAATCACGATAAGGAATATGAGTTGGTTTTCCTTGAGTGCTGCTAGTCATAGCATTTATCACTTTCCCAAGTGCTGTGAGGGACTGATTGATGGTCTTTGCTTCTTCAAGAATTTTACCTTCAGCCCCAGTCTTCTCAACTTTTTCTGACCCCGCCAAGTCTACGAGTATCAGCTTTCCAAATTTGGTCCTGCTTGGAAATTCAAATATTTAGGATAGATCTTTCAAGTTTCAAACCTATTGAGAGATACTACCTTTTATCCTTTGTCAGATCCTGGTGAACAGTAAATATGTAGAGGCAATGGCTTCTGCTGCTCGACATATTCATTTCTGGACTAGTTAAAATATTTTTCAAAGAATAAACAGAATAACAAGTAAAAGGAAGAAATTCGTCAACAAGATGCACAGAAAGAGGCGAAGGATACGTGTTTCTCCAACTGCTCTATTAGCTAACCCACTCTGCAACATGAACAGTCATATCAGAACCAAAATATATAAAACACCTCATATGGACACGCATTGTCTCATTTTCCCTTACAGATAAGCTTTGCAATGCTTCTGCAGAGTTGGATACAGCTACCTGGAAAACAACTTAAGATTCTGCAGGCTTTAGAAATTTCCAAGGAAAACTAACATAAATTTAGAAAGAGATATATAGAATTTGAGTTGTGAATCAAGGACAAGTAGATTTTTTTGCATAAATTTTGTTGTTTCTGAAAGTCAAAAAGTTCAGCACTTAGGCCGAGTCAGGCTTCCAACATACCAAGCCAGCCAGCTGTTTTGGTTGGTAGTTTGTGAGTATTTAATTTTATGCAGGAAATGAGAGGACAATTGAAGATAATCCAGCATAAACCCAAACAGACAATACCAGGTTACATTGAACATATTGCATTCTTTAAAACTAAAACAGTATAACAATTTGAGGGAAAACGTGAAAGAAAGGGTGCTGGTGAGTCTTACTTCTGTTGCTCCATTTAGAATGATTCCATGTATTTTACTCTCTTTTATCTGTATATTGTCCTTGGATAAATCGAAGAGATCCCTGAGAGAAATTGATAACTTAAGAGGCATGCTTATGTATAAAGCAATAGATATGGATCAGGAAAATCTCTTAGGGTACAAGTGCTGATAATTGACACAAACCTTACTTTCTCCATGTAGATCTCTACCTGTAAGAGTGAGAAATTTCCTTAAACTAGCTTTTCTTCCTTGATGACTAAGAGCTTAAAGAAACATAGCACTCGCCATTCAAAAGGTTGAAATCAATAACAATAACATCCTAATTAACAGATTGTCACCATTGATAATTTGATTGTGTATTTGCTTGGTTTCTCCGAATTCATTATGGCCTCAAAAAGTCCATCCACCACTCTCTGCAATAGTCCTTTCTTCTTGCTTTCACAATCTACAATGCTTGGACCCTAAAGCCAACAGAGTCAACAATGAACTAATACTTCCATAAAACGCAGATCTATGAATGTTGTAAAATCATTTTACCTCCATGCTATATGTCTTTCCTGCTCCTGTCTGAGAAAGAATCAAATGAATAAAGAATGGTCAAAGAAGAAAATATGGAAAGGAAAAGAAGATTTTTCTACTCCAGTCAATCACTAATAATGCATGCATGCACTAGGAATTGAGTATAGTCTTTGTTCTCATCTTTCTGCAGTTCCAATAAATCGGACTCGGTATTTGTACTGAAAATCTCCAATTCACATACTAAAAATGCAGACATGCTTACATAAAAGGCTGTAATCAAGCATTTACCTGTCCATAAGTGATAATTGTACCATTTATTGCATCTAGGGCACCTATTTTCATCATCATCCAGACAATGAATATTATAAGTGAGAAGAGTAATTGAACTTAAAACTCGTTCACTTTTCATAATAACTCTCACGAAATTTGATCATACCTTGGACTATAGGCAGAGCTAGAAATTCATATATATCAGCTTGTTCAGATCCTTGATAGAAAACTCTGTCAAAGGTAAAGTCAAATTCCTGTTCCTTCTCATCCTGTAATGATATGTTACATAATCAACTAATTAGTAAAACCTCATTCTAAATTGCTAATGCAAGGATATAGTAGTACACTTCCAACTTTTGGCAATACATACAGGACTTCAAATTTGATTTGAAATTAATTGCAAAATCAAAACACGAAACAGAGACTTGAGCTTTAAAACCTTGATTATGAAGGATTCAGAGTTAATTCCTTGAACAGAGACAGCATCCGCAAACTCAGATAGTTCCTTCGAATTCAGAGGTCTGAATAGCACGCAAACTTTCATAGCGGACATTGTTACGCTGATCAATGATCAATCTGCACAAAGAAACTCGAACTATGCATACACGTATTTGATCAACGAGCTATGAAGATTTTCCCGTCAAAAAAACTTAGAGATCCCACTGGGCTGATGGAAGCGATTCGAGAACAGAAGGGAAATGGCCGAGAAACGCAATTGGTATGTATTTAAGAGGTTTGAGACTTGGTAGAAATAATTTTGTCGATTTAAAATTAAAGATTAACCCAAATTACTCCATTCATTTCAAATGTAATTGATTTCATTAACGCCTTTTGGTATTCAACTATTTTTTTGGTTACCATTTTCCTTTGTAATATTTTCAAACGAAAATACTTTTTAACTTGTAGTTTCTTTCATTTAGTTGCAAATTTCTAATTGTTCTTAAGTCGAATAAGCTGATGGTCAATTATATTCAAAATATTACTATAGTAAACTTTTAAAACGCAATTAGACAATAATTTGACAATGTAAGTAATTGTTACTCCATCTCTCCCATTTTATGTTACTGTGACATTTTTTTTCTCAATTAGTTTATCTCAAAAAAATAATAACTTTTTTTTAATTAGAGAACTACTTAATCTTAATATTTTTATTTTACCCTTATTTAAATTTATTATAATGAGAATGCTAAGATTAATAGTCGGTTTGACAAAATTTTTAGAAGGTTAAAAGTGTTTATTTTTAAAAAAATGAGTTGTTTGGTTAAACTTTTCGAAGAAAATAAGTGATTTTGAGTTGTAGCAAAATTTATTTTTCAGAAGCTTAAAAAAATAGTTTTTTCTCTAAAAGTATTTTTCCAAAACACTTTTTAAAAAAATACACTTAGAGCTTGTTTGGATAAGATTAAAAGTTGCTTTTAATTTCTTTTCAGTTTTTTGGTGTGTTAGAGAAAATTTGGAGTAGCTTTTTAGTTAAGTGGTTTCAAGCCAAAAGCAATAAATTGAGTTGTCCAACTTATTGCGTTTTACTTATTTTAGTTTAACAACTATTTTGATTTGACTAATCTGTTAACTTTTTTACAATAAGTAATTATTTTTATCCAATATAAATTAAGCTCCGACATTTAAAAAGTGATTCTCAACACTTAGAAGTTAAAAGCTACTTAAATTCCGTCAATTAAAATAAACTCTCAGAGACACTTTTATAAAGCTTGATCAAATGAAAAGTGCTTTTAAAATTTATTGACAAATATAAACTATTTTTCACAAAAAAATATTTTTCTAAAAAATTATTTTCAAACTAAGATAATTTTACAAATTTGACCACATATGCAATAAATTATTTTAAAATACTACAAACTATTCAAATATTTGCATTCTCCTCGAATATAAACTAATTAATCTTTAACATTCTAATTTTACCTTATCATCGACATGTCTTGAGTCTTTAAATAAACTCCGTTGGATTGCTTTGTTTAGTACAGCAAGTGTGAAAAGATAAAATTTATCATTTTAAAAATACTTCAGTGGACTCATAAGGCCAACAGAGTCAAATAGTACAAACTAAGGATGTTGTTGAAATAACAATGATGGGTTTTACACAGCTTATGCATATCTTTTTCACTAGACGTTTTGTTTGTTAATATATACATATTTTTAGCACGTTGTGTCACCAAAAAAGAAATAAAAAAGATTGGAATACAACTTTCTCAGTATGTATATAATTTCCTATGTCAATAGACAATAGTCAATCAAAGTTAAGCAACATCTTGTGTAAAACCGTGTATTAGTTCTCAGAACTCGGAACCATGTAAGCCAGTGGCTATCAAATTCCAAAATTAAACTGAACTAAATGACACGCGGTGTCAGCGTATTTAAGATAATACGCACTGTGTATTATAGCATAAATAAATCATCTTGTTCTACTCGTGTTTGGTTGGTACCACTATCTTAAAATAGGCAAATAATTGATCTGAAGACAATATAAAAGCAGCTACATCGACAAGTCATCCTCGTGCAAGTTTTGCAATTTTTATACGTTTCAGATCTGCAGGAACACTTCAAGTTTCCTTTTCTGTTGACAGTCCAAATGAGAAGACAAATGTTTTCACAGCTTTTCTTCGTCCTATTGCTCCCCATCTGCTGTAAAATGAGTGATTTAGTGGCAGCCAATTCCAGCAAGTGTCTTCAGGATCAGAAGATAATGCTGCTGCTGCTGAGAAATAACCTTACTTATGATTCTGAAATATCCACCAAGTTAGTGAAGTGGAATCAGAGGATTGATTGCTGTCAATGGCAGGGCGTCACTTGCAATGGTGAAGGCCGAGTTATTGGTCTTGACCTTAGTGCTGAATCATTCTCAGGGAGTATCAACCCGTTATCAGATCTTAAGTTTCTCTCTATTATCAGTCTTGATGGCAACAATTTATCTGCTCCAATTCCAGAGTTCTTTGCGGACTTCACCAATCTAACTGTCTTGACTCTAAGTTCCTGCAACTTGATAGGAGAAGCACCTCAGAAGATATTCCAGGTACCAACTCTGCAGACAATTGATTTTTCAGTAAATGAGATGCTTGGGGGCTCTTTACCTGAATTTTCTTCAAATGGATCTCTACAAACCCTGGTGCTTAGTGATACGAAATTTTCAGGAAGTTTACCCGAGTCCATAGGTAACCTTAGGAAGTTGTCACGTGTTGAACTTAGGGCTTGTAATTTTACAGGTCCGATTCCAACTTCTATGGAAAATCTAACCCAGCTTGTTCATCTGGATTTCGAGTTGAATAGCTTCACGGGTTCATTTCCATCTTTTAAGCTGTCCAAAAACCTCACTTATATATACTCTGGTAGAAATAAATTGACAGGTATATCATCCGACTGGCAAGGTCATGAGACTCTTGAGCATCTTTACTTGAGTAACAATTCAATTGCTGGGCTCATTCCAGCATCATTGTTTTACCTGCCCTCACTTTCAGGTTTAGATTTGTCCATCAATAAATTTTCTGGCCAAATAACTCAAGTACAAAATGTAACTTCTCCTCTAGAATATCTTGACTTGAGTGCCAACAAATTGGAAGGGCCAATACCTGAGTTTTTATTTGAGCTGCATGATCTTTTTGATCTTTCACTTTCATCCAACAATTTCAATGGCACTGTGCAGTTGAAGAAATTCACGAAGCTCGATAAGCTTGTAAATCTTGATCTCTCCCATAACAGTTTATCAGTCGACACAAATATAAGAGAATCGGAACTTTCCTTGCTCCCCCAGTTGAATAGTTTAATGTTGGGATCATGCAATCTGCAGAATATTTCCTTCATCAAGAACCAATCGAAGTTGTCGATGTTAGATCTCTCAAACAACCAACTTACTGGTGAAATCCCAAACTGGTTGGTGGAAATCAGTGATGGACTTCTCCGTTTTCTGAATCTTTCTTTCAATCAATTCACGCATTTTCAAGAACCTTATACATTCGGCTTTTTGAATTTCCTTGATCTGCATTCAAATCTACTCACTGGGGTAATTCCATTACCACCAAGAGCAGCTGCATATATTGACTTCTCCAATAATAACTTTGCTACTTTTGTACCGCCTGATTTTGGCAATTATCTTGCAACTGCTCGGTTCCTCTCAATTGCAAACAACAAAGTTATCGGTAATATCCCTTCTTCAATCTGCAATTCCAGCTATCTTGAAGTACTTGACTTGTCTAACAACAGTTTGAATGGCACAATACCACCATGTTTAGTAGAAAAGAGCAGCACACTGAAAGTACTGAACCTGGGAAAGAACAATCTCATAGGAAATATACCTGAAAAGTTTTCTTATAATTGTGAGATAGAGAGCCTTGACCTCAGTCAAAATCACTTAACAGGTCTGCTTCCTCGTTCTTTGTCCAACTGCACAAAGCTAAAGGTATTAAACCTCGGAAACAACAAGATCAAGGATACTTTCCCCTGCTGGTTGAGGAACATATCAGATCTTCGTGTACTTGTATTACGCTTCAATGGTTTCCACGGGAACATTGATTGCTCACGAGTGAGTTCCAACTGGACCGCTCTTCAAATCATGGACCTAGCTTCCAACAATTTAGGGGGCGTTCTCCCCCGAGGTTCATTCTTGGAGCTAAAAGCAATGATGGTTGATCCATCTTTAACACATTCACGATCTGATATCTTGCATTTTGAGTCTCAAACTGTTAGGTCAGTATACTATCAGGACAGAGTCACTCTTTCTCTCAAAGGACAAGATGTTACATTGACAAAGATCCTTCTCTTCTTCACCTCCATGGATTTTTCAAGTAACAATTTTGTGGGGGACATACCAGAGATAGTTGGAGATATCAAATCACTTTATCTTCTCAACATTTCACACAACAATTTCACGGGTGCAATCCCTCCAGCAATTGGAAATTTGAAGCAATTGGGATCACTGGACCTCTCATTTAACAAGTTTGGTGGCAATATCCCAGAAAAGCTTGCTAGCCTCACATCTCTTTCCTTCTTAAATTTATCATATAATGAATTGGTTGGAATGATTCCTGGAGGCAACCAACTTCAAACATTCGAAGAAAGTTCTTTCGCAGGAAACAAGGGGCTATGTGGGTTTCCGCTGAACAGAACTTGCAAAAATAATTCAGCAGTGGCACCTTCAGAGCCAGAAGTTGAAGAGGAAAAATTCATTTCAAGGACGGATATTTATGTAAGCGCTATATTGGGATTTGTTGTTGGTATTGGGATCATCTTCCTACCACTTCTGTTCTCTAAAAGATGGAACCAGTCCTACAACAAAATAATTGACAGATTAATTTTAAGGATATTTCAGCAGCAAAATCAAGATGGGAGAACTAGGAAGAGAAGTAGTGTAGCATCTTGGAAGGAGGCAGCAGGGAAATCAAGAGGCAGTCATTAAGTTCACAAGATGTAACACTTCCTTGCAGCATGCTATGCTCACGAGTTACTGCTAATGCTCACGATTTCCACTGTGAGTTATCAGTGTTTCTTTACCTTTCGTGATTCAATTTTAGTCACTTCTTGTTACATAGAAGAACAAAATGCAATCTTGCATTCTGCTTTATGGTTGTACGCGACGGATGAGTGAATAAACTATTATTGACTAAAAGGGCAGTCCGGTCCCACTATGTGCGGGATCCAAAAAAGATCAGACCACAAAGATCTATTGTACACATCCTTATATTGCAGTTGGTCAAAGTAAAATGGCTCCCGCAAGATTTTTGCCTAAAGTGAATGATTTAGAGAAAAATTCATCTAAATATACATTATACAGTTCAATATCTCTATTACAGCAAAGTAGATAAAAGATATACTAATGCATATTCATACAACATTCTCAAAAGTAAACCAAAGCATAGCAAAATAAGAAGCCAAAAAGGAAAGTAATATTGCGTCTCGTCAATTTCGAAGAAACATTTCAACAAGAACCTGCTGAGCACTAGACAGTAGCCACTAAGCCAGTGACAGTAGTATTATGCAAATTAATTCAGATTTATACTTGAAAATTCTATTACGAGGATAAAATACTTTCTGCTAAAAATACTCAATGACTCAAATCAAATACATCTAATTAAAAATAAAAAATATTTATTATTCTATCACATTCTTTTTACAATGATGGTTGAAGTAAGATATATCAGGATAACATCAAACGTCTACAAAAATACTTATTAAAGCATCTGATATTGTATAATAGAAGCATTAGAGCATCTTACAAATTTAGCGTGAAACAAAAGCAACCAACTGAGATAAATTGGATTTATAGAACAAATGGAATATGGTAACGTGGCTAAGCAACTTTCTGAGTTCCGTCAGTCGGTTAGGATATGGTTTTATATTTCTGGTCTCGGTATTCGAATTCTTAAAGAGTAAAAACCTCACTAATCACACAAGGATGGGTTTCAATTAGAAATTTAAATTTAAATTTAAATTTTTTAAATATTTAGTTTGAAATTTTGAATTATTAATTAGATTTTAAATTTTATTTTAAAAAATTTATGAATTTTAAATTAGATATCAAATTTAGTATTATAAATTTTTGCATATTTTAGGAATTAAAATTTTTATATATTATATTTAATCCTATTCATTACTTATATCATGTGTGTCTAATACTAATAAGTTCAATTTTTAAGATCTAATAGATTAATACCTATGACCCATCATAATATTAATTAATATAAAATTTTTTATTAATCAAATATAAAAATGTAAAATATTTCATGAGTAAGTAAAGTTTAATACACAACATAGGCAGTAGAGTCATCTCAATTCTTGTTAATTGTAGAAAATTATAAATTTCAAAGAACAAATGATTAGGTGAATTGAGGTTGTTAATTGTTATGCCCTATCTAAAAAGCTCAAAAGTCAAAATCGAACCAAACTTAATCCAAACTGATTAATCTGAAATTGAACTTAAAAAATTTAATCCAATTCAAATTTATTTAGATTGAATTTAAATTATCCTTTTCTTAATCTGAAAATCAAATATCCAAATCAAAATTTTCGTATTCAATCTCATGACTCAAACATCCGTCCCCAATCACACGATCAGCAGTGGTCTACATTTTATGAAATTTAACATGATGTAATTTTTCCCCTTTTAATTTGATAACTTCGATTTGGAATTAAATTTATAATCTCTTGTTTTCTTTAAAAGATTAAAAAATCTTGGACAGAACTAAACAAATAGAAGTGTTTTCTGTTTCAATTTTCTAGTGAATATAAGTTAAGAGGAAAACCATGCATTATTATTAGTTCTGAAAAAAACATAAAAATCTAAAAAACTATATAAAACAAAATTTGTAATTGATTTTGATAAAATTATCTAAATTTGACCGACTCTTACATTTGGGAAATCTTTTCTGGGGCAGTTCTTTTTTTTTTTTTAAATTTTTTTATGGACATTCACACTCAATTGACTTTTCAATAATCATAAATAATTTTCGCTTAATTGGGTTATTAAATTTTGAGACATACTTATTGTGAGCGACTTTTACTAGTCAGTATCACTAAATTTTAAGTTTTAATTTTTGTATGGAAAAATTATTTCGAGGAGATTATAAGTGCAAAATATGTAAATTGAAATAACGGGATCTCATTTTTTTCCCAATATTTTGACACTTCAAAGGAAGAAAGTTTTGTATAATAAGTCGAGAAAATTTATAAATTTTTATCTCTTAAGCAAATAGGGGTGGGTATAGTCTGGATCAAATTAAAATTCAAATATTTTAGATATTTGGGTTGGATTTTTGAATTTTATTTTTAAAATGAATGGATTTTTTATTGGATATCGGATTTAGTATTATGGATTTTTAGATATCCAAAAATTCAAAATTTTTATACCTTATATTTAACCCTACTTAATTACTTATATTATATGTATCCAATACTAATAAGTCCAATTTTTAAGATCCAATAAATTAATACCAATGGCCCATTACAATATTAAATCAATATGAGATTTTTTATTAATTAAATATAAAAATATAAAATGTTTTATGAGTAAGCAAAATTTAATACACAGCATGGGCGGTAGAGTTACCTCAATTCTTGTTAATTATAGAAATTATAAATTTCAAGGAGCAAACTATTATGTGAATTGAGTTTGCTAATTATTATGGTCTACCTAAAAAGCTGCTAATTGTCAAAATCAAAAATCTGAAAAATCATAACTGATTAATCTGAAATCTAACTTAAAAAATCCAATCCAATACAATCCGAATTTATTTGGATTGAATTTAAATTGTATCTTTTAAAATTTGAACACCAAATATTCAAAATTGAAATTTTCATATCCAATCCGATAGCCCAAACGTTCGTCCAGTAAATAAAGCAAGAATCTAAATATTGTATTAAAAAAAGTTTAAATATTAGTTTTATTGGTTGAATAATAAACCCCCACGGCTCCACCTATCTATGACGTGTTTGAAAATTTGTCGATAAGGACTAAGCATTGTCAATTTTAGAAAATTTAAAGCAGTCCAAGCTAATTAAGAGACGCTAAGTTTTTTCTTTCTCCTTTTTGAGTAGAAATTGTCGTCGTCATTGAATCTCCTTTCTTGGCCTCTTCACCAACAGGTGTACATACGTATTTTGTTGCTGCTAAATGCAAGAACTTTTTAAGTGATTGCAGCATCTGTCAAAGTCACAATCCAAAAGCAAGTTCTGTAAATTCTTGAATAATGGGAGAAGGAAGTGAAGAAATTGAGGTGATCCATTCTTGGTCTGCACCCAGGTCCCTAAGTACCAGCCTTATGTACTCTTTTGCCCAGGTGAGGAGAGTGTTCTTTGGCTCACCATCATTCTTGCTGAATCAGAGAAAATTTCTGTTCTACCTTTTTCTTTGTGTTAGATGGGTTTCTTAAATAAATGTTGGTTCTTGCAAAATTTGCAGTTGTTTAAATAATGGGACTCTTCTATTTCTTGAATTGGTTGACTTTCTCTTACAGTATGATGGTTTATGTAATAGCTTGTGTTAATGAGTCTTGCTGTAATAATCCCTCTCTAATCCTCATTCCCTTCAAAAGGAGGATGATAAAAGTGGGGTTTGGAAAGACATAGCACGCAAAAGCAAATAATTGCTCCTTGGAAAACTGATAATCCCAATTTCCTGTGAATATATATGGTGCCTCTTTCCAGCGAAAATAATGCTGCTACTACTGATTTGGTACACTTTTATGTCAGAGTAACTCTGCCTTTCTATTTGCTTGATTAGACGGTTAAGAATCCTAAGCTGTCTCGACACTTGCATCGTTGTTTGATTAACTAGCATAGTGTTATTTTGATAGACTTGTTATACCGCGATACTTGCCATTTTGGCATGATTATTTTCTTGTATTACAGAGAAATGACATCGAAGTTCTTGATGAACCACTGTATGCAAATTTTCTGCGAGTCACTGGAGTGGATAGACCTTACAAGGAAGAACTTCGATCCGAAATGGTATGTAAGATGAGTACCACTTTTATAATTTCGCATCCTTTCTTACAGTACTGTCATTTGACACTGAGTTGCAATTTTGATACCTAGTTTACCAGTCCTGATGCTTTTCAATATGGTTACATAATGTATGGCAATGTGATTTCTATATCTTGTCTTTGAGTAACTTTTATATGAAATAAGCAGGAGAATGATGGAAATAAGGTGGTGAAAGAGGTCATCTTTGGTGCAGGAGTAAAGAAGTACCGCTACTGTAAGGTAATCAAGCAGCATTATTGCTGTATTTAAGAATAAAGTTATAGATTGCACCAGAAGTTATGATTTGTTCTTCACCTCTCCTTGTTGATTTTTTTTTTTACGCTTCTTGGAGATTCATTCATATTCGGTGTTCTAACTCTATATCAGAGGACAAGGCACATCAAGATGAATTTTCATTTACTTGTAGACAAATGTTGGAAATGTGTAATTCAAACCTCTCATCTAAAGTTGATAAATCCAGTTGTGGATCTGCTTGCTGCTAAACCTCAGATAACAGTAGTGACAACTTAGGCAACATGAGATTTGTATAATTGAGATTTAGCAACTCAGTGTTAAGTCGGAATGGTATTCAGGATAACTTTGACTATGTATTCTCCTCTCAGTACTGGTTCTTACTCTTCCAAAACTCCATCTTTTTATGATTATTCATCAAACAGTAGTTGGAAGGTGCAAGAACTAACACTCTTTCTAGGTTCTGATGCTGTCTAATTCAAGAAAATTGTGGACTTTGCATAAGACTTTTGAGTTCTTTATTATGATTATCATATGGTAAAACCCACCCTTATGCCAGAAATCTTGTAAAAAGTAGTTTATAGTTATATATGAATGTTTGCTATTGGTTGACAACTTTGGTTCGAGTTTTATGATGAATAAGATGAAGAACCCACAAGTTGTTTATACAGCTGCAGCCAAACATTTAACACTGTGTGTCAAACACTGAGTTTCAAGGGTTTGGTCTTGCTAGGTTTCAAGCACTACATAGTGATGTAGACAACTCATATAGGTTATTGATTTAGTAGTTCCGTAGACACTTTGCACATGTTAATGGTTTAGTGTACTCTTTCCCTGTAGTAGTCATTGAGTTAGAAAGGGAAAGAATATTAATTTATGCATCTATTGGAAACAACCTCTCTACCCCACAAACGTAGGGTAAGCTCTGCGTACGCCTCATCCTTCCCAGACTACGGGGTGTGTTGTTATTGTTCATCTATACTGTGAAAGGAGACACAGGATTTAGGCAGCTTTATTGTAACGTTACAGAAGCAGAAAATCATACTCTTTCTCTTTCTTAACATCTCCAGGCAGTTTTTGGTAATAGAGATCTGTAATTAGATTATTATTGAAATTTTCTCACTGTTACTTCTTCCTTCTTGCAGCATATAGCCAAACAACGTGTGCCAGGTTTGACAAATGAATTGATGAAAAGAGGAAAGCACTTCATACTAATAAGGAATCCCCTTGATATCTTGGTAAATTTTAAGTTCCAAGTCTTGTCACTGATGGTTGCTATAAGTTCCTAGTTTACTTGGTCTGTTATTTTGGTTTATTATGTTCTTTTCTTACTGTACTAAATAACCAATTAGTGCAAAATCTCAATACTGATGCATCACTAGCAGCAGATTCTATTAACTATGTGACATTGCTCTTCTAATATTTCTCTGTTCTATTTTATATTTTATTATTGTTCATTTTCTATTTTATGTAAAAATGCTATTTCTGCTTCTAACTAGTTTAACTTTCATATACTATGTCGGTAGCCATCCTTTGACAAGGTTGTACCTCCATCCTTTTTTGAGCTGGGGTTAGCAGAGCTGGTCTCCATACACAGCGAGCTATCTGAATTAGGAAGGCCACCACCAGTTGTGGATGCTGCAGATCTTCGAGAAAATCCCGAGGTTTGTTGTCCTAGTAGCAGTATTCAGTTTGAAGCGTAATCCTCTTTCATTACTGGTTTATGAAAGTATGGTTATCGATTCTGCTCATCCTAGTTGGTAATGTTGACAAAGTTAGATAACAGAAGGGTATGGTTCTTTGGACTGTGATGCCCAAAATACTGAAATTAATGCTTCGACCACAGCTACATTGTCTTGCAGTAACATTTAATAACTAATTTTGCTTTGCTCTGACTTACAAAGTTGGCAGTGTGGACATTCGTACATGGTTTCTGATAGTTTATAGATATAGGTGCTCATTAAGCTTTTGTCTCATCTTCATTGTGGGTGCTCAGTCATTTTACCTCTGCATTCAGGTGGTATTCCCTTCTCTTTTAGATAAATAGGTCCTTTGTTAATAAATATATAGGTTTTTATGAGTAAGAACACTATTGAAGTAATGCAAAAACCTTAGATTGTAGAAAAAGAGGACAGGAACTGTTGTGGATGTAAATGTTAAGCCATACTGCTTATATGGTAACACAGTTTATGATGTTTTTCATTATGATAAGGTTAGGCCTAATTTTCCTTTTTGCTCTCTTTTGATTTGCTGTGAGAGCCTTTTATGTGCAACTTGATTCATTTGAACTAAAGCATGGACCAGTCTTAGTGTCTCCACCAATTATGACTAGTGGATCAACTGCTATTGAAGCAATGTCAAGACCTCATTTATAGATTTTTGTATAGCACAAGTTCTAGTGCAGTTAGTGCAATGGCCAGTCTCCTTTATCTGGTCCAACCATTTTTCCTCACTTCTCTGGTTGATGTCTTTCACAAGATAAATTATCTGTGTTTTAGATATGGTAACCTGTTATGCCAACTGAAAAGATAAAAAGGGAAAAAGAAAAGAGAGTCTAAATACCTTCCCAACTTTTATGTGAGGAATGATCACACAGTTGAGTGCCTTGATTACTTCTCTGGTTGCTTATAAAGTTACACAGCTGAACATTTTGAAGGTTGCTGCTAATTGTCTTTCCGCAGGCGGCCCTGCGTGGCCTTTGTGAAGACCTTGACATTCCATTTCAAGATTCAATGCTCAGGTAAGCTAAACTTGTGCTAGAATTTTTAACAAGTTGTCAATAATAATCTATCTGGAGTTACCAGTTTTGAACATTATACTTGGTTGGGGTAGAACCATGAGGTCTCGGGTTTAAATTCCAGCAGAGACAAAAAACACTAGGTAGTTTTTTCCCATCTATCCAATCCTTGGTGGACGGAGTTACCCGATACTTGTGCTAGTGGAGGTAGCAGGCACCCCTTGAAATTAGTAGAGGTGCGCGCAAGTTGGCTTGAACACCATTGTTATAAAAAAGAAGATTTTCTATGAACCTACCTATTTTGCCCTTATCTTTTGACCAACCCATGCTGATAGTATATTGAGGGGTCTTCTCATACACTTCCGCGCACTCTTATCCGTCTCCCAAAGAGCCAAAAGAATGTTAGAAAAAAATCCAAGGGGGTTCTTGTGGTAATGTGAACACAGGAAAATTTTATGTGTTAAGTATTCCCACATTGGTTGAGGGATGGTTTATTTATCTCCTTAAACGGTCTTGGGCAATCTTCACTTTATAAGCTAGCTTTTGGTGTTGAGTTAGGCCCAATGTCTATTTCATAACATGATATCAATGCTAACCCATCCTTGTTATTATGTGTCCCAATGTTGGGATCCCATATTATGTTATCCACTCTCCAGTTTCCAATCCTGCATGTACGGGGAATATTAAGTCGTACATTGATTGAGAGAATGAGGTGTGGTCTCCTTATATGTTCTTGAGAAATCCTCCATATATAACATATAAGTTAGCTTTTGGGGTTAAGTTAGATTTAAGATCTATGTCTTAACATAGTATTAGATCCAAACCTATTCCTGTTATTGTGTGTACCAATGTTAGGGTCCCATGTTACGTTGCCCACGTTCCAGTTGGCTGGCCTCGGTGTACAGGGGGTGTTAAGTTGTCCCACATTGGTTGAGAGAAGGGTTGTTTGTCTCCTTATGTGGTCTTGCGCAATCCTCATCTCATTAGCTAACTACCGTTTAAGATTTAGCTAGACTCAAGGTTCATTTCTTGATAATATAAATAAAGGGAAGAGCATGTTTGCTCCTAGCTCTTTGTTTCGGCAAGCATGGAAGTTAGATAAAGATAGTCATATAGTGCAGAATGCTGGTGACAATCGTTCGTACCTAGACCTTTTTTCTTGGCTTAGCTTGTATGCACCTCGATTATTTCATCGGGTACCTGTTACCTCCCACCAGGTGATTGTGTCGCGAAGGCTTATGCAAATGGGAAGAAATCACCTAGTATCTTTTTTTTTATCTTTGCTAAGATTTGAACACTACCCAAACTTGTGTGAGATGGATGTGGAGATAATGTTGTGCAGGGGATGGGGAATCTGCCATCTTTTTGTTCATGATCGTGTTACTTGTGAGGAAGTAATTTATATCATTGAATCAGATTATACTTCATGTCATGGGTAGTTTTATTTCTTTAAAATGATCCTTGAAAGCTGATCTTTTATGAATACTATGTGAAAAATAGATGTGCTAGTTTGTTGGGCAGGATGTTAGAAAGATGGAATTCCCTAAAAAGAAAAAAGAAATTGAACATCAAGTCAGAAAAAAATTCACTGATAAAAAACATTGTCAGAGAAAGATATGAATAAATCATATGGGTTGGGGGACAAAGGAAATCTACAGCGCATGACTGATGGGACAGCGAGAAACAAAACCTTACTCCATTCTGATCCACGCATCAGGGGGTAGAATATTATCTGTCATTTTGGAAATGGCATATTCCCTGTCAATTTTTGATGACTGGACTCTTTTGACTGTATTCATTGAGGAACTTACAACATGGATAGACTTCCCTCCCCTCTGACTCATGTCTTTCTCTAGTATGAAAATGACTAATTCTTTTTTTAACTTTTAGTATATTGGCATAAAAAAGAAAAAAAAGAAAGCCAATGTTGAGTTTGTGTTTTCAGGTGGGAAGCTGGACCAAAATCATTTGATGGCATCTGGGCACCGTGGTGGTATAAAAGTGTACATAAATCAACAGGCTTTGCTCCAGCAAAGAAATACCCTACGGTATACACAGATTTTTGTTTAATTGCTATTACATGGTTATGCAAATTTTTTATTGATTGAACAGGGTATCATAGTGACATTTAGAGAGTCCTCTTTATTCCGGTAGGTTCCCAAGTAAAGGAGAGGGACACTTTTTCTGACACTTGTCTCTTTACATCAGTTTGTATAACCAAGGATAGTTGCATATGATTTTTTCCAGGCATTACTAGCTCTCAGTTCATATACTCTTTTGATCGCCAGAAATATATTAGTGCTGAGTGAATTTGAAATGGCGCAAACTATTTAGACAATTAAGAGTTTAAACAAAGTCTCTTTCATGTCCCATGCCTGCCAATCGTCTGCTGTTTTTGCATGTGCAGTGTGACATGATGCGTCTTTGTGCAAAATTAACCCCATGAAAGTTGAACCTGTTACTGAGTCTTCAATTGTTTCAGCTGTTGCTGGCAGCTCGCTTCGTTCCTACAACTTTCCAAATAATCATGAAGAACATCTAAATATTGGAGTATCCCGTGAAAGACACTTGCTCATATTTTTTACTTTTCAGCCATTTCCAACATCATTGTATGATTTGCTGGAGCAAAGCCTACCCTTTTACAACATGCTTAAGCGTCATGCAAGACGATCTTCTTATTACCTGAACTCAACTTCACCTCATCCTAGTCTTCCTGTTCCTGCTAATGAGAAGCTGCTTGCATGGGTTGGTGATGAGGTTGTGCCCCGTGAGACTGCTAAGGTAAAATTATAATCTAGTATACTGAGAATGATATTTGAAAAAATGTCTCTTCTTCCTGCTCAACTAGCTCTGAATTTCTTCTTTTTAGAATGAAAAATGTATTAAGAGTAAATATCAACTAGCTTTCAATTTCTGAACACTGCTTGACTTTTTCTAGGTCTCAGTGTTTGATTCAGTTGTCCAAGGTGGTGATGCAGTTTGGGAGGGGCTTCGAGTGTACAGTGGGAAGGTATTTAAGCTTGAGGAGCATTTAGATAGGTAAGTCGCAACAACTAGTCCTAAATTAGTCCCTGTTTATCAGATATAAGATATGAATTGTCATCTTGTATATATTAAATAGGTGTAGCCATATCATTAAGTTATCTATTTATTCCTCTTTTCCGTTTATTATTTTCCTCATAGATCTGAAAACCTCTAAAATGTTGGTAGACTTGAGTAGCTTTCGCCTTCTGGTAGGCGGTGTTCCCATTTTTTTTCTCACGGTCTAACTATTGTAACGACCATTCCGATGGCTCTACTCTTTTCATAGTAACACCGTGTTTCATTGATCCTTCTAGCGGCACCAGCGCCTTGTCAAGGATATGTACAGCTTCACTCTGAAATATGTTTAGATTCATCATACAAATTGTGTAGGATATTCTAGCATATTACGTAATAATAATTAGGAGATAATTTTGTACTGGAGTAATCTAGATTACTGTCAAGAGCACCTCATTTTAAGCAGCAGTTCTATCTCTGACGAAATTCTTCTCCATTCCATCACGGATCGATAAATTAAACATGTGATTCGTCTCGACAAGACAAATGTAGACATGGCAACAGCAATTGGTTTCACCGCTGCATATGCCATGGTAAGGCACTACAATACTGGTAATTTTGTCGGTCCGTCGATCTATGTATCATATGTCTAGAAATCCAGGTTACACCACATAAGTGCCAGTTCAGTACAATGTCAGACCTTTCGCTCTAGGAGCACCTTCTGTATAGAGATGTCCGCGCATGTTAGCATACGTGTCATTGACTAGCTATCACATATGAGTTTTCCGTCTGATCGATGTGTCTGACCAGTTAGTCTCATTGGCCATATCAGCTGACATGTCATAATGCTCGTTAGCACTAGGTCCAACGTGTTAGTTTTCTCATGTATCATGCCAATTAGCCCAGTGGGGCACGCCAGCAGACACGTGATCATCTTCGTCACTAGCCACACTACTTACCAAATCAGACTGTTTCCTTAGACAGCTAACCATAATACCCTCTCCGCCACATTAGCCTCTCTGCCTCATTATTTACGGGAAAAATTTCCTGCATGTTCTCCTTAATGTTTTATGATTTCGCTGATCCATTTTTGTGGTCAGAATCTTCAAGTGCCACTCTTAAACAACAACGTAGAGCAAGAACTTTATATCTTTATCAGTTCATTCCCTATTTTACCTTGTTGAAAAATTAAAATATCAAAAAAGGCTCTTTTTCTCAGTAGGAACTGACATAAATGCACCATGTAGATACGGGCATGTTAGGATTGGATGTTGGAGACTACAAGGATATCCATCTTGCAATGTTCAAACAAAGAATCAAGGTGCACTTTTCGGGGATTGGACCTGTTAGAGTGTCCCATGTTAGTGGAAGGAATTTGTTGTTGCCTCCTTATATGGTTTTGACAATTTTCACTTTATCAGCTAGTTTTTGGGTAGAATTAGGCCTAAAGTTGATCTTCTTAATACGGTATCGGAGCCAAACCTATCTCTATTATTGTGTTTCTCAATGTTGGGCCCCCATGTTAGGTTGTCCCTCATTGGTTGAGGGAATTGTTTTTTGTCTCCTTTTACGGTATTGGATAATCTTCCCTTCAAGAGAGGTTTTGAGCTAAGGTCCAAAGTCCATTTCTTACAAAGACCTATATGATATTTGGTACTTATTACAATGAGTACCTCAAAGTTAAGGCAGCGAAAGTCATCTCTGGTATACATACCAATGACTCAGTTGGACATCTCACTTTGTCGTCTCTTGTTTCTTAGATTTTTGATTCAGTTGCTATATGACCAATAGCACAGATTTATGTTTCCATCTTTCTACTCCTTTATCACCATTAACCTTGCCAATGACAACCAATATCATGGTTAAGGGCATTTGTCAGGTCTTCATAGTTCATTTCGAACTTTTGACTCTGTGTAATATATGTGACCTAGTGGTTGAATCAAATTCCACCAAAAGATAAAAGCACTGGCTGATTTCTTCCCATATGTCTAAGTTTCGGTAGACAGGATTATGTAGTACCTGTGTTGGTGGGAGGTAGTAAGCACCCCTGGAATTAGTTGAGGGTGCACAAGCTAGCCCAAACACCACGATTATTAAAAAAGTTCCTAATGTCCTTTTAGTCTTATCTCTATCAGTAAACCCTCAGTAATCATTGAAGTATCTATATGTCTAAATGCCAAAATGTTCAATATTTAATAACACGGCAATACCATGTTTTGGCATGGTCTTTACTAGACAGTAGTCTGGTATAAGTCTGTAGAGAAAATATTTGAGCTTATTAGATTTCATAATGTTTTGTCTCTAACAACAGTGACATAGTCAATAGATAGGACACGCACAATTGCGCAACACTTTCTGAGCAACAATATTGTACCTATGAATAATGTAGAATAATTCTTCTGGCGCCATTGCTGTTTCTAATGGCATAGTGAGAATTTACTACCTCGGGCTGCTTTTTTGGAGGTCTAACTGATGTTCTAATGACGCAAGCAGCCAAGTACACAGGTGGAAGAACAAACAGTACATTAAAAATTAAAAAAGAAACAGAGAAAAGTTCACAAACCACAGGTTACAGCCCTAACTTTAGCTATTGGAGGAAGTCAAAGCAATGACATTATGTTTTGGTACAAAACTTTGCCTCTACGTGGGCTTCATGTATGTCTGGAAAAGTATCAGTGCAATATTCACAACAAAGAATCATCAACTAACTTCAGCACAAGATAGTTTGTAGAATATCTTCCAATTTCATTGACGACCATCAAATCAATACCTCGTCTTTGTAATAAGATAGGCGGACATGAGATGCTTCCTCTGCACAAAATATAAGATTAGGATCTATGTAATAAGTGCCATACTGGTGACGGCAAGAACTTTTGCAGAATAGGAATTTGAGGTGTAGTCTTTACGTTTATGTAGGGCTCTGAGAAATCCAAATTAAACTGTTCAGAGGTTACAAGATAGGAAGCCTAGGTTGAGTTGAACCTATAGACAGAATCAGATGTAACTGTTATAAAGATAATAAACTGATTATGTTGGCGCTTTGATGTAAAATATAGAGGAAAATCTAAGGTTTGGATGGTTTTACATGGACATTATAATAACGGGGTAGAATTAACGGAAATGACATCAAATGTGTAGAAGAAGATGAAACATGGATGGGGACTCCCTGTGAATAAGTAACTACAAAGATAATGCATTGCATAACTTGAGACTCAAATTTGTCAAAACATGCCTTAATGTGTAAAGAAACACACTAGATAGGGCAAATTAAGTAAATGAGATAACAAGTCATAAGGGTAACATTCGTCAATGCAGTAACCTATACTGCCACCAGCATATGAGATGACATATGATTAATCACTGAAGATGTAGAGATGTAGTTAAAACAACATCAGTTTGAAATAATTTAGCTTCTTCCATCTGAATCAAAGAACAGTTTGCCATATCTTTGAATGTTTTGTCCTGCTCTTGGAAAATCCATTTTGATGTGGAATATGTGTAACGGATAACAGCTTCAGTAGTATTAGCACACCGATTTCCATCTTTCACTGAATTTACATTTTGTTTCCTTTTCTCAGGTTGTTCGACTCTGCAAAAGCACTAGCTTTCAGCAATGTACCAACTCGTGAAGAGGTAAAATACTGTGGCAATTTCCTGTCTGGGTCCGGGTCCTCTAAGCTTTTGATTTCTACATTAAAAAATGTAGTATATTTTTAAACGTGTGACCTTATGCAAGAATATGCAGGTCAAAAAAGCTATTTTCAAGACTCTTTTAAGAAATGGGATGTTTGATAACGCACATATTCGACTAACTTTGACTCGCGGTAAAAAGGTAATCTTAAAGAATTGCTATTACTCTATCTATTCTTGTATTCAGTGGTTAAATTGGAAATCGGATTAAACTCTTGCGTGGACTTTAAGTCATATTATGTTTCCAATTCTAGTTTTCTCTTCTTTTTGCCCTTAGATTTTGTCATGTTCTTATCATTAGGTAACCTCAGGAATGAACCCAGCATTCAATCATTATGGATGTACTTTAATTGGTAAGATGCCTTTTTTTTTTTTTGGAATGCCTACTTTTTGAACTCTTCCATTGTTCCTCTGCATGAACAACATCAGGGCCAGCCTACACTATCTCTTGTAAGCATGAAATTTATTTTATTATATACTACTCTTGTTTAAGAGTTCTCGTTTCCAAGTTATAGTTGCCTGAACTTGTCTGAATTAAGAACGCCACAAGCTAGTCAGGAAACTTTTTCCTGAACTGCATTTTTCTCTTAGCGATCTCTCTCTCTCTCTCTCGCGTGGCACACTCACCCTCCACACACACACACACACACTCTCTCTCTCTCTCTCTCTCTGTACTTGGCAATGAATAGTGTAAAAATAGAAAAAAGATATATCAAAGAAATAGATTAAAGCCATCCTTGAATTTTCCTTTCTAGTTAATAAAAAGTTAAAGAAAATAGACTAAAATACTAAATGTCCGCTTTCAGTACTTTATTGGTGTAGCTAAACTCTAATTTGTCCATTCTCCTTTCTCATACTTTTATTATACCCTTTTTTGAAGTTCTTGCTGAATGGAAACCTCCAGTCTATGACAATGAAAAGGGCATAACGTTAGTGACAGCAACCACTCGTCGTAATTCACCAAATGTAAGATATTGCTTCCAGTTGAGCCTAGTAATTTCATGAGATTCTATGCTACTTCCATTTTCTTTTTTGTCTTTTGCTTAAAGATCATTTCCTTTTTTTAATCCTTAATTCTAAATCAATTTCCAGCCATCTAAAGTTTTTTATTACAAGTGTCCGCGATCCTTTGTTTGTTTTACTGCAGGGAGGTGGAGCGTTTACCCTGAAACTTTAGGAGAGGACTCAAGTTCGTTTTTGTTAAACCCTGTATCATTTAGTTGAAATTTGATTATATGATTATATCACATCAGATTAATTTTTTTAACACTTCTGCTCATATGCTTAATTAGTTAAAGTAGCCGCTTCTTTAAGTAATAACCAAAATCTGATTTCTACACTAATCTTCAAGTGCAAATATCATGGCTCCATATCTGGTGAAACAATTTTTGCCCTCAGTTGTTTATCTCTTATAATTTAGAAATAAGCTGTTTTTGTGCTTCTTCTTTTCTCTAATGGAGTTAGTTGCTCATCCTCTCATTGGCCATTAACTTGATTTAATGGTACAGTTCTTGTTAATAGTGATCATGCCTTAAAATGGTAAGCGGCAACTTGACATTTTGTCAGCTACAGTCGAGATAACCATCATAAAGCATGATCATGTTGAGGTCCCTGAGGAACTTCAGTTAGCTTGAAATTAAGGGAAAAGAAAAGAAGGGTAGATAATCTGACATTGTGTTACTCTCCTCTGTTTTTAGTGTAGCTAAACTTTATCGCCATCATTGTGGGTACCTGTAATTCCAAGTTCCATCGTCAGGCTTTTCCATTAAGACTTGAGCCAATTTTAAAAATCATGCTCTATTAGCTTTATCAAAGGTACTATAGAACGGGGCATGTTTTTGTTTTCAAAGAGAATGCCTTGTTCTATAGTACCTTTATAACAAACTTGATGAAGAGTCCAAGTAAGGATGATGACGTGTTGCTGAGAATGAAGCCGTGATTTAGTGTTCTTCCTTCCCAACCATGTCCATAACCCCACAAGTTGATGTTGCCCAAGGACTGAAATTTTTGCTCGTGATTTATATTACATCCTTGGTTAAGTTATCTAAGTGATATATGCTTCCTAGCTAATGATGTGGAATAGCTTTCTTTGTTGTTGCTATTATCTTAAAATAAAAGATTGAGGAAGGCAATATATAATACTTTGAACTATTTTTAAGGGAAAAAGCATTGAGATTCATGTTACTTTGAGCCTTTGACTACTGCTGATGAATCTGCGTTTGGGGTACCACTTTTTTTTTTTTTTTAAAAAGAATCAATGACTTGTTCCCTTTGCAGAATTTGGATTCAAAGATTCACCATAACAACCTTCTCAACAACATTCTTGCAAAGGTATTTCTTTCTCTTCGGAGTTTGAGCTATGATCAATACTTTGAGTATTGTGTCGAAGTCGTAATTGTGATGCTGAAATTCATATTGACAGTGCTTCGTTTTATATCTTCTTGCAGATTCTTATCTCACCTTCTGCATTTTAAATACTTTATATTAAGAAATTATAGCAATTTCACTATTGGAGTCAAATTATTGGTTGTCCAGATTTTGTTGGATCAGCTGGAAAGCTGGAAGTGGAAGTACATAAAATGTTTATCCACTCCCTAATTAAGATTATGAAATGTTCAAATGTCAATCAAAAATGTTAATGCAAGTAAAAATAGTGACATCAACAGTGAAGTTCTTTCACATTAACTGGGATGTTGGAAGAATTGTTTTATGGTTTGGTAGCTGGATGTTAACTACTTCTTGGCAATTTAACATTGTGATCATTATACTATGTGAAAATACAAAGGCAACTCTGGTTTGGTGAAGGCCGGGAGGGGGGGTGGGCAGGCGCACATTCCTCAGAAATTGGCAGTTGTTTCTTGCCTTTGTCGCACTACCACACTGTTTGATTTGCGTGCATCCACCTGACTGTATTTGACAGCAATTTCTCCTCTGATGCAGATAGAAGGTAATAATACTGGGGCTGATGATGCGGTCATGCTTGATAAAGATGGCTATGTGTCAGAAACTAATGCTACAAATATAGTAAGCTCATTCACCTCCTATAGTTACTCCTCTTTGAGGTTCCCAATCTCTATCCCTCAAGAGAATAGCCACACTTTAGAGAAGGTCATTGCATGTACTTTCAAATAGATTCTCCTTTTCTTCTGTAATATCTGCCTGCTTTGGTGGCATAACCACAAAACTCAAAAGCATATTCTCATACAATTTTGTGGTCATTTAGTTCATCGCAACGGTTTGAACTTTTTTTTTTTTTTTTTTTTGCTCTGTTACAAACCGCCAGATCTTGCATTTCTGGTCAATCTCCTTTCTTTGATAAAATTTATGTTTTTACCCTTTGCAGTTCTTAGTGAAGAAAGGGCGCGTGGTGACACCTCATGCTGATTATTGCCTTCCTGGCATAACCAGAGCAACAGTAAGTTTCAGAAGATTTCTCATTTGAAATTTATCTTTCTGTTATGTTCGATATTCTGTCTTGTCTCTCTCCCTCTCTCCCCCTTTGCAAACAAACGGTACGGATCATGCATTTTCATGTTGCACTACTTCTTTTCTTTTCTTTAAGGTGCTCAGTTGTGTTGGTTCATTTAACACTTAAAAAAGTTAGTTTCTGTCTAAATTAACTGGAGCAGAACCCAGTCTTTTTCAGACTGAAGCTATAAATGCTTGCATAACACCCTCACCCTTCACGGTTGAACAATTTCTTTTTCTGAAATTCCATCTTGTTTCTTTCTATCCCTGTCGGAGGAATATGGATCTTGGCACAATTAATGCCCCTGAACTGTTTGAGCTGTAAAATGTAAGTTCCAATTTGCCATCAATTAAACCAAAAATATCTATTATGTTAGTCCACATTACATAATATTTTGTTCTGAAGCACGCTTTAGGAAATAATATCTGTTTGCTGCCTACCAACTTATGATATGACAATTCTTACTGATGCATTTTGATATTACTTTCCAAATTTATTTTAAGATGACTGTTGAATTTTAAGGATAAAAAATCATTTTGTTAGCAACATCCAATGTGTTCATTAATTGTTACAAATGCGTCCAAAGTGGCATGGGTCTAAATAACGTGGTATTTAGTCTTTGATGAAGTAATGCATTTGTAGAATTATCTGCTTGATGATCAACAATCTCTTTTGCAGGTCATGGAGCTTGTGCTGAAGGAAAATTTAGCTTTAGAGGAGCGAAGAATTAGCTTATCAGAATTTCATACTGCTGATGAGGTGTATACTCTTAGCCATGTGTTTGTTCTTTGACAAGCCTAGGAAATTTATTTCAAGCATTACCTAACAACGTTTTTTCTCTTAAAGATGTGCTCCACATATTCTCGATATTGTTGCTTGTAATTGCGTATAATGCAGCTGCTTCAGAAATTAATGAAATGGATTTTAACACAGGCGGAAGTAATTGCACCTTGCTTGAATATAGTTTTAGGGAGCATTTAGTGTATGCATCCTTCTTATCACACAACTCAACCTAGTCAATTGTCTGGAGAAACCATTCCTAACAAACTTTACTTTAACTTGAATACCTTTTTTAATCATCTATTGCATCTGTAAAATTAAATACTGCAATAATGTTTGGGGTGGCACTGATAATTTATCATTGTACTGTCACAACACCCCCCCCCCCCCCCCTCCCAACCATATTGAGAAAGCTTGCGGCTGTTTGGCCCCTTTTCTTGTTTGCAATTTCATAGCATATTTTGACTTGAATATAAAAAATTAAAAATCAGGTGAAACCCTCTTTATTGTGCATTTCTGTGCCAAAACTAGTGTAACTACAAATACAAATAGTTAAAAAGAGGTTATATCTATTTATGGGTAAATTCACTTATTTCGATATTTTTTCTTCATAAATACAGCAACAGCTTTTACAAATTCCTTATGCCCAGTGTTTTGCTTCTAACATTATCTTCTCCAAGTCAATAATTTTGTTTTCTTATCAAGACAATATCATTGACCTGGAAAAAAAATTGAAAGTATAACACTGGTGCCCAGTGTCACTATTATTTTGTTGAGTCATATTCTATAAATATTTGTAACTTGTTAAATGAGGTTTCTATATTTATTTTAGATATTGATGGGACTTAGGTAATCACTGTACTAAATGTATGATTCATGAATCATGAGGGGATTCACCTTTCCGTAGCAACTCTGATTGAGACTCTCATCTCATTTGGTTTCAATGTGGATTTCTTTTTTAAATTCATTGATATACAAAATACAAGCATCGTTATTCTTACGCTTGACATTGATGAATTAAAGATTGTCTAAGCATTTTCGGGAAAGTTTAGTTTTCTCACTCTTTGGTCCACGCAATCATTATGCATGAAAGATACCCACTGTCTTGTTTTCTCACTGACTCGAAGTAATAAGAATATTTTGCAGTGCAACTCTTAAATTTGTAATTTGAGGGCATATATTGGTGTTTCCCAAGAAGCCCTTTTAGCAAAGTTAATTCCAACACAAGTATGCTTCTTCTGTTCCATTATCAGATACTTCTTGCTTTAGAGATACCTTCTTCTTTGGCTTTAGTTGTTTCTTGCTATCTTAGTGTTGAGAAATGTTTGTGTTAAGCTGAAGCTTCTCATTTCATTTTTACTGTCACCAGTGAACTACGACTCGACCATCAGCACCACCATTTGTTGTCACTGTTGATGATCCTCATCCTTTTTCTGTTTTTACTTCCTCTTAATATGAATCTTTCACTTCCTGCAGGTGTGGACAACAGGAACTATGGGGGAACTGAGCCCGGTATGTTAAAAGTCTTAAATTGAATTAAAACTTTAGTGTCATGTGGCTGATTCAGTCATATAGAACTGCAACTATTTCCTTCATAAGTTTCCTTTAACCATTGAATTAATATGTTTAACTTGAGGAGCCTTGGCTTGATTTTCAATTGGGATCAATCCAAATGCACACAATTTTGGCCTGTCAAAGTAGATTATTTTGAGTCTCTGGTTTATAAATAAATCGTTGGATCATTATGGTCTTCCATCTGAATAGTTGCCTTCACCTGGGCACATTAACAACAAAAAGCTGTGTGAAAAGAGAAAACAAATAATAACTATGCTATTGCATCTCGAGAGGAATACCTTGCTGATAATGATAAAGAGAGAACTCACTATCATCACTCAAAAAGTGTGTTCAGTTCTCTAAGCTGGAGTCTGAATCTTACCATTGACATGACACCGAGTATTCTTGTGTTTAACTTATTCGTTCTGATTTACCATCATATTGGGGGCCTATCCCGTGTTTCTTACATGGACAGGTTGTCAAAATTGATGGACGTATAGTTGGTGATGGTCGAGTGGGACCTATAACACAGAGATTGAAAAATGCTTACAAGAATCTGGCAAAAGATTCAGGAGTGCCTATACCAACGTATCAGAAGAGCTAAACAGATAGTTTCCAGGTTCCCACCTTCAACTTACCTTCTTTCATTTTCTTGAGTTTTGGCTATTAAAGCTTCTTGGTAAATATGTGTAAAATGTTTTGGAAAAGCACGAGTTACCTTCCTGCTAAAGTGTCCCTGCCCCTTCCCCTAGGCCTTTCCTTTTTCGTGGTTAAATGTCATATGGTAGTTGTGCATTAATTCAGGCGATTTACAAGAATGACTTTGGAAATGAGTAATCTTGAACTTTGACCCCTCTTTGCCCCATGGGCAACACTTTTGACTTTTGACTTTTGACCTTGAAGGTTTGCATCCTCTTGCTGCTCTTAACCTGTTCACATGTATGCAATTTTCAGATGTCCAATACAGTGCTGGAGAAGAAGTGATGTTCTTCCATCTATACAAAAAAAAAAAAAAAAAAAGAAGAAAAATGTGGTCGCATTGTTTTCATATCACCTAGAGGAATGCCATTGGAGAGTCTTATCAACGTTCAAGTTCATCGTGTTAGCTTTATCTGTTCAGTTTCAAATTGCCTATGGTTTCATGAATTGTCGTTAGGCCAGAATGCCATATGAGTGGCATCAAATATGTTATTTTCCTATCATAAACGCATGACCTAATGCAGATATATAGAAAGTCATGGAATACTTGTAACCAAATGGAGGAACACAAACAATTACAACAAAGAAAAGAAAAGGAGAGGAGAAGTTCAAATGATATTTTTTGAGTCAATAACTCTTCATAAACATAGCAATATCCATCTCATACTGATGGTTGAGATGAAGATGCAGCAGATTAATTTATCTTTTAATTCATTTGAATTCAATAATTTAGGCTCAAATTTTGTATTATGTATTACTTGAAAAATCCATTAAGCACAGATAATTGGTTCATAATCCAGTTAACTAATCTGAGTTTTGATAGAATTTTACATTTGAATTCGCCTCTAATCTCAGTTGTTGTTGTCCAATAATGAATCTTCTTGCACAACTGGTGAGTTGGGAGACTAATAATTTTCCGATTTAATGAACAGTCAAAAATTCACATCTCATCGTTTTAAAATTGTCGCACTTTGTGCGTGCTGTAGCCGACTTTAATTGTAATTCCCATATTTAAAAAAGAAAATGAGAACGGATGCGTTTAAGATAAGATAATTAACAAGACATAATGTTTTACTAACATTTATATTTCTAGAAAGGGTTGAATTCGTATATTATTTACTAGAGCTCGATTATACTTGGATTTCTAGTTCTTCTCCAGTCCTAGTAAAGAAAGAAAGAAAAAAACTAGATTCTTTCTTTCTGTCTAACCTAAATTTTCATATACAGAGTTTAATATTTATGCTGGTGCATCTCTAACAGCAATGGCAACCTAATCTCGTGTTATCTATAAAATTAACATATAAAAGTGATAATGACATCTGTAACCAGGTGTAATTCTTCACTTTGAAATTTTTCTCACAAGGTTGAGGGGAAGTAGTGCATATGCTATGTTGTTGTTATGAGTTCTCATCTGAACCCAGTAACTATGACTCAGACCCTATATATGTGTTAAATTTTTTACTAAATAAGTAGAAATAATAAATTTCAAACCCAATAAATCATATGGATTGTGGTAGAATCTCGAACTCGAACCCATAAAATTCAAATCCCGGATCTGCCTGCTTCTATAAGAGATCAACACTTCCAGTTCAATAATTCTTTTTACCATGAACCATCCGAGTCAAATAATTCCTTTCATTTTAGCGGCTGCAGTTCTTGCTCATGAGCAACAGTTTCAACACTTCCAACTGGTTCATAAGGAAGAGCAGATTCTTGCCTTCGCCTCCAAATTAACCATCCAACAGGAGCTGATAGTCCAACTATCAAAACAACTAAAAATGGTACCACTAGTGCCAAGTAATTTCGCGGCCAAAGCTTCCTACAACATTAAAATCATGTCAAATCAAGGACGTGATATCATACTATTAACGCAGCACGCAAAGCCAGCGAACAAGATGAAACTACCACGGAAAAGAACTGTAAGGGGAAGATAAGTGGAGGAATTAGCAAAAGAGGCAGCAGTAGTTGCGTGTCTACCTTCCTGGTGGAGGTTCGACGCCCCAGTCGAACAATTTATAACTTCCAAAGGAATCCTGTAGATGAGGATGATGTTCAGCCAACCTGCCTATTATTTCCTGGATAAAGACATCATGAATAAATACACATTCTTCAACTCAAAGGATAGCAATACATATTCTAGAACGCTACGTCACCATTGCAGTGGCATTTGACATACAGTCTGTAGACCCTGCTGGAAAGACAGCCCATTTAGTGAAGGAATCATTTCCCTTAGTTGAAAAGTTCATCAAGCGAACCTGCAAGGTAAGTGACATTATCATGTGTAAGAAAGTTAACTCAACCTACTTGAAAGCATAGTCAGTACAATACGGAAAAAAGTGTTGAGTTGCCATAGGTTAAGGATTATCATAAAAATAGCCAATTCTTGATGAGAATTCGTATAGCTCCCAACATTGCTTGTGTAACAAAGTTAATACTCTAGACCAGTTAAGGTTGAGTAACATAAAACAAAATCAGACGTTCATATTTATATTGCAATGCTGCAAGATAAGATAAGCTTTCTGAAGCAACTTCAATTACAAGCTCTTACTTCTCAGTCTAATTTGGACTACTACTATAGCAGGAAATCCTAGACCCCCTTAGAAAGAATAAATCTCAGACTATTCTGTTTATGCCAAAATATATGCAGCTTCTCAGTGCTGTTTTGATTAAATAAAGGTGTTACATATCAAAAGAGAAAAAAAGGTTCTGCCAAAATTATCACTATAAAATCAAACTACCTGTGAAACATTAACATCCAACTCTTGGGCAATGAAATGGGCAAGTTCTGGAATGCGTTGCTTCAACTCTGAGTAGTTGACACTTAGTGACAAGTAAAATGTAACAAGCCCAATTTTAATCTCCCCTGCAAGTTAACATCAAAGATGAGTTTGATGACAATGATAAGTATTTGTAATAGAATTATCCAACTTCAGTAGCCATCATATCTGCACCTGAACCTTGCTTAAGTTTGTGAAAATATGTGAATGAATAAGGAAAAAGTGACTTAAGACTTGCAAAAGTAAATGAAATCTTGAAAACTTTTCAGAAGATAAAAGTCCAACTCATTTGAGATTTATGCAAACAAGAAGAGGTACATCAAATTGAAGTAAGATACAAAACATGCCGATGTTTCAACAGTGAAAACTGGAAATTTTTATGCATGAAATTTTTTGAGATTGTCATTACCACAAAATTCTCATGCTTGTCATTGTTCAGAGTAGTCCTGTCACAAAATTCACGAGAAGTTTGACAAGTGATTACTATAAGTTAGTGGGTGAATTTCAGACAGTCAGCATATGGTCAATGCATGTTCAATTGGTAACACTTGTTGTAATTATTAGAAATGCCCTTTTGGTCCCTTGATTAAACCATATTTGTACTTTAGGTCCCTCAACTATTCAACTTTACACATTAAACCTTCAATCTATAGAACTTTACAGAAGTCCAATAATAAACAAAACTAGCTAACCCCCGACTTTTGTATTTCAAGTCTCATCTCTTAAGAATAGCAAATTTCAAAATGACCATTTATGTAGTAGAATACTGTTCTCCAATAAAATATCCCAAAACGAGTGAACACACTGCTTCGGAAATTGGCACATACCAATCACACGAGTTGTGAATTAACAGAAAGTTAAGGTCATCTAGCCTATTTAAGATCTGAGTAAATCTGCAAACTGGGCATATTAAAACCCGAGGTCAAAGTCGGAGAGTTGGACAAAAAGTGAAAAGGGGATAAAAGGGGATTAAAGGTTTTCAGTATTCCTTGAAGTCATTATTATAAATTTCCAGTTTAAATTAAATCTTTCTCCAACAAAAAGAAGGTTGAGAATGTCATGACATCAGAAACATTTTAAGCAGGCAGTTGCTTTTTAGGAAGTCTGGAATGCCAGGGAAACTAGATGATTTTACTACCTCAGTGGAAGGCCAAATGTCCACATGAATGGGATTATAAAGACAGCAGCATCCTGGACCTAAGGGTAAGAGAGAATGTCTATTTTCGAGAAGTGATTTAATCAAAGGAAACACATCAAAACATCAGCATGATGCAAATTAAACTTGATCCTCACTTTCATAAGATCGAAACTGAAAAGGAAACAATTGTATTCATCTATTTTATTTTCTTTTTTTTGAAGAAGAACAATTGTATTAATCTATTAGGAAACAGATTCAGAACTTCCCAGTAGAAATGCTAAAACAAAAGCAGTTCTAGTTATGACAACACCCTGATTGGCAGAGTAACCTTCCAGTAGAAATACTATGTGGAGAAAAGCTGTCTCTTCATACCAGGTATATCGTACTCAGGAGGTCCACTAGGAGCTGGTGAAGGAGACATATGTGCAGTGGAGTTTGGGTTATCCAAGCCTGAAAGCGCTGGTGTAGGTGGAGATGGAGATGGAGGTGGAGGAGATAAATTGAGTCTGTCCCATAACTCAGAACAATTAGTTTTCCAAAAACCAATTCTTTCATTTTCACGATCGTAAGTTACAAGAGTGTTGCGAACAACGATTCCTGTTGCAATTAAAAGCATGCATGTTTCAGCACAGAATAGGTAGGAAGATGAATCTTGTCAAGTAGTTAGAAATACCTCCAAGAAGACTAGTTGGATTCTTTCCATTTGGGAAAATTCCTAGGCAATAAGCACCAGGTACTTTGAAATGCTTTATAGCATACAAGTTACAGTGGAAAAGCGGGAAAATAATCAATACAAAATAGTAAAAATAAAAAGAATCCAGTAGATCCGACACCAAAATGGTGTAGGGCAAGATAGTTAACGAATTACTAAAGCAGAATTAGATGCCTACCTGGAACAAGTAGTTTTCAGGAGAGAGAGTTAGTTTATTTCCATCTCTGAATACCATAACAACAGGTGGGAAGTTCTTTGAGAGTTGTGATACGTCGCTAGAAAATATAAGATATTAAATTATATGGGTAACACCAAACAACAGGAAGAAAACAAATTTAAACAAGAACATCATAGATGCCAAATTAATTTCAGAACTCTTCGTATAATACCTTCCAGCACCTGAAAAGCAGATATCTTTAAAATTAGGATCAGGCCCTTTGATCTGTTTTAGAGAATGAAGCTCTTTCATTACCTGAAAGGAAAAGTTAAAGAAGTTCATTCCAGAAAGTAAAATACTTAGTTGCATTTAAAGATATTACCCACTAGTGACATACTCTATAAATTCACAACCAGTGATCCACTCTTCCCTTCACTAAATGTAACACAGCAAATGCAATGAAAGACAACATCAAAGGTGTGTAAATAACTTGCAAGGAACTCTGTATATGTCGAAAATTACTACCTGCTAACATCATTAGAAGAAAACAATGTGTGCTGTATTACCAAATTCAGAATATTAAATCAGGAAAATCAACTATAATAAGTGGTTATGCAATGTAAATTAAGTCCTCTAAATAGAGAAAACGGTGGCAAAAGAAGGAATAGAGGCCATAATACATAGTCTCCTTTTTTTGATAAAGCACATAGCCTCCATCTCATCACAGGAAATAAGTTACGCGGTGGAGTTACAGGATCACGAGATATTTGTGTTCTTCCTTTTCTTTCAAAAATATGTGGGAGCTACCAAAGCATTGGCTCACAAACTATTATTGACTAAGAGATTTCAGTTCCAATCCTACTCATGTACTGGAATCTCCAACTACACCGCCAATCGGTGGTGTAAAGAAAACTTTGAATAACTACAAAATTAATAGATTGACCTACATAATCAAAAACACATCATTGAAATGAAACATTGCCAAATATATAGATATCTTACAGCACTCTTGAAAGCTACAAATGCTGCTTCTGGAAGGTAAGCATAGGTGGTACCGCTATCAAGAATAGTCCCATGCTTTCCACCAAAAACCCGAGGATTTATTTTCAACGGCTTCCCAGCTACAAGTATCTCCTTCAGCTCAATGTTGTAGTATGGGCTGTTGCCATCCGAGACTAGAGTAAATGCGTAAGATTTATCAAGTGTATTTGTTAGGAGGAGACCTAACTTTTCTATGCATCTAAACAATTATTTCCATTACATACCTGTGACCAAAATCTGATTTGGTAAAGACCATGAGAGCAGGGGGTTTTATTCCACCAAGAACCATTGCCCCACCACCAAAATCCATCCCTCCATAGCACAAGGAGAAAGAATCACTGATTACATGTTTTTCAACAAGTTGATCAACTATACTGACATCCCCTCGACCCAAGCCCATTATACCATCAGCACGTTGGCTATAAAGATCACCAGTTTCCGCAATTTCACATCCAAAAACGGCTCGTTGTGGTCCAAGCTCGCTTAGATTCCCAAAAGATATGACGTCCTCTCCAAGCAACCCGAAACTTGCACTCATCTCAGCGTACCGTCTCTCATAAATACATTGCTGTCTCTTATGGTCACAGGGACAAGCCTTATTACATTTCACAGATTGATAAGTGCTTGACATTTCCGGCTGAAACTTAGGATCCTAAGTAAGACAGCATACATAGTACCATCGATCAAAAGAAGGAAATCAAAATGCTATACAGTTCTAAGTGGTATATTGAGAATTTCTCAAAAAAATTAGTAGGCTGACTCAGAGTAAAATCAGGTCATAAAGTTACTTCAAGTGCTCATATTTGTCTCCAATTAGGATCCTCTAAACTTACAAGCCAAAATGAGCAAGAAACATATTTAAAACATCATGAAACTATATAATGGAGTTCTACAGCTCATCAACAGAGAGAAGTTTAGAAGTTGATTACATTTTCTATTTTTTAGTTTTGACATGTAGAAATTGATTACATTTTTATCCTACTTAGATTGGTTTGTTCTTGTTTACATATCCATGTTCTCTTTCCTTATAAGTAAATGCATTTAGAATGCTTTTCTCAAGAGAGAGAGCCATGGTATCCCAGCCCTGGCAATATGGTGTCCTAAGGTGCCTATACTGGCAGAAATCTTTGCTGGGGAAGCCACTGTGCAGGTACTATCCTAACTAAAGATAATTTGAGAAGAGAAAACTTCATGTTTAATTGCTTGTTACTTTGCTTGCAAAGTTCATCCTGAAGGAGCTGTCTAAAGATCATTCTACTGTTGCATGTGAATGTACATCAGATTTATCGATTATCTTTTCATGTTCTTGCTGGAACAATGCCTATTCTATCGGTTTGGAGAGGGAGAAGGAAGAGATTATGGAAACTGATATCCTTTACCTGATTAATGTACAAGGAGAGAAACTGAACATCCTGTGGAGAATTACAATTTGATTCTCACCAGATTAAGACATCAATCTTTTTCTCTACTCATTTCCTGTGTTAGACACTATCTGACAAACATGAATTAGCATTTTAGAAGGAGGGAGCATAGAACCTTGAAGGAATTAAAAAAGAATTAATTGAAATTTTAGGTATGACCAAAGGCCTAGGACCTCGACCACAAAAATCATGGTGGTTATTAAGAGGGGACATAGAGATATTAAAGGACAAGGATTTAGAGAACCTCTAATGTTAGAGAACTCCAAATTATTTAAAATTGGAATAAAACGGGTCAAAAGAGAATGAAATAGACTTCAATAGCCGACCTCAACTAACATTTAGATTGAGCGATAGTGGTCATTTTTATAGGACTTGCCCCTTGTATGTGCTGAGGGAGCAGCCGTGCATGTCACCTTCCAAATATGTCGAGTACCATTATTAACAACATATTCCCCTTAAAACAAAAACAAAACAAGAAACAAGAAAAAAGAAGATAGAAACTAGCAACAATAACCAACAAAAATTAACCAGTTCCGTTTCCTTCTTTTAGGTATTTGAAGTTCTTTTTTTTTTATGATTGATTTATATTGAAAGATCTTACAATTGATTCTATTATCCCTGTAGACGAGAGTGTCTCACACCTAAGGTTTAGGGTTTCACCAAAGTCAACCATTTACACTATAGCGTAAACCAAAAGTTCACATCAAATACTTAAAAGCAATTTATTAGCATGAATATAGCAGACTAATTTAAATTCCTGGAAGTGATTTCTCGCTTCCTTACAAACATAATAGTATCTGCCTCTTTTTAATAAACGTTTATGAAGTTACAACAATACAATTAACATATTCAAATTTCAATTTACATATTGAGCTATCAAAGCACATAAGTGCAAAATTAAGATAAATCTGTAACCTTTAATATTTATCAAGAAGAAGAACAGAGGAAAAGAAAGGACAAAGAGATGGTTGAGAGATGAGCCAACCTGATGGTTGCCGCACTGTTTACAAGAAGAGCAAGGCACATAGGTCACAGTACTCCCTGTATCAACTATAAGAGCGAACTTCTGTGGTGGGGTTCCAATCCAAATATGAGTTGTATAGTATCTGCATCAAAAGTTTCTTGGAATCCATTCAACCAAAAAATAAAACACTACAGTAATAAAGAAATTGTTCTGAACTAGAGGTGTGTTTGGAATGGAAGAAACATATGTCAAGAGAATATCTTCCATGGTAGAGAATTTAGTTGTGTTCTGTGAAAACATTTCCACCAAAACTTGGGAAAATGGTTTGTTTCACAATCATTTTCTTTTACAAGTATCTGAACCTTTACTCTGTATCACTTACTTCAACCAACACAGATACTGGTATCACTCTTTATTACTCAAAAATTTCACTACAAAACTGTAATCACACTCTTCTCTAATTCATCAAAACCGTTATCATGCTCTTGTTTTAATTTTGTGTGATTATGATATGCCACTCTCGATTATACTCAACCAAATTCTGATTCTAGAGATAACTTTAACTTCCCATAAGCATTTTCTAAATCCAATTCCACAGGGAACATGCAAATCAACATGTGAATCAGCAGCCAAAACAGTTGGTAACGGTGAAATTTAAATTCTGAGCAATAGCTACGAAATCGAACCCGTTGAGGAGGAGATCATCATGGAGAGACATACGAGCACTGGCAGGGCTCTTCTGGAGGTGTCGACGAGAGGTTTCAGCACGGCGAGAAGTATCTTTCGGAGGAAAGAGCGGAAGTAACATGGTTGTGTGACGGCTGTCGTCAGCCGGCGAAGGGAGGAAAACGGAGCTGAGATTGGAAACATCAGAAATCCGGAAACCAGAAACGACGCCGTAACGGGTCAACAGAGAGATAAACGAGAGGATCACTAGAGCAACGGTGAACTGTGGCCATGCCATTAGAGATCAAATTACGGAAGGATTATCGGAATTCGGAACAAATGGACAGTGTAAACTGTTCAGCTGTTATTACCAAAAACAGAGAGGGAATTAAAGCTTAAGCAAAGGCGCGAAGGAGAAGGCAGTGGGTCAATCATGTGTGACGTTGACTTCACATCTTCTCTTCTTTCCTTTGGTCGTAATAATTAAGTCGAATTAATTACTCCTAAGTACGTTGGCTTCGGGTATCATTTTCTCTATCGGTAAAGATAGAAATATGAAATACAATTGGTGCGGGTCCATCTTATTTAATGCACATATCTGCTTTGCATCAGGTGATTTTTAATTTTTATTTTAAAAATATATTTGATTTGATTTATGAACGAATATGTAAGCATAGATTTTATGTCTGTTTGGGTGATAGCAATGAGTTTTTTTATATTAATTTTTATTTATATTTAATAAAATATAAATTTATTTAGAAATTAAATTCATTTGCAGAATTAAAAATTAAAAATTTATTATGAAAGATACAAGTTAAGACCGATACAAATTAAATAAAGAAATAAGTGCCAATGACCACAAAATTTTACGGCCACTATTCCTTATATTTTCATCATATCTTAGGCACATTATTAGAGATGTTTGTAAGTATAGTTGAAAAATATTAAAGTAATAAATTTAGAATTAACTTGATATGGAAAAAATAATAAGTGAAATATTTAAATGAATTGAATTTTTTTTAAAGCTGTTAATTCCTATAAACTAATAGTAGTAAATAAATTATATTAAGTAGTTTAAAATTTTCTAAATCAATAGAAGATTTTCATATAAATTTATGCAATATGTATCTTGTTTTTGTTCAGGCATTATGAAAATTAACTTCTTAATTTTAACTAAAATGAATAAAGTAAAAGCAAATGTATAAAGTTGAAAACGTAGATAGGTTTCTTATGGATCTGGATTAATATCTGTACTTTTTTCCTTTGGAGGGAATATATTCATGCATGTTGACCCAAAGTGCCCATATTTATTTTTACAAAAGAATATCGTAATTCAATTTTTTTTTCATTTTAAATTTATTTTTTAATCGATAATGTACGTAAAAGCAAAGGGATGCACATGACATCTAATATTTAATAGTGAAACTAAATCTCATTTCTATTCTCAATCTCTACGATCCATCTTTTGTGGTATTAATTATTCTTATCAGTTCGAATCTTATTAGAAATTTGAGGTCCAATATTATTGACTAGTTGAAAAGTTTACATGAGATTTTTCTAAGTGTTTTATTCGTTTCCCATCTGATTACAACTAGCTATAATTTACTAATAAGATATTATCAAAATTAGCAATTATGATAATAATTTGCGGTGAGTAAAATTAACTAGTTTATTACCATAAAAAAAAAAAGATTTACTTTGAGAATGAGGTAAAGATGAGGTGTGTTGGAAGATGAGGAAGATTACATAATTAATATGGAACGTAACTTGTGAAATTTTTTATTTCACTATTTTCATTAGCAAGTCATTTTTTTCATTTTAAAAAAAAATAAATTTATGTTTTTTTAAAAAAAAAAAGAAATTCATTAATTTTGATCAATCAAGCATGAATAAAAAATATGAAAAAATTATAAACGTTTTCCTCGTACCAAACACACCAGGTAACAAATGTACTCTGGTAGAGAAGTTTTTGGTGCGTGTGAATTGAAATCTGATTTGATAAAACTCAAAGAAATCAATAAAATCTATGAAGCAGCCCCTTCATTCACCAAAATGATCATCAGTCCAAACTAACCCAACTCCGGATTATTTACAAGAATAGAGAACTAAACTATTCCGATTGACTCCTGATTGAAAACTATATCGGGCCTGTTCACTAGCCCAATGGTACATAATTAAAAAAAGAAAATTATATAATTAATTAAATTTTATTATATAATTACATTTTATAATGATACTTAAAAAAATTATAAAAAATAGTAAAATAATTACAGAAATAACGAATTATCATTTTTTTTTAAAAACAATTACTATTGTATCAAATTTTGTATAATCTCTTTCCAACTTACTGTGTTTTCTCTCCAATTAATCCTTTTTTTTCTCTCGTTGTAACTGCCAGAAAATTTCTCTCCCAAATCTCTCAAAATTTCATCCGATCTTCTTCTAGAAACTGCTTTCTTTTCGTCCATTTTCTCCGGCGAAATCCTACAGTAAGTTTCCTTTAGCACTCTCTCTCTCTCTCTCTCTCTCTCTCTCTAAATCCCAAGTCAAACTGCATAATTTATGACATGAGGTTGCCATGGACATCTGAAATTGCACAGAAAAATAGTATCCCAAGAATTATTTTTCATGTAACTTAATGTTTTTTTTCTTACAAAATATTCTCCTCCAAAATTCTTGAAAATTTAACCTCGAACTGATACACAATTGATACAGGCTTTGTTTTCATATTAATGATACGTATAATTGATAATAGACTGATTAAGAATGATATAGACAATGTTCACCTTGTATCTGAGTTATAACATTCTATGATACAAATTTTATTTTTATATTAATGATACAATATATCAGTCTCTTTTCCTTTTTTTTGGATACAACCAACTATTTGAATAATATCGCTTTCATATTAATAATACAATACTAAATGTATCAATCGATAATAGACTGATACACAAAGAACTGTTTTAATTTATTTCTGATACATATATACATTGAACACATGATAATAGTATTGTTTTGTATCAATTTTAAAAATGGCAGTTGGTGTTTTACTAATGATACTTGTGATATATATAAAACGTACCCAGTAAAATATCTTTCAATGATTTTTTATACATACATAAGTATCAATTTAATTTTTACAATGCAAATATAATACGTAGTGACATGTTTGTATATTGTTGATACATCCATAAACAAGGATATACTTTTCAAATCATAGTGACGATGATACACCAAAAAAAAAAGTTTTACCAAACCCGCAACGACGATACACACCCAAAAAAAAAGAAATTCTCCCCAATATCTGCGATTTTTCGAAGATGATAATTTTTACAGATATGAATTAGTTGTTTCAACTTTTTCATAAATAGCGATAATACACTAAAAAATAAAATGATTTCTGCCCAAGATCTGCGCCTTTTTTAAGGATATAATCTTTTTTGATATGGATTAATTGTTTCAAATTTTTTAGCTATAGTAAAAAAAGAAAAGGCCGAAATCAATTGGAGAATCATTAATTCCCCGAAATCACGTTGGATTTGTTAATTACTTAATAATTAGCACAATTATAGGAAGTTAGTTAGGGTTCAAATTTTAGATACACTAATCATGTTTTTTTATAAACAGTATCAAAAAGGAAAAGAAACTGCTATTTTATGTAAATAAGATAAACCATGTTATTTTCTGTAATTATTTTACTATCTAGTGTTAAATATGAAAATTGCTCAACTAAAAATTGGGCAAGTTACATAGATACAAGAAAGTAAGTTTAAAATTTCATAAAATATAATTATTTTTTAAATTACATAATATACAATAGATATTTTTTAAATACGTAAAAAGGATAAATATTTTAATTATAGTATTATTCCTATAAATGAGATAACTGATTATTTCTTTCATAATTTAAGTAGATTAAATATGAAAAATATTTAATATATTAAATATGTTCTAAATAAGTATTATTATATATTATACTAAACAACATAAATATATTAAATATGTATCATTGTATTTTCTTTTAAAAAAATTATTCATATTTTTCTCATATTCATCATCCACAATTTTTTTTTTAGTTTTCACATATAAAAAGTATGAATACAATATATATTAGACATCATATACTATATACTATATTAAGCATATGTAGATCAATATATTATATTATATAATTTAAGCATATATGTGCATCTATTTTTTATATTATGCGCACCAACGCAAGTTTCATTTATATAAAAATATATTTGATGAACCTTTGATTCTAGGGTATTTTTGAAAAATTAAATATGAAAAAGAGAGAGGGGTTCTTTGTTATCACAGGATCATTACGGAGTTGTAAGGAATAATTTGAGAGAAAAATAAAACTCTATTACTCAAGAATAGAATTTACAAAGAGATTTTCAAACTCACAAAAAAACTCTCAAACTCACTCCACTCACTAGGAACTACTCTCTTAGAGATGTATTCACTCTTTGGTGGATAATTTACAATGAAGATTAACCCTCCTTTTATAGAGGGTTGAGGTGGTGTGAATGGAGGTGTGAAAGGGGAAACTTTCTTCTTCAACAATGGTGGCTTGGGTAGGTGTTGAATGAATAATTCAACAATGGTGGCTTGGGTAGGTGTTGAATGAATAATTCAACAATGGTGGGTGAAAAAATTTCTAGATATGTGCTAGAAATCTTTCAATTCTCCCCCTCTAGCCATATCTGGAACAACCATCCCGGCTATGTCTCTGCACAGCTCCAATTTTTCTCGAGTAACCACCTTTGTCAACATATCTGCTGGATTCTCCTTCTATGGATCTTTACTAGTCTCAACAGTTGTCGATCCATCACCTCGCGTATCCAATGATACCGAATATCAATGTGCTTTGTACGGGAATGGTACATGGAATTTTTGCTCAAATCTATAGCACTCTGACTGTCACAGTGTATCTTGTACTCTTTTTGCTTGATTTCAAATTCTTGGAGAAACCGCTTCAGCCACAACATTTCCTTTCCAGCTTCAGCTGCTGCAATATATTCTGCTTCTGTTGTAGATAAAGCAACACACTTCTGTAATCTTGACTGCCATGAAACAGCTCCTCCTGCAAAACTGTAGATGAATCCTGAAGTAGATTTTCTACTATCAAGATCTCCTGCCATATCTGAATCTGTATAGCCTTCCAAGATTGGATAAACTCCCCCATAACAAAGACATATATTAGTTGTACCCTTAAGGTATCTGAGAATCCACTTTACTGCCTCCCAATGCTCCTTCCCGGGATTAGAGAGAAAACGACTCACTGTACCCACTGCATGAACAATATCTGGCCTCGTACACACCATTGCATACATTAGACTTCCAACTGCTGAAGAGTACGGTACTGATGACATTTCCCTGATCTCTTCCTTAGATGAGGGACATGAACTCTTGCTCAATTTGAAGTGATTGGCTAGTGGAATGCTGACTGGTTTAGCGTTGTTCATATTGAACCTTTCAAGCACAAGTTCAATATACCTTTCTTGAGAAATCCATAATCTGCGGTTTTTCCTGTCTCTAGCTATTTGCATTCCCAATATCTGTTGAGCTGGTCCTAAGTCTTTCATGTCAAAAACTTTAGACAATTCCTTCTTCAGCTGGCAGATCTTTGTTGCATCCTTTCCCACGATTAGAATATCGTCTACGTATAGTAGAAGAGCAACAAAATTCCCGTCTGAAAATTTTTGAATGTAGACGCACTCATCTGTTACAGTTTTCTTGTATCCTTGACTTACCATACAAGAGTCAAACTTCTTGTACCACTGTCTTGGTGCCTGCTTCAGACCATACAAGCTTTTCTTTAGCTTGCATACGAGGTTATCACCTGAAACCTCAAAACCTTCTGGCTGCTCCATATAGATTTCTTCTTTCAAATCTCCATGAAGAAAAGCTGTCTTCACATCCATTTGTTCAAGCTCCAAATTCATACTTGCGACCAATCCAAGTATAACTCTGATTGAAGTCATCTTGACTACTGGTGAAAAGATCTCATCAAAGTCGATTCCTTTCTTCTGTTGGAATCCTTTGACTACCAACCTTGCTTTGTATTTCACCACTTTTCCGCTACCATCTTTCTTTAGCTTGAACACCCATTTATTTTTCAGTGCCTTCTTCCCTTTTGGAAGTTTTACGATCTCATAAGTGTGATTTTTCTGTAGAGATTCCATTTCATCCTACATTGCAAGCAGCCATTTTTCTTTTTCCTTATGAGATATAGCTTCATGAAAACTCTCTGGTTCTCTATCTTCGGTAAGCAGAAGATACTCGGATTCTGTATATCTTCTGGATGGAATCCGACCTCGTTCAGATCTACGAACTTCTGGATTGACAATCTGAGGATATTCACCATCATCTGAGCCTTGTGATGGACCTGAAGCTTCTGGTGGAGGGGTTTGTGGCTCCCCCTGCTCAACACCCTCTTCTTCCTCTTCTTCTGCTTCTGGTACTTCATCGTTATTTCTCACAAATGATTCTGTTACTACTTCTGGCATCTGAGCAGCAACATTTGACTTCTGAGACATTGTGGGTTTTTCAATGTCTTCTATTGTCTGGTTTTCATGGAACACCATGTCTCTACTTCTGATCACCTTTTTCTCCTTTGGATCCCATAATCTGTATCCAAATTCTTCATCTCCATAGCCAATGAAAATGCATGGAGTGGTCCTTGCATCGAGCTTTTGTCTGAGCTCCTTGGATACATGTGCATATGCTAAAAATCCAAATACTCTCAAGTGTGAGTATGATGGATTCTTCCCAGACCACAATTTCTCCGGAACTTCAAAATTCAGTGGTACTGATGGTGATCTATTGATCAGGTAACAAGCGACTCTGACTGCTTCTCCCCAGAATGGCTTTGGCAGCTTAGCCATACTGATCATGCTTCGAACACGTTCCATGATTGTCCGGTTCATTCTTTCGGCAACACCATTGTGTTGAAGGGTGTGTGGGATCGTTTTCTCGTGTCGAATACCATATGTTTTGCAATACACGTCGAAGACCTTGGAAGAGTATTCGCCTCCATTGTCCGACCGTAGACACTTTAATTTCTTTCCTGTTTCACGCTCTACCATGACATGAAACAATTTGAAGTACTCAAACACCTGGTCCTTTGTCTTCAGGAAATACACCCATACCTTTCGAGAAGCATCATCAATGAATGTCAGAAAATATTTGTTTCCGCCGAGTGATTCAATCTCTAAGGGACCGCAAACATCAGAGTGTACTAGACTGAGCAACTCTGATCTTCTCGTTGAAGAGGATTTGAACGAGTCTCTATGTTGTTTACCAAATAGACAATGATTGCAAGGATCTAGTGCAACATCTTTGTCAACATTGATAAGCTCCTTATTTATTAGGGTAGACAACCCTTTCTCACTCATGTGGCTGAGTCTTTGGTGCCACAAATTCTGTGAAGCCTCCTTTTCTGCTACGTTGAGGCTATCTATACATATCTTCACATGAGTCTTGTACAACGTGCCACAAATATGACCTCGAGCGACTGTCATAGCGCCTCTAGATAACTTCCATGTGCCTTTGTTGAAGTGATTATTATAGCCCTGTTTGTCAAGAGCTATACCTGAAAGTAAATTCAGCCGAAGGTCAGGCACATGGCAGACATCCTTCAGAGTAATTGTACTCCCGGAACTTGTCTTTATTTGTACATCACCAATTCCTACAATCCCAGAGAAACTGGAATTTCCCATTTTTACAGCTCCAAAGTCACCGGCTTTGTATGTTGTGAAGTATTCCTTATGAGGAGTTATGTGGTAAGATGCTGCAGTATCTACCACCCATTCAGTGTCCTCTTTTGACACGTGAAGACATGTCTCATAATGTGTTGAACAGAAAGCTACATCTCCAGGGATAGTAACTAGTGTTTCTCCACCCTTATTCTTCGATTGCGAACTGCTCTGGCCTTGCTCTTCTAGCCATTTATAGCAATTCTTCTTCATATGACCCTCTATTCCACAATAATGACACTTGAATGCTGGTTTTCTGCCATCTGTGAATCTACCCCTGCTCTTGCTCCTGCCTCTCCATTTGCCTCTACTACTCCTTCGTTGTTTCCCTTGTTGCCTCCCACGATTTTCTGTAATAAGGGCATGGGTCTGATCTGTGCCCATGCCCTTTCTCCTTGCCTCTTCATTGAACAGGGCATCTTTAACCATAGACATGGTAAGTTTTCCATCTGGGGCCGAGTTGCTGAGAGAAACCACCAGCGTCTCCCAACTGTCGGGGAGAGAACTGAGAAGTAGAAGTGTCTGAACTTCATCACCAAGCGGCATCTCTACACATGATAACTGGTTCACCATGCTCTGGAACTCACTGGTATGCTCGGCAACTGAAGTTCCACTTTTCAGCTTCATGTTGACTAAGCGTCTCATCAACAAAGCCTTATTCCGAGCAGTCTTGGCCTGGTACATATCCTCCAACTTCTTCCAGAGGGCATATGCGTCTGTCTCCTGTGCAACATGGTGGAAGACACTATGGTCAATCCATTGTCGGATTTGACCAATAGTTTTTCGGTTTAATTTCTTCCATTCCGACAACTTGTCGGGATTAGGATTTACACCTTTTATTTCTATAGGGTCGAACAAATCTTTACAACTGAGAAGATCTTCCATTCGAGGTTTCCACAGCGTGTAGTTGGTGGCAGTGAGCATAATCATGGCTCCGGAAGATGATGTTGACTCTTTTGTGGTCATTATCACCTTTCAGTGATTAATTCACCGAATTTGGGACTGAAATGTAATTTCTGAAAAATCTTGCAGAAATTACTGCAGTAGAGTACTGTAAATCGTCTTCCTCCTCAATTTCTTTTGGGAGCTCTTACGACTTCATACGACGTCGGATTTTAGTTCCGAAAATATGTATGAACTCGTGTCGACGAGAGGAATGCAATGGTGTACTCAGAATTAAGTTTTGAGCACTTTTGAAAATCTCAAAAATTTTCAGCCTTACACAATTCTGATAAGCACTTCCGACGAGGCTCTGATACCACTTGTTATCACGATCATTACGGAGTTGTAAGGAATAATTTGAGAGAAAAATAAAACTCTATTACTCAAGAATAGAATTTACAAAGAGATTTTCAAACTCACAAAAAAACTCTCAAACTCACTCCACTCACTAGGAACTACTCTCTTAGAGATGTATTCACTCTTTGGTGGATAATTTACAATGAAGATTAATCCTCCTTTTATAGAGGGTTGAGGTGGTGTGAATGGAGGTGTGAAAGGGGAAACTTTCTTCTTCGACAATGGTGGCTTGGGTAGGTGTTGAATGAATAATTCAACAATGGTGGCTTGGGTAGGTGTTGAATGAATAATTCAACAATGGTGGGTGAAAAAATTTCTAGATATGTGCTAGAAATCTTTCATTCTTGGATATTTGGAAGAATAAATATGGAGAAGATATGATTTAGATAGGATTTTTGAGATTTCTTAAGGAAAAAATGGAGAAGAGAGAATATTTTTTGAGATTTATATTTGAAATTCTAATATAAAGTATATAATCTTTAGATAAAATTTTAAATAATTAATATTTGTATAATTTTTTCAAATAGTTATAAGTCAACTTTTGTAATGATCATTTTTAAAAATGATATTTATAGAAGAATCTCTTAAAAATATTCCAGATAAATATGTCGAGTAAGCACATGAAATGCTGCAAGGAAAACTTAGCAACTCTAGTAAGCAAAACTTAACTCTGACTTCATTGATATATAAACAATGATTCATCAACCGGTTTTTAGTCTTTATCAAAGATAAATATATTTAGATTTCTTAAAATAAACCTCATATATTAGGAAAAAGAAAATGAAAAAGACAACGAAGTATAGTTTTCTGTTATAATTAAGACGATGACGTAACACATATTGAATATATTTAAGTCAAAGCTTTATTTGTGTGACGACTCTAGGGCAGTGATATTGGACTAGTACTTTGGAATAGAGTAGCTACAGAATAGTATTTATTTAAAAAATAACTTTCTTAAATAAGAATACAACAAATAGGCAAGCTAATGTAGTAAACACATTCTGTGGTGATGGAGCTTCAATACTCAAATTTTCCTATGCTTATTGCCTTCCTTATATTTGTAACTATGGCTGTCAAACTATGGAAAAATTCCAAGATTCAGAGTAAATTGCCTCCAGGTCCTAGAAAGCTTCCACTTATTGGAAACTTGCACCAGTTATCTAGTTCATTGCCACACCATAATTTGAGAAACTTGGCAATGAAATATGGTCCCATCATGCACCTACAACTTGGTGAAGTTTCTGTTGTTGTTGTATCATCACCACAAGTAGCAAAAGAGGTAACAAAAACCCATGACTTAATCTTTGCTAATAGGCCACAAATTCTTGCTTCAGAGATTTTAACTAACAATAGCCCCAACCTTTCTTTCTCTCCTTATGGACCGGTCTGGAGACAACTTAGGAAAGTTTGTGTCTTCGAGCTCTTAAGTGCTAAGCGCGTTCAATCGTTTGAATCAATCAGGGAAGATGAAGTAGAGAATCTTATTGAAGCAATTTCTTTGACACCACCACAAGTTCCTATTAATATCAGCAAAATGATATTTTCCATGACGAATAATATAACTGCAAGGGCAGCCTTTGGTAAGAAATGCAGGCACAAAGATGAGTTTATTGCAGCTATGAAAACAATTACAGAGTTATCTGGAGGTTTTGATATACCAGATATATTTCCTTCCTTCAAGATTCTCCATTTGTTAAGTGGAGTGAAGCCTGCACTTGAGAAAGTACACCAGAAGGTTGATAAAATTCTTGAGAATACAATAGAAGAACACAGAGAAAATAGGAAAGGTATTAGCACTAACATGTTGCACAAGGAAGATCTGGTTGATGTCCTGCTTAGGGTTCAAGAAAGTGGTGATCTTGAAATTCCCATCTCAAGAAACACTCTCAAAGCTGTCATTTTGGTATTCTCCCCAACCTTATGCATTCCTTTTCCTTTTCATTGTTGGATAATGGGTGTTCTGACCAACTTGTGGGGGGCACATCAACCATTTCACGCACTTTACTGACTGTTGGCCACACCCTTTTCTGAACAAGAAAGGGATTAGTCAACATCCAATTAATGGAGAAGCTGAACAATGGATAATTTTTAGGTGTTTTAGTTTAGAGAACATCTTTTTGAAGATCATATTATTGTTTGTTTTAATTTGAAAAGTAATCTCAATACTTGATGTCAGAAAAATACATGCTCTCTAAAAGGGAGCCAACACATGGATTTGATTGATGAATATGGACTTATAGTACTTTATAGCAGAGTGCTTGGATATCAAAATCATTCTTAAGCATTATGGATTCATCATAATTATTGTATCGTTGTTCCAAATCTACATGATGTCTCCTAATTTTACCATCTTGTCTGGATTTGAATAACTGCTATTAACATAAGCTCATCTTATTTCAACTAAAAGCTTCTTCTCATGGCTGGGCACATTCAGGAAATGTTCATAGGGGGAACTGACACATCATCCACAGTTTTAGAGTGGGCAGTTTCAGAAATGATGAAGAATCCACAAGTGATGGAAAAGGCACAAACTGAGGTGAGAAAGGTACTTGAAGGGAAAAGCAAAATCACAGAATCAGAACTTCAACAGCTAGATTATATGAAGTTAGTTATCAAAGAGACGCTACGAATGCATCCACCATTGCCTTTGTTGCTACCAAGAGAAGCTGGAGAGAAATGTGAGATTGATGGCTATGACATACCACCAAAAACTAAAGTCATCATCAATGCATGGGCAATAGGTAGACATCCAGAGCACTGGAAAAATGCAGAATGCTTTAAACCTGAAAGATTTCGGGATTCTGCTTCTGATTTCAAAGGGACTAATCTTGAGTACATACCATTTGGAGCTGGCAGAAGGATATGTCCAGGGACACTTTTTGGAATTGCAAATGTTGAACTTCCACTTGCAAAGCTGCTGTTTCATTTCGACTGGAAACTCCCTGATGGAATTGAAGCAAATGAACTTGACATGACTGAGACTTTTGGGTCAACAGTTGGGAGGAAAAATGATCTTTTCTTGGTTGCAAAACCTTATATTTCTCAGTCCAAAGACTAATGACTGATGCACATCAAGATAAAGTTGTTTGCCTTTGTGTTTTCCTTTGTTTTTTGTTACAGTTATATGAATGTAAGACAATGAATAGAAACCTCATTAGCCACCTAAGTATTTCCCATTTCCTTATAGTCCATAATATGCCCAAACAAAAGAAAAACTCGATTGTCTAGTCTCTGCAGTAGTAGATGCCAATCTGACAATAAATCAGATAATAAGTTATATACAAGAAAATTGATATTCAAGTAGTTTCTAAATGAGTCATTATGTATTAGGCAATGGTAGCATTATTAGTGCAAATGTCATTTACGTTTTAATATAACATGTACTAGAACTGGCAAACAAAAATATCTATCCCAAACAGCTTATTTGTCAAATATGACCAACTATATATCAATGATGGTTGCTGAACTTCAATACCAGTGTAGTTTAGATTATTTGTGAAAATTGAGAGAAGAACTTCAGTAAGTCAGTAATAATCTAAGAGGAAATGCAGCACATTATGGATCATCTTAGTAGTGCACTATCTATAGCCATGGTCCAAGGTAGAAAAGGAAAATACTATTTCTCTGTTACTTCACTTCTGCCTTTAACTGTTGCAATCTACAAATTCTCCTTCTATTTGGCCTGCTGTCTAGAGCATATAGATTAAGAATACACGATGGAGATGCAAAACAGGTCAGTAGAATCCAAAAGTTAAAATTAATGCTGGTTTCAAAACTTTATCAAAGTGTAAATCAACACATATTCGAGTGTTCTAAATAGGGGAATTTGTTAGGCCACAAGTTCCTTCTCTTTTTAGAAAGTGTCAATATATACAAAAATGTAAGTATGATACTTCTTGTTTCCTTATTTACTAGAATACTAGATTTTGATACTGACCAATCTAGGACTAGAAACATGCAAGAACTAAAATAAATAAGCAGCACCAAGACTCAGATTACCAAACTGCAGACAAAATCTAAATCTGAAGTTGCCAAAATACCAACATTTGTCTATGTAACTGCTAATGTTAATACTAGGGAAATACATTAAGATAGTACATAGAAATGCTTTACAAAAATCCTTATACTTTTAAATTTTGAATTGTGTATTTATTATGTTTAAAAATTATAAATAAACTATGCACATTTAGATGTCGAAAACAAACAATTTCAGTCATTCAGTATTCAAATCTAAAAATGACATATTAATCAATCAAATGTACATTAAATTTAAATATTTTAATCTTCATACAAACAAATAAAGCCTTACTCGTAGGGCCATCTGCGTCGAAGAGGCGTCAAATTGTCATTTTTTTTCCATCAAAGTTTAGATATATAAAATAAATTATGTGTTTATACTATATATTGAATTTGTTTGATTTATTGATATGTTTATTTTTTTTCATAAAATTTTTGAATTTATCACTGATATACCTAGAAAAGTAATGCAAATTTCAAAACATAAACGGATTCTCCAACGATATCATTTAAGAAACAAAATCTTAGTCAATTTTTAAATATGAAATATTAGGAGTTCTTACCATTTATAAATTAGTAAAAAATTTAATAGTTATAACTTTAATTAATTTCAAAGTCCTAATATTACGATAATAATTAAATAATAATTATTTGAGAAAAATAGTAAATGACAATTTTGTCTATTATAGAGTCTTTAATGAAGAGTAAAAAATTTCAATCAACATTTCTAAGGGACTGTATTATATTAAGTAAATGAGAGTAAAATATTATGGGTATTTTGAATGTTAAATTAGTTGATCAAATCTAAAGAAATTACCAAAGATCGTTCCATCGGAAGATTATATTGCATCTTCAAAAGAAACAAAATTATTTGAAAAAGTAACAGTAGAAAAGTGAAAAAATTATTTGAAAAAGAAACAGTAGTAAAGTGACAAAATTGTTTGAAAAAGTAACGGTAGAAAAGTGACTGTTGCATTCCTGAACTACAGTATTGTCATTTAATTCAACTTCAATCTCTTTGTTTACTGATATAAAATTAGAATTGACACTATTAATGCGTCCATTTATGACTCATAGTGAGTCACGAACTGTAATTATTTTGTGCTGATTGAGTATTAGGAATAATTAATATGAAATAATCTATTTTTATGTAATTAGTTTAATTTTTAGTCTATTTTATATATTTTTCCCTTGAAAATTTCGGAAAAATGCGTCGAGTAAGCTCATAAAATGCTCCAAGAAAATTAGCAACTCTAATAAGTAAAGATTCATATATTAGAAAGAAGAAAAATACAGAATAGTAGTTTTCTATTTTAATTATGATGATGACATAACACATATTGAATATATTCAAGTCAAGGTTTTGCTTGTCTGACGACTCTAAGGCAGCGATATTGGACTAGTACTTTGGAATAGAGGAGCTACAAAATAGTTATTTAAGAGCAACTTTGTTAAATAAGAATACAACAAAAAGGTAAATCAATCGTTTGTTTGCTCATGCGAGATAAAATTATAATTTAAAATTACTTTTTTCATATAGTTGACAAATTTTTATTCGATATAATGATTAACAAAAGTTGGTAAGAGTAATAATACCAACAATAAATTTATTTACATCTAAAATAAATTATTGATAAATATAAAATAATTGTGATATTTTTTATAAAATATAAACTTGCGGGTCAAATTTATATTTGAAAAAGTTCATCTCATGATTTGAAATTCCAAATTAAGTTTTTTTGAGAATTTGGGATTTCATCTCATGATTTCAAATCCTAAAATAAAATCGCATGTCCAAATGCTGATTTCATCTCATGATTTTAAATCACGAGATGAAATCGCATGTCCAAACGCCTATGAAAAAAATTGCAAATATATGTAAACTCGCAATCTAATTTCTATCAAATTTTGAATATTTTCGTTATATCAATCGAATATTGTTTGAAAAAGGCATACCATAAAAAATAATAATATAATATTTTAAAAAGAAAATACCATATAATATACAACCATGTTTTAGTGCATGCATTGTGTATAAAATATGATATACTAATTTGTCTAAGCGTTTTTTTAAAAATTTTTTAGATCTGAAATTTGTATAGAAACTCTATATCTTCATTTTTCTGTTGTTTTTTTATATATTAGTATGTAAGAAATTTATACATATTTTAACGTATAAATTATGCATAAAATATGATAATACAAATTTGGGTTACTTAATATTTTTATATCAGGCTATATACAAATATGATTTAGTGCATGAGTTGAGTATGAAGGAAAAGAGAAAAAAAAATGTGTATAAGGGAAATACGGGAAGACAAAAATCTAAGAGAAATTTATGGAATGAGAAAAACAGAAATCAAGGAGAAATTTATGGAACGAATATTGATGTGTCGAGATTTTGCAACACATTTGTACTTCTTTATCATAGAAGTTTGCATGCCTTTAAGTGTTAATTTAAGTCAATACTAATAATATTTTGTTAAGTTTTAGAAATCCCATGAATCGAAGGAAGGAGGTACCAATAAAAAGAATTCTGGCAAAAAGGGAACAGACGGACCGCAAATTCAAGATGCGGCCCGTACTTCCAACCCTGTTTTAAAGGACAACAATTTATCAATAAGGTATGACACAAAATGCGGTCTGCACATCCAATTTGTGGACCATAAGTTTGACCGCAGATTACAAAATGTCAACCTGGAGAAGCAATCTATTGAGGGAAGTACAGACCGTAAGTTCAATTTATGGTCCATAAGTTGAAGTAATGCAGTCGATAAAATAAATTGAAGATGCAAAGTATGGTGCAAAGTATGGATCATAAATTCAATGTGGGTTCCGTACATGCGAACTGAGCCTCCGAATTGAAATTGCATTTGAGATTTTGAGTTTTAGTATATGTAGTCTTTTTTTTTTTTAAGGGAGTCGCCGAGTTCCAGAGTTTTTTGATTTCTATATTAGAGAAACAATATTTTTGAAGGCACATATTGTAGTTTGAAGGAGATTTAAAGATCAATTCAACAATTTAAATTTTCTCTTTTATTTATTGAATTATAAGTGATCATGTTCAATTTTATGCTTTCTTCTTCTTCTTCTTCTTCTTCTTCTTCTTCTTCTTTCTCCATGAGTAGCTAAATTTAGATCTAGGGTTGTTAGGCAAATAGAGCTTTTGCACATTTTCGTTAATCCATGAACATGATCTAACTCTAGTAATCTCAAATCTCAATTAGGTGAATTGATTATATTTGATTGTTGTACGCTTTGTAAAGTGAATTTGGTGGTTGCAAACACCCAATTATGGCAAATTGCCTCAATTGTGCTAAAAAGAGTCAACCACTCCATAATGACCCAAAGTTTAAACCTTTCTTAATAGGTTTACTTAGAGATTTGATGAATCTAAATATCTAATTGGCAAACTCCAATATGTTTTGATTTGAATTCCCTTCAATTTGAAAGAAATGATTAAGATAAGCATTGCTTGGTTGTTGAGAGATACCTAGTGATTGATTTAGAGATTGTTTGTATATTTATAAAGAGCCCATTATGAATAGACCCAATTGAGAAAGGTGAATTAACAGAAGAAGAAGAAGAAGAAGTAAGAATCCCTACTCCTTACTGAATATTTAAATTGCAACCGACCGCTTTCACTCTCGTACGTTGCGGTGAAATTGAGCGTGATCAAATATCAAAGAAAAAGAAAAAAAATTGTGTATGGAAAAAATAGGAAAAGACAAAAAACTTTGTGATTTATACATATAATTTTACTTTTATTTTAGTTACCATATTTTTACTTTTTCTATTTTTTTGCTAGATTTGTAATTTATATATTATTTTTCCTTTGTCAAAACTCAAAGAAATCACCAAAATCTCTGGAGCATCCCCTTCATCCACCAAAAATGATCATCTGTCCCAAACTAACCCAACTCAGGATTGTTTACATGAGCAGAGAACTAAACTGGTCCAACTAACTCATGATTAAAAACTAAATCGGGCCTGTTCAGTAGCCCAACGACACATAATTAAAAATTTTGAAAAAATTTGTCGAGTAAGCCCATGAAATGCTCCAAGAAACTTAGCAACTCTAATAAGCAAAGATTCATATATTAGAAAGAAGAAAAATACAGAATAGTAGTTTTCCATTTTAGTTAAGTTGACAACATAACAGATTGAATATATTCAAGTCAAGATTTTGTTTGCCTGATGACTCTAAGGCAGTGATATTGGACTAGTACTTAGGAATGGAGGAGCTACAGAATGGTTATTTAAGAACTAACTTTCTTAAATAAGAATACAACAAAAAAACAAGTTAACATTACTTTACAGTAAACACATCCAGTACTGATCTTTCATCTCCACCTGTGATGATGGAGCTTCAATACTCAAATTTTTCTATGCTTATTGTCTTCCTTGTATTTGTAACTGTGGTTGTGAAACTATGGAAAAATTCCAAGATTCAGAGTATATTGCCTCCAGGTCCTAGAAAGCTTCCACTTATTGGAAACTTACACCAGTTATCTAGTTCATTGCCACACCGTAATTTGAGAAAATTGGCAATGAAATATGGTCCCATCATGCACCTACAACTTGGTGAAGTTTCTGTTGCTGTTGTATCATCACCACAAGCAGCAAAAGAGGTAACAAAAACCCATGACTTAATCTTTGCTAATAGGCCACAAATTCTTGCTATAAAGATTTTATCTAACAATGGTCCCAGCGCTTCTTTCTCTTCTTATGGAACTGTCTGGAGACAACTTAGGAAAGTTTGTGTCATGGAGCTCTTAAGTGCAGACCGCATTCAATCGTTTGCATCAATCAGGGAAGAGGAAGTAGAGAATCTTATTGAAGCAATTTCTTTGACCCCACCACAAGTTCCTATTAATATCAGCAAAATGATATTTTCCATGACGAATAATATAACTGCAAGGGCAGCCTTTGGCAAGAAATGCAAGCACAAAGATGAGTTTATTGCAGCTATGAAAACAATTATGGAGTTATCTGGAGGTTTTGATATACCAGACATATTTCCTTCCTTCAAGATTCTCCATTTGTTAAGTGGAGTGAAGCCTGCACTTGAGAAAGCACACCAGAAGGTTGATAAAATTCTTGAGAATATAGTACAAGAACACATAGAAAATAGGAAAGAGATGAGCAGTAACATGTTGCACAAGGAAGATCTGGTTGATGTCCTGCTTAGGGTTCAAGAAAGTGGTGATCTTGAAATTCCCATCTCAAGAAACACTCTCAAAGTTGTCATTTTGGTATGTTATCCAACTTTATGAATTTCTTTACTTTTTCATTTTTGGATAACGAGTGTTTTGACCAACTTGTGGAGGCCGCATGACCATTTCACTTGTATCTGATATCTCCCACCTGTATAAGTATTCAATATTCTGTTCTCCAAGTCTTAGACAGAAGGTAAGAAATCACCTAGCGTTTCTCTTAAAATTTGCACTTTGTTCTTTCATAGTTTTCACGCATTTTACTGACTGTCGGCCACACTCTTTTCTGACCAAGAAGGGGATTAGTCAACATCCAAATTAAAGGAGAAGCTGAGCAATAGATAATTCTTAGGTGTTTTAGTATACAGAACATCTTTTTGGAGATCATGTTATTGTTGTCTTAAATTTGAAAAGTAATCTCAATATTTGATGTTAGAAAAATATATGCTCTCCAAAAGGGAGCCAACACGTGGATTTTTATTCATGATTAAGAACTTATAGTACTTTATAGCAGAGTTCTTGGATATCAAAATCAATCTTAAGATTTATGGATTCATCATAATTATTGTATGGCGGTTCCAAATCTACATGATATCTCCTTATTTTACCATCTTGCCTAGATTTGAATACCTGCTGTTAGCATCGGCTCAGTATATTTCAACTAAAAGCTTCTTCTCATGGCTGGTCACATTCAGGAAATGTTCATGGGGGGAACTGACACATCATCCACAGTTTTAGAGTGGGCAATTTCAGAAATGATAAAGAATCCACAAGTGATGGAAAAGGCACAAACTGAGGTGAGAAAGGTACTTGAAGGGAAAAGTAAAATCACTGAATCAGAACTCCAACAGCTAGAATATATGAAGTTAGTTATCAAAGAGACACTACGAATGCATCCACCATTGCCTTTGTTGCTACCAAGAGAAGTTGGAGAAAAATGTGAGATTGGTGGCTATGACATACCACCAAAAACCAAAGTCATCATCAATGCATGGGCAATAGGTAGACATCCAGAGCACTGGAAAAATGCAGAATGCTTTGAACCAGAAAGATTCCAGGATTCTGCTTTTGATTTCAAAGGGACAAATCTTGAGTACATACCATTTGGAGCTGGCAGAAGGATATGTCCAGGGACACTTTTTGGAATTGCAAATGTTGAACTTCCACTTGCAAAACTGTTGTTTCATTTCGACTGGAAACTCCTTGATGGAATTGAAGCAAATAAACTTGACATGACTGAGATTTTTGGGTTAATAGTTTCGAGGAAGAATGATCTGTTCTTGGTTGCAGAACCTTATATTTCTCAGTCCTAAGACAGATGACTGATGCACAAGTATGCACATCCAAATAAAGTTGTTTGCCTTTGTGTTTTCCTTTGTTTTTTTGTTACTGTTGTATGTTGATCCATAGGAACCTCTTTAGCTCCACCTAAGTATTTTCCCATTTCCTTGTAGTCCATTTATGCCCAAACAAAAGAAAAACACTCTTTTCTAGTCTCTGCAGTAGTATATGTTAATCTGACAATAAATCAGATAATAAGTTATGTACAAGAAAAAATAATTTTTAAGTAGATTCCAAATGAGCCATTATGTACTAGGCAATGGTAGCATTGTTAGTGCAAAGGTCATTTTCGTTTTACTAACATATATCTATTCCAAACAGCTTCCTTGTCAAATATGATCAATTATATATAAATGATGGTTGCTGAACTTTAGTTTAGCTTATTTGTGAAAATTGAGAGAAGAACTTCAGTACTTAACAAGCTAGTGTTCAAATGTGAAGAGCAAAATTCAGGTATCTAAGTGGACATTATGGATCATATCAGTAGTGAACTATCTAAACCCATGGTCCAAAGTAGAAAAGAAAAATACTATTTCTATGTAACTTTACTTCTGCGTTTTAACTGTTACTAAATAGGAGAATGTATTGGGCCACAAGTTCCTTCTCTTTCTTTAAAAAGTGCCAATATATACAAAAATGTTAGTATCACACTTCTTGTTTCCTGATTAACTAGAATACTAGATTTTGATACAAACCAAGCTAGAACTGGAAACATGCAAGAAACTTTTGGATGCAAACATCAGATTACAAAATCTAAGATGATATGGAAATTGTAGTAGCATTCTCTTGCCAAAACGGAGTAATTTGACAAGATTAATTACTAGAGAACTCCTAATTTAATTCCACAAACATATTCATCTCACAGTTCTACTTCATCTTACTTGCTTGCTAAGTTCTACTATAATAAAAACAGACCACACATAAAAAAGGAGCATCTATTTTTATAGAATGGTAGTTAGATTCTTATGTCCGCATCCTCAAAGGCATACAAATTAATTAATTAAATAAGGTGACTCGAGACACAAAGCTCTCACTATGGGGGATCCGAAAAAAGATCTAGCCGCATTACTTTTAGTATACTAAATTTTACCTTACATTTTTACAACAATCTACTAGTCACAAAGGAACAATTCATATTATTTCCTTTCAAATCAAAAATTCATTATTGACATAGTATTCGATATGTATCACACCACATCCAATCATGGAATTTTCAGCATTTTACAGTCTCCAATAACACCTTCGAGAATGTGCTTTAATTTGTTTCCAAATTTCTACTACATATAACCCTGACAAGTAAATCTTATTTACATAATTGTGTTACCATCATATCCAAAATTAATAAAAATTAGGAGAGAATCCATTTTTGACCATTTTTCGTAATTATATCTACTGCCAATACTGTCAGTCACTACTATCACTGCGATTAATCTTTCTACCAAGCACCTACACCATCAAAACTAGCACCGCCGCCAACTACCACACATTGTTTAGTCACCATTAGCAACACTATCAACTACTAATATTAATCAACTCCACCATCACAATTGACAACAACCACAACCATTAAAAGCCGTCATCATTGCGTCAGTCACAATAATACTAGCCACCTCCACTATTACAATTATCATAACCATCATCACTAACGAATATAAATATTTTATTTTATATCAAATAATAATTTTATTTTGGAACATACATACATATATATATATATATAAACTTTTAGTTTTGAATTGTGTATTTATTATGTTGAAAAATTATAAATAAATTATGCATATTTAGATGTTTTTTATTCAATGACTAAATTTAGAGATGACATCTTAATTATTAAAATGTGCTTTCATATTCAAATATTTGATCTTAATACAAACAAATGAGTCCTTACTCAATATTGACGGGACCATCTTATTGATGAGGCGTCAAATTGTCATTTCTTTCACTATAGTTTAGATGGATAAAATAAATTATGTGTATATTCTATACGTTAAATTTCTTTTAAGTTATTTATGTATTTACTTCTTTTACATCTTTTAATTAACTTTTTTAATTAGTAAAAGTTTTAAGTTTGCCACTGATATTACGAGTAATTAAAGTGATGTAAATTTCAAAACATAAAACGAAATCTCCAACGATATCAAAAGATCTTGATGACTGCATAATAATCTTGTATCACTCAAACTTAACAATGATTAACAAAATAATTATTAACATGCATGAATTCATTATATATATATATATATATATATATATTGTTGGGATGAGGAAGCACCACAACTAAAGTTTGATATGATAATAAATAATGAAAATACGTTGGACACAATATTTTACGTGGAAAATCCTCAAATAAATAGAGGGGAAAAACCACGGGGTAGAAGGATTCACTATATAAATATGGGAGTACACTACTCTCAATTACAAGGAGAAAACACTTGTAAAAGGAATAACTCACTAAAGAGGACACTCAAGACTACAATATTTGTCTTGGTGTATAACTCTCTTTATGTTCTTACTCTTTTGGATTGTAATTTTTGTGGGGATTTGGGATCTGTGTATGTATAAAATAATGAAAGCAAATGTTCTATTTATAATAGAACTAAATCGTGTAGAAGGGTGTAAAGCGGAGATCAATTTGGACAAGGTTTGTCCTCTTTTTCCTTTTTCCATTTGGACAAGGTTTGTCCTCTTTTTTTCCTTTTCCTTGTCTGACTAACTTTGTTGACATTCTCCCACTTGAAGATTTAATTGAGAATCAATTATGTCTTCGCACTATCCTTTCTACCCAATCACTGCAATGTTACGTTTCTGCTAGGCCAATACAAGATCGATACCATATAAACTTGTTACTGTTGATCGGCTTCGTAAACATATCTGCTAGGTTGTCATTAGTGTGAATTTTCTGGATATCCACACTGCCTTCTTCCACATTCTCACGAACAAAGTGATACTGAACTCGTATGTGCTTTGTCCTTGAATGAAATGCCAGATTCTTTGCAAGATGCAAAGCGCTCTGACTGTCACAAAACAGAGCAACCTTCTCTTGCTTGTGCCCGAGCTCCTCCAGTAACATCTGCATCTATATTGCCTCTTTGCTAGCTTGTGCAGCTGCTACATATTCTGCTTCCGTCATAGATGTAGCCACGATAGACTGCAGTTTTGAAACCCAGCTTACAGCTCCTCCAGTAAGAGTAAACATATAACCTGTGGTGGAATTGCTTTTATCAAGATTAGCTGCATAATCTGAATCAACATAACCTTTAACAGTAAAGTCTGATCCTCCATAACACATTGCAGCATCTGAGGTACCCTTGATATATCTCTGGATCCTCTTAACAGCATTCCAATGCTCTTTACCAGGATTAGCCATGTATCGACGAACCACTCCCACTGCTTGTGCAATGTCTGGTCTTGTACATACCATGGCGAACATTAAACTTCCCACTGCTGATGCATACGGTACTCGAGTCATCTCCATCCTCTCTGCTTTATTGCTAGGATTCATACTTGAGGATAACCTGAAATTAATAGGAAGTGAGGTAGAAATTGACTTACAGTCTTGCATCTTGAAGCGTAGCAAGATTTTCTTCAAGTAGTTCTCTTGAGAAAGCCAAATCTTTCTATTATTTCTGTCTCGGTGAATTTGCATCTCTAGAATCTTGTTTGCTGGTCCCAAGTCCTTCATTTCAAACTCACTAGCCAACTGTGCCTTTAAATTTGTGAGACGATCTTTCTTGGGGCCTGCTACCAACATGTCGTCAACATACAACAGCAAAATAATGAAATCACCATCACCAAATCTCTTGTAATAAACACAAGGATCTGAACTATGTCTGTTGTATCCAAGGCTTATAATGAAGGAATCAAATCTCTTATACCAACACCTCGGCGCCTGTTTGAGACCGTATAGAGATTTGTTCAACTTGCAAACCAAGTTCTCTTTTCTTTGTTCTTCAAAACCTTATGGTTGGAGCATATATATTTTTTCTTCAAGCTCTCCATGAAGAATGCAGTTTTGACATCTAACTGCTCCAAGTACAAGTCAAATGTAGCAGACATCGCCAGAACCACTCGAATTGTTGTGAGTCGAACCACTGGAGAAAATATCTCGTTGAAGTATATACCTTCTTTCTGAGCGAATCCTTTCACCACCAATCTTGCAAGATACCTCTCCACTTGATCATTACCATTGCGTTTGATCTTGTAGACCCATTTGTTTCCAATGGCCTTCCTTCCTCGTGGTAATTGAACGAGATCCCATATTTTATTCTTATGAAGAGCTTCAATTTCTTCTTGCATTGCTGCCATCCACAGAGATGATTCTTGGCCTTTCATAGCCTCGTGAAAAGTTGAAGGCTCTCCATCTTATGTTAATAGACAGTATGCAAAATTGTCATCTATAGAATAATCTGAGTGCCAAGCTGGTTCTCTTCTCTCCCGAGTTGACCGTCGAACTTGTGGAGTTTCAATCTCAGCTTGCTCTTATTCTTCGTGCTCTGGTGCTGCTTCAGAAGAAACTGGGACTTCTTCTATCTTTTCAACTTCAATTGTAGTAGTCTCTGATTTTTCTGTTGAAGTGCTACCTTCTTTTGCTTGTATCTTGTTTTTAAGAAATACAACATCCCTACTGATTACCACCTTGCGGGCAGTGGGATCCCACAAGCGATACCCCTTGACTCCATCTGCATACCCTAAGAAATGCATTCCCTGGATTTCGGATCCAACTTTGATTTTTCTTGGGCGTTGTACATAACATAAGCAGGACTTCCGAATATATGTAAGCGAGAATAATCAGCTGGTTTTCCTGTCCACATCTCCATTAGCCTTTTCAGATCAATTGCAGTTGATGGTGACCGATTGATCACATAACAGGCAGTTTTGACTGCTTCTGCCTAGAATGGTTTTTTCAATCTTGCAGTTGCCAACATAGCTCTTGTCCATTCCAACAAGGTTTTATTCTCTGCTCTGCTACTTCATTTTGTTGTGGAGTATATGCCACTGTGAACTGCCTTTTGATACCTTCTTGTTTACAGAAGTTATCAAATTCATCACCAATGTATTCTCCTCCATTATCTGTTCTCAAACACTTGATCCTTTTCTCATATTCAAGTTCCACCCGCGCTTTGAACTCTTTGAAAAATGAAAAAACATTTGTCTTTCTCTTGATTGGATACACCCAACATCTCCTGGAGTAGTTGTCGATAAATAACACGAAATATTTTGCTCCTCCTAGGGACTCCACCGGTGCTTTCCAGACATCAGAGTGGACCAGATCTAATATTTCCTTGCTTTTAGCAGAGGAACTGCTAAACTTCAGTCTATGTTGCTTACTGGTAACACATTGCTCACAAAAGGGTAGTGAAACCTTTTTGAGGCCTAGAAGAAGCTTTTGCTCAGCAAGAATCTTCAAACCTTGTTCTGACATATGGCCAAGTTTGCGATGCCACATCATCGTCGATTCTTCAAATGAACTTGCTGACGCGGTTGATGCTTCTCCTTTTTGGTGGGTTTCACCCTTAAGCACATATAGATTTGCAGCAAGTTTTTTCGCTTTCATCACTACAAGCGCTCCTTTCATATTTTCATGACTACACTATGAGTCTTATATGAACATCTATTATCATCTAATTGTACCAAAGACAATAGATTCTTCCTCAAGTCTTTCACATCCTACCTCCTGAATGGTGCGTACCGTGCCATCATACATCTTTATTTTGATGGACCCAATACCAATAACATTCAAAACATGATCATCTCCCATGAACACAGATCCTCCTGAGATAGGTTTATATTGATGGAACCATTCTCTCCGGGAAGTCATGTGCCATGTTGCTCCTGTGTCCATGATCCAGACATCAGTGAAACATTTTCTACCTTCATTATTTGATATTGCTTCACTACATAAAATATCACCATTATCCGAGGTATTTGCAACATTCCCTTGAGCATTTGATGACTCAGGGTGCTCACTCTTCTTCTTGAACCAACAATCTTTCTTGATGTGTCCTTTCTTGCCACAATTGTGACACTTGATATTCTTCTTACTTCTTGATTTAGATCTACCATGATTGTGACTCCCACTGGGGCCACGTTCCGTTGGTCTTCCTCTCACCATCTTCAAAGCTTCAGCTTGCTGCGAACTTGCTTGTCTGTCTTCCTTATTTTTGAGCTGATTTTCTTCTTCTAGGACAGCGGCTGTAATTTCATCGAAAACTAGACTGTTTGTATTGTTCGTCAGGTTGATGATGAGTTGATCATACGAGTCAGACAAACTTTGAAGTAGAAGCTCCGCACGTTCAGTCCCCTCTATTTTGCAACCCATTTGTCTTAAGTTGCGAAAACAGAGTATTCAAAGTATTGATGTGTTCAGTAACCGACATGGACTCTGCCATTCGAAAAGTATACAATCTTCTTTTTAAGAAGATTTTATTATGCAAAGACTTGGCCTCATACAATCCCATAAGAGTATCCCATATTTCCTTTGCTGTCTGTTTTTCAGCCACACTAGACAACACTTGATCAGCTAGTGTCAAGTGTAGATCAGCAACTGCGTTACTGTCTACATCGTTCCACTTGTTGTCATTAGTAAAGTTTGTGGGTCTGCCTTCAATATCAACTGGGCAATTGTCTTTTCTCAATATCGCCTTTATTTTCATTTTTCGCAATGAGAAATTAGTCCCATTGAATTTCTCAACGTCAAACTTTGTTGTACTCGACATTGTTATTTGCTTCACCCCCTTCTAGATCGTTTCTGAATATTTTTGCGAATAATCGTCACAAACTGTATCGTCACTGAATTTTACTATTCACGAAAATTTACTATTCACAGATAGTACCTTCGCATAAAATAGACAGAATAACCGAAGCTCTGATACCACTGTTGGGATGAGGAAGCACCACAACTAAAGTTTGATATGATAATAAATAATGAAAATACGTTGGACACAATATTTTACGTGGAAAACTCTCAAATAAATAAAGGGGAAAAACCACAGGGTAGAAGGATTCACTATATAAATATGGGAGTACACTACTCTCAATTACAAGGAGAAAACACTTGTAAAAGGAATAACTCACTAAAGAGGACACTCAAGACTACAATATTTGTCTTGGTGTATAACTCTCTTTATGTTCTTACTCTTTTGGATTGTAATTTTTGTGGGGATTTGGGATCTGTGTATGTATAAAATAATGAAAGCAAATGTTCTATTTATAATAGAACTAAATCGTGTAGAAGGGTGTAAAGCGGAGATCAATTTGGACAAGGTTTGTCCTCTTTTTCCTTTTTCCATTTGGACAAGGTTTGTCCTCTTTTTTTCCTTTTCCTTGTCTGACTAACTTTGTTGACATTCTCCCACTTGAAGATTTAATTGAGAATCAATTGTGTAAAACAGACATTAATTTGGACAAGGTTTGTCCTCCTTTTCCTTTTTTCATTTAAACAAAATTTGTCCTTTTTTTTTTCTTTTCCTTGTCTAACTAACTTTGTTGACATATATAACTGTACACTTACCGATCGAGTAGGAATTTCGTTGACGGATGGAAAATTTAATTACTTGTTAAAGGCAGACAGGGATTTGAAACTTTGTAGAAATGTATGAACATGCATGGGGTCGAACTAAGGTATTAGCTGGCTGGGCTACTTTTTAAAGTAAAGTAAAATTAAGCCAGTCACATCCACTTAAACTCAAACCTTAACATTCATCTTGGTCCACAAATCTTGGTAGGTGAGAGACCAATTATTAAGATATATTTTAATCAGTACATCATCTATTAATTTTGTCACTAAAATATCTCTAAACTATGGGCACATTAATGAAACCGCGCTGGTATCTTATCAAGCAGTTACTTCGGGTCGATATATAATAATTGGTTGGAATTTAGAAATCTATAATACTATTTAAATAGGATATGTTAAATGGAGTAAAAAATGAAGATAATTAATAGATTTTCTAATAAGATTAATTAAGTGTTACAATTAAGGATAATTAAAAGAGTCTAATGCAACTTTAGAGGTACTATTATATTTCAAAAGTCAGAACTAGTAAGCAAAGTGGACAGATTTTTCCAGACAATTAGGAAAAGAAAATTAAATATTAGGTATCCTTTTGCACCATGAAATACAAAAATATAATCTTCAAAAAGGCAAATTTTGGTTTAGCTGCAGCTATTGTTTGCCCTTAATTTCACCAATAACTGCATGAATCAAGTAGTACGTGTTGAAATTTGAATTTGTCAAACTTTACGTTAACAAGTTATAGATATATGATGGTACAAACATCTCATAAATAATAAAATGCAAATGTCAAATTAAATTATATCTAAATATTTTTATTTTTTTTAAAAAGGTCATATTATTTAAAATATACTAAAATGAAAAAACATCGCACAAATTGATTAAATAATATAAGAGTAATACTCCAATTAACACTAGCTAGTATTTGAAAAGAACATCTAGTAGTAGTACTTTAAAATGATTTTGGGCTCTATATTTGTAGTTGGAGAAAAATCTAGAAGTGAATCAAGTCAAAAATTAACTTTTAAATGCAAAGCACCTAGTTCATGAATCATATATTAGATGTATCTTTCAAAAATTACACTTAAATTAATATCTCCCAAAGACCAAAAACAGTAAAGTTGTACTCCCAACCTCAAAGGAAGATCGTGGAAAGCAGCCCTAGAAGCCTATAAAAATTAATCTACATTTAAGGTGGGTTCGGTAGGTAGGAAGGAAAATGTTTTCGAAAAATAAACTTTTAAAAAATATTTTTTTAGAAAAATAAATAATGTTTTACTTAATTTTTTATATTTGATATGCAAATAAAAAATATTATCTAAAAACTATTAAGACAAATCTATGAGGAGGGGATTGGGGCAGGGTGATGAGTGCTGTGAGGGTAGAGAGGAGACAACGCAACTTTTTTTTTTCTTCTTTAAATGGTTCCTTACATCGAATAGGTTATATATTCACAAGGAATTAACTTTAATTTTCCTCAAAAATATCTCGAAAGAATATATAGTCGATTGGAGTCGAGCCCCTTATAAGATAGGATATAGAATTCTCACCAATAAGATGGTTTACTTTATGTATGTAATTACTTAGGGCTAATTTCAAATCATGTTATTTGAAGTTGAAATTTTGTTTGAATGTACAATTTAAATTTCTTAAGTTGTATTTTTTTTCTTACAAAAATAAAAGCTCCATAATTTATGAAAATTATTAAAATTTCTCCGGCTCTTATATAATCTTATCAAATGAGCAAACTATAGTTTATAAACAAAGTAAGAGATATCCTAAGATGCCACATTAATAAATCTCCTATCTCCATATTCATTTTATAAATAAATATTTGTGATTACGTGTTATTACAAACTTTCAAATTCACATAATTTTGTAAAGATCCTCTAGTCAACAGTAGTTTATATGGGTCTTTATTTACAAAATATAAACTTATGGATCAAATTTTATATTTTAAAAAATAGTTTCCTACCTTTTGGAGAATATGGAATTTCAAACTAAAGTTGAAATTTTATGTAGATTTCATAGACAAATGCTGATTTCAAATCAAAACTTGAAATTGGAGTCCCAAATCCGATGGCCAAAATGCCTAGTTAGACAATTTTGAGTGACTTTTTGATATAAAAAATAATTTAGTGACTTTCTTGATACTTATAAAGTTGAGCACTGACTTTCTGTAAAAAAAATAATTTAATAACTTCGATGCAATAAAATGAAAATTAAGTAATCACTAGGAGTGACAAACGAGCGGGTCGAGTCGGATATGTGTAGGTGCAAACTAGTTAAATAAAATAAGTAAAATATCTGACTCACCCATATTTAATATGGATAAAAAAATGGATTATCTGATGGATATATAATGTGAATATGAATATCCATATTATTCAGAGGTACTTCAAAGATATTTTTATGAGCTACTTAGTAGTGTTACCGAGAAACAAATTGTTCAATCTTTTATCCCTTACAGATAATAGTTCATATTGTGCAACCATCAAGTATCTAATTCATATTTAGCCCATTTTTAAACCATCAAGTATCTAATTCATTTAAAATGAATTGAATTGAATAGAATAGATACTACCACAGTGATATTAACTCAAATCCAAATTAACGAGGTCAGCAGATTTAGATGTCTAAACGGAAAAAAAAAATCAAAATAAATCTGACGTTGGAGCCGTTGGTGAAACGTGAATCGGAAAATATAAAATAAAATAAAATCATAAGTTACAGTAAGTTTAGATATTAATTGAAATACAAGAGATTTTGTTCATTGAACACATAAAACTTGCAGAATAAAAGACGAAGCTGTTAGTGAGTTAAGTTATCCCCCACAAGGCAAGTGGAGTTGGAGCTGTGTGACGTCCAAAATGCTTGTATATTTATTTATTTGAAAGTACTTTGAAGAATTGCCTAAAATGAATATAGACAAATACTATCTCATATATAGTATCCCTGTGGAGGAGGCAACTGAAACTCCCCGTTGAACAGGTTATCTTTTTAACTAGTAGCTAGTTGGCCGGCTTTCAACACCAAGAAAATTAATTTGAATGTCAGATTACTGAGTACTGTACTGATCATATAGTCACATTAATTTGAAAGAAATATTTTTGCCCATTTTGCGAATAATATCCATGATCATTTCAAAGTAGAAATACTCCTGTTATTATCGAAAGAACAGGACCCTTAGGTTATTAATATTTACTGACGCCTAGATGAATATACATTTTTTTTAATTATGGCATGCTTTGAAAGACCCCTTTAAATTTTAATGTGAATTATTAGTTCCATATCTAAATTATTAGTAGTATTAATTATCGTTTTGGACTTGGCTATGTAATAGTTTTTAATTCCTTAGATGTTGATGTGCCTATAATCTCTTCTAGATGTGTGGAGATGGAGAAAAATTAAACAATCAGCTCCCATGTAAGCTATTTCTCAACAGTTAATCACCATAGAGTCATTACCATAATGTCGTGATCGAAATGACGCTGGCTTGATAGGTTCAGTTAACAAATAAAGTAGTATCTTTGCTATCAATTATAACTTGCGCTTGATCCTAAATTGATATTAAAACCAAGGTCATTGGCTCAATAATTTCAAGTTTAACATACTGCATGAGGCAGTATTGGAAGGCGAATTGTTGGATAATACCAATATCCTGCCTATTGCAAAGTCCATGAGGAGACTTGAGTTGCCTGAGCTGAAGTCACGATAGAACATGACGCTTCTTTAATGAATTATTAGTTAAGAAAAAAACTGCATATTTACTATATATCCATTCTTAAATTATGTGCTCACTTTGATCCGTATTGAATGGAAAATCCAGACATCGTCTCTTCATAAGTTGTTAATTAAAATCAGAGCCATGTAATCATAAAAAGCATATAACTTTTTTAATAATTGGCAGGAACATTTTATATAGGGCTATTCTCCTAAGGCCTAGACATGTATGCTTGCTAATTAATTAACCGGCCTAATACAGATTTGAAAATACTCTAATTAGTAGCTCTAACAACTCCGATCCAACCATGTCGGAAATAATTTCAAAGACTCAAACGTAAAATCCAGAATGGACTCCAGTTTATTGTCCAGAATCATTGCTTATTTGCTGTTTCATTTTCAATAGATAATTATTAAGTTAAGTTCCTTCATTATTATGCTTTTTCTTCCTCTTCCTTTTTTCAAGTTTTAGCGGTTCTTAAACTACTGCTAACCTGTGTTTTAATTAGCGGTTCTTTTTCTAGTTTTATTCTGCTGGTAACGGGTGCGGCATAATCTCCTTTTTGCTCATAAGTTGGAGGTGAGCCATGCTTATCATGTGAGCAATCATTTCTTGTTTAAAAAAATTCACTCAGTACGTATAAATAATTTATCAAGAATCCAGTAAATTATCTTCTTTTAAGTTCAAAACCTATAAACTTTAAATGCTAACTCTGTTTCTTAATAAGGGTAGATTTTTATTTTTCTTTTTTGTATGTGTCTCTTCATAATTGCTGTTTTATTTTCCTTTTGGGACCTTTTTTCTGGATGAAAATCTTTCAGTATAAAATCCAAGAAATGCACACCTAACATAAGTATATGGGGGCCATATTTTTTAACGCGTTATTTAATTCAGTAAATGACAGAGAAAAGAGTTGAAAAAAACGCATGCTGAATTCTTCATAAACTAACGTTAATTTGACATGTCCCAACAAATTTATCTGTCATATATTAAATAAAAATTTAAAAAAAAAATGCAATTTTGGATTTGCTTGAAGACCTGGTTCTTCTACTAAATCTCAAATAATAATGTAGAAAGGAAGAGTTCACATTGACAGCTGAAGGATCTAATAATTATTTATACAGTTTCTTGGAAAGACTGAAATTGGAGCAATCCTTCAGATTAAAAATATTTCTTATATAGGAAGTAGTTGATGCCTATATTTTGCATGAGGGATTTCAGGCTAGCTAGGGTTTAGCCATGTGGCAATAGGTGAGGGGGTCCCACCCTTGTTCCTTGTAACTCTACGTTTGCTAATTAGATATATGCTGTTATGCACACAATATGCTACTTGCTGGTTCCTCCAGTTAATTAATACGCATACTTCGATAAGCAATAATTTGGAGTAAGCATTGTGTCTCTCTCTTTCAATTTGTTCAGAGCACCATCAAATTCATCAGGTCACGTAGAAATAAGATTCACATCTATTGATCTATTAAAATATTTTTATTATATATATATTATTAGCAGAATTTGCTCAATCAAATATAATTTAGTTGATTTAAAATTTATTATTTTTTTGATGCTTTTATTTGATTAATTTTTATGTATGCACCTTGTGTGTGTCTCTTCATGTTAATAAAAATAAATTTGTACTATTGCACTATTAATAGATTAACATTTAATATTAATATTAGCATTACGAAGATGCATTGTAATACAAAATTTATATGGTAGAATCAAATATATAATAGAAGTTATTAATTTGAATAATTTGCACTTACAAAATCGTATTGTGAGTTATTAACGCATAATAAAATTAAGCTTTTTAAATTTTTTTCCTCATATTATGAATTGAAAATTGTGATAGATCGTTAATTAGTTCAATAAATAAAGAATAGATATAAGTTAATGGAACTGTAATTAGGAGTGTTCCTGGTTCTGTATAGGTCGGTTTTTGATTAAAACCAAAACCAAACCAATTTAGTCGATTTTTAAATTTCTAAAATCAAACCAAACCAAATAAAATAAATAACCGGTTGGTTCTTGTCAGTTTGGTTCGATTTTTCAGTTTATAACTAGCTAATGACAATAAATTAATAATAGTAAAACAACATAGACAAGAAATAATTATTTCAAGTGAGCATTAGGAATCAACAAGTTTCTCTCTATTATCACGAGATAAATGTATCTTAATCTTCTATTATTTTTCAACACTATTCCAAAGTTTTCACATGTTTAAGTTGCATAACTGTAGAGGTTCTTCCACTTCACATGTCTAATATCCACACATAAACAATATACAACTTTAAATAAAATAGTCCACCCTTCAAAAATTAAAGAGGCAAACGATTGAAAAGTAGATGGATATTTTAACAAAGAAAAGTTAAAAAATTGGTAATATACCACACTATAAACAATTAGACATAGAGTGTTGGTTTTGGACATATTTTTGAAGTAATAGAATTTAAAAGTGTTGTAGTGCATATAAAATAAAGTATACTAAAATCAAATTAATGATTAAAAGGTATAAAATATTTATAATTATTTATGAAAAATTACAAACATATATTCAAATAATTATAAAATTTATCAGTTCGATTTGGTAATTTATTCGATTTTTTTTAGTAAAGTCAAAACTAAATCAAATATTATTGGTTTTTAAAATTTAAAATCAAACCAAACCAATCCAAACCAAATATCGATTTGGTTTGGTTTGGTTTTTTCCCAAACTGTGAACACCCCTAACTGTAATTGATTTTAAAGTTTTAAATGTTAGGACTTTTAATATAGTTCAAATAAGGAAAGATCTAAGAAATAAAATTTTAGTCAGTCTTAAAATACTAAATATTAAGAGTTGTTACCTTATACAAATAAGTAAATATTTAAAAGCTATAACTTTAATTAATTTCAAATTCCTAAATATTAGGATAATAGAATAATAATAATTGAAGAAAAATAGTAAATGACAGTTTTGTCTATTGCGAATTTTTTTTATAAATGGCAAAAAGTTTAATCAACATTTCTAACAGCCTTTACACTTTTAATATAGTATTAGTCTTAGCGTACGTGTCTTGCTCATGTCCCTCATATTTGATAAAAATAAAAATTCAAAAATAGCATAAATAATATTTAAAAGATGTGTTTGTATAACAATATAATAATTTAGAAGGAAAATTATAAATTTTAAGTTAATAAATGATTATGTTTAAGAGTTTGATCCAATCCAGTAATTCTTCCTTCAATTTTGCTCTAATACTTTCTTCATTGAACAAAAACATCGTAGAAATAACATTTGATTGTATTAACTTTAATTATATGAGTACTTAAATGCATATATATATATATATATAATCGTAGAAATAACATTTGATTGATTCACTTTAATTATATGAGTACTTAAATGCACATATATATATATATATATATATATATATATATATATATATATATATATGTGTGTGTGTGTGTGTGTGTGTGTGTGTGTGTGTATATGTATATATGTATATATATATTTCGTGTTAATTATTATAAAATATGTATTAGTATACTATTAATGGATTAACATTTAATATAAATATTAGCATCACAAAAACGTATTGTAATATAAAGTTGTATAGCATATTAGAACACATTATATGTATATTTTATGTTAGTTATTACAAAAAACTATATTACTACACTATTAACATGTTGACATTCAATATAAATATTAACATTATGAAGACTCATTACAATACAAAATTGTATAGTAGAATAGAACATATAGTATAAATTATTTATTTAAATAATTAGCACTTGCGAAATTGTATTATGAGTTATTACTAATTTGTTTTGGCACTAATCAATTGATATCATATCACAAACGCATTTATTTTTTATAACTGTTTGTCTAAATTAAGAAAGACTCATCAAAATTAGTGGGAAAAAAAACTCTTTTTTTTTAAAGGATAGAAAAGTGAATGCTAGTTTGCTATGAGACTTTGTACTTTAAATATTTATTTATAGCATAATTTTAAAGTTCTACATTTGCGTTATCATTTAATTTAAAGAAAATAGTAAATTACTAATTATAATTATTTAAATGATAATTATTTAAAGAAAATAGTAAATGACTAAGGTGTGATATATGATATCTCCAATTTTCACTTTTTTAGTCTTTCTTATTGTTAAACTTAGCACAAGAGTTATATTTTTGTGTTGTGTCTTCTTGCTACCATACCTGCATATTATATAATTATTAAATTATAGTAACTATATTTTATTATAATTTCCATTTCAAATATTTAGAACATATATCTACCATTTTAGGAGAGCAATTGCTTTTTCAAAAGTGCCCTTTATCCACATTCAACAAAGATATTTAAAAATTTTCTCGACAAAATAAAAAAGTTAGTGTAATTAAAAGATATAGAATTTATCATAAACACAATATTTAATAACGTACCTTGATATATTTTACTTCTAACATCACATAATACTATAATAGGTTTTTCAGTAATTATTTGTAGCAATCATCATGTATTTCTGATGATTCACCTCATAAAGTTATAATTTGTTGATCACGCTTAAATTTTGTAATTAGACATATAAGATTAAAAAGTATCATAAATTTATATTCTCGAAACCAAAAGAAAAAAAAAAGGCACTATAAATTTGTCAATCTTTCTCAGGTCTTCCTAGATTGCTAGCTACCCATACTTATATTAAGCAAAGAACGGAGTGCATAATTGCATAAAAGAGTAAAATTAGTTTTTTTTTTAAATTGAAAATATTTTTTTCTCTACTTTTGAATAGAAGATGGAAAACTCTTTAATTAACAACTTCTCGGTACTTACATTAGATAAATATTTTTCAACATTTATGAAAAAAGTATTAAAAACAAAGTTTAACTTATTTTTCATTCATAAATACCATCTCTCTTCAGTTTATTTTTTCCTCCCATGAAAATCTTAAAGCTCATAAAAATGCCAAGTATATCTATGAAGAATATTTTATTAAGTGAATAAAGTAAAATATTATGCATATTGAATATTAGATTAGTTCGCTGAAATCTAAAGAAATTAACAGAGATTGTTCTATTGCAAAATTGTGTTGCAACTTCAAACGCAACAAAATTATTATAAAAATAACACTGTTGCATTCCTAACTATAGTGTTGTCATTGAATCCAACTCCAATCTCCTTGTTTACTAATAGAAAATTAAGATTAACAACATTAATATGTCCTCAATGTCCGTTTACTCATTGTATCGTTGTAAATATTTTTTTTACTTTTCAATATAATTATTGAAAAGTGTAGCATAAATTTTTATGCCTTGTAAAAAGTTAAACTTTAATAGTTGAATATATATATATATATATATATATATATATATATATATATATATATATATATATATATATATATATATATATATATATATATATATAAAGAAAAAGAAATATTATCTCTTCATCAACCAATGTTATAGTCATTCTAGTGCCCTCCCCTTTTTATACTCTTTTACTAATCCAACTCCAATTACTAAGACTTTTATTATCCAATGAGATTAATTGTATTGCTTTAAGTTGTTAATTGCACAATTTCGTTCATGAAATCCTTTTCAAATTCCATTGCAAGATTATCTAAAATAGATTTACACAAGCGTTATAATTATATCAATAATCTATAAGTTTATTAAAAAATTTATTTTATGAGATGGGGAAGTTACTCTACCTGAATAGCTGAAACTTTTGACTGTATTAGCAGATGAAGAATATTAGTTAGAAATAACACAAATTTAAATCACATAACATCAATTTTAGACTCAATTAAAGGAGAAAATCTAAGTTAAATTATTTTGAATATAAAGAATTTGAGTTGGCATAACAATTATTGTTGTTTTTTCAAATCCAAAACATGAATATGAAAAAAAAAATTCAAAACATGACAAAAAAGTTAGATTTTAAGACAAGTATAAAAACATACAAAAGTTAGAGATTGAATCAAATATGTTGATGTAAAAATGTTGATGAATTAAATTATGCAATTATATATCTTTTTATAGGAGTGAAACACTACTATCAATAAGGAAAAAAAAATTAAGGAAAAAATCGCCACTATTAAAAAGGAGATGAAAATTTAGGTAATCTTTTTATTAAGATTTACACCATAAATAGGGTTATGCTAAAAAAAAAAAAATCTATTAAAATAAAATAAAAATTTCGTAGTTAGACATGAATATTTTAATAGTAGGCATGAAAATAGTAAACTTTGCGGAAATTTTGGGTATGAAAAAATAGTAAAAAAAATAGAAGGCATGGAAACTTTATGAAATAAAAAAAATAGAAGGCATGGAAACTTGGTAGAAACTTTATGGAAATTTTCGTATGGAATTTTTTTAACTTTCTGAAAATTTTCAGTAAAAAAAATATAGTTAAAAAAATAGTAGGCGAGGAAACTTTATGATAATTTTTTGTATGAAAATTTTATTGAAATTTTCGGTATGAATTTTTTTTTACCTTTATGAAAATTTTTTAAATAACAATTAAAAATAATAATTTTTAAAAAATAGTAAATAACGATTTTATCTATTAATATATTTTTTAATGAGGGCAAAAAATTCAATCAACATTTTTAAGGACCTTCACACTTTTAATATAATATAGATTAATAAAAAATGAAAAGTGTCATAACTAAGTTAATTCATGTCATATTCATATTGTCCATTTTTACCCAACCAATCTCACATATTTATGATCTTTTTAGTTATGCCATTATCGAGCTCAAAAACACTTGTACCATGTAAATTTATATTTTAATTTGCCTTGTAACACAATCCATTATTTTTTTTCTCAAATTTTAATATAAAATTCATCTAAATTATCATAACCATCACTTTTTCAAAAGCTTTCTAACCTAAAAATTTATTAATTTTTCTTTTTTTAATCCTTCTTCATTGATCCGCCATCCTTCGCGTCATACAAAGACAGATAAATTAAACTAGCATCTTCCTATCATCTATGAAGAGATAGACGTCATATTAAGAAGAGTCCAGATTTATAAATCAAGAGTTTTAAAAAGAAATTTAAAATAAAAAAAAAAAGGTACGATGTTTGGGTCATCTCTTAGTTACTCAACTGGAGTGAGCATATCAGCTTCAATAATTAATTAGCTAGTTGTTAATTTGAGTTAACTTCCGTTTCGTACAACATTAATTTAACTTTAGGAAGTTTTAATTAGGTGTCACTTTATATAAAACAAACTTTAAATTAAATGCGGCTACATCCATAAGTACCTAATTGAAATAGTTTGGTTTAGATCATAAATTTAACTCTTATCTAATAATAGGTGTCACTAGTGTTTTCCAAATTAGTAGCTGTTTACTATTTTCCCCGCTCACTTTTATTTCATATATTATATTAAAAATAAATATTTATATTTACTTATTCAATTTAAAAAATCAAGTGATAATCTATACTTTTTATTAAATATTTTTTAATTTATTTTTTAAAGCATTGAATTTATTATATATTCAAAAGATGATATAGTAAAATTTTTATTAATTTCATTTATTGCTTTTAAAATACAAAGTTAAATATTAAAAAAGTAAAAATAAATTAAAGAATTAATATTTTTTTAAAAAAATATATATATAAATAAAATATATGACAAGTATTTTGAGACACAATAAGTACTAACTTTAGGATCAACATAGTCATCTTTGTGAACCTAGGGTACTGGGCCGGGTTTCCATATTCGCAGTTAATTTTGCATATTTATATATTTGGAGTAATATATTTCTACTAATTAATCTGATCTATTAATGTGTTTAAAAATTGCAAATTTATCAGACACCGTTCGTTCATGCAGGCATGCAGTGGTGTGCTACATCGAGTATAAGCTAAATGTACTGCCATAATTCACTAAAGAAGAAAGCTTTACATGTACATGGAAATTTACTGCCCCATTGATGATGGTTAAAAGTGGTGTAAGCTTCATGTGAAATCAAGGGCGGAGCTAAATTTTAAAAAATTTAAATTTTAGGATAGCGATATCACGTATTAATATTTTACTTCATTATTATATATATATATATATATATATATATGAAATTTTTAATATAAATAGAGAGTTTAATATTCAATGGTTATACCTCCAAACACATATCCTTTAATGATATTCAGTACTTGCTAACTCGTCTCCTCACATTCTTGTATCCATTATCCTTATCCTAAGGAGTACCAAAAAAAAAAAAAAAGGTAAAAGGACGAATTTTATTTAATTTATCTTTTTGTTTAGTATTATAAAGTGTGAATATGTTCAAAAGAATTTCACGTGCAATATTCTGTGCATGTGTGATGTGTGTGGTCTGTCTATATACCGTGTAACGCCTTTAAAAGGTGAAATAATTCACTCCCAAAAGAACCAAAGCCCGTTTTGTAACATTTCTGTCGGATACTCTTGTTTACCTTTTCGGTCTGTTTCAAAACCAAATTTCTGTCACTCTAAGGACTTCATCGATCATAATGGCGCTAGAAGCTATAACGCAGCAACAACAATATCTCTACGCCTTGCTCGGAAATGCAAACTGGGGTGCTGGCTCTGGCTCTGGTTTTGATTATGATTATTACAACAATGAGGCTTTTGAATTTCTTGAGACTAATCAAAATGTAGCAGCAGTACAAGAGTACGAGGACTACTCAAATTGGAACTTGCCACCACCTCCATTATTGGTGGATTCTCAGAATGAATTTCATCAATGGGGTCAGAATTCTTCCTCTGTTTTAGACCATAATTTTACATTTCCCGAGCAACAGGAACAGCAGCAGCCACAATTGGACTCTCCAGTTGAAATGTCTAGTAGTACGACTAGACCAAGAAGGAGAAGAACAAGAACAAAGAAGAACGAAGAAGAGATAGAGAATCAAAGAATTACCCACATTGCCGTTGAACGAAATCGTCGGAAACAGATGAATGAGTACCTCTCTGTCCTCCGTACTCTCATGCCTGAATCTTATGTCCAAAGGGTCAGATTCTCTTTTATTTATTTTGATTTTATCAACATTATCTGTTGAATTGTGTGATTATAAATTACGTTAAATGAATGGTGGTGAGATATTAATCCATGACCTCTGTCTATGCCTACTCTGATACTACAATAAATTGTCTCACTGGAGTAGTAGTATGGCATATATTGGTAAAAATATTGATGTATATATATAATTTGTTGAATCTCTTTCATATAAAGAATTTGTAATGTAGTGTTTTTGTTTGGCTCATCTTATTGGAATTTTAAGCTGTCAGCAAAACAGAGTACTCTTTTATTTACTTAGCTACATTTTCAACAATTTTAATAGAACTAAATTATTGATTTTTCTTGTTACATTTAAGGGTGATCAAGCATCAATTGTTAGTGGTGCAATTAACTATGTGAAAGAGCTAGAGCAACAGCTGCAATTCCTTAGTGGTAAAAATCAAGAAGCCAATAGTGAAACTTCTCCATTTTCTGAGTTCTTCAGCATCCCACAGTACTCCACAACCATGACTCCTGCTACTATAGCTACTAGTGAAAATGGAGTATGTGAGAATGAATATTACAGGAACCAGCAGCTACCTGCAACAGCTGATATAGAGGTTACAATGGTGGAAAATCATGCAAATCTGAAAATAAGGTCAAAAAGGAGGCCAAGATTGCTTCCTAGAATAATCTCGGGACTTGAAAGCCTTAGGCTAAGTGTTCTTCATCTCAATGTTTCAAAAGTTGACCAGTTTGTCCTCTGTTCTCTCAGTTTGAAGGTGAGACTACACAACATATCAATTAATAAGAGTTTTAAGTTTTATATACCATCAAAGCACACAATTTTTTACACCACCAGATCACACATAAGCCTCCTTATAATTGTGAGATTTTAGATATGTTACCTACTATAACAGGTACAGATGACCTGATATTACTTAAAAGCTAAAATCCTTGGAGTTCAATTTAATGTACTGATTGCTGTACTGTTGAATGTGCAGGTAGAAGAAGACTGCAAGATGAGTTCAGTGGAAGACATAGCAGCTGCTGTGAATCAGATATTAGGTAGGATCCACGAAGAGGCTAATTAGCTTGATGTGAGACTATATATAAGTGTCTTAATTCTCCTAGCTATATTGCTTCTATTTATGTAGAATTAGGAATATTTGACAATAAATCAGAGCTTAATTAATTTTGAGGTCGTAAATTCTAATTGTATTGCCTAGCTATACCGACTCTGTTTTTTTAAGGGCGTGAAATTCAGTATTCAATCATGTTTTTGAAGATATATTTTTATTTATTTAATTATAATTTCGACAAACGTATGCATATTGAATAATAGCACTACTTCTTTAGTGGAAAGAGCAAATTTTTGTTTAACAATGACTTTTGCTGACTCTTTGACACAGTTGCTGTTGACTACCTCCATGCAGGAACTGTAATCAATCAATAATTACTCTTTTTAATTCAATTAATTATCTTATACTAATCATTTTTATCGATCTAAATGGAAATAAGTATACAAGAAACAGAGATTATAGAAACTAAAGAAACATGACCTGTTTGATGGTATTAGTGGCTGAGCTGGGAATTTAAGTAAGATTCAAAGGAAAATTGTTGTTAAATCAAGAAGATTCAATAACGAAAAAAAAAAACAGTCCTATTTAAATAGTGTAATTTTTCGACGAAGAGGATTTAATAGGCCTCTCTTGCACCCCTGTGACTCCGGAGCTGGATGCTGTATGTCTATAATTCTACTGGAGCAGTGTTTTATGTTTAATTTGCTTTGCACTTTAAGGGTTGTTAGATTTATAGTTCACCTAAAAGTTACTAGCACCTGAACAGAACTTTTCTTTTTTATCTTGTTTCTTCTTCTTCTTTTCGAATATGTGATGGTGCTACTATACTGCTATTATTGACAAAAACAATTGCATAAAAACGGCCACACGTCATCCAAAATTGAACCAACTATATTGCACAAAAGTATGGATAAATTATTCTCTTCTAAATTATTTGTGTTGATATCACCGGATCAATAATAAATCCAGAATTTTTAATAAGAAAAGTCAAAATTTAAAAAAAACATAAACACATAATATGTCATTTTTCAGTGAATGGGTACCTTCAAATTGACAATTCTTTGAGAACAAAGATAGCTCCGCGATTACATGAAACACATGATAAAATAATGAGAGAGGAAAAAGGAGAGAAAAGAAGTATACCACGTACGATAATATTTACACCTAATCAATAATAACGTCATATGCATGCGGCTTTTTAAGCATTTCCAATATCTATTAATCATGATTAGTTAACATGTCTTTTTATCTAATTAAAATAAGTATTTGTTTTAACACAAGGCTGCAAGTCATGAGCTTTTTTTCCTTCAATGCAAGTATATTATTATATTTGCAAGAAAAAAGAAAGATAGAACGTACATATATTGTTATGTAGATCTACATGACCCACATAAGCAAAAAGCAGCAAATAATGAAACCCTTATTGCCATTCCTCTGTACCTAAAAATGGGAAATGATGATGGCCTTTTTGTTTTGAAAGGGAAAGAAAGGATTCAAAGCAAAAATCAATTGCAGGTACTGGAGACAATCATGCAATTCCCTTCCTTCTCCATGAACATGAACATGTACGTACAACGTTGTGTGTTGGCCCGAAACCCCAAAAGTGAAAAATAAAGGTGAAATGTTTTCGTTTGGTGGGGTTACGCTCGAGTTAATCGTATATATTATTATTCCCTTGCCTTTATGTGAACAGGGTAAAGGAATATTAAAAAGGTGGTGAATTTTGTGATGGAAAATATGTTTGAAGAGACAAAAGGTAAAGAAAAAAGTAGTAGATGCTTTACAAACATAACGATGAACTAACGTGAACCCTAAATATTTTGGTTGAATTCTAGTTAGGTATATATACTACGGAACCTCAAAATGTGTACGATCATTTGATTACTAATTGTGAAGCTTCCACATTGGTCTATCATGGATTATTTGGTCTTTCTGTATGGACACATATAATCTTTATCTCATAAATTAATATTTGAGTTGTGCTAAATTTAATATCTATTTCATTCTAATATCATATTGAGCCTCCATTTTATATTTTTTATACTTTGGATATTCAGTTCCAAACGTGTGGGGTGTTGTTCATGAGTTTCCACTACCTAATTCTTAGTAGGTCTCTTTCTCTATGTCAATAGTTCTTGATTCTTGAAAAGCATCGGGTGTTTTTGAGTTACTAAAATTTAGTACATTACTAGTTAATCAAGGCCATCTAGTAGACAAAAAAAAATGCATAATAGCTACATTAATTAGTAACCTAGGGAGGAAAAACGAATAACTATAACCTAGCTACTACAACTGGTAAAACTATTTTTAATAGTGCAAAATTTTTTTAGGTATCACTGTGTGCAAGTTAAATTCAATAACATATACAGTAAAATTTCATAAATGTAATCTTGAAAAGGTAATGTGTACGAGCCTTATCCTTATCTTGTAAAGATAGAAATGTTATTGGCACAAGTAGAATATATCAAAACATGTAAGAACGAAAAATGCAGTAGAGAAAAAATCATGTTTAAAATGATTACGAACAAAAGAATAGTAGCAATAATAGATAATCTGATTACTGAGGAAAAGAAAACAACAACATGTAATACTAAAATCAAAGAAATAAGAAAGTAGACAAAAAATAATGATAATACTAATAAGGGAAACTAGATAACACACGACTACTTATTAACCTTCTACTATAATCCTTGATCACCTCCATATCTTCCTATCTAGGGTTATGTCCTCGGTAAGTTGGAGGTGTGTCATGTCCTTTCTGATCACCTCTCCCCAATACTTATTCAGTCTATCTCTCCCTCTCCTCATACCAATTATAGTCAACCTCTCACACTTCCTCACTGGGACATGTATGCATCTTCTCTTCACATGCCCGAACCATGTCTGCCTCCCTTCCCTCATCTTATCCATCAAGGAGGCCACTCCCATCTTGTCCTGAATATCCTCCTTTCTAACCCTATTTGTCCTAGTATGCTTACACATTCATCTCAACATCCTCATTTCCGTTACTTTCATCTTTTGAACATACAAATTTTTGACCGGCCAATACTTCGCCTCATACAATATAACCGATCTATCAACCACTTTATAAAACTTACCTCTAAATCTTGATGATACATTCTTATCACAAAAGACCTCTTAATTTACCTTAAGATGTGCAAGTTAAACTCCACAAATAAAAAGGATTTAAATTACATCACTACTAGTATTTTTTAAAAAATAATTTACACTATATATATAATTTAACAGGTTATAGCTAGCTATTTTTTTCATGTTAGTAATTAATGTTATTACCAAGAATTTCATGTTATTAACTTGTCACTTACCCGATTGTATAGAAAATGCTATCATTATCATCAATTCACAGCTAGAACTTAACCTCCAAATAAATTAAAATTATATGCACAGAATTTTAAAGAGAAAAATGTAGAACCACAGAAAAGGGCCAGAGTGTTCTTTTCCTTGCTGTGTCGTTTTACAATACATACATGTGTATCTTCTTCTAATCATTTGTTACTTGATGCCAAGCAAAAGCTACCATACATGCAACTGTAACAATGTGGTACAAATCATATGCAATTGTTGAAATTAATCTTGCAAAAAGGCATGAAATTGTTCAAATCTTTATTTTATCTCGATTCTCGAAATAGATGAAATTATAGCCAACTTTTTGACAATTAACAATCTTCCATTTACTTTTAAAAAAGTATTTCGTCCGAATCAAATTATTTATGATGTTTTTTTTTTCTTAAACATTTTTTTAAAAACATTAATTAGAAAGGAAATTTAATTATCTCATATTTATGTACTCTCTTCATCTATTTTACTTGTTCGTTTTTGAATTCGGTACGCTTTTTAAAAGATAATGATTAATATAATTATTTTATAATGATATCTATATAGTAATTGATATTTAGTCTTGCTTGATGAGAAATGAGTTTGGAAATAGTAATTAATGTGAGAGTAAAACATTAAAAAAGATATGCTTTTTTCTTGATATGTTAAAACTGACAAGAAAAAAATGAAAATGTATTTTTATTATAGCGGACAAGTAAAATTGAACGAAGTGAGTATGTCGAATGTATAAACAACAACAGGCCAACAAGGCCGAAATCTGGAAGCTACAAGACTTATATAACCTCTCTTCATTAAATATTTACTCTATTTATATGTGTCATCTCCCCATAATTGAGGTATTTATAATTTTTAAGAACAATTACTGCTAAGGCCGGTAAAATAAAAAAATGAATTAATTTTATTTTGAAGTTCTAAAACAATAAATATTTTAAGATAACAACTTTTTAAAATTACGATAAAAAATATGAGACGAAAGAAATACCAAGAAGTGAATGAAATCGTGAAGTTACTGGAAAAGAATGTTCCTTCTCTCAAAATCATTATGATACAAGTAATTAACGTGATCAAATACATAATTATCAAATATTTTTAGGTGAAAAGGAGAATCGTTGTTAATTAGAATGTGTTTTCACATGAAGTTAATTATAGTAGTTAAGAAAATAATCAAAATGTCTTTAGTTCCACATAGCCGTAAAACAAAGAATTAGCAGGGTCTAAAATTGTGTTTTATAAAAGTGGTTTTGGTGGACAACACATAATTTATCGAGACAAAAAAGTCACTGTAATTGAAAAGAACGGGAAATAGCCCAAAGAGGATGTTTTCTCCATGTAGAGTTTGACGCAGGGACCAATGTTTTTGTCTTAAGATTAATTTATGCACCTTAACAGCCATAAAGTAATATTATTTTTCGTGTTTCCCAAGGGATATATATATATATATATATATTCCATAAATTATATGCGTGAAAGTAGACTATTTTTTATGGGTTTGGAAGAATTTATTAATTTTTAAATTAATGATTGAAAATATCTAAACTATTATATGATTTTTTGAATTTCATATTTGAACTATTAGGTATTCATTTTTTATAACCGAGCTATTATTCATTACTTAATAAAACACATCTCAGTTATCAATTATCTCGTTTTTCTATCTGAAATATCAATATTGTTCGGATAAAGCGAAGGGAACAAATAATAGTTTTCATAAACATTTGATGATAATTTTAGATAGAAAACTCACACACGTGATAATTTAAATATAAAATTCGAAAAAATAAAATACTTAGATGTCTCTTAAATCTTATGCTTAAAACTTTATTTTTGTATTAAGAAAATTCATTAAACACATATAAATATTTAATTATGAATCATATAACTAACTAAAACAATATATGAAATCAATTACAATTCTAAATTTATAAACTTCAAATCATAATTCCGCCCCCATCACATGAAACTTGTTCAAATTCAAAGGTCTTTCTGAGTACTTTGTGTTTGAACATTTCTAGTGTAAAAAATCAGTAGAGCTCACATGCAAAGTTTTAATGGAGAGCTATCTTATGTACCGTACGTGGAAACAATTTCATACGTAAAGAAAAGTCTATGGGTTTTATAAATGGAAGATTCCGGACCTCTCTTTCTGTTTTTATCTTCTTGTTCTCTTGTGACGTATTACAAAGATTCCTTTTCCTTTTTTCCTTTTTCACCAATTGCTCTCTATGTCCATCCTCATGTACTTATCTATCACAATACCATCAAATCAAATATATCTCGTTTGAATTAATTAATCATTTAAATATAATTAAATTATAAAATTTTTGAAATTAAAATTATTATTTTTAAATTCTGTTTAGTAAAGGCAAAAATTCAAAACCACCCTTGCAAATGCAGATTTGAAGATGAGGGGATCGAATTTTCTTTAAAAAAAAAATCTAAAACAATCACACTGAGAATCGAATTCATGAGAGAGAAAATTTTTCAACCCCTTTTATTACTAGACCCCCAATTTTTCTTGATTTTATATTAAATCTATATGGTGCAAGATAATATCAAATTTCTCAATCGACACTTGAATTTATCATTCCCTAGTCCTCGTGGGATTCGACCCCGGCACTCGTCGGGTTACTTGTTTTGATACTTCGATCGTGTATAATATTCTTTGAATTAATAATATATTTTGGATGTTATCACATTACATGATTTTTATTTCTAAACCTTAGTTAATTATGTTTAGCTCATGAAGAATATCGCATGATCATGATTACTTCAGGAATATGGTTTTTTAGGATATTGTCCTTACTCTCACGATTAGAACATTTTCCTATTTTAATAGTATAAGATTCAGCAACGATATTAATTTTTCCAGTAGCCACTCAACTATGTTACTTTTTTTATTTCAGAAAGTTATTAATTTTATTTTATAATATGTTAAAGTAATTTAACTAATAATTTTTTATTTTAAAAAATTATTTAATTAATAGTTTCTATTTCAAAAAAGTCATTTTAATTAATAATTTTTATCTCAAAAAGTTACTGAACTTTATTTTATTACACAAAAGTCACTAAACTAATAATTTTAATCTCAAAAAGTCACTCAACTTTGTTTTCTAATAGAAAAGTCATTCAACTGCTAACTTTTATGTAAAAGTCACTAAACTTTATTTAATGATAGGAAAATCATTCAACTATTGACATTTTACCTATAAAGTCACTCAACCAATACAAGCGTTGAATTCAAGTATTTTTTTCAGAAGTAACAAGCTATTGTTTTAATTAACCATAAAATTGACCCTTTTTTATTTTAATGGAATGGATTACTTATTATTTTTAAATTTTTGGCTTTAAAAAATTGTCGCGCCAGCGATATCTATCAGAAATATCGCTTGAATTGGTTCAATAATTTGATAGGCGAAATGAAAATAGTTAAATTATTTTATAGGTGAAATGATAACAATTGGGTGATTTTCTATTACAAAAAAAAAATTGATTAACTTTCTGAGATAATTATCATTAATTGACTGACTTTTCCACTCGTACAGGAGGATGCCCTATTATACTCGTTAGATCCAATTCCACAGACTAGAATCTTCTTTAACTTAGCATTAACTTCTACAACAATTTTTTTTTCCTTGGTGTACTCTAGCCTACCTTTGGTAGTTGTGTTTTTCCATCCTCTACTAGCTTCATGGGTATGGTAGGTCTATCCAGTACGATGTTCCACAGATTGTGATCTTATTTTATGAGAAAGTCCATCATTTTATTCTTCCACCATTCATAGTAATGACCATTGAAAAGCGGAGGTCGGATTGTTAATTATCCTTCTTAAGATGTTGGTGGTGCTGTCGTTATCGATTTTTCAAGATATTAGCCTCTGATACCAATTGAAAAGTCAGCAACAATAAACTCAATACAATAGAACCTGATTCAATTGATTAGCAGACAATAGAAGACCAAATAAATGAACACACAACAATTTCGTGAAAACCTCCTTACTCAAAGGAGTAAAAAAAAATACGACCTAACCAATAGGCTTTTATTGACTTTCACGAGCAGGTTTTAGATAATACTTTATAATCCAATCAACTAACTCTAATACCTCAATTTCACTAATTATCTCTAATTAGTGATACGTTTTTCAACTCTCACTCAGAGTCAGAAACTAACACAATACTCCCAATAAAATATCAAAACTCACACATCTATCTCTTCCTCATGACAATTGTTTTAAGAAGTATTCAGTGTATTTCTCTCTGTCAATTATGTAGTCTTCTTCTTCTTACTCGTGGATCATATATAGGTTGTCAAGCTCCTTGAGTAATCCGTATCCAACTCTAATTCAACTTGATGCTTTGAATATCGAAATTAACTCCCCACTTGTCTTCTTATCCTATTGCGCGTAGAATCGGCCTGCCCAGTACGCGTAGGACTTCTTCTTTCCTTATTTGAATCTGAGTCGGTGTCTTTACCTTCATGTACCTGCACAGCAAGAGAATGCATCCGTTTGGGTAGCAAACTTGGTTCACTTTGTTAGTCATCAAAAACTTTATCAATTTTGTCAGTCATCAAATTTCATCAAAGCTAACAATTACTACATTAGAACTTTTTCCAATTTTAATAGGATAAGATTCGATCAATATCAATATTAATTTCTCCAGTGATTACTCAACTATGTTAGTTTTTCTTTAAAGAAATTTAGTCGATATTATTTTGTAATATATTAAAGTCACTCAACTAATAATTTTTATCTCAAAAAATCATTCAAATAATAACTTCTATCTCAAAAAGCCATTCAATTTTATTTTACAAAACAAAAGTCACTCAACTAATACTTTTATCTCAGAATGTCATTAAACTTATTTCTGTAACAGAAAAGTCATTCAACTAATAATTTTTATTTCAAAAAGTTAGTCAACATTATTTTATAATAGAAAAGTCATTCAACTAATAACTTTTATCTCAAAAAGTCACTCAACTTTATTTTATAACACAAGAGCCACTCAACTTAGTCATTCTACTATTATCATTTCACCTACTAAGTCACTCAAACAATTCAAGGTTGAATTCAAGCATATTTCTGGAAGTAACAAGCTATTTATTTTGATTAACCATAAAATTAACCCTTTTCTTAATGGAATAAATAGCTTTTTATTTTAAAATTTTTGGCTTTAAAAAATTTTTGCGGCACCAATAGCTATCAAAAATATCGTATGATTTAATTAAATGACTTGATAAGAGAAATACAATAGTTGAAATACTAATAATTAAAATAATTTTTTTATTATAAAATAAAATTAATTAATTTTTTAAAATAATTATCATTAATTGAGTGATCTTTACATATAAAATAAAATAAAATGTATTTTTAAAATAAAACTTATAAATTAAATGACCGCCTAAAAAATTAACTCTTAAAAAATATTCACCTATCTAAATAGTACATATAGTTTTCTAAAATAAGGGATCTAATTTACCCTCAGACCATGTGACTCCGTGAGTGATGATGAGGATTATGGGTGCCGGATACCGGCAAGGAAAAAAAGTCAAGTTGGATTAAATCCATTTGTAATCATATCTTAAGAGAAATTAAGTACATATCTAATTAGTATTTATTTCCACTATTTATATATATATATAATAGTAGTCCAAATCCAGACAAGCTGGAAATCTGGAGATGCAGCATGTACATTGCATAGAACAAAAGAAGGATTAATTAAATCATTTAATTATGCTTATTCTACCCTCTAAAAAGAAAGAGAGCAAAATAGGGAATAATAAGGAAAAATAAATAGGAAGACAAGAAGACAAGGGATGAGATAATGACTTGTTTCAATCAGACAAAGTTCATAGATCATACACCACTATACATGACTAATAAATAACAATATAATGTCCTGTCCTATCCTATGGTGTCAATTAAAGTTAATATTATCTGTACCCATAAAGTTAAATATATATATCTAGTCAAAAAACCCACTCAAACCTGAGGCTAATCAAATCTGCTAATGTCCTGCTCCATCTCTCCCGTTCATTTTTACTTATCTAACATTAATTTAATATATTTTTATAAACCAATAAATAATACGATAATTTTATTATATAAATTTTTTAAATATAATAAATTTAATATTTTAAAAAATATATTTAAAAAATAAATATAAAATTAATAATAAAGATAAATTAAAAATTAAGTAATTTTTTCCTCCCCACTCCCTTCATAAGACCTTCTTTCTCTATTCCTCTCGAGAAAGAAGGTACGAAAGGATTCTTCTTTTTTTCTTATGTAAACAATAATTTTTTTTTAAATTACTTTTCCTTTTTCAAATTGAACAAATAAAAATGAATATATATTTTTAATATAGTAAATGAGTAAAAGTAGACAGAAAGTAACATGCATATGCGAATCGTTTGCCATAACTAAACAAACTCTAAGTTGTTTGTGTTGTTTTCTTTCTATATATTGCTCTTGTATCGTTCATTTGAATTTGTTGGTTATTTCGATAATTCATAAAAATAAATATTTAATTATTTTTTGAATTTAAATTTTATATATCAATAATATAAGTCCGTACATGATAACGTTACCTAAAAAAATATTTATAGACAAACTTTATAAAAGCGACATTAATTTATAAATTTAAAAATAATATATATTATTTGTTATAACAAGTAAAGATGATAAAAGATGATGCCGAAACTTCTCCACATTGTGGGTACATACTAGTTGAACTCTTATTTTCCTCTCAGCCCTCAAATATTGGAAGTTACGTTCTACGAATAAGATTGCATGTCTTGCAAATTGTTTTCTGACATTTTACAAAAATAAAAAATAAAAAATAAAAAGTAAAATAGCTTTATGACTCTTTTTAAGAGATTTTTTAATTTTACATATCAGATATTATTATTTTTAATGTTTTACGTATAAAAAAATTTGAAAAGATCATTTACTTTTGTTCAATTTATAAAAAATCATGAAATCTTATTTTCTAGGTGGACCTTCCTTTGTTATTCAATTCAATAGTAACTATTATTTTACATGTCTCACAAACACTTCCATATCCATTTGACATGTAATCATATACATTGAAGAAATATTGGTGAAAAGAAAATGCTATTTGCTGTATTGTGCTAGTCACGAGCATTTTTGACAGAGGTTGGTGAATATAAATTTCGTCTTCAACGATATGGATGCGTTCAGTTTTAGTAGACTTTAGGATGTGATCATTCCACAAGTGCAATCATCTTTAGACGAAAACGATAATATATTCGGTATAATTTTATAAAATAAAATTCGAAGAGATTAATGTATATGTAAAATAATTTTCAATAAATTCTCAATTCAATAAAAATAAAAATAATGAAAGCATTACTAAGCAAAATACTATAATAATCCTTAGATCCTGCCAAGTAAAAACACAATCATTTCTGGGACAAATTAAACGTGGTTTAGTAAGCACTAATTATTCATGTCACTGCCAGGGAACAAAAACATGCGGCCCTAAATTTAATTACTCAACAATTTTGGAGAAGAGTTCCTCATTTCATATATTGATTTTTTATGACCGGTGGACAAATTTCATATTTCATTATATCATACAATACTTTTTTTTAAAAAAAAAGTAAATATTATAAAAATGAAATTATAGATATATAATTGTATGCTTTGAATTGATAAGAGCTATTTTTATTTCTTTTGCAAGTTTTGGACAATTTAGATCTTATTCTAATAATCTCTGAAAATTTTATTTAAAAAAATAGATGTTGGACTAAAACCTAATATTTTGTCAATCTCACGGGTTCATACTTTTCCAATTTTTAAAAAATAGAAACAAAATAAATGGGATATTAGTTAGGCTTCGCATGATAGCTGGGCCAGCCCATTAAAAGGGTAAGCCGGAAAGGCTCACTAGAGGGAGATCCAATCCGTCTTATTAACATTTTCCAAATGTATTCTTTTGTGGCTTTGTCATATGAAGTTTGAAAATATATCTCTACTCACAGTTTTGGGCCCTTTATTCAAAACCTTCATTTTTTTTTTCTTGGGCCAATGTACCCAATCTCTAATCTAATGGAAAATGGGAAAACAACGTAGATATACAATTATAAAGTAATAATTACAAGAAAAATCAATAGTTTCGTATTTTCAAATATAGCAAAAAAATATTTACCTAAACTATCATATTTAGTTTTAAAAAATTATGGTTATTTAAAAATCTCATGAATCACGCATGTACATTAATTTTTGTATTCTATATATTTTTCAATTACTGTCAGAACCAAAAAAAGTTACTGCGCATTTTTAATTTTTTCTTGTGCGGTCGCAAGTGTTTCTTTATTGTTCATACTTACTAGTTACTGCCACTATTGCGTATTTTCAAATCAAACTACGTGGTCGCACAGCTAATTTTAAGACAGACCAATTATTTTTTTGGTCCTCTTTTTTAAATATTAAATTATAACTCCATTTTTCTTTACTGGATTAATCTTGATAAAATGTTTACATATTAATATATCATGTTTGTTAAAATTTAATTATAGAGCTATTTATTGCATATGTTAATAGTTTGGATTTATAATTTGGTTTAAAATTTGGTATTAAATATTTTTAGAAAATGTTATTTTTTTTATCTTATGTTGATTTTTTCTTTTTTAGCTTTTACATAATATAATATTGTTATCAATATTAGTGGTTCAATTGTTTGCAAAATAGTTAGAAATTGATAATACAATATATTTTTTGAAAATAAATTCTGTTTTATGAATCTGTATTTTGTTTGTTGATTTATTGGTTGACAAGTTGATTATATATTGGTATAGATTATGGTTAATATTTTGGTTTTCAAGTTATTTACTATTATATTTGTTATTGTATTATAGTTGAGATTTATAAATGTTTAGAAATTGGTATTGAATGTCTAGATTCTTCAAACCAACTTATCAATATAAACCAACATTATATAAACCCCAAAAATAACCAACATATCAATAATAGACCAAAAAATTAAAAGAACATGTATAAAAATATTCAAAACCAATTTCTAAACATTTATAAATCCCAACTATAATACAAATAACAATATTGGCAGTAAACAACTTGAAAACCAAACGTTTAACATTAATCTATATCAATATGTAATCAACTTGTCAACAAATAAATCAACAAATAAAATACATATTCATAAATAAAATTTATTTTTAAATATAATGTATTACCAACTTCTAACCATTTTGCAAATATTTGAACCACTAATCTTGATAACAACATTACATTATATAAAAACTCAAAGAAAAATAAAAAATAAATCCATATAAGACCAAAAAAATGGAAAAAAAAATGAATTTCATTGAATATGAAGTTTGGGAGAAGACGGTCTCTTTGTTAGATAAACGTTTAGAAGTTAATGAAGAAGAAGAGTTATTGTAGAAGGAAACAAATTAGTTTATGAGAGATAAAAATCACACTCCTAATTTGATTTGATGTGTAGTAAATATTTTCTTTAAATATCTATGCTATAAAAAATAAAAAATATTTTTTTAACCATATTACATGTAGTAAAAGCATCTACCCGTATACCCATAATATTAGTATATTTGTAAATTAATTATTACATTAATAAATAAATCAAAATATTGGTATAACTTGTAGTAAAAGTCATATAATATTATTTTATGTAATTTTCTCATGGAAAATTTACCTCGTACAACTACTTAATACTAAATACTTAAATTACTAAATAAAATAATATTTTTCTATATTTACAAAACATAACAAATATATTAAAAACATAACTTTAAAAGAAAAATTCCTTCTCCTCCTCCTCCTCCTTCCTCTTCTTTATTTCTCCAATTTACTAAAAAAAATTGTAAATTAAAATCTCAAATTCAACCATTGATGATTTCTTTTAAAATTTTATTTAAAAAAAAAAACTATTTCCCTCCTCCTCCTTCTTTATTTCTTGCTTCTTCTTTATTTTTTTCAGTTTACCAAATTTTTCTTTGCAAATTAAAATCTCGAATTCCACTATCGATGAATTTTTAAAGTTTCAAAGTTAAAATTTAATTTTAAAAAGTTAGAATATTTTTGGATTGGGTGTGGATTCAAAAATTTGAAAACATCTTAATGAGTTTATATCCCAAATTTTAGGATTATATGGTGTAGATTTGATGTGATTTTCAATAAAATTTCAGATTTAATCTCAAATTCCATCACCGATGAAGCTTGAAACTTCAAAGTTGAAACTTTAATTTGAAAAATTAAAATAATTTTGAAATCGGCGTAGTTCCACAAATTAGAGAACATCTTGGGGAGCTTATATATCTAATTTAGGGTGATTTAATGAAGATCTAATGTGGTTTTGAATAAAATTATATTAAAGTTGTATGAATTTAAGTTTATGTTGTTGTGGTTATACTAAATTTGTATGAAAGGTTTATACAGTGTTTGTTGTACATGCATTAAATTTTCAAAAAAGTAATATAAATTCTTAAACAATTTTTACATTATTAGATACATATTTCATATCGAATTTAAGCAAATTTTTTAAGTTTTGAGCGAGATATACACGTCTAACTAGTCTAAATGTACGCGCTTCGCGCGGTCCCTCGTATTAATAAGAATAAATTTATAAAAATAGCATAAATAGTATTTAAAAATGTATTTGTGTAACAATATAAGAATTTAGAAGGAAAATTATGAATTTCAAATTGATAAAAGATTGCGTTAAAGAGTTTGATCCAATCTAGTAGCTCTTTCTTCGGTTTATTCTAATATTTATTTCAATGAACAAAAACGTCATAGGAATAACGTTTGATTGAAAGGTAAAATAAATTTTTACGTTTAAATGAGCACTTAAATACATGCATTATATGTATATATAAATATTAATATTTTCTATATATTTCAAAATAAGGAACAATTTAATACATAAAATTTCGTTAATTTTAAAATCTTAAATATTAGAAAAATAATTAAATAACTATTTTGTCAAGTGTGAACTCTATATTTAAAAAGGTAAAAATGTGAATGATTTTGCTATAAGGCTTCATACTTTAAATATTTAATAACAAATTAATTTTAAATTTTTTACTTTATCTTTTGTGAGATAGTTTTAGCTCAATTAATATTTAATTAATTGAAACAACGTAAAGTATGTTATGTTTCTAAAAAAAAATTGATTGTAACAATTTTTTTAAAAGAAAAAGAAGATAAAGGAGGAGTATTTCACGTATAAATACATAATAAAATTATACTCTTTAATTTATTTATTTTCATATTAAAATATTGTGATGGATAATTAGTTAGTTTAATAAATAACGGATTGATATATAAGTTAATAGAATTGTAATTGAAAGTCTTAAATGTTGACTTTTAATTTAGTTCAAATAAGGAAAGATTTAAGAAACAAAATTTTAGTCAATTTTAAAATATTAATTATTAGGAGTTTTACTTTTTATAAATTAGTAAGGGTCTATAATAATTAAATAGCAACTAATTGAGAAAAATATTAAATGACAATTTTATCTATTGTAAAATCGTTGAAGATTGTATTGCATCTTCAAACAAAATAAAATTATTTGAAAAAGTAACAATAGAAAAGTGAGTACTGTTTCATTCTTGAACTATAATATTATCGTTGAACATAACATCAATCTCCTTGTTTACTGATGCAAAATTAGCATTAACACTATTAATGTGTCTGTTCATGATGTAATATATCTTGTCTTATTCTGAATATTTTTTTTCACTTTTCAATATATACATTATTGGAAATTATAGCATGAACTTTTGCACCCTGCTAAAAATTAAATTTTAATGGTCAATATATATATTATATATATATATATATATATAAAATAAAAATAAATAAAAACTCAAACATACATATGTAAAAATATAAAATATAAATATAGAATATAATATGAAAAAAGATTATTATTTGTTCGTCAACTAATGTTATAGTCATTCGTGTGCATTCCTTTCCTTTTTATACTCTTTTACTAATTCAGCTCGAATTACTAAGACTTTTATTATACAATGAGAATCATACCGCCTTTATTAATTGGCACAATTTTGTTCAAGAAATTCTTTTCATATTCCATTACAATATTATCTAAAATAGATTGTGCACAATAGTTATAATTATAATAATCTATAATTTTATAAAAAAAATTATTTTATTAGATGAAGATATTGCTTTACCTGAATAGATAAAACTTGTGAATATATGAGTAGATGAAGAATGTCGGTTAACATAGTATCAATATTAAACTCAACTAAAGGAGACAATCTATGTTAAATTATTTTTGAATACAAACAACTTGAGTTGCATAGCAATTACTATTGTATTTTCAAATCCACAACATAAGAAAAAAATCATAACATGAAGAAAAAAAAGATGGATTAACATAAAAATATACAAAACTGGAGATTGAATCAGATGTGTTGATGTAGAAGAGCTGATGAATTAAATTATGCAATTATAAATCCTTTTATAGAAGTGGAAGGATTTATAATCAAAAAAAAAAATTTAAAAGTATAAGAATATTAGGACATTACTATTAAAAGGAGAAAAAGATTCTAAAAAAAATAAAAATTGTGAGTATGAAAAGGAAAAAAAAACTTTTGTAAAAATGTCACAACATCAAAAAGGAAAAAATAAAATAAAAATTTCCAAATAAAAAGGAAAAAAGAAGCTTTCGTGCATGCAAGTGTATGTGTGTTTTGTTTTATTTATTTATTTTAAGATTTACACTATAAATAAAATCATGCCATGAGAAAAAAATATAATATAATAAAACAAGGTAAGAAAATTCGTTACTATCAAAAAGGAAATTTGATGAAAATTTTTTATTTGCTTTTAGATTTACACCACAAATAGAGTTATGTTATAAATAGAAAATCTAATATGATGATGGAAATAATTAAAAATAATAATTTTAAATAATAATTCTATAAAAATAGTAAATGATGATTTTATCTATTGCGATATCGTTTAATAAAGGGCAAAAAGTTCAATCAACATTTCTAAAAGGCCTTCACATTTTTAATATAATATAGATTTGATACAGTTTTTATACACAGAATTTTGAGCAAAATACACATATTTTATATCATTGTTATACACAAAATTTTAAATGATTTTTTTTAAAAAAAATAACTGATGATATATTTTATAAACTAAAAAATCTTAATATATTTTATAATATTGAGTACTATATATATATATATATATATTGAAATTTGCCCTTCTTACTAATATGTAGTATTGGGTTTACTAAGATACGTTTCCATACTGAAAGACTATGTTTAAGTGATTCTTGCCTTTAATTTAATCAAGATATATTAATATATATAGGATGGATTTCGAAGAGTTGTATATCCGATATAATTAGTTTTGTTACTTATTTAATTACATTAGCTGTGTGGAGTAGATGCATGTGGTAAAAGAATTCTTATATTTGGGCCTCCATATATATCGTCCTGATGCCATTGGGCCTGCAGTCTTGAAAATGCAGTTCGCTTTTTTCATATTAATTAATTAAGTTAATGATTTAGGAAGTAAAACATTTAATTGCATGGTTTGCCTTCATATAAATTTGCTACCTTTCAAATAAATTGGTCTTTAATTTTTGCATCTTGAAATTGAACTTACGTCTAGCGAGGGATAAGTTCGCTAAGTGCGTAGGTATAACATGTGAATATTATGATCGCATAAATTTATGCCCCACTAAAAAATTAATTGCCTTAAAAAGTAAAAATTAAAGATCAGAATAAAATATAAAAAAAAAATACAAATAACCTCAAATAAAACTAGGAAACGAATAAAGTGAATGACATACAATAGAAAATTTGTGTTGAAAAAGCTTTACTATAAGCCTGCATCATGGCATTTTCATGGACAATAGACCAGTCAAAATAAATAAACAAATAAAAGGCTAACCCCAAAATTTCATGGACAATAGATAGGTCTACAGTTTTGATTAGCTTACTGTACTAGAAATAAAGAAATCCCAATTAATAATCCAACACATCTATATTGACTATCCATAAAATCAAATACATAGATCTAATTAATACATCAAAGTCAAACATATTCTAACAATTTTATATATACATATTCAAAGTGAATTATATATGTACTTTCAGTGTACATATTCAAAATTCAACATTATTTTCATCATAAAGATTTAACCTCTCACCGATTAATGTATGTGACTATAGGGAGAGAAAAAGACAGAAGTGCATTAAATAGAATTATATATAATTAGTTATATAAGAGTGCGAAAGGCGAGAATTGTTCGATAAAACTTTTGATCAAACACGTTGAAAAGTTCAAAGATTGAGATTGGACCTCAAAAAAAAAAAAAGGTCTTAATATTTTGGATATATACGGCAGGAAAAACTGGAATATAACCAACTTCCATTATGTACCTTAATTTTCCAATTTGGAAATACAATTGAATGCAGAGATACATAAGAAGGTGGTCAATTATTCAACCCTCTAGAAACTCTAGTTGAGATTCCAATTAGTTCGTGGTTGACTTCGAAAAGTACAATATTTTTACGGAAAAGTTATATATATATATATATATATATTACTCGATTAATTAATTTAGCAATATAATTGAAATATATAAAATATTATATATATATAATAAAAAATATATATAATTTATAATTTTTTTATATATTTTATAAATTATATGATCGAATGATTGAGGACTTAATTATCCTTATTTTCATCCATTATCTCCATTATAAACTATTGGTAAATGTATAGTAACTTACCGTTAAAAATAAAAGGAACAAAAATAAATAAATAATTATTTAGGCTGAGACACGGATATCTCACTCTTTCTAAGGAGATTCAAGTCCTCCCCGGTATAATCTTCACTTATCCAGCAGTAATACTCTTGACTTGTCCCCTCCAGGACACAACAGTCCAACAACGTCTTATCTATCAAACAACTTTGAATTACTTTAAGAGTCCAAAACTCCACCAAAAAATACCTTCCTTCGACATAAAAGTTATTTATTTTGTATAGTTAATTAATTAGCTGAAGATTTAGAATATTTTTCCTCATCTTAACTCTCTCTTTCACTACTACCTCAAACTAAATATTTTTCACACTTCAACAGTGCATTTCACAACATTTAACGGTCAGAACGAGATTATTTGGCTGTAATAAGCTTATTGTTATTTTGTTTCAACAATGAAAAATATTAAGCGGCGATAGTATTGTATTATGGATAAAAGTGATTCCAAACATTGCATATTTTTCTTAATTTAGTTTTTAAGTGAAGAGTTAAAAATATATTTAAAATATTTTTATTTTTCGAGTTTCATAACTGAACTATCAAATGTGCAAGTTTTATCCAATCAGAGAATGTACCAATCCAAATTCTCCCCCCCCCCCCCCCCCCGTGGTACTAGTGAGTGTGATCTGAACTTGCTGAATATCCTTGGCCTCATAGAAATTGATCTTGGTGGCCGAATTAGCACGTTGAAACTCAAGTTTCTCTTCAGTCCCGATTTAAACTGAAACCCCCCGCCCCTCTTCTTGCTTGGGAACCCGGTTCAGTTTTTTAAGCAACATATTAAAAGTTAAGATCAAATTATGTTCAAAGTTTTCCATTTCCAAAACATAACTTTTATATGTCTATTTGAAAGATAAATACATGTATGTAAGCTGTAGAATAATTAAACATTTTTTTTTTGAAAACAAAACAAGATCGCTAATATACTAGCTAAGAAAGGAACTAAGCCGATGGATCAAGATTATTTTACACATTTTGTAGTACCTTCTTTGTTTGCTTTGCCTGTCCTAAATGGCAAAAGCACACAAATAAGGCACTTCGTTTATTTGAATTACTTTGAATAGATATCTTTTTGCTGAAAATTCAAATTATTGTAATATTAATGAGCAATTCCAGTATAGTGCTTGTACAAGCACTTACTCCTGTTGTGATACATATTAAATATACATAAAATATTTATTTTAACACAAATAAAAAGAAGCTATAGAATAATTTTGCACACAATTGGATTTTTTTTTTTTTTTTTTTTTTTTGTTGTTGAAAAAAAAAGGTCCCTGGAAAAAGGAAGCGGTATCCGATTCTTACATCCAATACTTTTATAGTGCGTATTATGCTAGCTAGTAGCTACTATTAAATGGAATCATGGACAACTTTGCCCACACATCTACTGTTACATGAAGAAAGAAAAAAAAAAGGTAAATAAAATAAATAAACTAATCTAGTACTAACATACTTAATAAATGAATGTGCTTATATTTATATTAGGATGAAAATCATTTTTACTTCTTAATTTTATTTTAAAAATTAAAACCCCCCCACCCCCCTCCCCCCTTCTTTTCTCAACTTTGAACAATAGATATTCTCTCCCCTTTATTAATTTATCTTAATTGATTATTTAAAATTCTGTTGTAGCCTTACATTAATTTTCTCTTCTTCTTTTTACTTATTTCAAATCATAATTTTTTTAAAAATCTATGTAATTTTTTTTAATATAATAAATAAATATTAACTTTTGGGACAAAATAAAATTAAAAACACTAATTGAGTATATAAGTTAAAGATATTTTATAATGAAGTAAATTCATAGAATAAAAAAATAATTTATTAATAATAACTAAAACTCTAATATTTATTTATATAAGTGAAAATAAAAGGTAATAATAATTTTTATAAATATATCTTAACGCATAAAATATAAAAAAATTAATAAATAAATAAATACTTAAAGATTATTTATTTATAATGTAAATTAATTTTAAACTAAAATTTATGAAAATATTCTATTAATAACAATTAAGTTTGATTTACTTATATAGACAATAGAAGATAAGAAAGAGGAGAAACATAAATGCACACATGCATGCATGCACATACATATATACACATTTAATTCATATAACATTTTAATAACAATAATATAAAATATTAAATAACATTAGATTTTATGAAAAATTTATAAAAGTATTGTCCTACTTATAATGTTAGTGAATTTAAATAAGAAATTATAAATATATAGATGAAAAAATAAATATTATATTATATATAATATAAAATAAGTAACATATAAATGGAAGATTGAAAATAACAAGGGTCAAACGGGTATTTTAAAAAGTCAATTAGAATAAAGCGGGAAGTATGTCAATTGTTCAAACTTAAGAGGGAAATTTGATTTCTAGAGCAAAGTTAAAAGGTAAAAATGATTTTCGTACATTTGCGATTAATAGGTGATTTTGCCGAGCTTTTTGGAAAGTAAAAAAAAAAATATTTTTTAAAATAGGTTTCAGGTGTTTTCTCAATCAAAAAAATTGGTTGAAGAAATAGTGATTCTATTGATGGAAAGGATCTCTTTAAAAATAAATAAAACTAAAATTTTTTAAAAAAAACATTTGAGTTAGCTAGGCTGTGGTTTATTATTGTATGATTAGTGACGCAAAGTTTATCTACAAAACGAATATGCTTTTTCAAGATGTAGTGAAAGAAGATGAAAATTACTTTTTTCTAGATAAAAATATTTTTATTATAAATTTATATTAACTAAACTATCCATTATTAATTTACGATATCTATCTTTCAATTAAATATAAAAATTTTTGTTTTCTTTTTTTCGTTTCCACCATGTCGCCCCTCCCTCTTTCTCCTCTTCCTTCTTGAACTAGTCTGTCAACCATAAATACTAGTTTATGGTTGACCCATAAACAAAACAAAAACGAATTGGCCAAACATTTTGCACAAAAGTACTTTTTAAAAAGCTATTTTGGTAAAAGTGCTCTCAAAAAAAGTAATTTTTGACCACTTGAGCAAACAAGTTTTAAGCAATTCTATGATATATTTAAATAATTTATATTAAAATTTATCAAAAATAATTTTTCTATCTCACAGGATTGGGAAAGATTTTCATACACTTTATCATTTTTAAATGTTACTTATGAAATCACACTGAATATATTATTATTGTTGTCATAATTTACTCTAATTTTTATTATCTTAATACTTATAAATAATTTTCTTAAATATGCAATATATTTAAATTCATAAGACAATAAAGTAATATAGCTAGCTGGATTATTTGTGTATACATATTTTATGTACATATCGAATAATTTTTAATAGAAATACGTTTGAATAATTTCAAAGAATGATCATTAACTAAGACCACGGGAGGAGATTACAGTCAAACACCAAACTACAACCTTAAATCCTCTTCTTTTACAAATACTAAGGGTGTGCTGGGTAGGGAGGAAAATATTTTTTTATTGTTTTGTGTCAGTAGGTCAAAAATTTTAAAAAATATTTTCTTTAGAAAAATGACTTTCATAATAAAATTAAAAAAAAAAAAGAAGTCACATTGTCTTCTCCCCACCCTTATAACTATCCACCAGGACCACCACACCACACCATCCTCTCCCGGCCACACAATATCCATCACCGACCTTACTCTATTCTCATCTTCGTAATATTATCTTAAATGTATATAAGTATTTTTAAGATAATATCTTCTATTTATGTATAGAACACCAAAAAGATAAATATGAAATAACTTACTTTTTTAAAAGGTATTTTCTTTAAAATATTTTTTCCTTTGTGCTCGTACTGTTCATACCTTAGAAGAAAATTAAGCAACCGATGGATGACATGCAATAAAATGTTTTGTTATGCTGCTGAACATATGGCGTGCAACAAACTTTGTTGAGAGGGTTGGCGGCTACCTATTTTCAGAGCGGTGCGGACAACATGTACGTATATGTTCATATTATTCACCATCTATAAATAGACCATTCAACCACCTACACATCTTATCTATAATACCTAAGTTTTTCTCATGTTGATGAAATGATGTTAACTAGCTATATATGATGTCCTCCATTACTTTAGATGTCAATTTAAGGGTGAGTTTGGTTTGAAGGAAAATATTTTTTATATAATATATATGTTTTTTGAAAAGTAAGTGATTTGTTTATTTATTTGATATTTTATTTAATAAGTAAGAAAAAAATTAATTTCTAAAAATATTTATATTTAATCTAAATAAATACTGAAAAGGAGTGAAAGGATGGGGGTGGAGGTTGGTAGTGGATTTGGTTGGGGGTTGTTGGGATGAGAAACTGCATTAGAAATTCATTAGAAAAATTATTTTTCTCATATTAAAGAAATTCATTTTCTTTAAAGAAAAGTTTGAACCAATTAAATATTTTTTAGAAAGAAATTAAAAATTCCTCCCCGTCAAACACACCCGTGAAATCCTTACCTTTCTTCTGTTTATTGGTTCCTAGGCCAACTTGAAGAATAATACGTAGGAATTTCATGGTTTGTATATGTATTTTTTATAAAGACAATCGAATCACCTGCCACATAAGATTATACTAAATATATTATTATTGTAATTAAGTTTTAACATATTCAACAATAAAAGGGCTATAAATATGAGTAAATTAATATCGCCTTTTAGAGGATGTTCCGCTAAACTTATATGTTGATCGATTTAGTTTATAAGCATTTTAAACTTCTGTATATATATGATAATTATCGAAATATACCCGAACCAGCAATACAATCTACTTATACCTTTGAGAGGTCCACTTATACTATTGAGAAAGTCTCTAAATTAATAAGGCCCCAGTTGTGTTGTTATATAGATTCAATTCAATCTAAACAAGCGGACTACCTTCGGCTACTACAAGATCTTTCTAAACCAAAGAATGAGCCTACTTTATGCACTTCCGCACTAAGCAGGCAAGGCCAACTACACAAGCAAGAAGGCATCGTTTTATAAATCAAAAATCAATCAAAAGTCTTATAGTTAATCAAAATATTCTACGGCTTTTCTGCTTATAAACACTTTTTGAAAATATGTTTTTTACCATTTTATTCTTAATAGACTAATATTTTTTTTCATTCTCAAGATTTATTTCCCCAAACAAAAACTCCTAAATTCCTCTTCGCTCTTAGTCCATCATTCCTCCTTTTCTTTACAAGAATAATTTGAAATTTATATTTAATGGTAATTTTTAAATTTTGTAGTTTTAAATTAAAAATACGTAGAATATAGAAAAATATTACTTAATCTTATGATCTTAAACATGCCACACGAAAAATTGAAATTAAAAAGTTATCAAAAAAGAAAAGAAAATATTCTTTTAAAAATAAATTTAAAAAAAATAAGACAAACAAATTGAAATGAAAAAAATATATATACATACATTTTAATTTGATACACACACATTATTCTAATGGTGGACCGTCATATATAGTTATGATGAATGAAAAAAAGAACTAGTGAGTGAAAAGTCTCAGTTTGAACGTGTTTAATATATTCCAAATAGATATGGCTGCAGCTGTGCAAGTCTTTAGTCTATATTCTTCAACGACTTTAGCTTTTACGCCACTTAAAATTTATATACTATGATTTTGAGTTATAATTATTATTCTAGAAGATTACTCAAGACTTTTATGCTTTTTGCTTCTCTTCCTTTTTCTTGGATAAATTTATAAACTCAAGAAATGTCAATTGTTTACGTATTTCATGAAGTAGATCTTATTATAATTTTAATCATGTTTCAAACAACCAACGTGTTGACTGCGTGAGCTGACATGACTTTGCTTTAAACATAATTAGTACTTACAAATTTAACAAATAGTCAAATTCAGAGAAACGTCCCAGGGAGATCTTTTACTATAATAATTCATAATCCTTATCACTGTACTAACTAAACAATCAATAAGATCGTCCATTAAGCATTTAATTAGAACTTACTTGCAAAGACGTTAAGGAAATATCTATTTGAAATCGATCACCAATTATGAGTAAGCTTCATTTAATATGTGACCTAGCTATGATTAAATTAGTTTTACAAGTAATTGATTCAAAATTATTTTTGAGATACGTGACTGATATATTAGAAAGTTGGTGTCGTAAAATTTCACAATTTCCTGTAATATGGTAATATGGTATGACGTTTGTGAGAGTAATTTCTGGATGCATGATAGTCGTGACTTTAGCTCTCAAGAAAGAAACACATTAGTTTCCCTTGTTACCTACCATTTCATAACATATCATATTGTTTTTTATTATATTATTCTAATAAATATAATATTTAAATAAATAAATGACATTATTTTTTATTTTATATAATATTAGTAAATATACTATAATTACAGTTGAAAATAAAATAAATAGATATTCAAACTGAGACGCGAATATTTAGCTAGCTAGCTTGCTTTTTTTATGGAGAGTCGAGTCCATTGCAGTATAATCGTCACTTATCCAGCAGTAATACTTTTGATTTGTCCCCTTCCGAATATAACAACCTACAATGTCGTATTACTCAAACAACTCTGGATAAGTTGAAGAGTCCAAAACTCCACAAAAAATAACACCCTCCTTCAATATAAGGTTACTCTCTTTTATATAGTGAATTTGTTGAAGAATATTTTTCTTTGTCTCAACTCATTCTTTCACTACTACCTCAAAATACACTACAATATTTTTCACATTTCTCATCTTTCTCTAATATATAACACAAGTATATAACTATCCTTTATATAGTTATAGGATTTCTTCCATGGAAAGAATTAGAGAGCAGTGGAATATTAAGAGACATATAATGGGATAAAGATATTAGTGGTTATTACATGAGTTATACCAAAAAATAATGCCCACTTTTGCTACTTTCTTGTCAATTTATGTCAGTTAACATGACAAGATAATTCACTTTAATAATATTATAATTTTAATATTAAAATGTAGATATTTCAATAGGATAGTTTCACACATTAATAATTTATTAAAAAAAATAAATATTTCAATAATATTTCCACGACTCTCAAATGTCCTCGGTAGCTGACGCGATCCTGCTTCTTCATGTGGAACTCGAGTTCCTCATAATGTTGCTAATTTATCAGTATTTTTTATTTAGCTGAGAGTTCTTACAAATCAAATATAAAGATATAATAATTAAAGGTATGTTCTATCACTAACCTATAGTTTATCGTGCTAGCCTTCCACAGGCCCGCTGTGCAAAAAGCGAGAGAAATTCACTGGATCTGTTTTGCTAATCACTGGGCTATCACTTTTGCCTTTTTTGTTTTTTTTGACTATTAAGATATTTCAGTCCGCAAGCAATTTTATTCAACGATTTTTTAATTAGGTATGATAAAATTTTGTTAGAAAGTATTTTCTTTTTAAATGAATTTTAAAATTAAATAACACATAACTAAAAATTAAAATAAACACAATAACTAATGAATATGATAGAAAACAAAACTCTCGCCAAATAAGGAAAATACACTATAAACATATAAATTATTTTCATTTTGATTAATTATAATATTTTATTATATTAAAATTTCTCATTTTTATTTTAGTTTGTTCATTCATTCTTCCGTTTTAAAACTATTAAATAACAAGAATTTTATGCATAATTTTAATTTACTTTTAAATAATTATATATTAATATACTTAATTACAATTATACTTCATAGAGAGGGTAAGTATAGAATTTTGATTCAATACTTAATATACTTCATAGAGAGGGTAAGTATATACTTAATTACTTTTTGTCATCGATGTGATTTAATTAATTTTAATATTTTTTTTAAAAAAATAAGTGTAGTCACAATAAAGTAGAATATGATCGATGTCATGCATACTTCTATAGCACTTTACAAAAGATTTCTAGATATTTTACTGTTTAAAAGGTGATAATCAAAAGAACGTAAAAGACGATAAGATTAGAAACCTATCCCAATATTTTACATCAATATAAAATAAAATTAAAAAAAGACAAAAAATCTAAATTACACAAGCAGAAAGAAATGAATCAAAGGGGGAGAGTCAACTAAGTTAAAGTATCCAATTAAAAAAAATTAAGGAATACGAGAGAAAAGATATCTAATACTTTATAATTTAATATAATATAAATTTATTTGATATGATTCAATATATTTCTATAAAATTTCGAATTTATTTATTTATTTGATATGGTCATACATTTATATAAAATCTATAGTTTTATTTTTTTTTAAATTAATATGATTTGATCCGTTAAGTAAAAATTCAGTAAAAATCCATCGAGTCCCCTGACCTCTTTGGCGCGCTCCCTTTATGTCCAAGAGCAGTTCTAGAGTTTATATGCATCTCACATCATCACCCAATCTTCTCTCTTTATACACGAATCTACCAATTAAGCATTTTCTTCAAGAAGCTACCATTTTCAAATTCTCTCTGCCAAGTAGGATCCTCTCTGGCCCCCACCCACGATTTTTTTTTTTGTTTTATAAAATTAATACCCCCCACGAATCGAAGAACAGTTCATTTCATCTTCTTAATTTGGTATTCAAATTAAAGCTCATATTATATATAAGCATCATATATTATCTTCCCCCGTGGATAACTCCATATTAGCATGAGACATGGGTAATTTGAAAAAGCAAGAGTCATCAGTTGTTGGTTATGTTCTCTTTGTGTTCCTCTTTTCATGTCCTTGTTTAATTCCCAAAGCAGTAGCACAGCCACCAACTGCTGGAAGTGAGTTTCAATATGCAAGGCTCAGTCCCCCTTTGGCAATTATCATAATTGTTCTAATTGCTGCACTTTTTTTCATGGCCGCTTTCTCTATTTACATCCGACACTGCACCCAGTCCTCTGCCATGAGCGGCAGCGTCCGCCGAGCTCTCTCCATGCGCCGCCGTGCTGCTGCTGCGCGTGGACTTGACGCTTCGGTTATTGAGACTTTCCCGACTTTTACTTATGCTGAAGTGAAGGATCACCAGATTGGTAAAGGGGCTTTGGAGTGTGCTGTTTGCTTGAACGAGTTTGAAGATGATGAAACGCTGCGTTTAATTCCAAAGTGTGATCACGTTTTTCATCCCGAGTGTATTGATGCTTGGTTGCAATCACATGATACTTGTCCCGTTTGCCGCGCTAATCTCAACCCTCAACCCGGTGAACCGCCGGTTCAAGTTCCCGAGATGAACCGTGAAGGACAAGATGAACGGGTCACTGAGCAGCAACAGCAGAACGACCAAGTTTCGATACGCATAGTGAGTGACGACGAACAAAGAGAACAAGTACAACAGCAACAACAAGAAGAAGAAGGTTCCGTTAGACCGAGAGTGAAGCGGAATTTGAGCTTCAACGTGCTGAACCGGGCTCCCAAGCAAGAAGAGGGGGGTTCTGTTAAATCGGGAGTGAAGAGAAACTTGAGTTTCAACGTGCCGATTCGGCCACCAAGATCAATTTCCATGAGGCCAAGGATATTCAGCAAGTTCAGATCACACTCGACCGGTCACTCACTAGTACTACCGGGTGAGAATTTGGACCGGTACACTCTCAGATTACCTGACGACGTTCGAAAAGAGGTAATGAATCGAGCATTATTGAACCGGGCTAAAAGCTTTGGAGGCACCTTACAAAGAGACACAAGCTCCAGAAAAGGGTATAGAACCGGTACCGGAGATGGAAGCAGTAGGGGTGCTAGATCTAACAAAAAGATTGAGTTATCTGAACCGGAAGCGAAATCGGACCGGTGGGTTTTCAGCATCGCACCACCGTTCTTTTCAAGAGGATCATCAATCAAATCACCAAGAGTTGGAGCTGAAGCCGACGAGGGTTCCACCTCAGGAAGTGTGAAAACCGCCGTCAAATTGCCGTCGTTTAAATGCTTGGAACCAAAAGGCGACGAGACCTCCTTGGTGTCAGCTGATTCGGCCAGACCGCCGGTTTAGTAAATTTTCGTTGCGGTTCGGACTAAACCGTAATAATTTGGAGTCGGCAATGGTGCGAGGAAATGAAAGACCTTTCGTGGGCTAAAAGGGGAGCGTTTTTTTTTCTTGATAGGTTTGGGCCACCACCTTGAAAATCAAGGCCTTGACTATTACGGCAATGGTATAATAGCCAAAAGTTGACTAAAAATTTTTCTTTTTTTTGTTTTTTACTGGCTTTAATTGAAACTAGAAAAACATTTTGGTTTTATTTTTTTTGTTATATAAATAAAAGCATCTTCAATAATATCTTAAAGATTTTGTGCATATCCATAGCTGATGTAACCAAAATATTACTTGTAATTTTATTTTTTTCTCCTTATTGGATAATGTCCACTGGTGATGTAAGTATGTGCATTTCTTTTTCTTAATTTCGTTGTCTAAGGCAATTTTAACAAAAGAGAAATCAAAAGGAAAAACAAAATTGAATTGCTTTCCTTTTTCTTCTTCTAATGATAGGTTTTGATATTGATTTCTTATTGTGCTGTGATAAGGCAAGACTGGTTCAAATTCAAAAGAGGATTATGATTAGATGCAAATAAGTGCTCCAGAATTGTGATCCATTTTAATAATATCATTAACGTCTTAAACTTTATTTTAATAGTAGAATTTAGAATAAAGAGTTCCCCTAACTTTATAATAATGGTGATTAGTAGTGTAGTCAAAGTCTCGTGCTCCACAGATTTGAGAGAAGACTCAGGACATTGATCTCGTAACTGATTTTGACAACTAAATTTGGTTTATTTAATTTGTTGATGCATCGGAAGATTTGATTTTAAACTAATTAATGTAATTGAAATGGTTGTCGAAGGACATACTCCCTCCATCTCATATTGGTAGTTACATGTCTATTTTTATTTGTTCAATATTAATTTAATATTTTTTAAAAAAATAATAAATAAAATGATAATTTTATTATATCATCATTGAAATATGTTATTTTTTTATTTTTTTATTTTTTTGGATAAGGTTTACATACTCTTTTAAAAAAAATTAATATGAGTTACAATTTGACTAATATAACCCTATTAATTGATTGATTTCTTTAAAAAAAAACGTACAATAATCATTTTTTCCCACATTCTGAAGTGATTTAAGTACTAAGAGTAGAGTTGGAAAAAAAATGTAAATTATTTTTTAAATTTTGAAACTAACAACTATTTTGGAACAATTATTTTTACGGCCCATTAATCCATGCTAGATGAAATCATAATATGAAATCATATGAGATGAAGTTGAAGTTATGTTTGAATATGCAATTTGAAATTTTTAAGTTGTATTTTTTTTTCATGAACATAAAATCCCCATAATTGCGAAGTTTATAAAAAATTTCTCAATTCTTATACAATCTTACCAAATAAGTAAAAATTCACAACAAAGTATAATACAATGCGTCAGAAAGTCATTCTGAAAAAATACAATATTTATTGATCGAACCTTAGTTCAATAAAAACTAATTTGAAGATGAGTTGTAGTGTACTACTCCTCCCACGTAGTTGGCAAACTTATATCCAATATAAATGGTTAGTAGAAGTTGGTAAAAGTAATAATATCAACACTAAATTTTATTTATATTTAAAATAAATGATTGATAAATATAAAATAATAGACTTATTTATTTATTTTTTATGAAATTTAAACTAATGGATCAAATTTTGTATTTGAAAAAGTCAATCTCATGATTTGGAATCCCAAATCAAGCTCTTTTGAGAATTTGAGATTTTATCTCATAATGCATGTTCAAATGCCTTCTCAGTGTACCTAGCAACTAAAAAGAAATGGAGGGAGTAATAAATTTAATATTTAAGAAATAATTATAATTAATAATAAAGATAATTAGAAACTAAGTTAAATCATTTCTTGATCTTAAATATATTTTAAATATAGTGGATAAGTAAAAGTGAATCAAAGAAGTAGTTAACATTACTAAAAAAATTTATCTCAAAATACTTGTCAGTTTACAAAATTAAGATAAAATTAATTAATTTTTTTAATTTTACATTTAAAACTTATTATTTTTAAAAGTAAATAATATTAATTATATAAAAAAATTAAAAATAAATTAGTTAAAAATACTTTTTATTTATAATTTTTATAAAAATATATAAAGAAAAAAATATGACAACTGATTCGAAATATATGAATTATATGATTAAAAGCATTTCGTCGGTAAAGCATGTCAAGTTTCCCGATAAACCAAATCCTTTAAGTGAGAACAAGAGAATATAACTATTTGAATATATGTCTTTGGTTCTAAGAACAATTGATTGAGAGTTAAAGAAAACAAGTTTAAACAAGTTTTGAAGTACTCCACTTCATGTTTATTTATTCATAATATAATAAACGTTGCATAATTCTTAAGAAAATAATAAATAAAATGTATATTTTATTATAATATTTATATTAATTGATGTATATTTTTTTAACAGTCTTGAAAGATTATTTGAAATGACTAATTAAAAAAAGAAATTTACTTTAAAAAACTGAAGTGTTTGCTCAAAATTTTAGAAGACAATAACTGCTTTTGGAGAGCAGTAAAAATTATTTTTCAGAAATTAAAAAAAATAATTTTTTTTCTTTTTGTGAAAAATATATTTGCATATACTTTTTTTGATCAAACACTAATTGCTGCTCAAAATTTTTTTTTTAATTTATTAGTTTATCATCAAATATATATTTTTTAAAATTTAACTAAATAAATTATTAATAATCAATTGGTTCACTAATTAAATTTTTGTTTTAGCAAAGTCGAGAAAAGAGAAGAATGCACAAAGATTAACTTCAGCCACATTGATTTTGTAGGTTAGCTACCAAAATATCCTTATGTGTCAAACTCATAGGATGCCACAAAGCCCCCAAAGCAATAACTCTTGTATCTAATTTGTGGTTCCAAAACTTAAGGCCAAATGAATTAGAGGGAGGAACGTTAGTGGTTTGGTTTGGATTGATTTTTATTAAAATAAATATTAAATTAATTTTAAAAAATTTTAAAAATTACATCAAATAAAAAATATTAATTTAATTTGTTATCGTTTTAATTTTGTTTTTTATTTATAATTAGTTAATAATAAATTGATATAGTAGTAAAATAACAGAGAACATTAGGAATCAATAAATATCTCCCTCTACTGTCACAAATATATATATATATATATATATATATATATATATATATATATATATATATATATATATATATATCGTCTATTATTTTTCAAAACTATTTCAAAACTTTAACATGTTTAAGTTGCATAACTATAGAGGTTCTTCTTGTCTAATATTCACACAGAAACAATATACAACGTTAAATAAAATAGTCAACTCATCAAAGAGGCAAACAATTCAAGAGTAGATTGATGTCTTAACAAAGAAATTAAAAATCGGCAATACGCACAACACATATAGACAATTAGACTTAGAGTGTTGGGTTTGGATATATTTTTTAAGAAATAGAATTTAAAAATGTTGTAGTGCATGTGAAATAAGTATACTAAAATCAAATTAATGATTAAAAGGTATAAAATATTTATAATTATTTATGAAAAACTGATAGCATATATTCAAATAATTATAAGATTTATGTATAAAATTTATTGGCTCGATTTGATTATTTCTTTGATTTTGTTTTTAATAGAACACAAATAAAATCAAATATCATCGATTTTTATATATTTAAAATAATCCAAATCAAACATTAATTTTTTAAATTAATTTAATTTAATTTACAATTTTAATTTAATTTTTTACCAAACCGTAAACAGCCTAATTAGAGGTTTTGCATAGGACAAGTTTGCACCTGATTACCTTCAAGTATCTTTATTTGTAATTAGTTAGTTACTCCATTCAATTTCAAAATATTTATGTATTTTTTTTGGAAATATTAATTAAAAATATTTAATTATTTCTATTTTTATTTATATATTAAGATATTTTTTTTAATAAAATATTATCTCTCTATATATATACCATAATTAAGATATTTATAATCTTTAAAAATAATTATTAATAAAAATTAATTAACTTTCTCCTCAAATTTTAAACTTATAAATTTTTTGAGTTGGAGGGAGTATCTTTTATTTTTGTCCCTTCTTAGTCTTATGGCTACTAAATTTTGAGATAGAATGAAAAAGTGTAATGTTTATTACTGTAATTAAGATAAACAAAAAATAAGCTGCGTTAGGTTTGCAATTAATTGGACTTTTCATGACGTAGAAAAAGGTGAGGTACTGATTCACAAGTTTGTTGTTTGTTACTAATTTTTATATGAACTACTTTGGACATTTTATGATCTCCAATATTTCTCAACCACTAATTATCTTCAATCTCTTAGCCTAGAAAAGTGTTGCTACTCTAACGGTGGCAAATTCAATATATACTTTATATAATTAATAATAAAAATACTTTTTATAAATGAGAAAAATAAATTTAAGCGAGGTTTCATTATTCTCACAATCTCTAACACTTTATTTGAATATTTTTCATAGCTCTTATCCTCATCATTTCACATTTTTATTTTTCATGATATTTATCTAAATTATATATAAATATTTTATATATTTTATATATTTTATTTACACGCAAAAAACTCATATTTTAAAAAATATGCTTTTGCTGACGAACAATATTGTCCAACCGGTTTACGATAAGCCACTTATTAGTGCTTTTGCAATTCATTTTAGTGGATTAAACAGAAAATGCTTTCGATTAGGCCATTGTACACGGTATCTAATAGTAAAAAGTGCATGAATATTTGATTTTGGAGTCGCTATTTAATTTATATTCGGTTTTACACGAGGATGAATTTAATTTTTTTCCAATGAAGTAGCAAATTTTCTTTCTTTTAAATGTTTTGAGAGAATATATATTAGCAGCAATTACCAGAGGAAAATTATGTAATGTCCACGGAAATAGACATCCTAAACTTCGTTGAGCCCAGAATTTTGGTTTAGTGATAAAAACATGTGATCAGTTGGTTAGGTAAATGTCATGATTTTAAATTTCATTACAAATATAAATTTGATATTTAATTAAAGAAAAATAAAAGGTCGAATTCATTATCTGCCAAATTTTAAATCGTGTACTAAATCATCATAAAAAATTTCTCGATTATCAAAATAATAATATTATCAATGAAAAAGAAAGAAGAGAAAAACCGTTGTCATATATAGTCATGTTGTGGACCAGCATTCTACTCTTTGCTTTCCTTGTCTCTTTGCCTCGAAGGCATGAATTCCTCAAAAAGTATCAAGCAATAGATTGGATGAGTTGGTCGGGCGAGTGGTTTTTCACGTGGGAGATCTGAGATCGATTCTCTTTATCGGCAGTTGCACAAGAATAAGTTTATCTAATATACACAATAATTTCATTCTCAATAAAACACATTTCTCCTATCAAATTTGAATCCAAAATTGATATTACGGTATAAACAACTAAAAAGAAATACACTTCACTTACCCAATATTTGTAAGATGCCTAAAGGAGATGTACAAATTAAGAGAACATTTTGAAGGAGATAAATTATTTACTCACTTTTCTAGCAAAAGCATCTTGATTTCAGTAATGAATTGATTGAAGAAGACATAAATATCTTTTTTTCTTTGGAGTTGGAAGATGCCAAAATCATAAACATGTTTCTAAAGTTATAAGAATCTTTTCGGAAAGTTATCTTTTTTTTTTTCTTTTTCAGAGAGAACAAATTAATGCATTGTCCATGCAATACCCAATAATGAGACACTAATATCAAAATCAAAAAGCTTTTTTTTGTAATGACAAGGGACAGCACTAAAAACCCTAAAAGACTACTTTAGCATGTACGTTGTTAAATTGTGTGACAATTATTTATTTATCTCTGTTTTATTTTTCTTTAATCCATTATATATAAAAATAAATTTTTATTTTTATTTGTGACTTTAATTTACATATCAGGATTAAGACTATCTTTTTTTTGTTGTTAGTAGAAAAAGCTTAATTATTAGATGTGAGACGACAAGCTACTCATATTAACTTTAGCATATATCAGTTGACTGATATTGAACGGTGTAGATTTTCTGTTGATTTATAGGAAAAAAAAGGTGTTTGTGTACCTTCTACAATTATTGAGTCCCTACCGTAATGCTGCATTTGAGTTTTTCTTTCTTCTTTTCTTTTTTCCAACTCAAAGAAATATCTAATGTTCTCTCACTGAAGCAGGGTGTACACCTGTTATACATAGGGGGCATATATATCTTTTACTTAATTATCTCTCCAAATTGTCTGAAAGATTCAGAACTATGGCTATCGCCGGTCGGAGCTAGGGTACCAGAAGGAGATTTGTCTGAACTCCGAGTCATTAAGCAAGACAAAACAAGTTAACAATATGGGTAAAAGCTTTTGATGGTCATAGACCTAAATGGTTGAAGTGTGTGGGATCACTCTGAAACTTTCTTTCTTTATATTTGTATAAGGAATTTTTTTGATTGATTTAGTTTCTGATATAATTATAACACAAGCAAGAACGTAGTCTGATGAATATAATTACATTAGGAATATGGACAATTAGCAGACACGATAATATCTTCTCCTCTAATATTATGAAGTTCGTTACCTACCTTTCACAAAATTCCACAAAAGTTTCTTTTGGTACCGAATGATTGTTAGTTTGTTATACTGTTTAAGAACAGTTTGATGATTGTCACAATTTCTAGCTGCTGTCCGTACTTGTGCTACAATGTTCGAGTACATGTACACCCTGGATTAACCGGTAATAATTGTTAACTACATTCAGATTGTCTGACCCATTGTACTATGTTCTTTTGTCTTGCCTATTTTATGAATATCTACTGTTGGGGTCATGGTCAAACAGTGTAAACCAGACTCGATCTGTCCGTCCCCAACTCTGTTACCAGCTATCTGTTTTCCTTTTTTTTTTGTACTCTAAATCAAGAAACCTGTGTCAAATCTTTTCATGACTGCGGGTTACGAATATGAAACTTATTTTCAAGGAATTCTTACTTACTATTATTTGTTCTGCCAGGAAATATACGGAGCACGTCTTGTTTTGTCTTGGGGATTTCTATTATGATCAAACGTTTACTCTCATGTTAAAATTTATAATTAATAGCAGTGTAAATTTATTTCTTAATCAACTCAATTTTGATCCGGTCATCACTTAGGATATCGTCATAGGTAGGATGTTGGCCTTGAAGCTGTTCGTCCTAACAGAAAAAATCCTACTTTCTATATTTTAACCTAAGCTAAAATCTTGTTCTACTGAAACAAGAATTGAATTATACCTATATCGTTTGCTATCAATAATTCACTAGACAATGAAACATTACTAAAATGGTTTATTGGAGTTCAAGGTTGCTACTATCTGAATACATAAGCCCTGTTACTTTAACAAAGATGTTGCAGGTTGTTATTTGTCCAACATGTGATTAAATAACTTTATGTAAATGAAATGTCGAATCACGATTATTGGGAACGTCTTCAGATCCATTCCAAAAGGATCCTAAGACCTTGGGCTCGCGGTCTGGTTACTTCTGAAGGTATTGGCAGGGCATGCAGAAGAGTATGCCTTCGCAAGAGGTACTAAGGATTGCACAACATCTGTCATTAACGGACGATAATCTGCTTCTGTCTGCACGCACATTGCTGCTATAGCAGCTACCTGTTTTACAAAACACAGCAGCAAACAGACAAGATCATTAGATTTGGTTTCATATGTAGTATTACAAGAATAAGGATAAAAAAAAAAAAAAAGGTACAATGTTACATCATTCACCTGGATTAGATCCTTCTTGGTGTACTGGCCTTGCAATGTTGGATCTACCATTTCAACTACTTTTTCTCTGTTTGTCAATCTTGGAAGAGCCTAAAATAACAGAGACAAGGGAATTAGTTAAGCATTGTTTCATTTAAACGCCTGAATTATTTTTACGGGGTAAACAAGAAATCGTCCTGATGAGCAACCTGGAAGTAAGGTGCTACAACCGGTTAAAAGGTTAATTAGTGTAACGTTTGGAATTTTGTAGTATTAGTTACTAACCCATGAGACAAGAACATGTTCTCCTGGAGGCCGCTTTGTATCAATTGGTACACGACCTGTCAATAGCTCTAGAAGAACCACACCATAACTGTATACGTCTGATTTTGTTGTGAGTTTTCCAGTTGAAGCATACCTGTTTTAAGAAATTGAGTTGGTTAATGGTCACAAAATCTGAAGAATGTTAGCTGTGGGTTGGAACAACTTAGCTGTGGACGACCACTTTTGGTGGGATTTAGATATTAGGAAAAATATGTTAGTGTCATCTGTAAGTCTTGAAGAAATAACAGAAAGTGACAATGTGCTAAGATAGGAACTGAAGCTTCCCCATGTGCAATATTGTCTTGTAATTTTCTCACTAATTGAGCAAGCATGGAGATGTAATTGACAGATGATTGGAGTACAATACTCACTCTGGGGCCAAATATCCCGTGGTCCCTAATACTCGCGTTGAGATCAGACCGTTCATTTTGTCTGAGCCAATTTTTGCTAAACCAAAATCAGACACCTTAGCTCTGAAATTTTGATCAAGTAGAACATTACTGCACTTGAAATCTCTGTGGATGACTGATGGGGTTGTATGCTCATGCAGATACTCCAAGGCCATTGCACAATCAAGGGCTATTCTCAATCTAACTCCCCAGTTTAATGAGTTCTTGGTTTGTTTATGTGGATTGTGGAGATGCTGTTGAAGTGAACCATTAGGCATATAGTCAAAAATTAGGAGCCTGTGGTGTTGGTCTGCGCAGTAGCCAAGAAGTTCAACCAAGTAAGGAGAGTGTAAACGACTTAATAAATCCACCTGCCAAAACAGAGAAACAAAATGCTCAAGATTTGAGATAACATACGAGCAAACAAGTTAGGATCAGTTACATGGATTCTTCCTGTCTGTGTTTTGCTACAATTAAAATACATTCGTGTTTGCAATAAATGATAAATTTCCAACTCGTATAATTTTTTGCTAGAGTATTGCAATCATATGATATTTACATCTGATATTTACATAATGGCTCTGGTTGTGATGGCTTGACAAATGACATTCCTGAAATGCTTTAATTACTCTAGAAGCTGCCAAAGTACCGTCACATGTGTGTATGGATGAGCCTGTTATCCTAGGGCCTTTTTCTATTGTCTTTTCCAAGGATAAAAGTCAACACCTTTTGGAATAAAAAATTTCACCTTTGAGTGATCCTCAAAGACAACTTTAAAATATACACCTTTTGTATATAGCACAGGAACCACTTAAGTCAGCAATTTTTGCAAGTAACTATTCTGTCCTCCCCCCCCCCCCCCCCCCCCCCCCACACACACACAAAAAAAAAAAAAAAAAAAAAAAAAGCACAGTGAATAAATAAAAAGTTACTACTACTAGTGTGTTGAATTGGAAACAATGTAAGTGGAAAAAAAGGAAAGAAGAGGCAATAAATGAAGTGGTGACAGACCTCTAATCTAAAAGAACGTTCCCATTGCTTGCCTTCCCTTTGCAGAACTTTAATTGCAGCCACAGTCCCATCAGTCAGGACTGCTCTGTAGACAACCCCATAACCTCCATTGCCAATCACATTTGCATCACTAAATTTGTCTGTGGACATTTCCAGCTGCTTGTATGTAAATACTTGAACTCCTCTCAATTTTGTTTGTGGCATCCCTGAACTTCCTCCATGTCCAGGCAGACACCCACCCTTTACATCTGCCCATCACATTGTCGTATACACAAAAATCAACATAAAAACAAAGTTTTGTCTGTGTTGGGGGGGAGGGGTTCCATATTTGAACAATATCTCTTATAAATGCATTTGTACTTTGGGTTGATAGTTAAATCTTGAAACATTTGCCAGTGCTATGTACTTAAAGAAGTTAGTCATTTTCCAGGACGTAAACAGAGTCGTCGAGTTCAAGATTTAAATTAGACGAGTTAAACTTTTACTAAAACTTAAATATCTGGTGAAATTCAGTGATTTTTTCAACATCTATGCCCCATGTAAAAATACTTGGATCTGTTGAACCTGAACATTATATTGCATCTGCCGTATCTTTACAAACTCCAAATAGAAAAGCTCTGAATTGTATATATGAAGTTTGAATTCTTCTTACCTGGGCTGGAATGGATGTTAATGGTGCTGTGTGCAATGAACATACAGTTGCTGTTTTTGATGACACTTTTGCTTTTTGAACTATTAATCCCATTGCGTTTTGCAGATTGGATGCGCTTAAGCATCACAATGAGAAGAGATATTGCAATAAGCAAGATTATAATTATGATTGGAATGATAATCAAGAGAACAGATGTTGAAGGGAGCATGTCATTGTGCTGATGGCTTTTATGACTTTGAGGTTCCAAGGGATGATGGCTATAGCTATTGTTACTCATCCATCCAAGTGGACTTGGTTCAATTCCAGTGTAATTATCATCCATGATCACAGAAAGAAAGAAGTGAGTACTAAGATAACAAAAAACACACAGAAACTGGAGGTTCTTTTGGTGTGAGGAAAGAATTCTGAGGCTGCAATATGAGAGTTATGGAATTTGGTGTTTGAATTTGTAGATCATGATGTTGCCTTTAGAGCCACATGATGAAGATGATTGCTGCAAATTTGCCTTCATAGGAGGTCATATTGCCCTACATAATGACTCACTCACTCACATATAATGTTCTTCCTGTACTTCATTCTGTCCCATCTTTTGTTATTATATAGAGGTCTAGTCTCTGTCTTGCTTTCAAAGAAACGACTTTTTGGAAGGTATAGCACCCAATTTCAATTCATTTTGGGTCTCCAATTATTAGTAGCTCTGCCCATATTTTATGACCTTTCGTGCAATAATCAACGATTCTGGGCAAGTTGGTTGTAAATCCTCCACCCTTGAAATACAGAACCTTTCGTCAAAAAGTGTTTTATCTCCGTTAATAGATTTACTCTATGCAAATCTGAATCGGCCGAGCCAGTAAATTCTCGCCTTAAGGCGAAGAAATTAAATGGAACATTTGACATGTAAATTACCCGTGGTATAGGATGTGCTAGCTAGAATTGCATGTTGACTGGGGATTTCTTAAAAAATTAAAGCACCACATTATGATAAGCAATGGGATCCGCAATTAGTGTTAATTTTAGGTCAAAATATGCCCTGGATTTCAGGAAAACCTTATTAGGGATCTACACAGGACCTCTCTCTCTATATATATTTCCTATTTAGTGAATAGCTGCAATTATACAACCTAACATTTACTCCTATTTGCCTAATCGAAAGGCCTGGATGACTAATGTGGAGAAAGTCTCATATTCCCACTTGTTTTTGTACAGCCAAGTAATTGCATGTGACATTTCAACAAAGAAAAACAGAGCCCCTGTATGTGTGTGTGTTAAATTGGGGTTTAGTTTTGCCTTTACTAAGCACTCGTTGAGAAGTTGTGACCTGGGTTTATTTCTTCTATATTCCTTTTATTTTCAAGGAAGATGTAGGCTCGTGAAAATGATGAAGAGGGGCCCAAATAAAAAAGAGATGAAAATGTTCTTTGATGAAATCGGAAATACTCCACACCTGATTGGTTCCGAAAAGGTAACATGTCAAGGACGCAAATTACTATTTTTTGTACTTACACGCCTAAGGATTTTCATATAACTCGGCAATTACTCAGTAATCTCTATTTTATTTATGTGACGTTGTTTGATATTCAAAAAATATGAAATGACTTAATAATTTTTTAAAATTATCTTTAAAGTATAATTTTTTATCAAATAAGTGGGATTGATAAAATGTTGATATTGTTATTACGTTTGTCAAATAAAAGATATGTTATTTTTTTTTAAACTGACTAAAAAAATATTGAATTTTTTTTTTGAATTAAAATGTCACATAAATTAGAACAGAATGAGTACAAGTTATATAAAGAAAATATATGTTTGGAAATTGAAATACTACCAACTTTCTTTCTAATAACTAAGTATTTGGCAATAATAACCATATTCACTAAATAGAAATATTAAACTAAAAACGTGTACCAAATAGCACATAGGAAAAAAGAAAAAGTCATACACATGAGATAATGAAGAATCAAAAGATTGATTCTTGTAATCACGAGTCATGAGAAATTATCAAGTCATCCACTAATAATAATGATAGAATTTTGCACAAAGTGTCTTCCAATAATATGAGTTACTATTCACACTGTTTCAAATATTAACTACATTTTCAGATTTACTAATTAAAGTGGAATATTACCATCGTAATTGCAGTGTACATCCAAAATAATCTATCTTCTTCATTTTTATTTTTATCTTGCACTCTCCCAAATTTGATTAACAACCAATCTATCTTTGGCTCCACAAGGTGGCAAGTCATTATGTACTCTTTATCTCTTTAAAGAAGGACAAAATTCTTTTTTTTTTTTAATATACACAATTAGGTAACAAATTGGAAGAAAAGTTACTGCTTCCAAACATAAATTAGGTCCAGAATTCAGATTAGTATTGCTACTTTATCTGATGCAATTAATTTTATTCTTTAACCTGAAGATGGTGTCACGATATTTATCTGGGAATTTTTTTTTAAATTTAATGTGAACATAATAATTCACATAATACAATCGCATTCAATTAAACTTTTCAATTAAAAGTAATGGTCTTTTTTTCCTTAGTCAATTAATTTTTTGAATTCTACCTTTTCATAATGGTGTAGCAACATATGCGAAAACATTTACCCAACTCATGCGGCTGAAGCTCAAATAGTAGTAGTGTTTGGTTGAACTCTGAATCTAGAATTTAAGTTTTTGTGGCCTAATTTTTAAGGTTTTTAATATTTAACTCATTATATATTTAAAATTATGAGTTTATGTCTATTATTTATTATAATTTTAATTGATTTTTACATATAAATTTAAAATATACTACTATTTAAAATATTGAGTTCAGATGAATCTGATATCAAAAAGCTATACATTCGCCTCTGATTGAACTTGGCTCGGGCTTAAAGTGAAGTTCGATTGTCCCTCACCTCTAGCTCGATGGAAAATATTTATCCACATCATGATATATATATCGAACGAAATAATTTAATTTAGAAATTACAAAATAAAGCAAGAACCCATGGCACGCTTAGCCATGACACATCCTAATTTCATTTATTCATACGATTAATTTTATGTCCCGAAATGAGTGGACTTGGATTAGACCCGTCTAGGTTGGGTTCTACGTCCGGAAACGACATGGGAAATAATCCCGTGACGCATTTCTTAATCTTATAGAAGAAATAGAGAGTGATACTTTCTTCAATATGTAACCACCATACACCAAAATATCACAATCATGTGGATGTGGCTTTGTATTTATCCCATTTGGAAATGTCTTTCTCACTAATTAAACCAACCCCCACTCAACAGTATTGTTGTAGGAATATGGAAATCCAAAACCTGTCACTCAAAAAGTTCATCTGTCTAATAATATTGGAGAATGTTACTGATATATATGATTGGATCAATTAATTTATTTAAATAATATTAGATTAGATGACCGAACAATTCAGCCGGTAATTATCTCCTAATAGCAGCACTTTACCACTTTTCTGGCGCAAAGTTGCACTTAGATTCGGTTCAAGTAGGCCCAATTCTATTTCCTTCTTTTGGTCAAAATCCTCAATATTCCCAAATTATATGGCTTATGGGCTCCAACTTTTGATAGGCTTTTTAAATTAATCATTAATTGAATAGAATTTGATTAGTCTATTTGAACTCATCCATTTATTTTTATTTATTCACTATATTAAATTTATTTTTATTTGTCGATTTTAAAAAGTATAATTTATCACGTAGTTCTTATTTTACTCTTCTTATTAAATATGTTTCTCAAAAGATTGAATTTATTATATTAAAAATATGATATAGTAAAATTGTCATTTTATTTATTATTTTTTAATAAAAGATATATCAACTCAATACTGAACAAATAAAAATGAATAGAAGAAATATAAAAATCTTGTTGAAATTCTCTACGAGCAACAATAGCCGTTGAGTTTGAGAAGGATGAGATGGTTAACAAACAATCTTCCCCTATCTAACCCAAGATTAATTATTTTTAATCTGTCCAAATCTTACTCTTCTCTATACTTCATTTTGATCTGGACTGTAAATGAAGCTACATTGGAAAAAAAAAATTCAATCAAAGAAAGGGTGAGAGAGAGAGAGAGAAGAAGAGCAAGGAGTCAATTATTTTTAAAATTTTTTAGATAGATAGGTAGAGAGTGAGTCAAATTTTTTTTGTGTGTGCATGTGTGTTTGTTTTAATTGATGTTTTTGATATATGGAAAAGAGTGGAACCAATTATTTGGTTCACATACTGAGACTATAATGTATGGATTTTAGGTATTTCACTAGAAATAAGAAAAAAAAATTAATTAAAGTATTTTAATTAACAATTACTTAAAATAATATGGAGCAATTTTACTAACTAGATTAAAAAAAAATAGACCCTAGTTTTAAGGATATTTCTAGAATATAGAAAAATTAATTTTTAATTAAAATGCAATAAAGTGAAAAATATAACTGTACCAGCTCTTCCTTTTTTCGAGGATTAAAAAGATTACTGTTAAATCTTTTTTTATATAATTTAATAGAGATTAAAATCTTTAAATCTTAAATTTATGTCAAAAAATAAACTGTAATAATTCTTTTTGGTATTGAGATGTTGTTTTACTATAACTTGCCAATAATTTGATACTAAAATTTCGCTAATATTTATTAAATTATAAATATCAATTATATTTAATACTTGTACTTTTTTGTCAATTTCTCTTTAATACATACTAAAGCCCAAATCTTTATATAAGATGGACCTAAATTGGCTTCTCAATTTAAAGTGTAAAATGGGCCTAAAAGACGTGTACTATAAGATGGATTGAAGATTGTTTATGAAAAAAGTCATTATTCTAAGATGGAGATGGACCTAGAATGGGCTTTAGAAAAAGGGATAATACCGCCCTAAACAGTTCGGTGAACTAGTTTACAAAATATATATATAGAGTGCACAGATTATGTATATTTAATATTATATATGTTAGTGTACATTTCGGTCATATTGATAAACTAGTTGATCAGACGATGTTGGTGAAAATATAATTACGATTGAAAAATAAAATGAAGAAAATAAAATATCTTTCAGGTTGAGGTACGGATGTCTCGTTCACTTTAAGGAGATTCAAGTCCATTATAGCAAAACTTTTCACTAGTCTAGCAGTAATCTTCTCGACTTTCCACTTCAAAATATAACGGTCCGACAACCTTGTATAACTCAATAAATTCTGGAGAAGAAATTGAGTCCCAATACTTCACTAAAAAGAATGCCTTCCTCGGATTAAATAAAAATCTTTCTTTCACACCTTTTCATACACTTTGCATTTTTCTGCCTCATGACAAGGTAACACTACCACTATTTTTAGGTGTAGATTCTCCAAAATAGTGAATGAGATAAGATAATTGTATAATAATATGGATAGATTACAGGAGGATTATGGCGTAAAAATTATGAAATTACAAGACATGAGTAAATTACAAGATAATTGTATAATAATATAGATAAGTTACGGGAGCTAAAACATGAGTAAATAATGAGATAATGATTAAAATGGACAATTAAGCCTAACGAAGAACTTTACTACTAGACAATTTAATATAATATATTGTGATATTGATATATTCAAAAAAATCAACAAACGATATATATTCATAACTTTTCCGAAAACTCTATGATAAATGAATTTATTAAAGTCTAGAAATATTTTTAATTTTAATCAAATATTATTCAAATGCTGACGTTTTCTCTGACATTTAAGTTGTTCAACCATAAAAATAGCTCATAAATATAGTAATTTATTTGTACAACAAAATGGTGAATAAATTGCTCCATAAGGAATAGAACCGTGATAATCACGAGAGACGTGATAATTAATTGTCAATTTAAGAAATTATTAAAATCTAATGAGAAGTAAATATGTCATTTAATTTGTATGGTCAATATGCCCAAAAGGCTTCGAGACCCTCAATTTGCCGTCAAATTATTTGAATTGAAGTTGATCTAGATGGTATTGTGACAATATTAGTTTAATCTCTTTCTTTAATTGGTAGCATTTTTGCGAAAAGTTAATGCCAATAATAATAGAAAATGAGATCTCTGTCCTTACAATATTAATAGAAGAGAATTGCCCTTTTAATTATTATATATATAAATTTTATACAAAATTTATTATAAAAAAAAAATAGAAAATCATTTTTGCTCGAGAATCATGCTTAGATAAATTCATAAGTAAGTTAAGCTATATCTTTGACGGAGTGTTTCTTCTTTTTGAATAAGCAAAAATGCCTACTTTTTGACTATTTAGATTTTTCTGTTTTGTTCAGAGAAAAGTCTTTATTATTAAATTTACAAAATAAAACTGTATTTTAATTGGATCACACATTTTTATACTTAAAAAAGTGGAAATATCTTATAAACAAATATACTTGTAGTTCTAGACTTGGAACTTTCACGAGCTTTCTTAACCTAGAAGTAATGATTTTGACATTATAATTATATGGAAGAAAAGACTCAGGAAATGTCAAAACTGTTTCTGACGCTTCAATTTAATAATTGGTGCCTTCAATCGCCAAACAAATTATCCTTTTGTTTGCGTTTGTGTTTGAAACAACAAAAGGAAGGTTCAATTTTAATTGATGTGTACCTAATTTTAATTTTATTTTATGAAAATATAGAGATTATGTACTATATATACATGGCTCAAGTAAATTAAATTTTTTGAAGAAAATTTTATAAATTATTTTTTCAACACCTAAACTTCCTAATCTTTTTTTCTTAACCGCGTGGGTCCCACATTTCTCATCATTCTTCTCCTCCAATTCTTCCACTGATTCTTCAAAACTTGTTTTTCTTCTGCTACTGTTGATTGCTCTCTGCTACTTCTAAGGGAAAAAAAAATGGGAATTTCATGGAGTAAAAGGCAACAAAATCATCACCTTCACCACCCTCCTCCGCCGCCGCCGCCACCTTCTTCTTCTATTGCTCCGCCCTTTCCTTCTCTTTCCCCACCACCACCAGGTCCTCCACCACCACCTCCCCACCCTAGCTACTCCTTTCCTGCAACTGCTACAACACCTCCCCCCTCACGAAACCCTTATCCTTTACTACCCCCTCCTCCCCCACCTCCACCCCACAGCTTGGTCCCCAACTTCCCACCTCCTTCCAATTCTTATTACCATTTTAGTTTTAGTCAGTCCAGTTATGGTAGTAGGCCCGTAGTCTATCAAAATCATTATCCTCCTTATTATCTTCCTCACGGTAATAATGGATGGGGTGGCTTTCGGCCTCCGCCGCCTCCTCCACCGCCGTTGCCGGCGGTGCCGTATGTGGATCACCAAAATGCAAAAAAGATCAAGAATGATGTTAATATTCATAAGGATACTATAAGGGTTCAAATTGATGAGTTCAATAAGGATTTCCATTTGGTTTCTTTTACTTTCGATGCCCTTGTTGATGGAAGGTACTCGATCATGTTTCTCCTTGTCCCTTTTCATATTTTTTGCTTTGATTTCATGGTTCGTTTTTCTAAATTGTTATGCCATTGAGCTGTGTAGTTTGTACTGTGATTTTCTTATAGAAATTAGTTTCTAAAGAACCCCTGTAATGGAGTAGCAGAAAGGATGACTAAATTGAAAATGACGGAGGAATCTGTAAATGATCTTATGTAGTGGCTGCCAAAATGTTGCAAGCTTATGACTATGTTTCTAAACAGGCTGTTGTTCACTTGTTTTGATGGATTCTTGTGGTATCGGTCAGAATTATGACCCCTTGATAGTAACAGCTATTTTGGTTCTATTATGAGAACTTAGAACTCAGGGATAGCAGGATTTTATCCGGTAAGCCTGATAGCTTTGGTTTGTAGGGAAAAAGTCAACTGCTAGTCAAGTATCTGCCCTATGTGTCTGAAAAGAATCACATGGAATTAAATGCCAAATCTTGCAAACCGTAATATATAAGTGATGTTGAGTCATCTATTCTCTCTTAGGATCGGATAAACAATTTCCTTTTATTGCTGTTATTTGCATTTCTTTCCTGAGTACCTGGCCAAGTTTTCATTGGGTATATCAACAATGACCATGCAAATCCTTTATTACTTGTAATATTAGACTTAACTATTGGACCTCCATAACGTTGTATGGGAACATGCAGTATATGACTTTTGGGGCTTCCTTGTGTGATTGGTTTGTATCCAACTGGTTATTTAAGATTTTAACTGAGAGGTGTTTAGATGCAAATTCTTCTGTTTTCTTACGATCATTCAAATGATCTTGTAGTAGTTGTGGTGAGAGTCTCGATTCTAAGGCTTGACAAAAGTTTTAATGGAAGGTACTATGAGTTATCTGTGAGGAGGCCTATGGAAAGAACTACAAGAGAATGCTTTGAAGATTTGCCAATAACTTTGGAAGATAAAACTTCTTAGGTCATGGTCTCCACAATTATAACTTATCTAATTTGATGAGCCTCCTTGAGCTGAGCTCTTAGTCAATAATGTGTTAACAACTAGTAAGATATTTTATTTCCCCTTGTTTCGTTTACAATCTTGGGCTATTTCCTTTGAAAATAATCCTAGACTGACATTGACTCTATTATTTCCTCTTAATAATATGCATCTCACGTTTCTCAATACCGGGGGAATAGTGAATACAGATTATCAAGCTTTTCTAACTTATAGGTGGTTTTGATGCAACATATTGGAATCTATTATTTACTATGGCCGAAGGGAAATAGTGTCATCTTAAATTGGCTGAATTCAGCTTGCTAACCTTTTTAGCAATAACAGGGAATGAACTAGTACATTAATATTGCCAGTTGTTACATGGAAGTGGATTTCTGGGAGATAATATGTATCCCTCGAGTCTCTAGCTCCAAATAATCTTGATTTGATTGTAACATAGAAAGTATTTTTTTCTTTATGAAATTTCTTTCAAACTTCAGATTATCTAAGGATATTTTAGACTAGTTGAACTTCTATGCCTTATCTCAATGTCAAGTCAACAAATACATAATAAGTAGAATTCGTACGAAGAAATTCAACAAAAAAAAGACAAAAACAATTGTTAGATACCTATGAATATGGACTGGTCTTTGATTAGTTAAAATTTATCCGTTTGTTGTTGTCAACTTGAAATTCCAAAGTTAAAATGGTCACTGGGAAAATATCAGACTCGTTTTGCATCTTGTTAGTGGCATTTAGTGCTTTCTGTTGGAGTGATTTTAAGGTCTCTTCACAACCAGCTATTCTTTACTCGAATTTTATGAAGTTCAGCAAAAATGATCTTGATGAAGAGTAGATTCAAAGGAATACAAAAGACAAACAAATGAAAAACTAATTTAATTAGGAATTGTGGCATTCACAATATTCTTCTTGACCAACTAAGGTTATCTCAACTCATTTTCTTTTCCTTGGTTTCTTTTGTTTAAGGCTTATTTCATTTGGTAGGTTATTATATCGGTGAGTTGAAGATGATCATTGAAACAAGTTACACTACAAGATGCTTAATATAGCTGGTTTGTATGTAGTGTAAAGAGATTAAGTGAAGCTCGATCTTTCACCCGGATGTGTACCATATAGCCAAGAAAAACCATGAACCAGAATAGAGGAGCTTGCCCACCCATGAGTAAATAATTCATAGTAACCTCTTTAGACCATATGTCTTTCTTGCTATATCCAGATAATAGGTAGGAGCATAAATTGAAACATTTTGGGGCGACGGAGATAGTTATTAAATCGTTAGCACCATATAAAAACATCTGATTCAATTTTGCAAGATGTACCTTTGTAAAAATTTTTGTAAGATGTACTACTTCGTTGTATAAGAAAACCACGTTCTACCGTCGTTTTTTAAAAGCCCGTGTTTCAGGGACAAAATCCACGAAGGATAGATGTTCCAGTAGGCAGTTCTTCTGGATTAGCCACTTCTTTAAAGATCAAATACTCGGATAGCAACACGTTCATTGTATTCTGTAGTTATAAGCTGCATATCTCAAAGAGGCTGTATTTGTTTGGGTTGGTAGTAATGCAACAACAAAACGACAACAGTGTACCCAATGTAATCCCACAAGTGGAGTCTAGGGAGGGTCGAATGTACCAGACCTTACCTCTACCTTTATTGTAGAGAGACTGTTTCCGATAGACCTCGATTCAGAAGAACACTTATCGGAGCATAATTGCAAGAAAAATATTCCAACTAAATAGCAACACCAAAGCAATTAAAAAAAATACCGGTAGCATAGGGGCAAGATAGACATAACCAATGAAGCAACAGTAACAATAAAGCGAAGTAAAAAAACACTATTCATGTACTAAATAGTGATACTACACTATTCATGTACTAAATCGTGATACTACTAAAAAGAGAAGTAGACTAACCTCCCGACTCTCCTCAGTCAGTTGGAGGTGAGCCATGTCCTGTTGAATCACCTCCATTTTTTTTCTCTACCTCTGTCTCTCCCACACTCATTATGGTCAACCTCTCACACCTCTTCACTGGTGCATCTGTACATCTCTTTTGCACATACCCGAACAATCTCAAACTAACTTCTCATCTTGTCCTCCAAGGAGCCCACTCCTACCTTGTCCTGAATGTCTTTTTTCCTAATCATATCCCTTCTTGTATGCACGCATATCCATCTGAACATGCTTATCTCTGCTACCTTCATCTTCTGAACATGAGTATTTTTTATCAAAGTAGGTCTAACCACCACTTTGTAGAACTTACCTTTAAGTCTTAGTAACACATTCTTATCACACAAAACCCAGAAGCGAGCCCCCGTCTCACCATCTCGCTCTAATGTGGTGCGCTACATCCTCATAAATATCTCCGTACCTTGTATTATGAACCCAAGATACATAAAACTACCTCTCCTAAGAATAGCTTGTGTATCAATCTTCACCTCCACTTCCGCCACATGTGATACGTCACTAAACTTGCACTTCAATTACTCCGTCTTACTCCTGCTTAATCTAAAACCTTTAGACTCTATGATCTGTCTCCAAACTTCCAGCCTCATTAACTTTCCCACGCGTCTCATCAATCAAAACTATATCATTTGCAAATAATATACACCATGACACCTCCCTTTGAATATGTATGAGTCAAATCATCCAACACTAGGGCAAAGAGAAACGGGCTAAAAGTTGAACCCTAGTGCAATTTCATTACAACCGGAAAGTGTTCTGAGTCTCCTCCCACTGTTCTCACTGGGTTCTAGCGCCATCATACATGTCCTTAATTGCCCTAATGTAAGCCACAGGTACACCTCTACAGTCCAAACATCTCCACAGAACTTTTCCAGGGACTTTGTCCTAGGTTTCTTTTAGTAAATAAACACCATATTTAAAGTCTTTCTTCCTCTCCCTATTCTGTTCTGCGAGTCTCCTTACAAGGTGAATACCTTATGTAGTGAACCGTCCCGACATGAATCCGAATTGATTTTCGGAAGTGACCGCATCCCCTCATCCTTATCTCTACCACCCCCTCCCAAACCTTCATAGTGTGGCTTAGCAACTTTATACCCCTACTTATGTGGCATTCATTATCTGAAACAAAGAGCATCTCCCACCAAAAGATCAATTTGATATATTTTTTGTATTTCTAGAGAAGCTCAATGAATACACGATTCCCATTAGTAAGTTATCAGCATATCATGGAAACAAATCCTTAATAAGTAATCGCCTCTGTTTCAATTTATGTGACTCCCTATCCTTTTTAGTGTGTCACAAAAAAAAAAATATCACCTTTCTATAATTAGAAACAACTTAATTTAAGATTCTCTTTTTACCCTATTTATAGCCATACAAATATCGAAGGTTTGCTTGAGACTACAAATTTTAGAAGTTCTTCTTTTCTTAAACTTTGTGTCAAGTCAAACGGTGCCACGTAAATTGGGACAGAGGGAGTAGTTTTTAAGGGCCAGGCCTCTCTAACCTTTTAGCTGACTGCTTTTTTGGAGTCAGGAATAGCATGACAATAGAAAGTAGCCTTATGACTATCTCTTCATGGTTTATAGCGGAATGAAGTTCCTAAGTTTCTCTTTTATTTTTTGTTTTCCCAGTTCTTGATGGGGCTTTGCGCAATATACATGAGTAAATTTTGTTTATTTTTCTTTGATGAATCAGTTCATTGACTTTTGGCAGAACTGAACATAAATCTCTCTCCTGTCAAACTGCTAAATTTGCATGACTATTTCCGAGGTTTGGGCAATAAGTTCTTGTTCATGTACCTGTATATATTATCATAGTTCTCAGGCATTTATTAATTTATGACCAAGAAATTCCTAAGGGCCAGTGGCACACAGTTCAAAACTCGGTGAAAATCAGACATTTTTCTGTCATGTTATAAAACTTTTTACTTAACTTCTATAGAATATGCTCTCTTAGTTTCTTGCTATGTTGCACGGACTCTTCAAAATCCCGCCGGACCGTGTCGACACGACATGGGTGTGGATGTGGGATCTATATTGAGTTTGGTCAACTTATCTTGGGTACTTTGATCACATTCTATGACCGAGAAGTAAAGATTGGCTGGGTATTTGGTTTTATTTTTGGGTTTATGTCACATATAAGAGAATGCTTTTCTATTACGCTAGATAAGAATAAAATGTTGGTGTTTATAAAGAATGTAGTTTTATTACTTTAGTTCAATAACTTTAACTAATCAAAATATATAATTTATATGTCGTAGTTTACAGTTATAGGTTGTACTCCAGCACTGTATCCGCAGTCGGATCCATCCTTTAGATCAGCACTCGACTTGGATACCCGAGCCGAGTTACATAGGTTTCTTGGTTCCAATGATTGCTTCTTCTTACTTATGTTAGTGGTTCTGGCGCTATGCTATCCTAGGTTGGCACTCATTTGATGTTTCATGGAATAACATTTATTATTTTGACAAAAAGAAAGAGTGAGATCCGTTTATTTTCTTTTCTTCTTTGACTGCAGTATCACCATTTTCTACTTTGCCAAGGAAGGGGCCAACTGCAGATTCAGTCCAGTATATCCCGAAATCAAGCCTGTTCAAATACCATTTAAAAAAGGACTGGGCCAAAAGTTTTGCCAGCCTTCAGGAACTGGAATTGACCTGGGCTTTTTTGACATCAATGACCTATCAAAGCCACTCCAAGGAGAAGAAATTTTCCCGCTTGTTATATCAGCAGAGTCATGTCTGCCATCTACACCACCAGATGAGAAGTATGATGGGCTATCACCGGATAAGTCTCTCCATTCACAGATAACTGAAGCTGTGCTAGTGAAGAATAATGAGGATCATTTTCAAGTGAAAGTGATCAAGCAGATTTTATGGATTGAAGGAGTTCGCTATGAGTTGCGAGAGATTTATGGGATCAACAATTCGGATGAAACTAGCGTCAATGATGAGGAGTCAGGAAAAGAATGTGTAATTTGCATGACTGAGCCAAAAGACACGGCAGTTTTGCCATGTAGACATATGGTATGATCATTAACTTTGACAGTTTCTTTATTTCTTCAATATCTCAAGGTGAAATTATATTGTGAAGTCTAGAGAATCTGGTGCATATTATTCTTGGCACGTACTTTTATCAGCAACCTGTTGAGAAATTACATTTTACACTCATGTAAAGTTGTTCCTCTTAAAAAGAAAAAAGAAAAGTAAGGAAAAACTGAAGGGTCTTCTCCTGATAGAGTACAGTTGTATGCTATGGGCTATAGGTTTAAGTGGATATTGATAACATAGAAGCCTTTTAGAGTACGTGGCCATTTCTGATGCCTCTGGTATTCACCCAAAGCACATCCACTCTTTCTTGTCTTGCAAGTTGCATCTGGTATAAAATTTTTGTATAAATCTCTTAGGTTATAGTCATAGATGTTGCTTCAATACTTTAATTACAACAAACCAATAAATGTTATTGCAATTTGGCAGACTTGGTACTCCCAGTAACGTACTGGAGTCCAATCTTCATTGGAGGTCAACATGGGGGAATACATTGACCTCCAGAGCTGGAGTTGGGGATAAGGGCCTAAAATTTTTAGGAGTCAAATTACTACCAAATGTTTTTGATCAAGTTTGAGAGGATGTTACCTCTTCGTTTTTTTCTCATTGCAAAAGCTTAAAAGAAAATTTCACTATTAATAGGCTAATATGTTTAGAATGGTAAATAATTCAAGGTTAATAAGTTGTTAAAACTTTCTTTATTGATATATGACATAAGTGGGAGGGAGGGAGTGATAAACACTGTCCCGACCACCTTCCTCTCAATAGAAGGAAGAGAAATAGACTTTGTTTTATGAGCATTAGATATTCACAAGAAGTGGAAAGATATTCACAATGTAAGGACACATCTTAAATTGCCCTTACATTAAATCAAAAATGAAAAAGGCGAAACAAAGGAAAGCAAGAGAATGAAGTGTAAGTATGGTATCCTAGCAGGAAGTTCCATTGTTTTATAGCTGTGACCTCTCTTGTATCCTCAATTTCTTTCCTCTTTGACTTCTTTTAACGCCGGTGGTTTCAATTTTGCAGTGCTTGTGCGGTGAGTGCGCCAAAGAACTGAGGCATCAATCAAATAAGTGTCCCATATGCCGTCAACCTATTGAGGAACTTCTGGAGATTAAGGTCAACGAAGGTAAACCTAGATGATCGAATACATTGTTTAACGACGTGAAAACTAATCTAAACATTTCTTATGAACATGGCAATTTTATGCAGTATTTAATGACTGATGTAAGAGGCTTTTTTTCTTCTGATTTCAACCTTGACCTATTTTTTTCCCTTTCTGCTTTGTAGTGGCATCATAGGCTGGGATGTCGTGACAGCCAGAATTGTAACAAGTTCAAGGTTTGTTTTTGGTATAATAGTCAGCCTGTGATTGTATAGCACAGAAATTGTACATAATAACGTTGTGAATAAAAAAAGTTTTTGTCAACATTTTCACCTTTCTCCTACAGGAGAATTTAGACATATCTCTTTAGTTTGTCGAGGTTAAATAGGCTTTGAGGAGAGGACCCTCAATGTCTTTCCTCTTTTTTATTTTCTTTTTGGTTTCCCATTTTCATATGTGATGGAGAAAAAGGAGTGGGAATATTTGTACTGGAAGTAAAGTGGAGAAAAAAGCACATGAAGGAATCTAGGCTTTGGCTCTACTAGGATTTTGAGAAGACAAAAGGCTGAAATGTTTGTCTGAAAGTATAAGGAATCTATTGAATGGGAAGGGAGATTGGTGTCTTGTGTGGAAGGGGAGACAATTTTGAATGACGTTAAAGCTAAAGTGTCGATTGATTCAGTGGAGCTGATCCCAAGGTTTGAACTTTGACGTATCACTGGATCATGTTTCTTATGTTCTTGACACCAAAGATGGAAAAAGTATGCTTTGGATATAGCAAAGTTTATTTCTCCTTTCTTTTTGTTTTCTCGGTTTTCCACTGCACAGTCAAAGCTGGGAAAGAATATAACTTGTGGGGGGTAAAGACAATTGAGAAGAACCAAAAAGTTATCGTTTTTACCATATGTAAATTCCTCTCAGTTTTCTTTTTTGAAATATACCGTCTCTAACAGGAAAAGGGTTAATTGCTACTGTGTAGTATTTTACATGGTATGCTTTATTTTCACCAAACTTAATCTTTCTTTTTCCTATTCACCAACAATGTAAAGAAATGGGGCAGAAAAGAATAATCTAACATTGCCCGGTTGGGCTGAAGTGCCTCTATATAATGTCCTAATACGACATGTTACCATTATTATAATCCTTTCACGAGTTATCAATCGTCTGTATGTCTGGAATAGTTTGTATGTGTCTCGAAATATACAAGTTTGCACTATTCTATAAATTGCCTACTTTTATCCTATGTTATACTTTTGGTTTATTCATCCTCTTTGAGTTTAAAAAATCATCTTGTGTTTGTCTTACCATTTATGGAGCTCTAACCTGCAAGGTGTGATTTTCGTCTGTCAAAAATGCTTCGACGAAAATCTATTTTTTTTTCCTAATCTATTGTAAAGTATTTCTCCCCCCCCCCCCTCCCCTCATTGTGTATAAAATTAAAAGGAGGAAGTAAAAATAAAATAGAGAGTGATAGAAAACCTAATCCGAAACGATTATAAGTGGCAACAGTGAGGCAAAGAGGGAGACAGTAGACGCGTCTCTTCCTACACCATTTGTCCACAGTAGCTCCAACAAATTCCAGTTCATCTAAATTTAATATTTTTTTAATATATATAAAATAGTAAATGAATAAAATTTAAAAAAATAAATAAATTTCTTTGCTAATAATCGTATAGACCAAACCTATCTACTGCTTGTGTCTCTTAGTTTTCGTCCATTGTCCTTGGTATGTTTTGCATAAAAAATAGAAGGCGGATCCCACAAAAAAGAAACAAGAACAGGAGACTGAGCTTTCAAGTACCAAAAGTACCATCAAATATAATTTTCTTGCACATGGCTACTACACAAATATATGTGAATTATTGATGGGAGGAATAGCTGGCTTTTCTTTTCTTTTTTCTTCTCTGTTTTGTTTTATTGTAAATAAATCCAAAGGAAGGACTTCAATTCTGGGTTGTTCTCTAGTCTCCAAACTGGGGCCTTCCTAGCTTCATTCACTTTTCTTATCTGCTATAATAATGAAGTGCAAGTGAACATGATTATTGATTAGCACCCATATACTAGCACCAATATAATTAATTAATGGTGCTTCCATTTTCATATGCTTCAGAGAAAAGTCAAATTTGGTGGCATAATTATCTATTCATTTGATTAACATTTAGAGTAAATATAAAAAGTGATACAAAATCATAAAGTTAAAGATTGATTGGTCATACTAATTTCCAAACTCGCTTAAATTAAAGTAATCAACTAGAAGGTATTTTTTAATCAATCATAACAGGCGAATGCACCATTTTATATATGAGTTTAATTTTTGATGTGCAGAATAAATTTATGTATAAAAATTTTAATAAATAATAAATATAAATTTATAATTTTATATATGTGTGTGTGTGAATTTAACCATGTGATATTTAAATTTTATTGATCTGATTAATTCATATTCAAGCCGGACAAATTCATTCTTATAAATTGCTCCCTATCGAAAAGTTCTTTACTCTCATGACTTAAATTAAAAGTTTGTAATTAAGGGTAAATTAATCTCAATTATTGTACTGCGCAATTACACCCCTTGACGGTAACTACAAATTTCTTATCATTACTTCCTCTTTACCAACTAAACGGGGTATTATTTGTTTGAAATAATAGAAAGTCTAGCTCTTTTAAACTTTTTGTAACATTTTAAAGTATTTTTTATTGTTTCGAACAAAAATTTCATATTGTAGTGTCGAAATCTCTTTGCATAGTAATTGAAGTTTTAAACTTATACATGTTTAATTTGAGGAGTAAATTTCATGGGCGGTCATCTAATTTTGTGTTTATTATCGAAAAGTCACTATTTTTAATTTTGTTACACAAAAATCATTCAACTTTGATTCATATTTCACAAAAGTAATTTGATGGAGATCAAATATGCTCATATTTAGCAAATTTAAAGTATTTAAATTATTCAAGAGTATATTCAAGGGATGCATTTTGAACCTACCCTCAAACTTAAGGACACTTTTGTTATTTTATCTCATATTTTAGGTAGGATATTAACGAAATTTTATCAAAATTACTTTTGTGAAAATTAAGGCAAAGTTGAATTACTTTTATGTAACAAAATAAAAAATAATAATTTTTGGATAATGAACATAAAACTGAATGAATATCCATGAAATTTACTCCTAATTTTATGGAAACTAGTTAAACAAGTCTAAAAATAAGAAAGAAAACAATCAGTAGTACTACTATGTAGGATCTATGGATGGATAAAGTAATAACTAAAAGTAGAATAATGACTTCTCTGTGACTTAAGTCATTTTTAACAGTATAGTATTTTGTATAGTACAATTGAGTTCCTTATTTTTTTGGGCTTATTAAGGACATGTCTTGTTTTGTTTGTTTTGTTACAACATTTTGTTTGTAGCTAGCAAGGAAATCGATTCTAGATATTGTCTCCGCTATTCATATAAAGTGAAAAGCATTTGCCTTTCAGGAATCAGGAATCAGGAATCAGAACGCTAAATGCCACACTACTATTTCTTTTTCGTCCAAATATTTGGTCATTCATGACAGAGGCATGCAAATTTTCGATTTGAATTTTATAGTCTATTTGGTATATTTTTTGGAAGACTAAAAGTATTTAATATTTTTTAAAATTTATTTTAAAAAGTGAGGTGTTTGATCAAATTTTTAAGAGAAAATAAGTATTCTTCAAGAATAGCAGAAATTTTTTTTTCAAAAGCTAAAAAATATAGTTTTTTTCTTTCGAAAAACACTTTTTTTAAAAAAAAAAAAGAATTTCTTAAAAATATTTTTAAAAATTTTGATCAAATACTAATTGCTGCTCAAAAATATTATTTTAAAAATTTATTGTTCAAACCCAAACTGTTTTAATCAAAAGTACTTTTAAATTTTTTTTTCTTTTTTTAAAATAAGCTGATTTTAAAAAATTGATCAAACACACTATTAATCTTTTTAAGTTAATAATTTTTAAATTATAATAAAATTTTCAGATTAGATATAAAAGATTTAAATCAAAACTATTTAATTTTATCGAACTCATAATCTACACACTAACTCCGCCTTAATTGATTGTGCATGCAATTTTAGAAAAAATAATTAATTTTTTTTAACATGTAAAACAAACATATGAAAACTATCAAAATTACTCTTCTAAAAAATGGTGATAAAAATTTCACATATCTTTTCATTTTAAATAATGAACCAATTTAAATAATATAGTAATACTATCCGTTCTAGAAAAAATAACGGTAGTAAAAATAAAATGAGAATGTTAAGCTTAAATGATTTTCACAAAAAAAAAGAAAATTATTATTCTTTTTAAATAGACTGAAAAAGAATGTATTATACATCAAATGAAACAAAATAAGTAATATGTTGCTTATTAAAGTCTAGCATTAGTACTCCTTTCTCTATTTGTGTTCACTTTGGGCAATAAATCACCTTTCTCTAGATTCAATAATAATCACTCCCCCCCCCCCCCCCCTTTTTTTTTTTTTCCTTTTGAAATAATTTCAATAAATTTAACCTTTTCCTTGAAATGGAAAACTTTAATCTTTCCTAACATTTAAAATAAAATATGTTAATACTTCGTGGGTACATTTAAAGTAAAACATGTAGCTTATGTACGAAAGTGAATCCTCCTACTTGTATGAATTTGTTTGATTCCATGATTCTTTTATAAAAATAGTGAATATGTTTGATAATAAAAGTATTATTAAATTTATTAAATAATTAATAAAATTTATTAATTTAGATATTATTTCTTTTTTTTATAAAAAAGAAAAAAATTATAATGATATAGGAGTTAATTTATATATCCGAATTAATTTAATCATTTGAGTTCTTAGAAAAGATTCAAACGAATCATTTTTTTTCTATTCTCGACTATATGCATGGTGTGATTCATATATAATTGAGGAATTAAAGGTACTTTTAAAGCCTACGTAACATCATTCTTCAAATGTCAAAATTAGATATTTAAAAAAGAGATTTCAAGTCTTCAAATTTAGAGAAATTTAATTCAAAATTTATTAATTTCTTTTTCCTCATTGAAACTTTTAAACGTAATTAAATATTTCTATTAACTTTTATACATGGAACTGCATTTCTATAACTTTTTTGACTTCTATAGAAAGAAGAGAAACATTATTCTTTCTTATTTTTATAAATAGGTAGTTTATTATTTTGTGTTTATATTTGTTATTTTTTCTTGAGGAAGTAGTTAGATTTTGATTCATAAATATTATTTAGAAAGAACTCAAAATTAAAATGAAAAAATCACATAGAATAATAATAAAAAATCTTCTAATACAACCTCTAATTCAATTAAAATACTTATTTTCTTCTTGGTAGTATATTAAGTCCTCTTCTCCTAGGTCCTCCAAGTTTGTTCAAGAAGGAAAGAAAATAATTTAAAATTACAATTATACAAAAATTTTACCGAATAACCTATAATAAATCAAATCAAAATAATATTATAACTGAAGTAACCATATAGCAAACAATAATCCCAATAAAAATAAATAATATTACTTCCTCAAATCACTGGCGAATAAAACTACAAAAGAACATAGTATTACTTAATATGCAAAATTTAATTGTCGAAGAAATAAAATGGTAGATCACCTCAACCTTCTGCTTTTACATTTATATAGAACAAACATTAATTACTTTATTAATTAAGAGAGCCAAAAATTATCAGTGAATTTATTAGGGGAATTAAGCAAACAAATAGAAACAACTATTATTATTAATAATAACTTAATAAGGAATAAGGGGAAGCAAATAGGAAAAAAAACCGGCGGATGAATTAACCAAATATAATTACACTGAGTTAAAGGTAATCATATATTTATAAAATAAAATTGAATATATATAAAATAATTATTAATTTATGAAAATGACTTTTGGGTTTTCTAAACCAAAAAAGAAACGGATAGATAAGAAAATATAATTAAGAAATAATTAAATAATTTTAAATTATTATAAAAAAAAATATATATCAAAAAATTAAAAAATAAATAAATAAAAATAATGACTTTAAAAGTATGTCACATCATCATATCCATATTCTTTCTTTATATATATATAAATTTACATATATTGAAATAATATAAATATATCATAAACCATAAACTGTTAACTAAATTATTATTTTTTTTCTTAAGATTTTATGTGTAAGTTCGATTTCACATAAATTGAGTGAAAGACTTATCTAATATTGTCCCAAGATTGGGTCAGTTGTGTACTGTGAGATGTAAAGAGTGACTAAAGTAGTTGGAAATAATTTTTCGACAATCTGGAGGAGCTGCTTTTAATAATTTTATTTAAAATATAAAAAAATATAAAATATAAAAAAAATAAAAGAAAAAGTGATCATCTCCATTTGGTACTACTTTGACTTTCTCTGGGCATCAAAATCATATTCTATCGCTCTACGTACTCCTTTTTTTTCCCATGTTTTGATTATCGATCTGATTTAATTCTACACAGTATAATAAAGGGAAAAAAAGTTTAAAAATTATTAAAAAATATAAGAAAAATAAATTAAAGCGTAAAGAATAATATATTTTGAGAAGCAAAAAAATTATCCCCTAATAACTTTGGCATATTTTAATAGTCGGATGTTGTTAGATACTTAAAGTTTTTTAAAAGAACAAATAAAAAATTAAAATTTATTAGGGCCTGTTTGACCATGCGAGAAGAAAAATGACAATTTGAAATTATAATATGACATCATATGAGATGAAGTTGAAGTTTTATTTAGACATGCAATTTGAAATTTTTAAGTTGAATTTTTTTGTAATAACATAAAAATCCCATAAGTTGTAAAATTTATCAAATTTTCCTCAATTCTTATATAATCTAACCAAATAAGTAAAAGTTTATAACAAAATATAATACTCTATCACGAAGTCATTCTAAAAAAAAAATACAACATTTATTGATCGAACTTTAGTTCAATAAAAAGTAAAACTGAACATGAGTTGTAGTATACTACTCTTTAATATACTATTCTCATATAGTCCGATAAAGATTGGTAAGAGTAATAATTTCAAGGACAAATTTTATTTACATCTGAAATAAATGGCTGGTATAGAAAAAATGGTGGTTTGTTTAAAAATGAAATATAAACTTGTGGGTTAAATTTTGTATTTGTAAAAGTTCATCTTATGATTTGAAATTCTAAATTAAAATTTGTTGAGAATTTGAAATTTCATCTCCTAATTTGAAATCACGAGATGAAATCGCATGTCCAAACGCTAATTCCATCTGATCTCAAATCACGAGATGAAATCCCATATCCAAATACCTACTTAGTGAAAATATTAAGCGGATTAAATCATAATACTCTTAACTTATTTTAATGCAACTCATTTCAACTGATGTAACTTTTGAATGGGTCATTCGTTAAATCAACCCATTTTAATTATGGGATAACTGTTTCTACTAGGTAAAGTACCTATATAAACCACCTTCTTATCATGGTTTGAACCTTGAATTATCCTCAAATAACTTTGGCATATTTGAATAGTCGGATGTTGCATATGTTATTGTTACTGCTTTGAAAATAATTAGTTATTTAATTATAAGAAATTAATGTTTGATTCACTATAATATTCAATTTTTTAATTGTAATAAGAGTGTAATTAATTCCTTAGTTTTAGGAAGACTCTGTTGCTTTATTTATTGAGCTATTTAAGATTCAATGACAAATGAAATTTACGTAACAAATTTTTCATCAATATTTTAAATCTATTTTGTCTATATCTTTTCAAAAATCATTACATCAATTACTGCTTGCTCGACAGTCTCTTTTCAGTTAATTGTCTTCACTTCACGTTAGGTTTTAGTCAGATAATAATATTTTTGTGTTATGAAATTTGTTAAATATTTACATATTAAATTAAAAATATAATTATTAATATTTAAAATTTTTATTCTAAAATTTGAGATTTTATAAAGTTGAAACTCTACAGCTATGAAATATGGTTAAACATGCAAAAGATTTGAGATTTATAAAGTAGAATCTCTACTTCATCTCGGCCTAATATAAAAATATGGTTAAACATGCAAAAGAGTGGCTATGATTTATTCAACTTTTAGCCAAAAAGCAATCTCAATCGAACTAAGATCAATAGCTAATTGCGTCAACCGGGGCCTAAAAGGGGAGTCGACTCAATTCTTACCCAGGCCTAGCCACAGTTGTCGGAATATTAATTCATAATTCGCCACAATAGAAATCATATATAGGTTAGTGATTTCTACTAAAAATTATTAGTTTCATAATCAATATTGCAAAGGGTTTTCTTACTTTTGCAGCCTCGATTCATTCTGATTTTATCGACAAATCTCTTTTCTTATAGAAGGAAAAAAAAAAAAAACTTTGAACCCTTTAACTTATTTGAGAATTTTTCCAATTTCATTATTAAAACTTATTTTAATTTGTACTACTATCTGATGTTCAATATCTCACAATATCTGGTGTCATATCATCTGGACTCTCAACCCCACAATTTAGACTAAAGATATTTCCAAGAGCCAAATGTCCTAGGGATCGACGATATTATAGTAGGAGGATTGCTGGCTTAGACCTGGTAAAGGAGTAAAATAAAGGCAATGTTTCAAATTCCTCATAATTGAGTCCACAGGTAGTTGTTCCCCTCACTTTTTAAGCTTACCTTTAACACTCTACTAATAATTCCTTGTTTGCTTTGAAATTAAATTGTACTCATCATCCTCTTATATGCTACAGATTCATACAAGTGACTTGGCATTCTGATGTACTATATAATATTGGTTCTGAATCCATCCTTTCTGTCATCCTTTTTTTTTTTTTTAAATGTCTATGAGCTTATCAGCTAATATTCGACGTATAAGAAATTGCAAAAGGAAAATTAATACTAATGAAAAGAAGAGAGAACGAAATAATTAAGGATAAAGAAAAGATAATTTATCGATATGTTTTTTGAGTTCATAATTAGCTTTCGAGTTAGGATATGCTAATGTGATATTTCATCTTGCATACCTTCACCTTCCTGACAAGATATATATATATGATTTAAGTTCTACAAACATCTTTAACACTGAGTTACGAGGTATAAGAGATAAATAGTTTCGTCATTAATTTTGAGATGAGTTTATTCCACGTTTAATTGGGATAATATTTTAGAATAACTTATTTCGAAATTATATTAGTTACCTCGAAATTCTAGTGTTTTTTTTTTCCAGAATGGAATAACAAATTCCCAAAATAATTTATCTATCTTTTTGTTGAATAATAAATTTATGTTGAATTTCATGCTGCATCCAATGCAGAGCCACATGTATTCAGGGGTGTCATGAAATGTCAATTAATATCTTTTTTTGTCAGAAAAATTACAGTGTGTGTGTATGTATATTGAATTTACTTTTTTTATATTTTAACATTGTTCCTTAATATTTCGACTCCGCTGTTAACTGCATCTGTCCATATTCCTTGCGCAACGAGTTTGGATCTTATGTCAAAAATAAAAAGAAAAATAAAAGGCCGGAAAATATCAAAGAAGGATCAAAGAAGTAGTCTCAACTCTCTAAGTTAACTCTCTTTTAATTCAAATTTTGCCTAATACTTTCGTCAATAGGTCGATGAACACAAAACAATTTTCTCCTTCTTCCGCACAAAGCCTCAATTTAAGTGTAGAAAAGAAAATTTATAATGAACAACAAAACGACAAACTAAAATAAATATTTTCATGACTGTTTGATGCATTAATCGTTGAAGATTTATCATGGTATTATTCAATATCTCTCAAACTTAGTGCCTTACATCTCAAACTAAGAAAGTTTTCCAAAATCACGAATTAAGGGGGTATAGCAAAAGCCAACCAATAGTTTCAAAAAAGCAAAGCACAATTTTAATAAAGAAAGAATTTTTAGGGTTTTTGGGTGAAGTGTCCAAGTGAGTGGGTAGTTCTTTTTTGGCACCATTCAAACCTTCTTTATTTTTTGACAGATAAAGTGGTGCTTTCGGAAGGGGGCAATTAGGCAAAAAGAAACCAAAATTTCTTCACGGGGTTAGGCTTTCAAGGAAAGAAGAACAATAATTTTGGTAATTTAAGAAAGTAGGTCCAAACCCAAGGTGTCTTGAAAATCATGAGATTGTAAATTTGAATTTTAAAAAACTAAATATATTAACTGATTATTTATTTATTTGTTCAAGTTTTGTTCAATCAAGTTACTCTATATCTACGGTGACAGAAGATAATAGATATTTCATAGAATTAATCTAAATACACACAAGTCAATTATAAAATAAACAGAGGCCCAAACATAGAGAAACGTTTATCATTATGGAAGCCAACCCTAAAACTCTTTTTTATGTCTCGACTCAAAGTGCTTGTCTATATCAGACAAGGTATGGAGATTAGTTTTTGGATTTGGTGCCCCATTTGATCTCTCTTTAAATTTAAACAAGATATTTCTATAGTGTCCTATCGTCCTTTTTTGTTTTCCTATTTTAAAATTTTATCATCCACTCAAGTTACTATATGAAACTTCTGAAATTTTCTAATATGCCCAACAGTAATTAAACTGCTGTCTCTGCCTTTTATGGTATGTGGCTTCTTTATTTTATTTGTACAATACAATTTACAATTTTAGCCGTCATTGTAACCCTATTAAGTTGTGTTAAGAGTTTACTAAAGATAATTTTTATATTCTATAAAGGTAGAATATATATTCTGCGTGCTTACTTATAAATTTTACACTTATTACGTTGTTATAGTATTGTAACCCTATTAAATGTGTACCATTTATACAGTAACTAGTCAACACTATTCATATTGGAATTAGCTGCATGCACTGGCTCTGACACAGAAGTAATAAGAGACAAAAAAGAACTTCTGTATAGTTATTTCTGTGGACAAAAATCATTTCAATTCACTGCATTTATCCCTCAACCTTATCTCTTTCTACCTAGCATGGTCCTCTAGTTTTAGGAAACCTTTTTCAGGCGATGCGAAATTATAATTTAAAATTATATGAGATGAAGTTTTAAATTTTATTTAAATATGTAATTTAAAAATTTTAAGTTATATTTTTTTTTCATAAATATAAGAATCTCATGGGTTGTAAAAATTATTCAAAGTGTCCCAATTCTTATATAATCTTATCAAATAAGTAAAATTTCATAATAAAATATAATACACGATCACAAAATCATTCTAAAAAAAATATAACTTAAGAATTGAACTTTAGTTTAATAAAAAGTAAAATTAAACATGAGTATACAACTCTTTAATATAATCTTTCCTCATAGTAAATGGTTGACAAACTATTATGTCCTATATAATAGTTGGCAAAGATTATTTACATTTATTAAATAAATAATTGATAAATAAAGTTGGTATATATAAAATGGTGGACTTTTTAAGCAAAATATAAATTTGTGAGTTAAATTTTGAATTGAAAATTCCCATCTCATAATTTGATATCCCAAATCAAACTTTTTGGAGAATTTGAAATTTCATCTCATGATTTGAAATTATAAGATAAAATCTTATAATCAAACATTAATTTCATTTCATAATTTTAAATCGCAACATGAAATCGCATATCCAAATGCTTACTTAGATCAAAGTCACTGTAGACCAAGATTTTCAAATAATAATGACAAAACTCAACAATTAAATAGTAGTTTTGTGATCTGCAATAGTAATTATTATAGTATATGCTTTAATAGAACGACTAAAAAACAAAATTCATGCGGCACACCACAAAACACACGAGTTATTACCCGAAGACATTCTGTATTAATTTTCAATAAATTAAGAGCGCAATTTTTGTTGTAATAAAGAGAAGTTGACTACGAAGAGGAAATAATGCAATTTAAGTTACAACGAAAATTCACAACGTAACGTTACTAACGTGATAAACTAGCAAGTTGATAAATTCCAATGGTTATATCTGGTCCCATTTAAGGTTAGGTTATGGTGTTAATCAAATTATAATACACTGCATTTAATAGAAAATGGTTCCATCTTTTTAATTTCTGTTTTGGAATTATGATTTTTTGTAGAGTTTTGTTGTTTTAGTCCAAAAGAAACGTATGTTACCTTGTTATTGGTTTTGAGAGTTGATACTCAAATTCACTCATATCATTTAGGTCAAAGCTTAACGCTATCAGATTGACAAATAAAAAAAAATGCAACACGTTCCGCGGTTTGTGATGGTCCCGTTCAAGCTAAGCAACAAATAAAAATGTTTTTCAATTGGTTTATCATATTTTCAGTGGGAACAAAAGACTTGTTATTTGAAAGTAAATCGGCAACACCTAGACACGCAATGATTAGACATTTCGCAAGAGCTATTATTTTCAACTTTTTATTTAAAAAAAAAAAAAACGAAAATTTAGGAAATATATGAGGAGCATTTTAAAAGAGTATAAGCCAATCAATGATACATTACTTTCTCATGTTGCCAAGTTAATTGTTGAAATTGAGTTGGATGTCAAAATCACGAAATTCCTTTGTCAAACTATATTAAAATATATTAAACATAGTCATTTGATAGTTAATAAGTGCACACAATTCTTTTTGATCGATTCATGAGGTCGGTGTTACTTATAAAAGTTAGTCAATCGAGTCAATTATGGTTGGATGGACGGAGAAATAAAAGGAATAAAATTTTAGTACAAGGAAAATTGTTATAACCACTTATAATTTCAAACGAAAATGATTTATAATATGTAAATATCAAAAGAAAAGAAAAAATTGACTTTCACAAATAACAATAAGTGATAGCTGAGTTATTGTACGCAAGTATAAGTAAGTTTGATGTTATAGTATTTAAGTTTAACTTTATATACTGATGATAAAATTTTAATATTTAAATTATTGTAAAAATAATTATTTTGTAGTGAGTAAAATTAGTTATGTGGAGAATAAAAGAAATAGTAGCTTGCTACAATAATTTGGATTAGACCATTGATTAAAAAAATTGTATTATTAATATATGTAATTAAATCTTGAATATTTAACCATTATATCTGAGAGAACATGTGAGCTAATTATGGAGCAATTGACAAAAATGATAGACTTAGCTTTAGCAGCTGGTTCAAAATAACCAACAACAATAAAATGTTTTATGTATTTCATGAATTATGAGGAGTGTGGTGTATATGTAATTTTATTTTTATTTTATAAAAATAGAAATTATCTTTGAGAGATTATTGGTTCAAGAATAAGTTAAAACAGTCTTTTAAATATCAATGTTATAATTTTCAGTTTTTTAAATTAATTAAAAATGAATAATTTTAATCTCGGTCAAATATTCATCTTACTCCGATGATAAATTTTAATCAGAATTATTACAAAAGATTAACCAAAGACACTAAAAATTAATAAAAATTAACAATAATTACAACTCAAAAAAGTTATATAAACTTCGAAATTTATTCTTTTAAGTGTGAGCTTCCGTTAAATATTTTTCATTTCACAATTTCAACTAAATTTAATAATGAAAATGTAATAAATATGTAATGAAATAAAAAAATATTCACTTTTAATAATAAAAAATTAAATTATTTTAAAAATAAAAAGCATTTTTATCATTTTCTCGTAATTATGTAATGGATCATATTTTTAAAGTAATGGAACTAGAGATAAGTATAACATATATTTAGTGGAATAAGTAACCAAACCCAAAAGAAAAGAAAAGAAAAGGATTGGACACATGGAGGTAACCAATTCAAAGGTTCAATGAACACAAAAGGTGTAAGTCAAAGTCCAATCCCATGTTATGATCCATGCTTTGTCAGTGGTCAAATCTTCTATTTTACTTATTAGCAGAAAGAAAAAAAAGGCAAAACTAAACTATAACTCATTAAAAAAACATGGGTTTCAAAAAATAATGTTCTCACCGTCCTAATATCTGTTATTTTCTTTTATTCAACACAAAATATAAGAATGAAAACCTTTTTAAATTAATTTTTAAATATTTATATTACTATAAATTATATTAATAGAAATAAAATAATATTTTCAACCTATGTCATTTCTAAATATACTATATTTTCTTCATTTCAAAATATTTATCATATATTTAAAAAAAAAAATTAATTTGACAAAATTTTAGAACTAAATTAAATTAAATTAATTATATTTTTAAAACTTAAATTTAAATGTTCAATAACTCTACAAAAGTACTACAAATTGCAATTCATCTCTATATGAATTTTAGGTATGAATTCAATTGTAAAATAACACGATATGTATATTCAGGAAATACAATCAAAACCCTTCTATAACAAAAATCCGTCATAACAACATTTTACTATAACGGTTTAATTTTTTCAGAATCAATTTTTCATTTTATATTTTACTTCTTTATAACAACAATGACGTTCATTATAGCGGTTCACTATTTGTAAAATTATCCTCTATAAATTTTGTGCAATAATATTATATATAAAATATATTATATATAAATATCGAAATATTTATGATAATCATCATTTATGTCATTTATATAGTAAATTTTAAGTATGAATATCTAAAAGAAAAATATTATATTAAAATAGTATCCACCAGTTATGGTCGTAACTTCATTAGGAAAAACTTTGATTTATTTACATTCATACTCTTTCTATTTATTTATTTTTGGTTAAAATGATTAATAAATGCATTCCTTCTTCTTGGTTCATAAAATCATTAAAATATAACAGTTAAATGAGATCTAAATGTTAAATATCAATATACAGCTATACATATATGACAACACTTCACTATACCAGCAATAAAATTTTCAGACAAATATTATCATTATAAAAAGATTTAATCGTAGTTTCTTCAAAATAAATTCTTCCTAGCTACATCTATTCGGATAAAAAAAATTAAAAAAAATACATTCTACAATATTAGTTAAAATTTATGTGGTTTAATTTTTGAAAAACAAAATATGACAAATATTATAAAATGAAAATGAGTATTTTTCTTTGAGACATGTTAAAAAGAAAGAGGTGTTGTTTAAGTCGAGGCGGAGGCAGTAATAGTTGATTTACGCAAATATTTCTTTTTCAGGTTATCATTCAGATTTTATTTATATTTCTTAAAAGTTATATAAAATTACATTACATAATCTTTTACTCTAATTTAATACTTATTGATATATTAATAAACTTTACAGATAGAATATCAGATTATTATTTAATATCTATAATAACTTATTCAATTTAAATCATGATATAAATTTTTTTTATAAAATTTCAATGTCTTGAAAAAATATTTTTAAATCATTTAAAAAAATATTTAGTAAATAACCATCCGGAAATTTAGCAGTAGAATTGTTTTGAACAATAACATATGTAAAATATTATATAAATATTAATAAAAAAATATTAATTTAAAAAAAAGAAGGAACAGTACAGTTATAATCATATAAAGCCGAGGGGCCAAGTTGTAAGAGGGAAACAGTAGCTATGAGATGAGTGTGTGTATGTCTTCTTTGAGATGAAGCCGACATTGCTCTTTACTATGACAGGTCACTCACTCCCCCTTTAATTTCTTTTCCTTCAAATACAGCACACTAACCACATCTTATACACCAGACCGACTTTGTTTTAACAATATTTTACTCCTCACACCAGATAGACCGCCTTCCTCCCCTGTTTCCTCTTCAAATCTCAGCTACTCCTTTTTCACATACACTTTCTTTAAGTACCTAACAAACATTCAAACCTCATATTTTTAACTACTCTCCCTCTGCTAGTATAATAACAAGAAATCTTTCTTTCTTGAGTGTGTGGTTGTGTCAAATCTTGGAGGTATTTTCTTGATATTCTGTACCTGCTGACAGAATGAATAAACAAGAAATGTTGAAGACTCAGGTATGACTAATTTCTTGCACGCTCTCTTATAGTATTTGTTTGGATTTTACTTTTATGTCTCTGTTCATATGCAAGTTGTAGCATGTAACTAGTTTCATAGTGTCACTAATAGAAGTTTTTAACTCTATTTCTCTCTTGTCTTTCTTGGGAATTGTTCTTAAGACTCATTTTTCTTACGCCTGTTGTATACTATAGATGTCCTTCTTCCTTTTTTTTTTTGGGGAATTCTTGGTATCTCACGTTATATTATGTGAAACCACCACCTTAATCTGTTCTTAATTTGTTGAGTTTTGGCGGAAAAAGTAGGCCTGTAGGATCCTGTAACCAGCTTGACTAGTTAGCCATTTCTTGAACATTTTTTTTGTGTTTTGAACCTTATGATGTCTTTTTTCTTGCAGACTTGTGTTCTTAAAGTGAATATACACTGTGATGGCTGCAAACAGAAGGTGAAAAAGAAATTGCAAAAGATTGAAGGTTAGTTAATTAATTCGATGCCCTGTCACAGTACTTCTCCATATGTTAAATTTAGAGTTAATAAGTAACCGACTTGCTAGTGAACAATTATATGGCATATTCACACGGTTTGCTTCCTAGATTAGATGTCTCTGTTTTCCTAAATTATTAGTATTATTTTCTTTAACAGGAGTTTACACTGTGAAGATAGATGTAGACCAAAGCAAAGTAACAGTGACAGGGAATGTTGATCCAGCAACACTTATAAAGAAGCTAGTGAAGTCAGGGAAGCATGCAGAGCTATGGGGGGGAGCACCAAAAGGAGGTTCTAATTTCCATATGATGAACAATCAGTTCATGAACATGCAAATGGACAACTTCAAAGGTGGAAAAGACAACAAATCTCAAAAGGGTGGTGGTGGAAATAAGGAACAGCCAAAGGGGAATGCCCAACAGTTTCTTCAGATGATGCAGAACCTCAAAGGGTCAAAGGATAATTTCAAGATGCCCAGTGTTCCCAATTCCAAGGACCAAAAATCTGTGAAGTTCAGTTTGCCTGAGGATGAGTTTGACGATGAGTTTGATGATGACTTTGATGATGAGGAGGATGAGTTTGATGATGAATCTGATGATGAGTTTGATGGCCATCCATCTTCTAAAATGATGCCTGCTATGGGGGGTGGAGGTGGCCATGGACCCCATGGACTTAATGCAATGATGATGAATGCAAATTTAAAAGGTGGGGCTATGGGTAATAATGGTGGAAATGGCAAGAAAGGTGGTGGTGGGGTTGAAATCCCTGTACAAATGAAGGGGATGGCTCATGATGGTAAGAGCAATAATGGAGGAAAACCGGGGAAAGGAGGGAATCAGAATCAAAGTGGTGGTAAAAATGGTGGTAAAAATGGAGGTGGTGGTGGTGGTATACCAGATGGTAAAAACGGTAAAGGTAACAATAATGGAAGTTTTGGAGGTAAAAATAATGATAATTGGGGAGCAGTTCAGAAAGGAGGGGGAGGGAAGATGGATGGAGGCCTAATGACGAACAGTATGCAGCAAGGGCCTCATGGGATGATGAGTATGGGCCAAAAAGGTGGAGGCCCAATGAGCATGGGCCCAATGGGTAGCCATCCGATGGGCCATATGGGAAATATGCCGGCAGCTCAAGGACTACCCGCCGGTGGTGGCGGATACCCGGGGATGGGAATGGGGCATGGCGGCAATCCTTACAGCCAACAACAACAGCAGTACATGGCACAAATGATGATGAACCAACAGCGACCCGCCGGATATGACATGTACGGTGCCCATCCGATGATGTACGCCCGGCCGCATCCCGCCGTGAGTTACGGACCCCCTATGGGAGCGCCGGTGCATGATAATTTTACTCATATGTTTAGTGATGAGAATACAGGCAGCTGTAGTATTATGTAAATCGTTAAAAGAAAAAAAGAAAAAAAAAAAAAGGTGTGCGTCCTTTGTTTTTTAGTCTTGGTCTTATTATGAAGTTATGAGGCACTTTGCTTTTGTCTTCAGACGGCAAATTATAAGAATTTTGCCCTAGCTATTACTACTTCATTTACCATGTGATTCTGGTGCTTCACATCAAGAAAACCAATTTTGTTCAAGTGAAAAAGGCAGACGTTTGATATTAATTTCCTTGTTGTCGAATTACAAAAAACTTGGAAGTTTAGTATATTTGCTCCCAAAAACAGTCTTGAAAGTCGCAAAATTACGACATATTTACTCTTGGAAATTGGAAAGGAATCACTTGGGAAACAAGATTGATTTTTATTCAACACTGGTGGGAACTTAAAGCTTAGGCAATGGATCTTCTGCTTTTGGCAAAGTTTCACAATGTTGTACAGTAACTTGGAAGCTTTGGCTAAATTTTCTCCTAGAAATCACTTTGTAATGAAGACGCGCTTTCCTAGAAATGAGAGGAAAAAAAATTAGAAGAAGAAAGGAGGGGATGAAAAAGACAATTCCAATATGTATGTCTAGGATCTATTTTTTTTAAGCTAATAATAATAATAATAATAATAATAATAAATGGGAAAAAAGAAAAGAGCAGCTAGTGATAAGATCTTTTAGAATTGGTGATAGTGTTGACTAATTACACAAATATCACATTGATGTTTTTGGGGCCAGTGAAAAAACTGAAGATGTACCAACAAGTTTGGCAAGAGCTTTAATTGCATCCATGTGCACTTATTTCATATTAAAATCATATCACAATCCTTGGGTTAGGTCAAAACTAATTAATCAAATTCACGATCTACATAGGTTTTTGACCATACACGTGAGTTGTGGAATTTTGTGTTATGAATATTTAAAAAAGGATTTGCAGATATTTACTCTAAAAATATCAGAATTCATGAATTCAAGAGGTAATGTCTAGGTCTTTGTAATAAATTACAAAGGAAATTGCAATTTGGATCTTAAAGAAATGAAAATTTCTGCGTTGTCTTTGTGATAATTAATGAAAACACATGCAACCTTCGTTAATCAAAATATGAAGTGCTTGGTCTGTGAAACATTTTAATTATGCCAAAACTTTCAGAAACCGTTACAATTGTTGTTTCAATACTTATAGCAAGATAATTTTTCATTGTCATGTGTCTCTATATGTTCTATTTATTCGATCAATGAATACAACTCATGTCAATTATATTTATTTGCATAATGAATATAATTTGTTGATCGTACAATTAAGATGAAATAATCTAAATTCATGAGAGTATATTTAGAATACGGATAACAAAAATTAAGGGTATCTACATGAGTATATAATCATAAATATTGTCAAACAAGTGTCATCCATAAAAATACAGTCAAATAAAGATACAAATAACAAAAATATATTCCATACCTGATAAAATATAAACATGATGCAAAATCTAGGCCAAAATATGGAAATACTAGCGAAGCGCAAAAAATACATTTCAAATTTGAAAAAGGCTTTCAATAGTGAGAAATTATTATTTTTTAAAAATATATTTATATATAACAAATATAATGTATAAATTAATTTACATCATGAATTTTTTTAAAAAAAATTTAGTGATGTAAAGGATAAATTCACTTTTCCAAAGCCAGAAGCAGACATAATAATCAAAGACCAGAGGATCTAATTCTATTTAACTTAACTAGGACTAAAAATATTAATCCTTCTGAGGGGTTGAAAACGAATTCTCTTTTATGGAAAGATGCAGGTTTAGAGAAAATTACACAAATACCGTCTTTTTAAATAGTTATTTAAAAAGTTGTAACTATTTTTTAAAATTATATTCATAATTTATTCAATTTTTTAACCTTTTAGTTGCATTATATAAAACTTTTATATTTTTAAAACATCTTTTCTTATTATGAGAAAATATTCTCTCACCTAAGATTATTACTATATAATTTTTTAAACATATTAAAAGAATTTCTCTTCTCTGCCTATAATATAATTCTTTAAAAAATTCTCAAGAATCTTCCATCTCCCAAAATTTTATTTTCTCCACCTTAATAATGACCATGATATAAACTATTAATAGAATATATACTAAATACAATATACTATGTATTAGATATTGTACATTTAATACCCAACAATAAATATGGTATAAATTGTTAATAATATATATACATATACATACATACAAAACATATATATATATAAACACGATATACTATATATTAGATACAAGCATTTAATATTATATATACTATATATTTTATGCACAACATTAATTCAAAATCTCTTCGAATATAATATATACTGAATATGATTTATCATATAATATAATAAACACTAGTGCTTTTTTACTAATAGGTAGTATTTTTACTAGAATAAAATCTTTATAGGGATTAATTAATTTTATTAAATATTCCGCATGTTTAATCGACTTAATTGAAAAGAATATAACCTATCAAATTTAGTTTTCTTGTTTATATAAATAAAAAAAATTAGCCTTATTCAAAAAGTTTCTCCTTTACTCATATAAAATATATATTATATATTATGCAATTTGATTAATAGTTATAAATTATAAAATATTCTACTATTTTTAAATATTCATGTAACTTCCCCTTTAGTTAAAGCTGTTGTGGTCTTCCACATTTCAACTAACTAAGGTGTAAGGTTGCTTATAGCTGGGTCTGGTGGACCAACATGTGGGTTCATTTTCATTGACATTGGCCCAAAATAAATAAGCCCGCTGAGATACTTTTATTATGGCCCAACTTACGTGCAAAATGTATAAATACTCGTTTTTGGAGTCACTGTTTAATTTATATTGGAATTAAACAATTACAATTTATCCATTATAAGAAAAACTTCAATCGTATACAGTTGAAAATTCATATCTGATTTCAAACATTTTTGTTTGAAAGTGTGGCGTTATAAGAATTAAAACACCGGATATTTTTGCCTAAAATTTGAAATGTCTTGCCAATGTCAACTTCAAATCATCTTTTTTCTAAAATTATGACCTTGATAAGATCAACTTTAAATATTTTTAACTAAATCTAGGGCCTTGACAAAGACCAAATTTTAGACATTTTCCCATGAAATCATGATATATATTTGATTAAACCTCAGACATTTTCATCTGAGGGTTTTTCACTGTCCATTTGAAAGTTCCTCTTCCCCTTCTAAGCTTTTGTTTCCTTTCCAACGGCATCCAGTGTTTGTTTTGTTTATTCCAACTTCATTTAGTTTTTCTTTTGCACGTAATCAAATCAACATCAAGTAATGTTTGTTATATAACAACAAAAAAAGTGGACATTCAGTTATGACTCATATATACTCTTTTGATCACTAATATATTACACTACATAAGATATATATTAAAAGGGAAAAATAAAATATATTCATTTTTCTCTCTCTCTCCTATATATTATTATTACCAATGTCCCATAGAATCAACGTGTTCCTGTTTAGGTAATTGTGAGTGGATTGAGTTGGGGGAAAATGGCAAAGGAAACGATTGATCTGTTGGCACAAATGAAGGGTGATCAGGGAGAAAAGCAGTGCTATATGAAAAGGCTGACTTGTCTTCATGTTGGTGCTTTGGAACATTTAGTTTTTCACCTTCTAATTCTCTATATTTGTTAAGATATTGTTTAAGTGGGGCCACATAATCTTCAAACCCAAGAATTGTGATAGCCCAGATGATATCATCACCGTTGATTGTCTTTCTCTTCTCCCGCTGGCATTTATCTGATGCTTCTCCGGTAACAAAGCTAATAAATTCTGATACACACTCTTGAACCGTCTCTTTTGCATCTTTGGAGATCTTCCCATTTCCTGGGATCATCTTCTTCATGATTCGCCCTACATTAGCTATAGGAAGGAACCGATCTTGTTCTTTGTTACTGTTACTGTTACTATTACTACTACTGCTGCTGCTACTATTATTTGAAATTATTGTCAATGTTGATGTTGTTATATGTGTTGATGTCGGGATGGTTATATTATTTGAACTACTTTCTGGACTTCCTGTAATACCCACATTTCCTCGCCTTTCATCCTCCATCTCCCTCTACCCAATTTTAATTAATTTGTTAAGAGACAATGGTCGGTCAGCTAAGAATATCATATAAGATAAGTGGCATAATTTGAAGCAAAAAGTTAGGCATCAAAATGGGAAAATTTTAAGGTCGTATAGGAATTCCCACCTGTTTAGACCCTCGGACCCGTTCTCCAAGCTGAAAATTAAATTTTTGTATATGAACCTTTTTATAAGGATGATATTCCATCCATCTTGCACACATCTTTAAAAAACTTAATTATATTGTAATATTTTAGAAAACTTCAAAGTTAATGTAATCAAGCTATAGTTGACATATTATCAAGCTACATATCATACCTCCCAATTACAACTAATCGAAACACACATATATATAAAGTGCTAGAATATAAAACATTGCACCTTTCAAATTCTAGTTTTGGATCAAATGAACTTCAGATATAAGGATATATAAAAGGTTTAAATCCTAAAGGTGTAAGTTGAACTTGCATATATAGCACAACTCCATGATAAAGTGCTTAGTAGCTGCAGTAGTATACAACCGCAGGAACAACAACATATTCACTGAAATCCCACTTTTGGGGAGCTAGGGAGGATTGAGTATACACATACCTTATTCCTAACTTTTGGAGGCAGAGAGACTATTTCCGAAAGACCTTCGTGAAGCAAATCGAATAGTAATGAAAGGAAAAATGGCAGTGAAGAGAACATGACAACTAACAGAAAAGCAGTGCAGAGTATACATGCATGCAAAGAATCATAACATCAATAACATAATAGTATACAACAGATGATCGATAACAAATACTAAAAGCCAGAAACTACAAGAATAAGGCTAATACGATGACAGACACGATGCTCTAGACTACAACAAGCTCTACCTGGTGTAAAAGCAAGACAACATTCAACTACCTACTAACCTTATTTCTTTACTTGCGACCTTCATGCCTTCCTATCTAAAATCATATCCTCAGTAAGTTGATTTCAAAATATTGAGGAGTCAAGGCAACTTCAAGTTTCAGCATTGCTTCAGAAAAGTTAAATAGTTTGGCAAATTGTCTTGCAAATTTAGAAGAGTGCAACAGGCAAAAGTTATTATTGGCACAGGATTTAACTGTTACCCTATGGATAGGGTTAAAAACTGGTTAAGAGTGATATTCAAGAAACTCCTCCATTCAAAATCCGAGCCCAAAAGAACAATTTCACCTTTCATAATGATTGATATATTAAGAGCTTTCCTCACTTTTTGGTTCCGGCAAAATTCTCCTTTTCATCTTTCTTTTAGGAGGGTGTTTGGTTTAGCTTTTTATAAGCACTTTTTAACTTTTTGTAGTGTTTGATTTTATCAAAAAGTGCTTTAAAAAATTGACAAGTGCTTTAAAAAAGCCAAAAGCCAAAAGTTGGTAGATATCAACTTTTTATTTTTTGGCTTATAAGTCATTTAAGTTTGACCAAACTATTTACCTTTCTATCCCATAATATTTTCCTAATTTCAATAATACCCTTACTCAAATCTTTGACAAAATTTTATTTTTTTGTGCATATTAGAAAAAAAATAATTAAAATCTGGAAAAAAAAGAAAATGAAATCGAGGTAGTATCAATTCGTTTAAATTATTATATTTGATTTTACAAATAAAAAATAGAACTATACTCCTAATAAAAAGTAAGAGGAGATTTGCCTAATTTTATTTAAATTATATATTTTAAAAATTTAAAATAACTTAAATAATTAGTTCATATTAAAAATAAATAATAAAATAAATTAATTTAAGTTTAATTATTTTAAAAATAAAAATATCATAGTAATTCACTTTTTATGGTGTGCAACTTTAAGGGCATTTTAGACATTTGAGTCAAAATAAGTGCTTAACATCACTCATGTACCAAACAAATCAATTATTTTTTTCAATTTCAGCACTTTTATCTAAACACATACTGCTTATTTATAAAATAAGTTAAACTAAACGGGCTCTAAGTGTCCAAAGGGATATCCAACTTTTTGTGCACCAAGAATGAAATTTTCATCCTTCCTGTTAGTCAAAGCAGATTGGACAAATATCCAATATGCCGCAACTGTATTTTTGTTGAAGTAATGAATAGATTAGACATTCTCTAGCTTATCACCACCATTACGATGGATTAAAAAAAAAATCAAGAACAACCCTTACAACAAGTAATCACTAAAGTGCATATTTACTAAAGATTTGATAGTTAAACAATTATATATCCATACCACAATTGATTAACATACACACAAAAAAAAAACATTGTTTTCAAATGGAATGGAATAAAAATAAATGAATAAATAAATAAAAAGGATTTAAAAGTAGCGAGATAACACCCGAAGACCACTAGAACTTAGAAGGACAAAATTATACATTAGGTCGCTCAACCAAAAATATTTATAATCACAATCATAGAATACGTAATGCTGCGTTCAATATTCAAGTTGCATTAATTTCTTATGGCGGTTTATTTCTCCTGTCCTGAAAAAGTTAAATTTATAATCACGTGGCTAATATATTATATTATACATGTATTGGCAATTTCTTTTTTTATTTTGGACAGACGACTAATTAATAAAGAAAATGAATCAAAACTAACTATATTAATTTTGAAATCATCAACGCCTCTTGCTCAAAATCAGTACATGACTTGCATCTTAAGACGGAAAACAACAAAAGAAATTTACTTAACCTGGAAGTAGACTGTAGACATATTAAACATAGACCTTAAACATTCCAAAGGTTTGGGGAAAGAAAAGAAAAGCTATATCACAAGAACAAACAGACACTCGTGCTAAGGAAATATTAAACTTTTTCAATTTTCACTCCATCTCATTGACGAAAGATGTGGAGGTAAAATTGAAGTTAGAACAACTAGTGTTACGTGACAGTAACGAAGAGCTAAGACCCAATCTCGACCTGACCAAATCAAACTGAACAAAATTGTCTTCCAATTGATGCACCCCTATCACGATAGGAGCCTTAGGATTTTGTCCTCCGTCAACAAACGCCAAGCAAGATAAACCAGGCCCCGCTTGAACTACCGAATTTGTTCCAACAATAGTCCATGTAACATTTTTGTTCTGCATGACAAAATCAATGTGTGGAACACTTGTATTTGACAAGTTGTTGGAGTTGAAACAAAGTCCGAATGGTGATATTGGATTCACTCGAGACACCCCGGAGAATTGTTTCACGAAAAACTGAGTGAAGGCTGTGAAGATGTTGTGTTCAAGAGCCGTGTAAGGTGCTGTAGTACTAATCATGGCGCCACCAAAGTTTCGACTCCTCGTTGAAATTAAAGATGAACGGTTCAATGGGACAGGCTTGTTATTTACCTGTATTGACCTCACTGGGATGAAATATTCGCCTTGTGAACCGATGATAATGGGCGTGTAGGTTAAATTTCTGGGTAAGCCTCCACTAGTCCCAAAAAAGATTGCACCATTTTTCTGTGAAGAAGAGGGTAAGCACAAGCCGAATTGACGAGGGAATCCGAAATGGGAAGCGAGTTGAATTGGAAGAGAGACTGAATCATGGCCTAATCCAGCTACCCCTTGGACATTTTTAGGAAAAGGTCCTTGTAACAAAGATGAAGGGGAACAAGCAAAAAGAAAGTGACGAATAGTAACTAAAGGGCCAGAATTTGAACCAAACTGACTAGTGGACCGAATTGAGAGAGAGTCTTGGGCAACTTCCCCAATTGCTGTTTGGCGAGTTAAAGGGTTTGTGATTGTAACAGCACAAGTGTTGTTATGGCAACCAGGCCTAGGTGTAGTGGAAAAACATTTGTTGCATGAATGAGCACCAACACTAGAACATTGAGTTGAGTGACAAAGGGGGGCAAAATAGGTTGATGAGAGGTAGTTTTTTTCGCAGTTTAACCACAAGAACCTGCCATTCAAGTCGATCAGCAACGGAACTGATTGCTGGGGAGTTCTTTTTGTGATGTTTGCTATGTGAAGACCTGTGGCGGAATCCTTAAACACTGGCAAAACAAGACCATTAGGTTTGAAAGGGGCTCTCGTAACTTGTGATTGTGATAGGAAAACAAGATTTGAGAGTGCCAAGAAAGTTAAAAGAAAGTAAAAGATTGATGAGGCCATTGTAGAGTGTATTCTGGTAAAAGAAAACTTGATATTTCCCTATATGGTGATGAACCACATTTATAGTGTGGAAAAAGTCTCTAGTTTATATGTACAGTTGGGGATAGAAACAATATTTGAGCTATTTTGTCATTTTTCATGTGATGTTGGATGTCAGGCTAGCTTCTTGTCTCCCATTAAACCAATGACGTCAACAAACTCAGAATAGCAATGCAAGTTTTTAACATGACCATGCTCTCTTTGGACTCTCTCTTTTTCAAGAGAACAAGACAATTTCTGTGTATAATACACAGTGCACTCAAGGTTTTAAGACACATGATATTGATGATAAACTTCATTCTGTCAGTTGCTTTGCAAGTATTTCCGCATATCCCGTATAGTGTCGTCATTATCATTTTGTTTGTACCTTCATCAATTATCTAGTACCTCAATGACCTCCAGCTGATTGACCATAACCTTATCACATCTTCCCTTCATAAGAATCTTACATTTATAAGAAGTCTCCGACTTGAGAAATGAAACCTTTTCACTGTTTAACACTATTGCTGCAGCATCCCACATAAAATGGCCTGCAGTTGGAAACTTTACTAGAAGCTATCTTCTTCCACAAGCTTCTTCTCAGTTTCAACTTCAAAAACTTATTATTTTCAATATTGTCCAAATGCCTAGTATGGGTCTCCAATACGGAGAAGAATGGAAATTATAGTGTGGTTTTAGTAGAGCAAAAAAATCATAAAAGAACAGGTGACATCAAAGGTCTAAAGTTCCAGTATTTGAAATTGAGGCCAATAAATAGCAATTCTGTGACATAATCCGGAACAAAATTATCCTATTCAACTCATCATCTCATTTAAGCACATCTTGCCCTTCCTATCAGTGGAGGTTAAAGTTACAGATAAATTGCACAGAGAAAAAACTCATCATCTGTATGTCTCTGGCAAGCGGTAACCAGTCATCACAAGTTTGTTCGCAGACATTTTTCCGGTCTTTGGCATAACATGCCAATGCAATGTTAGATTAAAATCTTTACCCCGGAGGTTGCTTCCCTACAACAAGGAATAAGGTACTTATGAAAACCATGAGAAGACAGAGAAAGCAGAATAAAGTGAAATGCTTCGGAAACTAACCTGATCAACAAAACGATACTTGTTTGTGGTGTGAATCAAAAATTTTGCATGTTCCTTAGTGGGAATAATACCATCCCACAAAGATATCTGTTAGTAAAACAATGAGGTGAGTAGAAGGAATTAAACCAAACTCTCATCTGGTAGGAAAACAAGGTACAAAACAAATTCTCAAGCAGGTCCTAAAAGATTAACGGGTTCCTTGGTATTTCTACAGCCTACTCCTCAAATTAGGAGAAGACAGTCCCAAGAGGTATCAATAAGCATATCCTCATACTTGCTAACAGGAAAATCCTATCACTGACAAAGAAATACAGAACTGTTAATTTACAAGGAGAAGCAAAGGACAGATATGTCGATCCATACTACTAAGACTTACTTTCAGTTGCAGTACATTTGTTAGACAATGACACAAACCTCAAATAAGATGTAAATAATAAACTACAAGACAAGGAAGATATTAATTATATGCAGTTCTAAACCAAAAAAAGATAGACCTGATTTAGAGAATTCTTTGGAGTTTCATACTCAGCTGCCAAAAATACAAACACCTGCAAATTTTAACATAATTAGAATTCCATACTTGCTCTGACTAACTGTAAAAGCAATCCAACCAACAGGCAATCTGAACGATCAATGCCAAAATATCTCTTAAAGAGTTTGAAGTTAAAACCACAAACTTTGAATTCGAACATCTAGGAAACTTATTGCAGTCGTAAAAAGTCACTTGTGACACCAGAACACGTAGTTTTGTTCTTTTTGAATTATTCCAGTCTCTTGTTACACATGCTGACTTCATGCTTGACAGAATCTCAATATATGGTATAGTGAAGCTGTAAGACACTCCATATCATGTCCTCCAAATGTAAATTTGGCTCCCAAAGAAAATAAAAAGGGAAGGAACTGAATAAAACCAGCACACTCACAAGCACTGCAATAGAAATCCTTTTATCCTTTTAACGTCATTCAGTTATTTTCACTAAGATTAAACAGTGAAAGAGGGGGAAAAAGAAGTGAAAGAGGAAATACTGCAAGAAGTCATTGGACTTATTGGCCAAGTTTCAACAAATTGTACAATAAGGCATAGAATTTACTATCTGACACTGCTATATATATGTCACTAATAGCCTGGTAAATTTCTGTGTTACATTCTATTTTCCAATTTCCACATCCTATAATCCAGAGTGTTAGATGTGTCATCAACATCTAATATGACCACCTCTCCTCTCCGCTCTAGTGAACTCCAGTGTTTTAGACCAGGGATGAAAAGTATACATACATTATGTCCTAATGATTTGCCTAGTGGAACATAAGATGTACACACCACATAGAAAAAAATCAGACCCAAGTAATAGGGATAAAAGAGTAAACTCCAAACTATGGTGCAGATAAAGTAGACTGTGAACCTGCTTAGTATTCCACGTGAACAATGACTGTAAATCTGCTGATATGTTCAAGGTCAAACTGACCTGCATATAACGAAAAGTAAACAGTCAAAACTCCTTTCAAAAATTAAGTTCATAGAACCACTTAATCAACGATGTTAACTAGGAAGCTTAACACGAGAACAGAAAAGTTCACGTAGATCAATAAGATAAAGAAAATAAACCGATACCTTAGGATACAACAATATCATATGCTAGCATGTTTTTTTCAATGATTAACAGATCTAAAAAACATAAGATTGTCCAGGCACACTGACAATTCTCAGAAAGATCGAGAGGAATACATTAGAATTAAATGCAAAGTGCACTCAAAGTAAGATTTCGTGCTCTGTGCTGGAAATAGGAAAGGTTGCTGCAGCAATTTATTGCTGAGACAAGATGAAGTCAAACAGGTACATGCTTGTTTGGAGAACTTGAAGAAAGTCACATAGACAATAAGGTTGAGCCACAAAGCATACATGTAATTTCGGTGTGGTTTTAATAGGAATGTCAAACACTTGAATATGGGAAATGGGGTTGGAATTAAATATGGACAGGAATCATCTTGGATAAACTATTAAGAGATTCCTAGAGTGGATGGTGTAAGCAGCAGTGCGTAGACAACAGTTGGGTGATGGTTGGCCTTCAAATTCAGAACTATACTAGGAACCAACTGTTGGTTTAGATGCAACTTTCTCATCTCAAAAACAAAGCCTAAGGGGAAGGCAAAACCTATCAATTTGAAGGCCTAATGAGTAAAAGGATTTTGGACCAGGCTGCATATTCCAAGTACTGGACCAGATTACAGAGGTGTCTCAACCTAAGGAAGGGGTCATATCCAACTCTCTCAAACTATTGACTTGGAGATATGGGAGAGTATTCTGGAATGCAAATAAAAAACTAAAGCACAAAAAAGGATGACTGATTGCATAATTAATCAAGGTAATAAATGGTACAGAGAACACTTGGAGAAAGAAGATAAAGCCAGCAAATGTCTACCTATACCGGTATGGTAGAACTCGGAAGAGCAAATAATGGAGGAAAATATTCTCTTCTCCATCATGGATGAATAGATTAGGCAAGAAATTTGCCTTCAAGAGTTGTTGAAAAGGGTACAGAGAAGAAAAAAGGAAGTGGTGGCAGAAACAATCTACAACGATGTAAGGAGTGACACTCTAAGAAGAAACTAATCTTGAAGTGGGTGTGTTGTATTCAATGATGAAAGGGAGGAGGGGGGGGAGGGGAGGGAGGGATGCGGTAATAGAGAGAAAAGCAACTACAAGGAAAGGGTCAGAATTAGATTTTAGCACAAAATGCATCTAGTGTATGTAAACTTGCAAGCCATTATATTGAAGGAAAGGCAGCCAGGATACTCTTTAACACGGAATGACTTATTAGGAGTTTGATAAGATTTAAGATATTTTATGGGTGAATATAAGGAACTGATGATACAAAGAAACAAGATGGGTAGAAGACCGAAAACACAAGTGAAAAGGACAAATACAGTGCATGCTAGAATGAAACCAGGGGAGCATTATAGAGAAGCAAGCGGAGATCTCCAAGGGTTCTTCAAGTAGAGGAGGCAACAACTTAAAAGTACATAGCATAAGAAGTCCATCGTCTTCCCTTTTCTCGGGCTTCTAAAACTAGAGGGCCTCAAGAGATTAAATTACAGTAACAGCCAAAGTCATAGTCTGTTTCCACATTCCCAGCCGACATAAGAAAGGTTCACACCCGCTCTTGTTGGATATTTGCTACAAACAGCTTTTAGTCAAACCACGCTTAAGGAAAAGATATTACACACAGGTTACTGGAACTCCAGCGATCAGCATGTAATTCAAGTTAGGAAAAATATATGCAGTTTACACAATTTTATGCGCTATATATTTATTTATTGAAATTGAGCATTTGTAAACGTTATAATACGTCAAAACAGAAAATCTTGAGATTTTTCCATTCACAAGAATGCGTATAGGTCACATAGAATCATACCCCAGGTTCCCCAAGGAATCCAGCAATACTCATATTTACAAAGCAAGGATACAGTGGATTTGGAATAGGACTTAGAAAAAGAAAGTCAACCCACCATACTTCAACCAGTTTTTCCCCAATTCCCAATCTCAGATACCAAATTTAAAGTTACAAGCTTAAATCTCCGCCAAATTCAACAAAAATTAACCAGAAACTAAAAACCCAGAAAAACCCCTCACCAAAATCTACAGATGCATATGTTTCAGCAAAGAAAATACCTCATCGTCCCCATCAGGTTTCTTCTGGAACCAATTGATATTCAAGACCTGCAGAAAAACGAAAAACAGAAAATCACAAGAAAATCAAGCGATCAAACAAATGGGTGTTTTACAATAACAACAGATCTGATTATAATACACAAAGTTACCAAAAGGAAAACATGAATTTAAGTAGGGTTTTAAGGAGACGGGGGTGTACTTGAACTTCTGCTGTAGGAATCGGAGAATTGAAATTGTCGGAGAAAGAAGCTATGGCACACATAAACGCCAATATAGTGATCGCTAATGTTAACAAAGCATTGGCTCTGTACCCAAATGAATGCATGTTTGCTACCTTCCTTTTTCCCCTCAACGAAACTGATTTTCTTCAATTTCGGGTCTTCTGAGAAAGTGCAGTATGCGAAAGGGGCTTTAAATGCGAAAGATAGTAAGCCAAGGCTCAAGACTTGACGCCTGCTCGAGTCAAATCTTGTTTTTACCTTTTCTTATTCCTTTTTTCCTCCAAGTCTGAAAATTATTTTTTGACCTACTTGTGCTGGAGTTGTGCATTTACTAGCATTTTTTTTTTTTTTATCTTTTTTGTTTCTTTGGTATATTACTATTACTGCAATATTATTTTTAACCCTTTTTGGAAGATATTGGATCCCATTTAGGGGGGTTTTGGCTCGAGGGAAAAGGAAATATAATAACTACAATTACTATATTTCAATTTCAAGCAACTTATGAATTATTATGTGAATCTTCACCTTCCAAATTAAATCACATATTATAAAAATTTATTATAAATCTGCTAATATATATTAGGAACTAATCTAGCATAATTTAAAATTAGAATTAAGAATATATGAAAACTCACATGTACGAAGTCAATAAGAATATTCAATCCTGATATCATTTAATATTACTGATATATTTTTAAATTTTTACTATAAAATTTTATTATACTAATATAATCTTCTCGTAATTAAGATAAATTTAATTTTCGTTATTATAATTTTCAAATTATTATCCACCGTATAACAACCAATTTATTATATACCGGATAATAAATTTTATATTATCATTTACCAATTATAATTTTTAAAGGACGCGTGGCACTGCTTGGGATGACTGCTGTCTGAAAACCTCCTTGGTTTCTTTATGGCACTAGCAAAGAGGCATAACATTCAAAACAGCAGCTCAACTTTCAGTCTGGAGAAAGAGGGACTCATTGTGGTACACTTTCTACACTTCACTTTGTGTCAATTTCTCTGATTTTTTAAGTCTATTCAGTCTTCTTGAATGTAAGATTCATAAATGAGTTGTTGCATGTGGGTTTTACCTAGTAAACCTCCACTGTCACTTGCCTATTTGTTAATGCAGTATCGAAATTGTTCTTAATTTGTGTTTGTACCTGCTTAAATCTCCAGCCTAGTGAAGCAATTTTAAGTTATTTCTGTTCATCAATTTTTTTTTTAACTCTGGTGTCAAACAAATAGATCCCAGCTGCTGCAATCACCCAGTTTTGTGCTTGCATTACCACTATGGTTCAATCCTGACGTACCTCTGTCTAATTTCATCATGTACCTGCCATCTCTCACTAATATTCTACTGTTATCTTATTCTTCAATCTGTTGTTTCTTTTACTTTTATTTGTCAAACCTGTTTCTGAAAACGGCTTTTCTTGAACCAAGGTATGTCAGAAACCATCTCTTCACCTCATAATAGGTAGGGGCAAGGTCTAAGTACACACCTCCCAAGATCCCACTGGATATGTTGTTGTTGTATTACCAATATGGTTCATCAGCACCTTTGAAGTTACTGGCTCATTTCTGTTTTACTTTGATGCTGTCACTTTAATGATTGTAACTTCATATTTAATGAGATATTTTCTCCTAATCAAAATGTTTCCAGATTCCATTACTGGTGAATTGAGAGGGGTGCTTCTGAAGGTGAACAAGAGACCAAGTCTATTAGTTTATTCCTATCCTGGAGGCTGGAATCTATTGTCAATGGAAACCGACTAACTAGAAAAAGGCAGTCTAAACTTTCATTGCACATGAAATTCCTCTAAAAGGTTTGCTTAGAAGATACAAGATAGTTAACATATTTTAATCTACATTTTTGGATAATGCAAGTATGCTCTGGTGCATTTAAAGGCTTCCCTTTAAAGTACCAAAGTATCCTCTTGGATAACTTACATATTCTCAATTACTAATCCTTGTGTATCTTGGTCTTCCTAACCATCCACTCATTCATGCTTTCAACCTCCCATTGAGCAAAAACCATCTATGGTAACTCCATAGAGTTGCTCGCTTGAACCCCCTTCAAGCTATCTTGGTAATTCATCAATCTTGGGGTAAAGAATCTCTGTTGCTTATGTTTTCTTTTTTAACAATTATTGACTTCATTTTATATGTCTCAAACATGTTTATAACTAAAGGTAGGCTAAAGTGCAATATTTTAGCTGCTTCATTTCATCTGAAACAGATTAGTCACTATTGGATAGATTCACAATCACAGCTTCTACTCTTTTCATCAAGCATGGACAACAACTTCAGTGGATTGGTTCCAACAGATGATCAGTTTTTCCTCCTTTACTTCATCATCGGAACTTACTTTGGACCAGATCTCCAGGGAGAATATCCCAAAAAGTCAGTTTTGCAAAGAAAAGGTCTAGGACTACCTCCATACAGTTCCAATCAACTAGCTGGTTCATGCCTAAGAACCATAGAAGTAGAAAGGGTTTACTATCATGCATTGAGAAAAGCAGATCGGTCTGTTGTCCTGGCACAACCATGGCTACACCAGTTCTTTCATGGAAAGCTTCCTACTCTTTATCACAAACAACCTGCAGCTTATCCTCGGTTTTGTGATCTATTTCCTACCAGCCTGCATCCCCATTTATGCTGTGATGTGTATAATGTTATTGCAAACATTGTATTCATCAATGACCCTGATACCAGCTATATTGAACCAGACAGGCTTAAGAGGTTCAAGAAGCTCACTGGTCTAGAACATCTTACTATGGACAAAGATTGCACAAAGTCACAAACTGATGTTGATTATGAAGCTCTAGGTAATATTGGAAAACCGGAGATGTCCAAGCCTGATCATATCCTCCAATATGCATCACTAGCTGCTACTAGGCTACCATATAAGGAGACGTCTTGTTGTAGTGAACCATTTAATGATATACCACATGACAATGAAAAATTTGACAACACGTCTTTTACTAGTCTTTTAAAGGATGCTTGTGATGAACCATTAAATGGTGTGCCACCTGATAGCAACGGACAGTTTGACACTAGACCATTTAGTAGTCTCTTGAAGGATGCTTGTGGTGGTTTATTTAGTAATATGCCACCTCATTGCAATGGACAATTTGACACTACACTTTTTAGTAGTCTCTTGAAGAATGACGGTGTCGGCCAGTTAACAGATGCACCACCAGATAGCTCTACAAAATTTGGTGGTACTTCTTTTGGTAGTCTCTTTAAGGATGCCAGTCCTCTGGCGGAAGAGTCTATGGGTCCATCATCAAAGCACACCAACTCTGAGGATTTAGAGCTTAGTATTGTCTTCCTTCCTTCTCGTCCTTCCAAGGAGGAGCTAAGTAACATTGTTGCTGCTACTAAAAGTGGATTTGCAGTGGCTGGGAGTGCAGCAAGGGGTAAGATAGGGCCAGTTCTCGGACTCTTGGATGTAGGAGAAAGCGAGGACTCTTACTTGTTCCGTGTATCACTCCCCGGAGTAAAGAGAGATGAAAGTAAGTTACAACTATGTTATTAAATATTTTTCACGTCTGAATTTATGATGGATACCAGTTACTGTTTCTTCAACATATATACTTGATCTGCAAAATTCTTTTACAATATGGCAGCACTTCATCTAGTACTCGTCACTGTTCTGCTGGTTGGTTCTTTTGCTACTTGATTGTACTGCATTCTTCTGATGCTTTTGGATTCGCTATCAGTGGTCACCTCAGTGATTTCTCAAGACTAATTTGTTCAAAATTTATGGTTAACGCAGGAGAATTTACTTGTGAAGTGGAGAGTGATGGTAAAGTATTGATTAGGGGAATGACAACTGGTGACAGGACTGTCCACAAGTACTCTCAAGTATTTGAGATGCAAACTCAGAACCTATGTCCAACAGGACATTTCACCATCTCTTTCAAGCTGCCAGGCCCAGTTGACCCTCAAGAATTTTCTGGTAATTTTGGCACTGACGGAATTCTTGAGGGAATTGTAATGAAAGCAGAAAGATAATCTCAAGGGTAAATGAATGTCTTGTTCATTAGAAGGCTAGTACCTGTACAAATTCTAACTCCATGGTAGTAGTAATTTGGTGTGAATGCACCCACCTTACATGTTCAATTAAAAGCACATTCGTTTCACAAATTTGATGGTTGTCCTCAACTGCAGGACTACTCAACAAAATCCCTTCTCCTTCCCCCCTCCTCAACATAGTTCTTGAAGGATTATTTTTCATTCAAATTCAGTATCCAACAATGATAAAAGCTTTGAAGAATATGATATGATTGTAGTAGTTCTGCATGACCACAGAGTTAAAACATTTTTCTCTAAAATTCTATTTAATTTCAGAACTAATAAGAACTGGCTTACATGAAACTTCTTGCTGACCAGAATTTTCTATGCCACCAGTGGATTGTGCTTTCCAGCTCACTTTACTCACTCATCAATGAACTGAAAAAAATGAATTATATTATATTCCTGCACGGAAACCAATAGGATCTCTATAACTGGTCTGTGAATGAAGACTATCAAAACACAACCATTTCCCAGATTTTGTAGTAAAGGCGCACTTCTAATAACTGCCAGCTGCTCCATCTTCAACCGCAGTTATTCTGCAAGAGTTTAGCAGCTCCCACATGGTTCCGGACCAGTGATGGATGAATCAACTGTTATTGCTCAACGTCTTATATGTGGCGACTTTTCAGCAACTTCTGTCTCTCCAAAACTCAGGCAGAAAACTTGGCAATGACCAGGCTTATTACCATGAAAACAACGTAGAGTCCTACTAGGCAAAATCCCCAGAATCTTGGCACCCGGAACCTATTCCAAGTCACTAAAAGCAGAGATCCCATCAAGCTCAATAGCAAGAAAACAAAAGCAACCACGATACTCACGTGGAGATGAAGCTCATAAGCTTCTGGATATACATTTGCTGTCTGCATAACCAAAGCAGTTCCAAGCCCAAAAAGCATGTTGAACATTGGCCCAGCAAAACATCCGGCCATGGCCATGGCTGGCTGGCCAGCCTTTGCAACAGCCACGTCTGCAACAAGATCACCAACGGAGTTTCCCCATGCAAGCACCGTTAAACCAAGAAAGGCAGCAGGCAGTTTCAGGAGCTCTCCTAGAACTGCAAGACAGTTAAGGAGTTCCCCGGCAACTGTGGAGATCCAAAATACACTCATCACAAATGCTATAATAACTGCAGGCATTTGCTCAGTTTTAGGGGCCTTCTTTTCAACAATGAAATGAACAATAGCCAAAGAACAAGTAGCACAAAGTACAATGAACCAAAGAGGCAAATGGGTGTCTGAGAGTAGGAAAGAGATTGGATGATTTAATGGTACGAAAGATTTGCAGGAAAACAGAAGTAGGAGGGGGCAAAGAGCAATGTTGGCAGATAGATAGAATCTACTCCATTCAGAAGGTGCAGTCTGTGGTATAGTGAGCCTAAGGAGCATCGCGACAGGAAGTGTCCAGATTAGTGAGACCTGTCAATAAAGAAAAGTTAGAATGTCAAAATGAAAATACTATAATAGCTACTTACTACAAACTGAGATACTGTGAACACCGTCACCACCAAAATACATAAAATAGGAGTGCGGATTTTGTGTGCGCCCGATGGATTCTTAATGAATGATCTAGTCAACAACATGGATTGCAAAAAGAAGCAACTAGGTTCAAAAACATTCTTTAAAAAGATCACCGACATACAGAAGTTAACATAGACAACCAAGCACTCTGCAAGATACCTCCGAACCAATGGGGAAAAGAATCTCCCTGACTAGAACTGCCCATGAGAAACAACTAGCTAGAACCCAGATGATCAAATATCTGTACCTAAAACAGGCATGCTTGCAGATAAATTGGTCAGTATGCACGGGATCTCAAGAAGCACCTAAGAGGCTTCAAAGCACAGCAATACTAGAGTTCCATGGTGTAAGTAGAACGCTGAGAAACATATTTTCACATTAAAAACATTCACTTATCAAAAGATCCTTGGTGTGTAGCATATTACATTTATCACTTTAGAGTTTAGCGCCGTGAAAAATGTCATGGTCATCATAATTCTTATGGTTCAATATAAAGAAAACTTCAAGAGCGCAACCCACTTCTTAAGCATGCTCTTCTGTTTGTTAGTTGCTTGCCCCTTGTAGGCTTACTCAATTCCTTCCTTGCACTCGAAAAGCATGGACATGCAGTTCATTCCACATTTTGACGTCCATCTCTCTATCTAGTGGCCAGTGTCACTTTGGGGACTTCACCCTTTTAAGTGACAAAGGGTTGAGTTTAGTAGTAGTATAAGAGTGGTTCAGTCATTGATAAGCCTATACATGCTCGTTTTATCATTGAACATAACTATGCTTATGTTACATCTTTTTATCACTCGTTTATGCTTATCTTATATATTTTCCAAAAAGCAGTTCTTGGAAGGTTATTAAGTGCATTCCAAATAGATTGATGTCAAATACTAATCCTTGCTTTACACTTACTTGCTATGATAAGTCAAAAGGCAAATATCATTTGTTTGTTAGTTTAGAGAAGCTAATCACTAACTATTGATACTAACCCTTTAGATTGTCTTTCACTCAAACTTGATTAAAGGAATTTATACCATAACAGCGAGTAAAAGGACAATGGCATAGTGAACATATACTCATCATTATTCAAGTGATGTACATCAAACCATGATCAAATTACATATCGGAAAGGTGAGAAGGAGAAAGCTGGGTCATTCCCTTAAGGACCAATAAACAGGAATTGCATGAACTACTAAAAGTAAGAAACCCCCAAAATGGATTTTTGATCCTTTCTTTAACTTTCTCATAGAATACTCAAAGGAAATTTAAGCACCAGATGCTCAACTCTTCACAGCATATGTTGTTGTATGCATCAACAAGAAAAATCATTTTTCATATAGCATGAGACTACTAAAACGGGAAAGCTTTAGACCCCATAAACCCCCAACTTATCATTCAAGTATCTAGGACTCCCTCCATTCCCTTTTACTTGTCCAATATAGTAACAATAGATTTTCCCTTTTACTTGTCGATTTAACCAAAGCAAGAGAGAATTAATTTTTTTTTTCATTTTTACTCTCATCATTAAGTAAGCATTTCCCAAACTAATTGGAGTTTAATAGTCAAATTTAAATTTTCAAAGTACCATTGATAAGGATAATTTAGTTAAATAGACACTTAATTAATGATTTCTTAAAGGGAATGCAAAATGCAAACTGGAAAAGTACCTGGGGATGGAGGGAGTAAGAATTTGCTTGTCGACATGAATAGTGGAAGTTCCAGAAACACAGAAAGTAGGAAAATCATCTACACTTATCATCATAAGACGCAGGATAAGACTAAGCAGAATGCTAGATGAATATTTCTAGTCAATGACAAATAACTCTGCCTTAACCCTATCCACCATGGCTCTATTCAGTTATCTACTTAATCGGTGGTTGCATCCCCGCTTGGTACACTCCAAGATTGAATAAATAATACAGAACTGAAGCCAAAGCTGATTTTGTTGCATAATTCAACATTGAAGTTCAAATATTATTAGATAACTTCCCTAGTTCCAAAATTTGCCACTACCTAGACTACAGTCACTGCTGAATTTCCCCACTCAGTTATTCTGAACCTTGAGAAAGCTACAATTCTCAGATAGTTTACTTTTCAGGGTGCTAGAAGCGCCTAACTGGTTAGCTTTGCACCATCGTTTGTCAAGACCGTGATGGTCAACACAACCCACATTCAGCATCTTCAGTTAACAAAGAGAATCCTTCAAGGAGAAGATCTCACTTGCGGCACAGAATGTGGGCCCAGTTTTCAGCAATCATCCGCACTATGTATCAGATGTGCTTCAAATTCCAGAGGAAAGCATATACCATGAAGTTTTTGAGGTAACATAAATCAACATAGGGTACCAATTTTTTCTTATTGCTATATAACAGGATGGATTGTTTATGTGACTGTCGTGTTGATAATACAAGACTCTAACCCACCAAACATTTCCTCGGTCAAGGCTTTGGAACTAGTACAAAGTTGCAGTTTGATCTTGACAATTTTAATGGGGCTACAAATATTTCACAGCAATGCACAACAGAACCAAATCATTCCTACAGGAGAGGAATGGCGACAAACCTTATTAGCCCTTTAACTCTCACATCAGTTTCTCATTTTATTCTTTTTTGTCTTTTTGGTCCATCAAATGTTTAATTTTCTCCTTCTTAAAGAATTTCATACCAATTGATTTGTTGATAATTAGAGGACAACAGACATACAGACAAGGTCACGGACCACAACATTAAGAAATTTTAAACCCCTAACTTGGTTAGGATGCTGAATAAATCATCTATCAAATGTCAATACAATTGCATCTAAGGTGAATAATACACTGATCTTGAAGTTCCATATGTATGTTTAATTTAATGAAAAAAACAAGAAAATCGAGAATTACAAGCAAGATTTAGGACATACCTTTCCAAAAACTTGCCAGGAACCTGTAGTATGCCTCTTTCCACCTTCTACAGTTCCCACAACTTTGCCTTTTTCAGAATCAAACTCAACAATCCCTATATGAACTTCATGACTTCTAACCAAACCCACCTCACCTCCAAACTTGCCCCCCTTCTCTTTCCCACCACCCATCCCCAAGTCCATCCAAAATACAAATCCAACAAAAAAGAGATAAAAAGCAACAAAACCAATAGCTTGCCAGAGGAAAATCTCAGCACTTAAGTACACATAAAAAAGAAACAATGCAGCAGTCAAATAAAACAGCACATCCCTCACAAACGGAGCAGGATCAACAGCAAAAGGTGCCGCGTAAATAGCCACAAATCCAACCACAAAAGCAGAGACAAAAGTCCCAGCTGAAAGAATCGCACCAAACCCAGTCCTTGCTTGGCCTCCCCTAACTGCAGCCACAGATGCAAAAACATCAGGCGCACCATTTCCTAAAGCCAAAAGGGTCACTGCGCCCATAGAAGGCGACAGCCTAAGATGCGTAGAAAGCTTTGTAACCACAACAGAAAAGTAATCTTGGGCAGTCTTGATGAGGATGTAGAACTGTAGAAATACACTGAGGGCGAAAAAGGGGATGGAGAGAAATGGGTTTTCTTGGAAGAGACAATAGTGCAAAGAGAAGTAGTTAAAGATTCCATTGGAGTCAGTGAAATTGCTGGGCAAGCAGACAATAAGGTGGGATTCTTTTTCAGGAAAGGTGGCATTCAAGAGGGACCGGTGGGGAATGAGTGGAGATTTGTGAATTGGATTTGGGGAATATTGTGGAAGTGGGAGGACGATGAAGAAGAAGAGTATAGTGGCGACGAGGATCAGTGAGGTTACAGTGGTGTTGAAGCAGGAGAAATTGAAGGCCATGCCATTCCAGAATATTGGAGTTGAAGATCGTGCTTTTTCAAGACTCGCTTTTTGTATTAACGCGTTTTCGTGTTTACATGATGAAGTATAATTTCACACTGCCACTGGAATCATTAGATCCGTTTAGGGATTGAAATTAGAGTACTGGCAAGCCAACTTTTCATAAAAATAAATATTCTTCTTGTTAATCTACAGATTGATTTATATCTATTTAGAGTCTAGACTAGACTCACTAATTCAATAGATATGTAAAGTGTTCGGACGACGAAGATCATAGGAGCTTTTCAATTTTATTGACTCAAGCCTCACAATTTTAAAATTAGAACCAATGATACTTGTCATTTGAACCAATCCTGAAAAAATTATTTGACTTTTCAATGGTAACATCTCCACATAAATTGAAATAAAGGAGTAGGATAAATTAGGTGGTTGATTTTAGTGGCGAAATAAAAAATTTGATAAGAATATTTAAGGATACTTTCAAGATTTAGTGCATATGCATGAAAAGTAATATTTGACTTATATATATAGATGAGTGTTGAGAGATTCGACTGATTCAGAAATAATTAAATTCGATAGGTCTGGTTAGGGTTGGTTACTGGATTGGTGGGTATGATTCCAATTGGACTGTACTTTTATGGGTTATAGTGGACCCGTTCGGAGTTCAGACCAATCGGACCAGGCCGGTCTTAAAAATATATTTTAATTATTTTTAAAAAAATTAAATATTAATTATTTTTTTAAGAAAGTACAAAGTTAAACTGGGTTTCGGTTAATTGATAGATCGAACCAACTCATGCGAGTTTTAATTTAAGCTTCAACCAATCCAGTCTTGCCCCTTTAAATGGGCCGATCTGATCCATGCGGAAATGGGTTTGGTTTGATCCCATTTTGGGTTAAATCAGCCTATTTGACAGGCATAATATATAATTAACTTTTTTTTGCAAATTTAATCTAATATTTTATTTTATTTGTTGTAGGGTGTTGGACTAACCATTTTTCGACATACGTAATTACGTCCAGACTGACTTGTCAATCCATTACTAATGTGAAACTTGGATATTGAAGGTTCTAGTTAACTTCATTCACCAAAATTTAAGTAGATAAGAAAATTTTGAATAAATTCTTTCTTATGAGAAAAAAATTACTTGACTCTTAATAACAACATCTCTATATAGACTAAGAGAGTAAATATCTTAAAAGATTGCTCTAATTGTGTAAAATTATCTGACAAAGTCATTTAATATTGTTTTGTATCAATCAAGTCACTCAATTTAAAATTTTTCTCTTATAAAATTATTCAATTAAATTTATTATAAAAAAAATCTACCATGACAAAATAAATATTTTTTTTGTCATATAGACATGAACCCCATAAATTTGTAAAGATGACGAGTAAAAAGCAATTGCTTTTTCATCTTTAAAATTTGTACGATAAGTAGTAACTTTAATATTTTTGTTTGGAGAAAAGAGGTATTATTTTGCATGAACATTTAAAGAGGAGATTTTTTAAAAATCAAATGTAGAAGAAAAAATGCATATAAAAAGTTAAACAGAAAAATAAATCCAAATGAAAGTATTACCCTTTTTTTTGGTTAGTTTATGATGACAAATTCTTGCAAAAATAAATTATTGATCATTTGGTAAAAATAAATTAGTACTTTTATTAGCAAGAATTATATTTAGATGTAGTTTTTATTCACCCAATTGAAAAACAGTAAGTTATTAAATACTTATTTAAATTGTGTTTAAATTTTAAAGTCTATCATAAAATTCGTTATTAAAGTGTCTAATAGGATAAATTATGCAGTTGACCTCTATGGCAAAGTTGAAAATTTTGATAAGGGTGTTTAAGGATACTTTAAGCCTTTCAGGTTTTATGTATGAAATATAATATTTGACTTGTATATATAGTATGGATGTTAAGGCAAGATTCAGGAAAAATTAAATTCGATCGGTCTGTGTTGAGGTTGGTCATTGAATGGTGGGTTATGGGTTATAGTGGACCTATGCGGTTTTGGACCCAATTAGACCGGGCCGATTCGGTTTCTAATTAAAAATATGTGTTAATTAATTTTAAAAAAAATCAAGTATTTGCTATTTATTTAAAAAAAATTACAATGTTAAATGGTTACATAACAATTGAATCGGGTTGGGTCGGGTCGATTAAGCGATTTTTTTATTAATGTGACCCTATCAGGTTCAATTAATTCCGGTGAAAAATCAACCTATGCGGGTTGCGATTTAAGCTTTAACTAACCTGGTGTTATCTTCTTTAAATGGGCCGATCCAGTAGAGGCAAAAATCAATTCGGTCCAATTTGATTTCGGGTCAAATCGACCCGTTTGACAGGCATAATATATAGTATAATTTTTTATCGAATGATGTTTGACTAATCATCTCTTGGTATACATAGTTACGTTCCATGATCGATCCATCGATTTATCTTTGATAGCAGAAGATTCTTGATGTAAAACTTAGATATTGAAGTTACTAATTAACTTCATTCACCAAAATTTAAGTAGATAAAAAAAAATTCGATAAGTTTATATGAAATACATTTTATTTTATTAGCAAAAATAATTTTATTCATCAAATCCTTGTTATTTCCAAAACTTATACAAAAGCTTAAGGAATCATTATGTTTTCTCTTGTGAATGGTTGAAAAATTTATAGTATCTTCTTTTATCAGATCACAAATTTGAAGAACAAATGGTTTGAGAAATATCAAGGAGCTTTGCTTCAAGAAATGTTAATTAATTGAGAAACTAATTAGAGAGTCATTTTCGACCAAGAATAAATTGGCCGGTTTATTTTTAAAGGTTTCTTATTCAAATAATTGAGCTTTTTTTTTTTTTTAAATTCTCAGAGACATGAAAATAGTAGATATATATCAACAAGAATTTCTATAATTCACCATAAATATGAAATTGTAAATATTATCTTATAAGAAAGAGATTTTTTTTTTTTGTTGTAATAAAGTGCTTTCCTTAGCCAAATGTCCAAATTACTTCATATTTTTTGAGGTCTTTTTATTTAATTATCATTTTCAAGTTTCAAATAAATTATGTGATATATTTAATACTTAATATTTTTAAAGTGATTCTCAAAAATCAACTAATTGTGAATTTGGCAATATGATCGGGTGGAGGGATAAGATTGAAACTAGATCATAATAAAAACATTATATTTGCTTACTGTTTACTCCTATCATTTTATTTTATTTGATTATGTTGATTTGATATTCGTTTAAAAAAGAAAATTCTCATTAGGGATTTATTTTACTAAATTAATTTTATCATTTAAATTTGAAAGTTTAAATTTGACTATTAGTACTTTATATAATTACTTAATAATAAGGTATTATTAAAAAAAATTTAAAATTTTTAATTTTTAGTTTAAAAAAATTTAATACAAAAATCAAGTAAAATTTCCTCCTCTTTTGGTTGAAGTTTGATTACTAATTTTATCCTTGGAACAAAGTGAAAGATCATTTCCTCCATTAGTTCAATGATGGAAAAATTGTTTAAAATTTTGACGACACCATGATAATGAAAATGAATATATAAAAAAGAAAAATCAAAACATCCGAAATAATAGGGACTTTATAGTAATTTTACTCCTTTTTAAAAGAACAAAAGTCTGGAGAATAAACAGGTCAGCAAAGACCTTCAACACTCTAGAAAATCCCTAAAACATATTGTCAAATTTCCTCTCCACTTCACAGGAAAAAAAAAATTCAAATAAATTCCATGTTTGGGTTTTTGCCGCTCGCTGATTTTTACTAGATATCTCAGAGATTTTCAGAGTTTTTTCGTGCTTGTCTGCATCTAGGTGTTGCCCGGATATATCTCACAGTTGAATTTCCCATCTTTTTTTTTTTCCGGCAGCTCTCTGATGGATTCTCATTGGAGGTACTTGAACGATCACCAATCCTACATTTTTCATTCAGATGTTGCACAACTGTTGAGTTTATCTTTCATTTTACACAAGATGGTGAATGTAAAAACCCAAAATAGCTGTTTTTCTGATAGACCTAAGCCAGGTGTTGGTTTTCATATTTTTGAGTGCTTCTTGGACACTTTGGTAATGCAGAAAGTAACCATTTTTCTGGTCAAAATCTTGTAAATACAGATACACAGTTTTTCTTTCACAGCTAATTCTTAGTAAGTTCATTCAAGGGTATGCTGGAAAAACTTGTCAATAGTTCTGTGCTATAGGTGGAATACTGTGCTATTAAGGTGTATAAAAGAGTTTTCTTGAGATGACATTTTATTAGTGAAAAATGTCGAAGAATGTATGGCTGTTTCAATGTTTTTTGGTCCTTTCTGGGGTTTGTTCTGTGTATTTTGCTGCACCGGGAAAGGGAACTGTTGAGTTCCACATCATGATATTAGTGTTAGATCCACTTTAATCATTATTCATCCAATGTCGAGTGCCCATCTTATATTGTCTACGCTCAAGATGTCCAGTCCTGGGTGTGCGGGGTGTTGAGTTCCCCATTGGTTCACTTAGGGATGGGAGACCTTTTTATATGGTCTTATGATCTAGCTATTCGGGTTGAGTTAGGTTAAAGCCTATAGCATGTACCAAAATAAATTGTCTGCTTGCCTAGAATTAATTGCTCACAGTGAAATTGCCTAAGACGAAAGGTACATTTTCTTAATCCTACTTGGAATTGGCATGAAAAGATCCATTTTGTTAAATATAACAAGATTTGACATTGGATAGTGCCTTCAGGTATATCGAAACTATTGTTGGCGATAAATGTAAGTTGGTCTCATTTTTATTTTCCTCCATCTCCAAGAAATATTAATTGTGGTGAGGAGTCATCCCAAATTGTCATGCTATATCTCATTTGCATATATGCACAAGTTGGTTTCTGTTATTAATGCCCGTATGTGCAAGGACGAATTTACATGGATGAGTACGATGCACGTGAACCCATGCACCCCTCACTAGCCTATGTATAGCACTAGAAATTTTGTAATATAACAACATACTCAGTGTAATCCCACAAGTGGGGTCTGGAGAGGGTAGAGTGCGTACATTACCCCTACCTCGCAGAGATAGAGAAGTTGTTTCTGATAGACTTGGGCTTAAATAAAGCATTAGAAAGCAGGTTGGGAAAGAGACTACAGGAAACAAAAACAATACAAAGTACAAAATAAAGTGAAATGGAGAACAATTAACTTTAGTAGTACACTTTACCCTATGTAAATTCTTGTTTGTAACATACAGGAGGAGACTTTTTTTTTGGCTGAATATATAGATAGACACTTCAACTTGTCCAAAGTTTTCATTTTAGTACCTAAACTAAACTCATAACCTATTGAACACCTGATCTATACTCTAATTGTGCCTATTAAACACATAATATTGAGATGGCACATAGTGTGGGTAACACATTCATTGAGCGCGTGAATGTGTTGAAAATAAGCTGACATGGACTTTCATCTTCCTCTTTGTAATATTTTTCTCATCTTTCTTCTCAATCATCAAAACAAGACCCATCTCTCCATATTTTCACCAAAAACTTCACCAATAAACCACCACAGAAACCCCTCTCCCATGACATAAAATTTAAACACTAGCACAAGAGATCTACTTCTTTACATGGAATTTTATTTGTTGTTGCCATTACACACCCTGGAAGCCATGAAGTCAAATCAGCTAACATGAACTAAACTTCAACAACAACAACCCCCAGTGTAAACCCACAAAGTGGAGTTTGGGTGGGGTAGAATGTACGCAGATGTTACCTTCACCTCAGATGTAGAGAGACTGTTTGCTGTAGACCCAGTGTTTTGGAGAGCGCAAAGTGGAAAAAAGCGACGAAGGCTCGCTTCATTGAAGCGAGAACCGTAAAGCGAAGCGCACGCTTTTTTCAACTAAAGCGCAATTTAATATAAAAATAAAAAATATTAAATATGCATAGATAAATAACAATGAACTCAAATAGAAACAATATATTAAGCAAATCTTTCAATTCTTAAATTAAAAAGTAAAAGTTATTGCCAATTGCAGTTCCATATGCCCAAGCGGGATCTCTTTTTTGACTTGATGCCATTGAAAATAAAAGTATGCTACTGGCTGCTACACTCCCTCAGCAGCAAAGAAAAACAGAGGAAGAAGACAAAAAAGAACAGAGACAGAGGAGAAAGAAGAAAGAAGCAACCAGCGTCCAGCAGCAATGGAGAAAAACAGAGAGAGTAGAGAGGAACTGGAGAAGAAGAAGAGAAAAAAAAAGAGAAAGAAGAACAGGAGAAGAAGAAGAGAGAAGGAAAGGAGCAGAGAAAGAACAGAACTTACCAATATATCAAGAGGCTCGCAACAACAGTATGCAGTAGTATCGCAAGAAGAAGAGAGAAGCAGCAGCCAGAAGAGATCGCGTGTATATCTTAATGAGAAAACCCTAGCCGCCGACCTTACTTTTTTTAAATAAATTTTAAAATTAAACTACCTCGCTTAAGCGCGCTTTTGTCACTTTTTTCCCTCGTTGGGCTTCTTGCTTCAGTGATCGAAGCGTGCACTTATTTCAGATCGCTTCGCTTCAAATTAAAAAAGCGCACAGGCTGCACCTCGCCTCGCTTTGCGCTTTAAGCAAGCGCTTCGGCGCTTTTTACAACACTGGGTAGACCCTCGGCTTATAGTTCAATAATTTCTTACTTTGTGGATGCTTAAGCTTTTCTTTTTCAAAATATGTATGAATGCTTTTTTTTTGACTATTTAATGCATGGTTATAAATTTCCTGTGCTTTGAGAAATCATAAAATGCACAAGCAGGAAATGAATTTTTTTCTTAATTCGTAAAGAAACCATGTCCTACTTGTGCATCATATGAACTATACTTGCTTACTCCAGTAAAGCTCTTATTACGTTGGGCGGACCCACGTTGAGTGGGATGGGTGCTCGAGCACCCATTAACCTCGACGCATAACATATATATTTATATAGATATTTGCGTATATTTGTATAAAATTATAAATGAGCATCCAGAGAAATAAAGGACTTGTGGGTACATTGGTCGTGATGTTAATTTTTGAGAACCAAAGCGAAAGATCAGCGGTTCGATTCTCCGCATCAACACAACCATTATTAAAACCGTAATGCCGCTGACTTTCTTCTTTTTCCTCCACTACTGACATTTTTTTCTTTCACTTTTCCTTCTTCCTTTCCTTATCATATTGGCAAAACATCAATATAAAATACACCATCCAAAATGAATAATCAGTTTTTATTTTTAACCAGAACGGTTTATCTTGATATAACTTGCAAACATAGTTTTTTGTTGTTGAAATTTAGGATGTTGTTCTTTAAGAAAGAGATAGAAATTTTAGTACTATTTGGTGCCTCTATTAAGGAGCTTTTTTGTTAGATTTTATGGAGTTTTGTTTTTCAAAATTGACGTCTAAGAAAATGGAAATTGTTTGCGAACTACATTTGTTTTTTGTTGTAAATTACTAACTTACTGTGAGTTAGTTATATTTATCTTTGGTCTTTCAATACCTTTCGAATTCATAAACTACACAAAAAATTGATATACATAACATTGTGATAAATCTTTAAATAGTTATATAGTTTGTTACATGGTAGGTGCCAACAACTTTTACTTGTTAGGAGTACGGACCAAAAGGATCTCTTTGTATAAGTTGGGTTTTCTGGCCTTTAATGCTTACCTTTTTATTATTAAAAGGCCAGGGAGGTTTAATAAAGAAGTTGAAAGTTACTTGACGTTAAGGAGAGGAGCTTTCAAGTGTTTCCGGAACACAGTTGAATATAAATATCATGAACGCGAGGTGCAAGATGTCAGGCCGAGAAACCTGGGCAACCATTCTCCTATGTGTGAGTCGCTAGCACATCCAGGGCCCCCTATTCAAACCAAACGAAGTACCTTATCTTACTTACAAAATACGTTGTTAGAGCGAGACTCCAAACTCTGAGAGTTTGCTTTTTATCTTTCTTGGAGCGGTCTGATCAAATAGAGGATTAGACATAAAACATAAAATTGGCACAACTATAAATAATGATAATTCATCATTTTAGAAACAATATGAAAGTTATGTGAGAAAGATTCTAAATAGAATGATAATATTTTTTGTAGTTGAATAAGAGGATCATTATGACTATAGTCTTTCATAGTTCTAGTTTTCGATAACTATGCATTTATGGTATGTGGTCAGTAACAACATTACATTTATTGTAGTTGAGCACCCACTACCGTAAAATTCTATATCCGCCACTTATGGAGAACAAAATTTTTATATGTAAAGTAGGTAATTTTTAGTACTAGCAATTATTGATTATTGTAATGGAAGCTAATGTTGTATTTTACCCGTGCATTTCAGAGCATCTCACACTTCTTTGCCGAATTATGATGAAAACAATGGTTCAATTCCTCTGCATCCGGAACCGCTTAATGTGGCCCCCATTAGTTGTGTTCCATATACTGGCCCTCCTATACCATATGTTCATCATGCTTCACCGTCACCAGATATCAATGCTGGTTCAGTTTCAGTTGAAGCTGATATGACTTCATCCACCAAGCACATCAACTCTCAGCAGCCTACTGGGAGTCGGCCTGCGATGGTTTTTTTCACTGCTTGTCCAGCCAGAGAGGAGTGGGATAACCTCATAAATTATGCTCATGGTGGGGTTGTACTTACTGGATCGGCTTTGTTGGGAAAGGTTGGACCACTTATTGGATCAGTTGATATTGCTGAATCTGAGTATGACTATGTATTTCGTGTTTCACTCCCCGGCGTCGCAAGGGATGACAGTAAGTTCTGCATATGAGTAAGATTTTATTAAGTAGAAATCACCAAATCTTCTTATAACTCTTACTATCTTACATCAGACCATTTTATATTTTACATCAAGTGCCCCTCTTATCTGTGGCCATATGTTCGGTATATGAATGTAACTTGTTCAGAAATACCATGCTGATAAATATGCTGCAGTCTCCACCTTACTTGAATAAAATCTGTCGTTTATTTTTTCTCAAATGTCCCTTCATTTCATACTGAAGTTTGAATATGAAATCAATGCATCAAGAACGAGTCATATCCAAAAAAATTAGGAAGTTCAGACATAAGGACCTCATCACCAATAGTTTCTTGTCTTCTTCTTCCACGAAGGTTTTAACAAAACCGAGTTTGAGCAGAACTGAACACGATTTGAAGAATGAATACAAAGGTCAAAGGCCTTGTTATCGACTGTTAGTCATAGGATATCTGTATGCCTGCATTTTCTCCTTTTCTATACAGCTGAGTGTTCCATTTTTCACTGATTGAAATATCCTTGCTTTCTAGGACCACATATTACTTGCATAAGCCTTCTTCCCAGCCGTGCAATGAGCTATTGAACCATATTTTTTGTCATTCTGCTGCTTCAAGAAATGTTTCAGTTTGCCTACCTTGATAAACTGGATCTCTCCTTGAATGCCACCTTTTTGGAGTGTTTGTCAGTACCATAGGACCGGCAGGATCTGCTAATGGGATTAGTTTGGGGATGTATTTTTTCTCCAGCTTGTCGTATCTTTGATCTCTATACTTCTCTGATACATCAGTGTTGAATATATGTTTAGCTTAATGTGGATGTCTTATATTCCACGTGTGAAACTTTTGTTGTCCACAACAATATTGTGCTTGCCTCTTTTAATGCATGTTTTTGTTTATAACATGGGGTTGCTCTTGTTTCGACTCCTCAGAAGGGTTTTCTATGTTTACTCTAACTGATCTTAGACCATCACTTAATCTGTTCTTTTTATGTGGTCAATGAATGTCAAACTGCATCCAATTGATGATTAAGAGATCTTCCCATTCACGTGGTTACAGAAGTCTTTAGCTGTGATTGTGCACCTAATGGGCAAATTGTCATAAAAGGAGTGAGCATGACTGGAGAGAACATAGTTTGCAGGGACAACATGGTTTTTAAGATGCAAACTCAGAACCTGTGCCCACCGGGAGAATTTTCTGTTTCATTCCAGCTACCAGGTCCAATTGATCATCAAAACATGACTTGTTTTTTTGGATCTGACGGGATTTTTGAAGGAATTGTGAAGAAAAAAAGACAACAGGTCCCTTAAGGGGTATTTAGATCAGAATCATGCAGCTTGGTACGTACCTCTTCGGTCGAATTGCATGTGACAGTTGTGCCTATGCCCTTCCCCACTTTCTTATGCTAATCAGTTTGGCCATTATAGCACAACTGATTATATCATTTTCACCATTTTGCTGCTTGATCTATGAACAATCATTCTGCATACTTTGGAGTATGAACATATTGTTTCATGTTGAGCTTTATATTGTTTTGGTTTTGCACTTTGAAATAATTATTATGCATAATCACCATTACGGAAATATCTCTTTCCCTGAAACTAATTCTCTTTTTTTGCTTGTAGATGGTAGGAGAGAAAAGCCAAAATTGAGAAGACTAGGAGCAATGCTGTTGTTGATTCCAGGACCTCTGTGCAGCTTTAAGCCCTTATTTTGCATCATGCTTTAGTTCTTTTTTGTTTATGTTGTCTCTTGTTCTTTCCATTGTTAAGACTTACTAACCAAACTAGGTCACTTTTACAGAATGGAAAGATTAGATTTCAAGTCTCCGAAATCGGGCTATGTATGCGATTTCACCTTTGTCTCAGCACTCTACCCCCGTTGCCTGTTCAAACAAAAAGGATTTTGTTTTTGTATTTAAAGACAAAGTATTTTGTCCTTCTTGTTTAATTGTTTGCTATGGTACTCTTATATCCGGAAGTTTCCACCAAACTGGAAACTCGCTCACATGAAGCAAACTATTAGAAAAAATCCGTCGGGAAATTTTTATCAAATAGTGGCTTTTGGTACGGAAGAAAATGTTTCTCGCAGAAAATATCTTTTGTGAAAAAGTTACTCAGTTGTGAGATCATTTCTAATTTATTAGGTGTATAAGTAGTGATTTTGCGTAATTGTATTAGATGTTGAATTTCATATCCCTCTAATGGAATTATATTAGGTATGTAAAGATAAGATGCACAAATGTCCCAATGAAGAGACGCAAAAGATGGGTTAGTGAGTGTTAGGAGAGATAGAGTTAGGTTGAAGAAGTTTGAGGAGGGATGATTAGATAGGATATGACTCACCTGCAGCTCACCGAGAACATGATTTTAGATAGGAAGATATGGAGGTGGAAGATTAAGGCAGAAGGTTAGTAGGTTGAACATTATCTAGTTTCCCTTTTCAGTATTGTTATTATTATTATTTTCCTATATTAAAATTACTGTTATATCATGAGCTTTAGTTATTATATAATTATGTCGCTACTACTGTTCTTTTCTACATTGTTTTTAGCATGACTTCTTCAACTATGTTTGCTTGTTACATAGTTGATTTTTTTTTTCTATGCTTTTTTGACCCGTAGGTTTATCAGAAACAACCTCTTTACTTTTACAAGACATAGATAAAATTGCGTTCACCCCACATTCTTCAGATTCCACTTATGAAATCATATTAAATGTGTTATTATTATTATTATTATTATTATATGAGGTGTTATAATATTTGAGAATATAGGTTGACAACACATTCTAAATGTTGAAAAGCTAGTGAGATTAAATGAATTTGGGATATTTGTAAAGGAAAAAGGCTAGCCTCACAACTCACAAACAAGTAACATAGCTACTTTTTCCATTTTGATAGAAATATTTCTTTATCTTTGGGTTTTCATCTAAAGTATTAATTAATCAAGTAAATCTTGTCCCTTAAATTGTAAATGGGAGACGTGTAAGATATTGAAGTCTCAATTCGGGGAAATGGAGGGATTGGCCACCGGATAGGAGCCTGTTCCGTAAATATGGTTTTAATTTCGTATATATAAAAAATGAGTTTAACTAATATCAAGTTTTTTCTTTTACACGGTGCTCTTATATCTGGCAGTCTCTACCAAATTGGAAACTTGCTGACTGGGAGGAACCTCTTAGGAAAGATGTCATGAAAATTTATCAAATAGTGGTTTTTGGTAGGGAGGAAAATGTTTTTCCAAAGAAAATATTTTTTGAAAAATACATACTTCTATGAGATCATTTCTCAGTGTTGATGATGTTTCTGAAATACCATAGGTTGAAAATTGAGATTGAATGAGTTTGGGATATTTGTGAAGGATAACGACGACCTAATTATGCTCAAGTAACATAGCTACTTCTTCCATTATGATAGTTCTTTTTTTTTTTTCTTTCTGACAAAATAACTTATAGATTTTAATATAATCAGACACTACAAAGGTATTTTTTTTTTTTACTAAGATATTTATCGTATGTAGTACTAAGCATTAATCTAATGTGTCACGTAAAGGATGAATCCAAATTTATCTTTGACATTCCAATAAAGAAGAAAGTATACTACCTTTGAACATGAATATGCCACATAATGCTCACCAACAAAAATATCAAACACCTCATAAATGAAGGAGAACAAAGAACTTGAATGACCACGTGGTTCATTCGTTGCCTGAATTGAAGAAAGAATAAAATGTGATATTCTTTATAGGAGTAGTATTCTTCTTCTTCCAACTGCAAGTAGTGTCAATTCAATTCTAGATTAATGTTATATCATAAACTAATCAATGTATATATTACTAAACAAAATGCCACATTTCAATTTCTATCATACTGCGTGTGTGATAGATTTAGTCATAACTGCTTGTCCTGCACTTTTTTGTGGTTGGTCATTCTTTTGGGGACTAATAGTAGTTGGGCTATTAAAGGGAGTAGTTGTGTTTTGCTATCTATAGTCACCTTAAGGCACATGAAAGATTCAATTCAAGATCATCCACTTGAGTAGTGTGGACACTTCACGACACCTTTCTACATCACTGCCACTCTTTCTTTTTTCCAGATCCGGGGAGTCAGACCGATTTGTTTGCATCTGGATTAATTTTATGGGGCATTTGTTACTTTACATCAACACAAGTATCGGGTAATTATATCCATAAAAGCTAGGACAGATGCATGGGAAAAATTCACCTAGTATTTTATCTCAGCTAAATCTGATAAACCTCATGTCTCGTCCCACTTCATTCCCTACTATGCCCCACTCTTGGATTACAGCACTGCCACTTATGACTGTTGGGACAAAGTGTTGCGGAATATTATGTTCATGGACCTTTAAACTTAACAACTTGAACTTTTCCTCTTACCTATCCTGCCAGATAGATTTAATAATTTCTTGACAAAGTCCATTAGATGGAAGTGCAGTTTAGGTGGAAAAAGATCACTGGAGAAATAGAAAACGATATCGATAAGTACTGTTGATCTCATATTAGTGTAAATACTATCTCTATTAACATTCTTTTCGGAGGAAAATGATTGTTTTCTGAAGGAATAAAAGTAAGACTGGTTCCTAAAATTCCTAAAGTAATTAGCACTCTTATAAATTCAATGCATGAAAGGGACATATTGGTGATGGAACTATATAATATTGCAAGGGAAGAATAAAGTGCACAGTTCAGAATACAGGAAATTATTAGAGGGCTAGTAATAGGTGCTGAAGATATGGTGAAAGAAAATCCACTAACTGGTGAATCAATATTTGTGGAGAAGAGAAATCACTGTGTGATTTATCCAGCCAGTGGCAGTATGGTGGCAGAGTCTGTGGAAAGAAGAAACAGGAACTGGTAATAGTACATTCCACTCTTTGTTTGTGTTAAGTGATACTGATTTAAATTTTAATCCTCTGCAGTGGCTAATGAATGTAACAACACTGGTGCAGGTTTGTCCAAACAAAAATACCAAGTGATTTGATAGTAGAAATTAGAGACAAAAGCTTCCACTTGCATAAGGTACAGCTACACTGTCCATTTCTCTAATTGAGTAGCAAATCCCAAATAGATAAAGTTCAACAATCACACCATATTTCAGCTTTCTGCTTTTTACGCGACTGATCTTTACCATTATTTGATGAAAGTTTGGTAAACTAGATGGAATAGGCAGTGTTAGAGATATAATTTTGTGGTTTGAATTTTAATTATGCTTTCTATGGAACTTTTTAAAGTTATTCTTGTCAACTTTCAGCTCGCCATGGTTTCAAGAAGTGGATACATTAACAGATTGGTATTCCAAAGGAATGGAAACAACTATACTAGAGTTCAGATTGATACAATTCCTGGTGGGGCTAAAATCTTTGAATTAGTAGTGAAATTTTGCTATGGACTGAAGATCAAAGCTACAGCTTCAAATGTTGCCCCACTGTGTTGTGCTGCTCATTTCTTGGAAATGAATGATGATCTTCACCAAGGAAATCTAATTTCTAAAGCAGAGGCATTCCTAAACTATGTAATCCTTTCTTCGTGGAAAGACACATTTAGGATTTTGAAAAGCTGTGAATCAGTTTCGTCTTGGTCTAAAGACTTGCACATTGTCAAACGTTGCACGGAAGCCATTTCTTGGAAAGCTTGCTCAGAGACTGGAGTGAGTAGTATAGAAGACAATGAAGTGTTAGTGAATGTTATGGCAGATGATACAACCAAGTTGGTGAAGTTGTGTGGCAATTGGTTTTTCAAGGATTTTTCATCCCTCCGGGTAGATCATTTTATCGAAGTAATTACATTGATCAAAAAGAGAAAGATTAATCCAGAGATTGTGGGGTCATGTATAGCTCACTGGACAAAGAAGTGGATTTCTCAAATCACAGTTTCACAAGAGAAACCCAAAGATCAAGAATTGTCCATCCAGCTACACAGAGTGACAACTGAATGTTTGATAAGGGTGCTTCCTACTGAAGAAGATTCAGTTTCCAGCAATTTTCTGCTTCATCTTCTCAAGATTGGGCTAATTATGAATATTGATCCCAAATTGAAAGATCAGCTCAAGATAAGAATAGCTCTCATGCTGGAAAAATGTAGTGCCAAAGACCTTCTAGTCAGGAACAGTACGACTCTTTTCGACGTGGATATTGTTGTTCAAGTGGTAGAAGCTTATGTTTCTCTTGCATCAAATGATCCCAAGTCAAGAATGTGTATTGTTGGGAGGCTAGTTGACGACTACCTCGCCCTCATAGCGAGGGACGAGAACCTTGTAGCAAGAAGCTTTGACTCTCTTGTAAATGCATTGCCAAAAGAAGCAAGATTTTGTGATGACAATCTATATAGGTCGATAGACATGTACCTCAAGGTATGCATAATGCATTTGCTCTTCTCCTCAAATATCAAAAAAAATAAAATTGATTCAGCATTTGATTCAAGTATTTGGAAATTGAAGTGAAATGGCTTATTGCAGGAACATCCTGACCTAACAGAAGAAGAAAGAAGCAGCATATGCAGAAAAATGGAGTACCATAACCTATCACAGGAAGCGCAAACACATGCCTTGAAGAATGATAGGCTTCCAGATAACATCAGGACACAGTTTATACTTCTTGAACAGGTCAATATGACAAGGTTACTAACTTCAGATGGTTCAGGTTACCAGAGAACTAAGTCACAGACTATAATCAAAGTCAGCAACGGTCTAGGCAAGAGTTGGATGAATTCCTCCCAGAAGGAAATGAAAGCAATAAAACAAGAGGTTGAGATGTTAAAGGTTCAAGTTGGTGAACTTCAACAACGTAGGATGGAACTTCAAAGGCAAACGAGGAAAGCTGTCCTTTGTTAGTTCGTTATGTTTCATGTCTGCTAGGGATCTGGTTCCTTGATTCTAATTATTGTAATCTTCACTGATAATGAAGCCTAAAACATTGTGAAGTTTCTTCTTGGTTAATCTGCCTTACGGTGCGGAGTTTTTGGCACTGACCCCTTAATGTAACCACTCTCTCCTGGCCATTCTGGATAGCTATTCTCTGCATTATTGGTTCTAATGCCAAAAGAAATTGGGAATGAGAAGAAATTGCATAAAACACAATAAGCATTATCTTGATGAAAATGGAATTCCAAACTGCTTCATGATATTCTCATCAGTGAGAAACTTATCTTTCAGTATTTTTCCTAAGAGAGAATTGAAAATATGTTTAGGCCAAAATAATATTTTTGGTGAATGTTCCTTTCTCTTTAGATTACAAGTTACAGTGGACAAGGTTAAGCAATGAAGATGGGGAGACCACTGTCATGTTGTTGAATCATCGTCATTTATTACTTTCCAGTTTAGTGGAGTTTGCCAGGACTATGAAGAATTGTCCACTTTTGTCTTCTGATAATGAATGATGGGTTTTGAGTTTTGAAATTACAAAGCTTACTTATGTTCCCCACATGGAATTCAAGAATTTGGAAAAATACCACAACATTACGACAGAGATAAGGACTCAAAAAGAGTTGAATTCACGAATTGCGAGGCTTCAAACTTTGGAGGAGGCAGTACTACCAGAGATGAACAGGACGAGGTTTGTTTCTGATCAGGGTTTGGGCTTGGACATGCGTTTGATTTGCAGAGAAGAATTTTTTGCCAGGTTCTATGGTTTCTTGCATTAACTATTGTTCCCACCTCTACCACGAAACCTGCGTTCTAGAATGGTACCTCTTGTCCATATTGTCGATTTAAGCTAAAGTAGTTATTGTGTATATATCACTTTCTTTTCTGTTGGAAAAGGGAAAATAAAATTTAGTCTATATATCTATCTTGATGTAATCTTTGCTTCATAGCCCACCAAATGACCAAACGGATTATTAAGACTCATGAAATGCACAAATTGATCTTTACCCATGTCAATTCCCAAATCTTGACTGTTTTTTCCCACCATTAAATGGTATAGTCTTTATTAAAGTTTATGTGCATTTTTAATATTAAAATTACATTATATCTTGTTAGGATAGTGGCCAATCAAGATCAATCACTAATTATTTATCACCAACCAATGTTCTGCAATATTATTATCGCACTCTTTTGCTATTTAATTTATAAATGAATTTTACACCTATGAATAATGGTGTTTCTTTCTAGTGTTGGTGTATGAAAAATATGAGAAATGGAGGAAAATATTGTAGTATGCATGAAAAGAGTGAGATTGGTGCAGAGTTGAGAAAATAGAAAAACTTTCAAGCCTTTAGCTTATGCACTATATAGAAGAGAGAATAATTGTATATGAAGGAATGTGTTCTTATTGGAGAAGATTTGGACTCTTAGGCTAGTATGAAATTGTTTGATCACACGGCTTTTATCGAGCCATTATATTTCTTCAAGAACAAGTTCAGAGTTATACTGTTGGATCGGTGATTGAAACTCATAAGAGTAAGATATCTATGTCTCAATGAATATTTATTTATTTTAGTTTTTAATTGTAAGTTATGATACTTTCATTAACAGTCCTATTCAGCTCAATTTTATTTTTATTTTAAAAATAAATTAACTAAAATATCATTTAATTTTAAAGACATGATTTTATCTATATTATATTAAAAGTGTGAAGACCCTTAAAAATGTTGATTGAACTTTTTGTCATTCATTAAAAGACATCGCAATAGACAAAATAGTCATTTATTATTTTTACACTATTACTATTTAAAAATTATTGTCATCACCTTATTTTGACATATTAGAATTTCTATTTGTGACATATACTCTATTTATGGTGTAAACTTAAAAAATAAATAAAAATTTATACCGAATATTTTTTTCTTTTTGAGTCACGAATTTTTTCTATATTATTTTATTATATTAAGTTTTCTATTTATGAAATAACTATATTTGGAATGTAAATCTTAATAATAATAATAATAATAAATAAATAAAAATAAAAATTCTCCCACTAAAGTTTTTCTTTTCCTTTTTGATTTGAAATATTTTATTTATTCTCTTTTGATGGTATACGGTTTTCTTTTATATTTTCTTGCTTTTTGATATTTTTATCTCCCTTTGCATATACGAATTTTTTAAATTTTTTTCCTTTTTTATAATCTCTTTTATTTTTTTAATCTTAATGAATTAATATTTTATATTTATAAATCCTTTCACTTCTATAAAAAAAATTTATAATTGCATAATTTAATTCATCAACTCTTCTATATCAGTACTCTTCAACCTGGTATGTTTTCGTGTTAATCTATCTTCTTCTTCTTTTCTCATGTTTATGAATTTTTTTTTATATTATGGATTCTATGCCAGCTCAAGTTGTTCATATTCAAAATAATTTAACTTAGAATGTCTCCTTTATTTGAGTCTAATATTGATATTATGTTATCTCCTTTAATTTATGTCACACCCCGCCTTGGGGGGTATGACTGGCACCTGGTGCCCTACTGGGACCTGAACTGCTGGACTGCTGAGCCTGGCACATCTGGTGCCTGGCTGGCTCTAACTCATAATTCTGGAAACAAAGGGCTATATAACGGCTGTAAACACAGCCCCCGGCCCATTGGCCTATAGCCTCCTGTACCTGTACTAACAGCTGACCAGAAACATATCAATTCAGGGAAACCTATGCGGGCCGACAAGGCCACCATGCTGTCTAGTTATCTATAACTCAATCATGGAGTACTAGAAAACTGCGTGACCGGCAAGGTCACCACTACTGGTAAACTATGGCCCCACACGACCATCATAAAAGAAAGAAAGAGTACTAACAGCTATACAACTGCACGGCCTCACACGACCGGCTCATCTGACCACAGGGAGATATATACAGACTGCAAGCCTCTAGGAATAGCAATAGAAGATCGGGACAGGGCCCCGACCTACCCGTACTATACAACAAAAGAAACTGAAATACACCTCTGGAATTCAGTCTCCGGATGACAGGAGCTGAATACTCGACCGCTGACAGGAATCACGTAGTATCGCCTGCTCATCTATAAGTACCTGCAGGCAAGTAATGCAGCGCCCCACCGGGCGTCAGTACCGCTGGTACTGAGTATGTAAAGCAATAACTGAAAGAAATATCTGAAACAATAATATAACTGATGAAACTGAAATAGAAGGGATAGATCAACTGTCTGATAATGTAAGTCATACCTTCTCTTAATCATACTGGAAGGAGTAGGAGTCATACCTGAGGATTTATCGTTCTACTGTCGATCTACTCGTATCTACTGTAACACAGTATAACATATCATGACATAACATAGCACACACAAACCTTACCCGGCCCCCATAAGCCGGGAGGTACAACCAGCACAGAATCTATACCCCTACCCCGGTCATCCCATCTCCTATAACCCCTGTAAGCATCCTGTCGGTCCCCTGGGTATGCACTTGGGCTCGCTGAGCCCCTGACTATAACTGTACCTGAGTCCGAAGGACTCCTGAATCAACACCCGGGCGTATCCGCTCGACGGGGGTGTATAAAAGCCGACCAAGGCAAAATATGGGGAAAACTGGCATCCCATCTTCGTCCCCTGGGGGACGGCATGCCACTCCGTAGAGCGACGTATCCTCGTCCTCTGGCAGACGAGTCGATACAGCTATTAACCCTGGGGCGGTCATGGATGCTAGGTAGTCCAACCCCAAATAATACAACGGTCTCAACTAGTAATATTGTCTGCATATCTCACATGCTGAGGCTAATAGGGGTAAAGTATCGTATATATTACATGCTGAACTAATGATAGTAATCTGTACGTATTTAATACGTGCTGAGACTGGTAAATATATATATATGAATATAGTCTCCTGCCAGACTGTACTGGGGCAAATGCTATACTAGATAGTGTTTCTGCTGAAAACTATGTTGTTTACTGAGTTTCTGTATTAACATGATTTCCTATTCCTAACATGCTTTCTAAGCTTTAGTTTAGCCTGCCATTCTATTTCTGAGGTGCTTTACGGATATTGCATCGCTTTACGGGGTTTCATCTGAATAAAATAATATCTTAACAGTTTGTATTACATCACATACTGAACATGCTGGACAGTTTCTAACACTTGTGTTAGGATCTATGTCATACTAGTAAGTTTCACGCAAGTTACAACTTGATGCTTCTAGTACCGTATCAACATTCATAATAAACGTAACACTTGATTTCTGAACGTTCTACTGGCCTGTAAATTACTATAATGTACCGATATTACTTAACTTGCCGAGGGAACTAGCTTTACATACCTTATCTTGAACTATTCGTCTGTCGGACGAGACTCGGCCGGTGCTTCAACTATTTCCTCCCAACTGCATTCATAAATATGTCGATTAATACTAGATACAACTTTATTGTAAAGGGCAACGTCACTTTCGATATAGTTTATAGCCTAAACTTAGGCTTATCGAAAGACGGTCGAAAACTCGCTATTTTTCAGAGGTCCAGAAGGGAGAAATATTCACTTCACAGCTAGGAACACATAGACACTAATTTAGAGCAATTCCACTTACCTTAGCTCGGTGGCTCGACGATTCGTCGGCCGTATTTCACGAAACTGAATCCGTAGGAATGCTCTCTGTTGCTAAATACTTCAGTATCTGGGATTAATTTGAGTTTGGGTAACGTTTAGCAGTGTAATCGGACGAAAATTATTTAATTTCCTTCGTCCCCCCTGTCTCTCTGCGTGTAACCTCTGCTTTTCTGAAATTTTCTTTGATTAAAATGAAATTAAACCGAAGTGGGGCTTATATACTTGAGCCTGAACCTGGGCAACGTGTCACGGAGTCATCGCAGAGGCCTCACCTCCGTGACACGCTGCCATCGCGGAGGGGCTCTGCCTCGGCTCCTCCCGCGATGGTTCGACGGGTTTCTCGTCTGATCTTTTTCCCGGCCTTTCTCTAGCACGTATGACCTTCAAATATACTTAACCAACGTGCGAATAGGTCGTCTAGGTGCCGGGAATTCTACGGGGTATAACAATTTAATTGAGTCTTATATTGATATTTTGTAATTTAAATTTTGTCTTATTTGTAACTAGCATATTTTATCTACTCATACATTCACAGGTTTCATCTATTCAGGTAAAGTAATCACTTCATCTCATAAAATAATTTTTTTAAAATTATAATCATAACTTTTGTGCACAATTTGTTTTAGATAATCTTGCAATGAAATATAAAAAAAAAATTCATGAACGAAATTATGTCAATTAACAATTTAAGACGATATAATTCTCATTGAATAATAAAAGTTTTAGTAATTGAAGCTGGAATAGTAAAAAAGTATAAAAAAAGGAACAAAAGAAATCACATAAATAACTATAACATTAGTTGATGAATAAGTAACAATTCTTTTTCCAATTATATTTTATATTTTAATATATATGTTTGAGTTCTTATATATTTTTATATATATGTTTTTTTAATCATTAAAGTTTATTTTTCTTGAAATGCACAAAAATTCATGCTATATTTTTTAATAATTATATTGAAAAGTGAAAAAGATATCTACAAAAGAACAAAGATCTGATGCATTAATAGTGTTAATCCTAATTGTGAATAAGTAAATAAGAAGATTGACGTTGGATTCAATGACAACACTATAGTTCAGGAATGAAACAATCACTTTTCTACTGTTAGTTTTTCAAACAATTTTATTTCGTTTGAAGATGCAATACAATATTTGGTAATTTCTTTAAATTTCATCAACTAATCTAATATTCAATATATGCATAATATTGATTGAACTTTTTGCCCTTTATTAAAACATTCTACAATGGATAAAATTGTCATTTAGTATTTTTTTTCTCAATTAGTTGTTATTTAATTATTATAGATCTTTACTAATTTGTAAAAGGTAAAACTCCTAATATTTAGTATTTTAAAATTGATTAAAATTTTATTTCTTAAATCTTTTCCTATTTGAACTATATTAAAAATCCTAACATTTAAAACTTTAAAAACAATTACATTTCTATTAACTTATATATCAATCCATTATTTATTAAACTAATTAATTATTCATCACGATATTTCAGTACGAAAAAGTTAAATTAAAAAGTGTAATCTTATTATATATTAATATGTGAATTCCTTCTTCTTCTTTTAAAAAACTTGTATAATAAAAAAAAAATATATACGCATAAACACAATATACCTTAAGTTGTTTCAATTAATCAAGTACTATATATTATATTAAAAGTGTGAAGACCTTTAGAGGTATTGATTGAACTTTTTGCCCTTCATTAAAAGATATTGTAATAGACAAAATTCTCATTTATTATTTTTACACAAAATTATTATTTCTAATTATTCATCACCTTATTTTATCATATTAAGTTTTATATTCATGGCATAACTCTATTTGTGGTCTAAATCTAAAAAAATATATACAAAATTTACACAATTTTTTTCCCCAATTTTTGATAATTACGAGTTATTATTAAATATTTAAAGTACGAAGTCTCATAGCAAAATATCATTTACTTTTTTATCCTTTTTAAAAATAGTGTTCACACCTGACAGATATAGTAATTTAATTATTTTTTTAATATTTAAAATTTTAAAATTAACTAAATTTTATGTATTAAATTCTTCCTTATTTGAAATATATAAAAAAAATTAATATTTGTATATACACATAATGCATGCATTTAAGTGCTCATGTAAAAAACAAACATTTTTTTCACCTTTCAATCAAATGTTATTTCTATGACATTTTTGTTCGTTAATATAAATATTAGAACAAACTGAAGAAAGAAACTACTAGAGCAATTAGACCGAACTCTCAAACATAATTATTTATCAATTTAAAATTTATAATTTTCTTTTTAAATTCTTATATTATTATATAAACACACTTTAAAAATATAATTTATACTATTTTATAAATTAAATTTTATTAATTGAAAAACACGCGTGAAGCGCATACATATAGAATAGTAGTTATAAAAAGTACATGACATGTTATCATATTTAAAATAAAGAATCCAAAAATATATTTTTATTTTTTGGACTTCATGCCCTCGTATAAAATGAAATTGATCTTAAATTATTTTTCCTTCTTTCTATTAAGTGTTGGAACGCAATTACACACGGGAATTGAAGGATATTCAACAATAACTTCTTGGGGGAGTGGTGCGGTTTGGGTTAGAATTTAGGGAGAGAAAAAAAAAAGAAGCGAAAATAGGAAAAAGGAAAAATTGGGGGAGTTCTCTTGCAACGCTTCCGACTAGATTTTGACAGTTGTCCATGGCTGAAGACGGAGGAAGCGCGGCGGAACAACCGGAATCCGACCCAAACCCGTGCCCGATTTGTCTTGCACCAGTTACTGAAGAGTCCTACTTGGATCAATGTTTCCGTACGCCTCCTTTCTTTTTAGTTTTACATATATCGTCTTGTTGTTTATAAGCAGTCGTTTTTATGATGAAATTTCACAAGTTTTAAGCTTTAATTCAGTACCTTATATATACCCTTTTTGCATAATTGTTGGGATGGCTGTTATCTATTGTATTGTTTTGTTAGTGTAAATATAATTTTTGTCTCCACCGCCTGCCTTAGTAGTCTCAAATAAGGCGTGCAGGCCTGCCCCTTTAGTAGGTGATTCACTACCGAAGCCAAGAAAAGGCTGGATCAATCAAGGGGTACTACGAGCCCTCTACCCCACGCATATAACAAGCTCGCGTGGTTCACCAATTCCATCCACTAGACCAAAAGAGTGATTCAGTCAATACAAAGGTGCGCTTGAAGTGGGTGTGCTGTCCCTATTGGGCTGGGCCCTTCCCCATAAGGCCCCACCGTGGGGCATAAGCTCCCTCTTGCTACCCATCTACCCATCTGTGAGGTTCTTTATAATATGTATGAGACTACCAAAGCAAATTAAACTTCTTTCCCCGGAGCAGCAACTGAAAGAAAAAATACCGGTTTATTCATCTGCACCGGAAAAGAGCTAAGCCCGGAAGTCACGGAGCTCTCTTCTCTTTCAATGGCAGCAGCTAGTTTAAGTTCAATGTCAGCCGGATTTCTAAGCACTAGTCTTTCCTTCTCACCTGCTTCTTCTGTATATACACTATATCTTTCTCTTCCTCAGAGATTGAATTGAAAGTTGACTGAATGTGAGGAAAGGTTATATGCTTAACACATGCAAGTCGAATATAGTATGAAGGCTTTCTCTTCTAAAGGCAGGGGTGAGGACTCCATTGCGGCATTAAGTAAGGAGAGAGGAAATATGGTCACTAGTTGAAAAACAAATTTCCGTTTCCAGGAAATTTCGCACCATGACCTCGTACGCCCTGGGTGAAAGTGCTGGGCTTTGTAGGCCCTGCCTTTCGAATTCCACCCATTCTGGATCCTTATCCGGCAGATTTAGATAGTGGTCTAAGAGTCGGAGCTCGGTTTGTTGCTTAAATTTTATTCTATCATATCCTTAAATCCATCGTCCCGTACCCTACTTTTCTTATAGTTTTTCCTGATATGTGATATTATGTAATGATGGAAAAACAATACAATCTATTCAAACATTGTATTCGTTTGAAGTAGATGTGAAATTCTTGTATATCTATAATTAAAACAGTTGGTTTACCATCCTTTATAGGTGTTATTTTGCTAAGTAAATTGTAAAGTGTATAAGCTGTGGAAGAAAGCTAAATATGGATTCTTTGCAAATAAATCAGTTAGTAAGTGCTTAAGCCATCATGTTTTTTCTGCAGACAAATTTTGCTACACCTGCATTCTGCGTTGGATAAAAGTGGTTACGAGCAAGCACTCTCCTGCAACTTCTTCAGTAAAGTGTCCTTTATGTAAGGTCTGAACCTGTTTTATGTGCAATTTATTTGTAAATGTTTTACTGAACTTAATCAGATTTTGGTCCCTTTAGAAACTGTCTGACTTTTGTTTGCCTACTGAATGTTTTGGAGTAGCTTGTCTAAATCTTATTGGTGGGGAAAGCTTTTTGTATCTGGGAATTGAATGAAAGTTACATGGATTCTTTTTTCTTTTAAAATCTGATCTTTGACGTATTGTATCAACATTTTGTCCAAAACAAAAAGGAGGCACAAAGAGACATGAAATTTACCATTACAAGCAGTAGTGTGTTAAAGGCTCAAGGAAGCTCAAGTTACGTGCCTTGCATTGCGCTGAGTCAAGGTGCTAAGGCGTGCCACCTCATCAACCCATTACTTTCTCATTAAGAGGCAATCACTAGACAATAGATATAGGTGCAAAGTGATACATTATTTTCTAAAAAACATATGAATGATTTCTTATTTAGAATAAAACTTAGAAACTTAGAAAGCTGTCACCTTGACATTTTTCATTTTGCTTTTCTGAAGGATTCTATATTTTTTATTCTAGTGCTTTTGAAATCGCTTTATTTCTGACTCTTCTTATAACCGACAAAAATTTCTAACTCTTCTATTATTAATTTAATATTTTTCTGCTGGATTTCTTTTCCAAATCAACACTCTTCTTTGTCTATTTTGCAGACAGAGAATTTTTCTATTATACGGAGCTACAGTGGAGGGTTTCTTCAACGACATTATGTTAATGAAAACTTGGACAATAGGTAGCAATGTCCTCTATACTTGTTGCTTTGTATGTTCTCCTTTTGTTTGTTACTGTTCTAGGTTAACTTATTGAGCTCCTTTAAATTACATTTGTATTCCAGTGCGTTCTTCACAAAATCTCACAAGTATAGGTTGCAGTGCTACTATACTGATGAAGGTAAAGTGCTTTTTATCATTGGTTTACATCTTAGCCATTTCTACTGGATATATTTTATGAGATATCGCTTTGCTTCCATGAACTTAAAATTGGTAGTTCTGCAGGGGGCTTATTTGACAAATTCAATGTGCCACGTTATTGGAAGTTGCACAAGTATCTGCAGTCTAATCATTGGCTTAAAAGTTGGTTGAGAAGAGAATTCCAGGCTCTGACTCAGGTCCTTCGATCTCTTCTTTTTCATTGATTAAATGTTGTAATCTTCAACATAGACTGTTCTAGCTCAATCTCGTAATAACTTTCGATTATGATGGTCAATAAAGACAATGAACCCTTGATAAGTCAATCACAAAAACTGAGAAGTATATTTAATGTTTCACTGAGAAAAGAACTTCTGGTGATTATTGTGTGCTCCACCTGTTTCTTACATACATTGTCTATGTGTTATTATAGCTGATGGAGATGAAGTTTTTGGGTTCTCTGTAAGGTAGAATAGATACTTCTTTGCAACCAATAGGAAACTGCTACAGAACTGGCATATCCATCCATGGGTATTTATTAGTCAATCTTTAATTAGTCTCCAGTTGAAGTAAATCTTGGTGTAACTGGACAGTTTTTCCACTCTGAATATAATCTCCGCAATTAGAGGTAAAGCTGCCTACATTCCCTAGTCTGATTCATGAAAAAGCTTCTTGGTACTAGTTGTCATAACAAACAACCCATTTCTCATCATAGGCAACTGACTTCCCATATGCCTATGTCCCTCCACAAATAGTAAAACATGCACAGCTATAAGGAGTTTATATTTAAAAAATTCAACATGAGTTGATGTCATTTTGATCCCGATTTCTCATAAAATGATATGTTGAAAACACATCATAGTTGTCTAAAACATTACAAAATGCTGAAATGGCTTGAATATACAACGTTTTCAAATTTGCTTTCCTTGAGTGCCATGACTGAGTCGTAAAATGGGACCCATGGAGAACTTTGGTGATTATTGATCATCTCATTCTTATTGCAATAATACATCAAAGTATGTTTATGTACTAACATTAAACTGATATGTCAATAGTTCACTCATCCTTGTAAGTTGTAAGAAACATTATTGTATGACATTTCTGCTAAGTCTGATTCTTTTACGCGTCATGCAGGAGGAAGATGTAGATATTATTGTACATCATATACTTGGTGTAATTGATTCATTTAGAAGGTAATGATTGCTGTAAATTGTTGATAATTTGCATACATTGAACTTGCCACCATCAAGCTAACCTCTTTGTTTGCTTTTAGCTCTATGGGAAAGTTAAATGGCATTTTCTTGAAAATCAGTTACCTTAAAGTTACTATGTTATTGTTTACATGTTCGCTGAATTGATCATCATTATGCATTTTCAATATAAGAAGAATAATATGTCAGCTGGTTAATGTTTGCAGAAATGAGCAAAAGCAAATAAAAGATGCTCCTCAAGCAAAGCAAGAAGAGTTCAAGATAATGGTATCTGAAGCAGCGAGACCTTTCCTAACAGGTCGAACTGATAGATTTTTGAACGAGTTAGAACTGTTTCTAGCTTCATCTTTGACTGTTGATGCTTTTGATAGAGTTTATATCCAGCATTTGGGTTGGAAAATTCCTGAAATGTTCGGGGAGGGTGAGGTAGGAGAACCAGTTGAACATGCCCCTCGGGTTCCCTATTTGTACTTCTTTGATGAGGATTGTGATGTAAATGAATAAATTTTTGTCCTTAAAACTTAAGTCAGCCTTTCTACCTTCACAAGATAGGGGTAAGATTATGTACATTTAACCCTCTCCAGACTCCACACTCTCACAGACCAGCCTTATCCCTGTTAGGCTATTTACAAACTTTCGCAAATTTAATGTCAAGGTTAGCTTGCTTAAAACTGTTGCGTCGTACAAAAACTGTAAGTTGCAGATCGTCTCTTATTGCACAGCTACATATCAATCCTAGGCACATACTTCTAGACTTGTCTAAGTTTCACTACAACGATTTTCCAATTGATTATGGATATATTTCCATCATTTCTTGTGACTAACGTTCATGCCTTTGGACATCTCATTACTTTAATGTGCTATAGCAAGACACATAGATAAGATTAAACAAAGATAGTTAGCAGGCTTCAGTAATATATATGAATTTAATAGGCCTATATGGCAGGCGGCAAAAGTCCAGAATGGATGGCGTTTACCAAGACGGGAACAATATTCTATTTAGCGAGCCAATTGGCCAAGTTTGACAGCTAAACAATAATCAGAGTGCACCTCCGTTCAGTATTCGAAGTTAATTGACTCGACTAGTCCAGAATTGTGTCAAGTAAGTCCGCTGAGAATATAAAATGGCCCCTTCCAAAAGGTTCTTTATTCCCCAAAAATGGTGTTTTACCCACTGCACCATGTTGTGTATCATGGATTCATAGTTAGTTTAAAAAATGCAAAAAGAAATTAATGTCGAAGACTAAACCAAAGTCGTATAGTTACTCGGTTGACTACCCTTTTGCAACAATTTATACATGGACTGATTAAATTTGTCGGAGTCGAGCGCCAGCGTAAAAGTGTGCCACTTGGTTTGAACATGAAAATGGAGGTAAGAATTGAAGTTCTATGACATTTTAAATGAAAGTGAATCAAACAGCAATTTGTGAAATATAAAAGTATCTCTAATATTTCTATCTCCCTAATTTGACTGTACACGAATTTTTTTAAATAAATAAAAAAGAGTTTTTAAATTTTATATTTTTAAACTAAAACGTACATAATATATCAACATATTCTTAAATCAATGTAATTTTAAACATGTTAAGTTAAATATTGAAGTTAAAAAATACTAAATATATAAAGTAATATTTTTTGAAATAAACTCTTTTTTTATAAAAAGACAAACATAAATTGAAACAGGAGAGTTTCATATTTTCACTTTAATTTCTAGTAGTTCTACAATATATGAAAAAAGGGTTAAGAGATTCAAATCACGCGCCATCAATGAGAGTGGTTTGGTAAGAGATGTCAGAAACAATAAAAAGGACACTTTTTATTTTTTAGAAAGGGGAAAAATGTGAATCATCCGCCATAATCAACCAAGAAAGTAGCCCACATCCAGCAGCAGCCAAACTCAACCAACCGCAGTCTCCTTCTGACTCTCGACCATCCGATCTCTCTCTCTTTGTATATATATATAGGGACAGATTCGTATCCCAGGACTAACGGTAACGGAGAGAGAAAAATGGAGGTGAGAGCTAGAGCCCCAGGGAAAATCATATTGGCTGGAGAACATGCTGTGGTTCACGGATCAGCTGCCGTTGCCGCCTCCATCGATCTCTATACTTACGTCTCCCTTCGCTTCCCTACTCCTGCCGGTATACATTCTACATCCAAATGCTTAATTTATGTATTAATCCGAATTAATTGTAATTATGATTTCTAAATCTAATTTGTTGCCTGTGATTTCCGAATTGAGACTGCTGAATTTCTTAATTACGAAATAAATCGTGCGTTTGAGGCTTTCATTTTGCTCGATTTTTGAATTGTTTTTTATCTTCTGTGACCTGGTAGAGTATTTCGGCTCTATTGATGATAGGGACGCCTTTCAAATTTATGCTTTCTGACCCTGTTCTCCTTTTCAGAAATATCACAATTCTTACTCTGTATTAACACAATTCATTATACACTGTTGTCATCCTATAATGATAAGAAGTATGTTAAACACAATCCTCGCTACATCATGTATGATTGTCTTATGTTGCCAACCTTTATAACTGATCAAAAACTGGAAAATGATTTCCAGAAAGTAAAAGATTTTTCCATGGAAAACGATTTTTTTCATTGCAAAGGCACCCTGAGAGACATTGAGTTGCTTAAAAAATGTATAATCAAATAAATAAAGTGTCTGTGTATGTTTTCCAATGGTGAAATTTTAGGCTTTTAGTTGCTAATGGGACTCGCTGATTGGTTAATGTTACTGTGTTATGCCCATTATTCCCTGCCACTGCTCTGATATTGAGATGAGATCTATTTGGGGTTCAAACTAACTTCTAGGATTTGTCACATATGCTAGATATATCCTTAAAAATGGATGAACCAAGAAAGCAGTCTGAAAAATATGATTAATTTTTTTAGAAAAACCTTTACTAGGTTAAGCAGATTATTTTTCTATGTAAGACCAAAAAAGAAAAATCTGCTTTTCTCCAAACTGTTGTTTCCTTTTCATTATAATCATAATATATTTTACTGTTTTTTTCATTTAGTTTTTCTCAAATTACATTCTTCTTAATTTTTTGGGGAAAATAGATAATGATGAAACAATAAGCCTCCAGCTTAAGGATGTGTCCTTAGAATTTTCCTGGCCAGTTGCAAGAATAAAAGAGGCTTTTCCAAACTTGGAAACTCAGATTCCACCTTCCTCATGCTCGCTGGAGACACTTAAATTAATTGCTTCTCTAGTCGATGAGCAGAACATTCCAGAGGCAAATATAGGTCTTGCTTCTGGTGTCACAGCTTTTCTTTGGCTGTTCACCTCAATCCATGGGTATTGACTTCCATCCTTTACTTGACCACTTAACATTCATAAAACAGATTTCATATAATCTCATTGACTTTCTCTTTGATTGCCTTATTAGATGCAAACCAGCTAAAGCAGTTGTCAATTCTGAGCTTCCACTGGGATCAGGCTTGGGTTCGTCTGCAGCTTTTTGTGTTGCACTTTCCGCAGCCATTCTTGCTTTGTCTGATTCAGTCACTGTGGATTTCAGCCACCAAGGTTGGCAAGTATTTGGAGAGCATGAGCTGGAATTGGTGAATAAATGGGCTTTCGAGGGTGAGAAAATAATTCATGGGAAGCCATCTGGTATTGACAACACAGTGAGCACGTATGGTATGTGACAATAGCCATAGTTATCATATCTGTTTTCCTTTTATGATATGTGTTGAGCAATCACAGAACAAAGAGAGAACATAAGTCAAGCTGACAGGGGGCATTAAAGCATGGAAACATCTTAACTGTTGCTTAAGCGGGTAAAAAGTAAATATGATAATTCGTGACTCAGAAGTGAGAAATTGGTAGGACTGTGGGAGTTAATAAGCATTTATTAATATAAAAGAAGATATCTTAAGGAACTGTGGGTGCAAGAAAAAGCTCATGATTAACTTGAAACCTTCCAAAATTAAACATTATACTTGAGATTTTACTTAGTAGCACCATAGTCACAGACGTTTAGTTTATATATGTATTGCCACCTTAAAATGACTACAGAATAACAGCTTAATCTAAGGGGAATTGCGTTTTTCAAAAATTTCACTAGAGGAATTCATTAGGCTTGTCAAAAATATTCCTATCTCCATGTTAGACCAGCAGTGGTATTCTGTGTTCTCCTGCTTTTTGTAAATCTGTTTGTTAAATTCATCTAGAACATCCACTTCAAACAGTTGCAGTTTAATATTTTTTTATTTTTGGTAATAATGCTTTTGGAACCATGATATGAATAAGAGGTACCCTAGTGATCTTTGAAGAATTATTGAGATTCACTGATGGAGTGTGACAACGTTAGCAACACTTACTTTAGCTTCTAGGTAAGTCTTTTAATCTCCCTAGGTGTCTCAAATATTTGTTGTATGATCAAAGACATCTTCATTGTTTACTTGGGAGCTATATCTGTTATATTGCCAGAAATGAGGAGACAATGTAAACATTAAGCTCCTCCCAACTGGAGATAATGTAGACATTAAGCTCCTCCTAATATTAATAGATCTTTTACTTCCGTAGTAATTTTAGGCAAACAAGTTAACCTCATGTCCACACCCCAAGAAAAAGTAAAGTTTTAGAGGAAATAACTTGAAACAAGACTGAAGCCCACCTGAAGTAGGTCTTATAACTGTTGACAGATAATTAACTTTTGGTTTGGACTCATATTGTATGGCGCTTTTGGTTTGGACTCATATTGTATGGCGCAATATATAAAAGAAACCTTCTATCACGAGTTAACTTATGTTGGTTTTCCTCTTGTTTGAGTCTTTGGCTATTTAGACATGATGGAAGCTGCGGAGACAGAAAATATTCATTTTAGGATAAATGGGCAGTCAGCATGGAAAAGATTCTACTAGTAACAATATGTGTATATTTTTTTGACATACTAATTGCGAATATAAACATATCATTACTTACTCACAAAGGAAATGCAATTTTTTCTTCTTCACTTTGCATGTCCTTTGTTGCTCAACAATTATAACTCTTCGTTTGCGGGGAGAAGAGAATTGTTCTCTCTTCTTCTTTTGCAGATCTACGGATTAAACTCTACATATATGTCCTGTTTATATTTGGTCTCACAAAACATACCATGAGGTCTTAGATCCATTAGAGAATCTGAATTTGCTATTCATGAAGGTAATGAGCTGTTACAGAAGGTTTTCTAATTAGAACAGATGATCTACTGTAAAATTGAGGTCTGCTGCAAAAGAAGATTTATGCTTAGGGAAGCTCCTGAATTACAATGTTAATTTCTCTCATGTGCTTTGGCAGCGATTTGACATCTTCTCTTTTTATGTGGCATTTTTTTGGGACATGGGGTTTCTATAGTCGCTTGCCCTTTTGTTCCTCCTACTATCATCAATGTATCTGTAAATGATTTTGCCTAAATTATGTTCCATGGTAGATTTTTCTTCTATGGCTAAGAAACGTAGGTACTTCTAATTTCAGATACTTAATGGAAGGATATGTCAGGATTTAATAACTTACAGAACCTATAACTGTTGCATACAGGAAATATGATCAAGTTCAAGTCAGGTGATTTAACACGCCTCAAAACGAACATGCCACTTAAAATGCTGATCACTAACACAAAGGTTGGGAGAAATACGAAGGCATTGGTAGCTGGCGTCTCCGAGAGGACCTTGAGGCATCCGACTGCAATGGCTTCTGTGTTTACTGCAGTGGATTCTATCAGTAGTGAAGTGGCTGCAATTATTCAATCACCTGTTTCAGATGATCTTGCCATAACTGAGAAAGAAGAGAAACTGGCCGAGTTGATGGAGATGAACCAAGGATTGCTTCAGTGCATGGGTGTTAGCCATGCTTCCATAGAAACTGTTCTTCGAACAACTTTAAAGTATAAACTGTCAACCAAGTTAACCGGAGCTGGTGGTGGAGGCTGTGTTTTGACATTACTACCGACCCGTATCCTTCAATTTATCTTCCTTCTGATAAATGCTTTCTATTCACAATGTGCTTTCTATATGATATCTCTATTCATTATTGACATTGTTGGTGTAGACTTAATTGCTCCAGGATATAGCTTTTCATCATTTTCATTTCACCTACACTCTTATCTGCTTTACCTGAGCTTCATAAATGGCTGGATATCAGATACATTGTCTACTTCGTTATATTGATTTCCATTGTTTATACACGGATTTCTGTAATAACGAATAATGAAGTTCGGGTATGGTTCCTGATCATTACATCAACATTTAGGTTCTGGATCGTTGCTCCAAAAAGGTAAAACAGCTATTCAGTAAGACTCAGCTCTATATGCCTATAAAATTAACTGTTTCTGGGGTGCTTCAACTTTTGATACTACGAGTCAACTTTCTTTGTATGGCATCACTAACATTTTCTGCATAGTGGCTTAAGTTGTTCTTATAGTATTTGCTTTCTACTTTTCACCGTTACACATCCTATGTGTCTCCCACTGTTTGTGAAGTTTTTTATTTCCTTTTTTCTTAGAACACAGAACATATGCACATGAAAGGATTCGTTTAACTAATTGAAGTTTTGCATGATTCTGCAACCATTTTTAGTGTTATATCCATCTTGAAATTACATAATTCTGCAGCTATGTTTGAGTGCTCAAAAGCCAACCACTAGACACACTAATCTTCCCTACAAATAGCACAGATCTGTGTTTTTTATATGAGACACTGCCGCCGAATACCCCCACATTTCATCCTCTTTCTAATGTTCACTTAACAATCTTCAGTTCTATCAGGAACAGTCGTTGATAAAGTGATCGCTGATTTAGAAACGTGCGGATTCCAATGTCTGCTTGCTGGAATTGGTGGAAATGGTGTAGAATTTTCATATATCGGCACTTCCTGATTTTGGAGCCGAGGGAGGCAATATGTCATGAGATCTCTCTCTGTACTCGTGAATGTGGACATGGAGGTGCGCTTGGCAATCAAAGGAACATCAGACCGCCATCAACCTCGATAACTTGCAATAATTATAGGAAGAATTTCTTTCTTCTTTTTCCTTTTATTTTGACAAAAATATAAATGGTAATGAGAAGATCACTCATTTTGATGGTTGGAAGCACGCCGCTAATTTATTCTAATTCCGAAGTTCTCTTCTTGGTACCTCCTATTTACCATGTCCTCCAATTTGTCTAATTTTGTTATCTAGTCCATACTTAAAGAGTAGCAAAACCTACGGGAAACCGCAGACACAGATGGAGACAAAAGAGAGTATAATGAAACTTATAAACATACTGAGTGGAGTATTATTCTATTGATACAACTATACGGTAGACCATAGTACAGAACACGGATAGTACATTCAAAACTAACACAAAACAGAACACAAATAGTACATTTAAAACTAACATAAAACAGGTCATAGCTTTCCATGAAGGACAACAAAAGCTCCAAAAGAGGCTTTAAGCATTGACTATCGTCCCACCTGCAAAACAGCAATATACAACCTTCAGATCACATGCTCAATCTAAGGATAACGTATTAGTTAACGACTTGGCTATGTAAAAGCTTCCGTACCATTAGGGTGGATGACTTGGCCAGTGATATAGGAGGATTCAGGGCAAGAAGCCAGGAAAACATATGAGGGGGCCACCTCAATAGGCTGACCAGCCCTCTTCATTGGCACTTGTTTCCCAAAATTCGCACATTCCTCTTCAGTGAAGGAAGCTGGAATTAATGGTGTCCAAACTGGACCAGGGGCAACACCATTAACGCGTATGCCCTTCTCAACAAGCTGAAGGGCAAGTCCTCTAGTAAATGCAACAATTGCACCCTTTGTGGCTGTGTAATCAAGAAGCTTGGCATTCCCCTTGTATGCATTCACGGATGTTGTGTTTATTATGCTGCTACCTTCCTTCATGTGTTTCAAAGCATGCCTGCATCCAAAACACTCATTTGAATTCTGTCAAAACGTGATTAATCCAATTTTTAGTACTCTTCAAGTGTAAATATTATCTTACACTATAATTATGTAAATCTTCTTTAGAATAGCTAGGACGAACCTAGTGACAAAGAAGTAAGAGAAGATGTTAGTTCTAAAGACTCTCTCAAGCCTTTCCTCATTGATCTCCTCAACCGAGCCAGCCTCGTACTGCTCTGCAGCATTGTTCACCAGAATATCAATCCGTCCATAGGAACTTACAACCTCATCCACCACTTTCTTGCAATTGTCGTCGAATCCCAAGTCTGCTGGCAACGCCATTGGGTCCTTTGCATCTTCCGCCTTAACTTGCATTAGCAATTTAAGCGTGTCTTGTGCATCTTTTTCTTCATGAGACTTAACGTAAGTGAAGGCCACGGTTGCACCCTCCAGCGCAAAGCAATGACACACTGCTCGTCCAATCCCGGAATCGCCTCCTGTCACCAGCGCTATTTTGCCCTTCATAAATAATCACATATATTATCATATTCCATTCACATATATTAACAAAATAAAGAACATATTACAAAGGCATATTCTCCTAGCATGCACACACTTCCCTTCGGAAGTCGGCCCTAAAACTAAGTGCAATTTATAAGGGGAATTAAGAAGAGAATTAATTACTCGAAGCTTGTTGGCAGGCTTATAATCCTGGCTAGAATAGACAGGACTAGGGTCCATGATATGTTCTTTGCCAGGCTGAGTTTCCTGTTTCTGGGGTGGGAATGTTTGGCCACCTGAAGCCATTGATCTCACAATAATGTTAAGTTGCCCGGGAGATGATATTCTTATCTTAGTGGTGTTGGTTGGAGACAAAGTTGTAAGGAAGCTGCTGCAGGAAGAAATCAGCTGAGTGATGAAAGTGGAAGACAAAACTCTAGCCGAACAAGGCAGAAAACGAGAGCACATATATATACACACACGTGGATAAGTAATGAAAAAGCGGTGAGTGGATAAATACTTGGGCAAAGGAGGGGCATTTTATATGTATGGAGGAAAACGGTGGAAGAGTAGTATCTAGTACGTGTCATGTTCAGCCGCATGCAGCGGACACGTCTGTGGAAACGGACGTCATAGCCCCTGATTTAGGGAAAGACACAAGTAATTATCCTCGTCGGAATACAAGTGTTATCAATTTATCTTCAGAATACAAGTCATGATTTCAGATTCTTTTAACCACTTCATACGAAATTCATGTTAATTTATAGGGTTAAAAAATCAGGCCTTTCATAGGGTTTGCTTAAATTATCAGAATGTTCAGTTCATTTGTATCTGATTCTTTTTTTTTTTTTAAATTAAATATTTCTTTTTATTATTAGCCATCAAAACATAAGAATGACGGTTATGTTTCAATAACAATGTTAATGTTTTAACACATTCTGATTAATTGCACCCTTCTCCAAATACTTTTTGGGAGTACGTATAAGAATCAATTAACTAACTAAAACAACTTTCTGAATAACCTCAAAACTCTTTGATCTTATCCTTTTAGATAAACTAAAAAGGCGAGGAATAGACTCGATCTCATCAAGAAACATGTGGATGTAAGGGTTTTTATTTTGATATAAAATATAGTTGAAGTACTTTACAGGTGCCAATAAGAGGTATGTTTAGAGTGCTCTAAGAGGTTAGCTTTATGCGTCAGCTGCTTTGCATGTCCGCAACGTGTAAATTTCCATCAAATTATCATCAACCCTTTGGGCTTAGGGCTTTCAGAAAACTAGACTTATATCCGGTTCGATAACTCCCTCCGCTCCATTCTACAGCAAGAAATAAAATCCGGTAGTTTCATTTTCCACTAGACTAGCTCAAATTTGATCAAAGAGATTTCCGATCAGAAACGTAACATTAATGGCGTCATTTAGGGTTCATACTGCTGCTTTTTTTTTTCTGCTTGCACCTCTCCTTATCTTGGCTCCGGTGAACTGCGATGGTGCTCATTTTCTATCTCTCTCTCTCTCTTTTACATGTTTCTAAAATCCGTTCTAGTTTCAATTTAGGTAAAGCATTTTTCTTCTTCAGTAATTGTCAAATTGATATATTTTTATATTTAGTATTAATTTTATTTTAAATTATCTATCCATATAAATATTTATAAATTATTTTAAAATTATTAAATTTTTTTATATTTTTAAATTTCGTGCCAGTGAAATTATTACGCAAATCAAGCAAGAAAGAGAGAAGTGCGAGTGTATATATATTTAGTGTAATAAAGTTACTAAAAATATATATTAATTTGTACAAAGCGCTGATGAACTAGATCTTTAATTAGTTTCTCAGAAATTGGATATGGAACGGTGTAATATAAACAAATTTTGATTTTTGCCACTATCTGAGTTCCTGTGTAGTGTTACCACGATGTAGAAAGATTTTATATATATATAAAAATAATTTTTAAATAATATATGCATAAAATATTGAGTCTCATCTCGGGTTTACATGTCTTGTATTAAACCATATAAATTCGTCCTTTAGATGTGATCTAGTCTTAAGTAATGCGAATATTAGCAAAAGATATTCTTTTAGCCTTTTGTCGTTAGATTATAATTATACACATTCATTCAAGCATTTCAATATATATATCTGAAGTTTAAGTTGGCTATTCAAAGCTTTTAATTTTTAATATATAAAATTATTTGGAAAAATTTTCGAACTATTTCCTCCTCACACTTTTTTGGTACCCCATCTTTTAAAAATACTGAACTGATATTGCGCGCAGATGAAGACGATCATATTCTTTCGGGTATAAACAGTTACAGGCAATCCCACAACTTACCAGCCTTAACAAAGCACGACAAGGCAGATTGCCTAGCTGACGAAATCGCCGAAGAAATAGAAGACCAACCATGCCCTAGGGGCGGCATCACTCCCGGTCCAGCATCTCAATTTGCTCAGTACCCAAAACTGTTGGACAAGTGCGACATAGACATTAACACGACAAGGGAAGGCGTTATCCTCCCGGTTTGCGTCCACGACCGTGTTGCTACCCTCGTGCTCACGAACTATACGCAGTCTCAGCATGCGGGTTACCTTAACAATTCCAAGTATAGTGGAGCTGGAATTGGCACTGAAAAAGACTGGACTGTCTTGGTCTTGACCACGAATACTGTCGGTGGAAACTTTGCTAGTGGAGCTCCTACCGGTTTTATTAATAGTGGTGTGTTTGGTACGAGTATTCATTATTATTTGATGTTTTTGTTGTTAGGTCTCTTCTTAGCTAGTTAATTATGTTCGTTAATAAGACGTGTACGTAGTTGGTCCTTAATTATTATCTGTATAATCGACTGTTCTTCTGTAGCACTCGTATGTATAGCAAGGGTTTAAGTGGATCAATCATCGCGTGCTTTTTAATTTAATGTGGTAATTAAGCAATTTCTTTAAAATTGAATTAAATGGAGAAAATTAAATTGCAACACTAACCTCAGGTAGTGAAGCGTCCAACTTCCCCAACTGCGAAGGATAGCTATGTAATTATATCATCCAATAAAACAACAAACTGTAGATAATTATGTTAAAAGTTTTCTCAACTTATCACATAGTAAATTATATGAGTGCAATAAGTTTTAATAAATTAAATAAATTTAAACCAAATTAAACTTAAAATTCATCTCTTTTCTCTATTAAAACTCATTTCTTCGTCGTCTTCATATATATATATATATATATATACACACACACACTAATATACATATCTTAGAACATAACCCAAAAAGATAAAAGGAAAAGAAACTAAACAATATAATAATGGCCGATTTATTTTGCAGAAGAAAATAACATTTATATAGAAATTTATATGCAGTAATAAGAGTTATGGCAGGTAGGTTTATTGCCATGATGGTGCAAAAGGTTTCGTCCCATTATTGCTTCCCTTAATTTCACTTCCTCCGATTTATTTTTTCCAGTTACAGTATTCATAAGCAGCAGCTTCAATGATATAACTATATGTATGACTATGTTAATAGTAGTAAATCTTCTTTCTTAATTAATTTAGAGTATAATTCAATGAAAGAGGAGATAAGAAAGACAGAGATGAGTTTTAACGGAAGAAGAAATGAAAAAGATGAATTTTGAGTTTAATTTGACTTGAGTTTATTTAGTTTAATGGGTTTGGTTCGGGTTTCAAGGGGTAAAATAGGTGATTTAATTGAATTTGAATATTTTAAGTCAATTTGGGGATTTTATCTAATTGAGGAATATTTTTGTTTACTTTATTAACAGCGAAGCTTATTTGACTCTATAATATAACTAGGGGCAAAATTTAACTAATAGATGATAATAGAGAAGTATTTTTGATCCTTTAAATATATTTTTAAAAGTCATTCACCAATTTCTTTTAGGTCATTCACCCCAATTTTTACATCATAGGTCACTCAAATATGTTACATATTACTTTTAGCTTATCTCAAATGGTGTTTTCAAAGTGTTTTTGGGGCAAATTTCAGGACGAGTTTCGGGGCGGAGCATAACAAAAATGCGGCGGTGCATATTAAAAATGCATCGCAGTGCAAATAAAAGGTGTAGATTCATAAAGCGCAGGCCTCAGAATGTGGAGTGTAAATCCCGCGCATAAAAGAGTAAGTTTCGGGTGTTAAATTTAAATTTTATTATTTTAAAAATATTTGCTTTATAAATAATTTTATTATTATTGGTATAATGATATTTATACTTTATGTCATGTTTTTATATTGTAGTCATTTTTTCTAGAATATATCAATAATAAAAACAACTCTCGTAGAAAATGACGTTATAAATAGTTTTTTTTTTTATGATTAAGCCTAAAAATGATAGGATAAAGATTTCATAGTGCTATGCTCCTGAGAAACTTCATCTATATCTTTGTATAACTTTTACAATATTTATCCTTATCGTTCTTTGAAATATATATATAAACAATAATCAGTGTATATATTAGTTGAAAGTGAGAAGAACTACAGGAGATCGGTGATGATTTTATTTTAAAGATCGATTTTCTCGGCTATTATCATTTTTTTTGGTTATTGTTATCTTTTCTTCAATAATAATTATAATATTTTTTTCTGTATTATTAAATTTATTTGAAGAATTATTAAAAATATTATTTTTACTTATTTTTTTAGTAATAAAATTATAAAAATAATGAAATTATTTTCTTAATCCTTTTTTATTAAAAATATCCTTTGAATGTTAGGGGCATTAACGGTCACAATAAGCAGAAGAGGTGAAACTCCTTAGTAATAACCAGGCAGCAGGACTAGTGCGGCTGCTGGAAACAAAGGTGAAAATTAATAATATAGGAATGGTGGCAGATAAAATATTCCCAGGATGGGAATATGTTCATAATTTGGATCAGCATCACAATAGAAGAATCTGGCTCCTTTGGAGGCCAGATTATTTTCAGGTGGACATTATAAGTAAGACAGCTCAAGCTATTACTAGTAGAGTGACACGGATAACTCAATAGGTGTGTTTTCTTCTCACCGTTGTTTATGCATTCAATAGCAGAGAGGAAAGAAAGGAACTTTGGAGGTATATCAATACTGTAAGCCAGGGATGTCACCTTCTATGGATGATTTCGAGGGATTTTAACTCTGTATTAAATTTGAATGACATAATAGGAGGAAATCCTATTACTATGGGAGAAGTGATGAATTTTCATGATTGTGTGAAAGACTGTGAATTAATCGAATTGCCTCAGCATGGGAGTAGATATACCTGGAATGATAAGTATAGTGGAAATAAAATTTTCTCGAAAATAGATTGGGTTTTTGTGAACAGAGTATGGCTTGACAATATTCCCATATATACAACAACTTTCCTTTCCAAGGGAATTGGTGATCACTGTCCAACAATTATAAAGTCAGCCAATAGACCTGCCATGAAAAAGAAGCCTTTTAAATTTTGTAATACTTGGTCAAAGCACCCTATGTTTATGGATAGAGTGAGGGAAGTATGGGACCAGCATATAGAAGGCTGGAGTACGTACTAGGTAATCATTAAGATGAAAATGCTAAAGAGAAGGCTAAGAGAGTTTTCTGGGGGGAGCACAAATAACATAGTCCAAGAAGTTAATGCAGCTAGGGAGGCTCTTGAGCAGATGCAAAAAGTTTTACAGCAGAACCCAATGGATCAGGATTTGCAGCAACAAGAGAAGCTAATGCATCAACAGTTCCTAAGACAATCATATATGACAGAGGTTTACTTACAGCAAAGAAGTAAAGCAACATGGTTGAAGTTAGGGGATGATAACACAAGCTACTTCTTCTCTGTGATTAAACATAGAAGGTTGCAGCAAGCCATCACATAGTTACAGGATAGGAATGGAATGCTACAAACAGATCCCAGCATTATATCACAAATCATAGTTGACTTTTATCAAGACTTATCGGGCAGAGAAACTCAAGAGAGAACAAAGGCATTTTTCAGTTTCCTAAAGTATGAGCAGAGGTTACAAGTGGAACGGCAGTTAGTATTGGTTCAACCATATTGTGCAAAGGATGTGAAGGCAGCTATTTTTGATATAGATAGCAGTAAGAGTCCAGGTCCGAATGGTTATAAAAGTGAGTTCTTTAAAGTAGCTTGGGAAATTATTGGAGATAATGTTATCAGAGGCATATTGGAATTTTTCTCCAATGGTAAGCTGCTGAAACAACTTAATGCAACCATAATATCCATCATTCCCAAAGTGAAAGTACCTACCAGTGCAAGCCAATTTAGGCCTATATCTTGTTGTAATGTGCTTTATAAGTGTATTTCGAAAATGATTTGTCAAAGGTTGATACTAGTTATACTTCCTATTATATCAGAAAATCAAGCTGCTTTTTTGAAGGGGCGATCTTTGATACATAACATCCTGATATGTCATGATTTATTAAGACACTATAATAGGAAAACTTCTCCAAGGTGCTTACTGAAGATAGACCTTAGGAAGGCTTATGATATGGTAAATTGGGCATTTATAGAGGAGGTTCTGCATGGTTATAGATTTCCTGGTTCATTTGTTCAAATGGTGATGACTTGTGTCACTTCCACCAAGTTTACGGTAAAAGTAAATGAGCAAGGCTATGGATATTTTGAGGGAAAGAGAGGGCTCAGATAGGGAGATCCGATGTCCCCCTTGTTATTTATCTTAGTGATGGAGTACTTATCCAGATGTTTGGGGAAGATGAGTAATCTTCTGGAGTTCAGATTTCACCCCATGTGTAAGACGACCAGGTTAACACACTTAATATTTGCTGATTTTCTGCAAAGGGAATATTAGATCAGTAACCAGGATAATGGAGGTTTTGCACCATTTTAGTGAAGTTACTGGGCTTATTTCCAATTAGGAAAAGTCAAGCATGTTTGTGGCAAGTGTAGATGAGAGCACACAAGAACAGTTGCTGGAAGTTACAGGTTTTTCATTAGGTACTCTTCCAATTAGATATTTGGGACTGCCTTTATCTTCTAAAAAGTGGAGCAAAATTGAATGTTACCAACTGGTGGACAGGATAACAACCAAAATAAATGAAGCATATTCTAGAAACTTTTCATATGCAGGGAGACTGCAAATCATAAATGTTGTTTTGTTCTCAATACATAATTTTTGGGGGACAGTTTTTATACTTCCTCAAAGTATTCTAAAAGAGGTTGATAGGAGATGTAAGGATTATCTATAGGGGACCTCAGAGAACAAAAGAAAAGTGACGCTTGTTTCATGGGAGAATATATGTGTACTAAATAAGTTTGGAGGATTAAATATCAAAAGCTGTAGGAAGTGGAACATTGCATCAGTTGGAAAGATGATTTGGTTGCTAGCTGAAAAGAAGGACCTCTTGTGAATAAGATGGGTTCATGGATTATATATGAAAGAGGACCATGATGTGTGGACTCATATACCACCAACAGATAGTAGCTGGTATTGGAGGAAATTGCACTTACTCGAGGTTGATATGAGACTCTGGTATCAGAATGGTAGATATATTTTGACTGCATCTGGGCACTGTTATGTCACTAAAAGTTATAATGCTTTGCCGGGAAGTCTATCAAGATGTGAGGTAGCAAACTTGATATGGAGCTCACTTTTATTGCCTAGACATAGGTTCGTAGTATGGTTGGCCAATCGCAGGAGACTGCTAACAAAGGATAGGTTAGTTAAATTGCAGATCCCTATTGTAAATAATCATTGCTGCCTATGTGATACTACAAAAGAGGAAACTCCAAAGCATTTGTTTTTTGAGTGTGGATGGAGTTTGGATTTGAAAAGGAAGCTGGACAATTGGTCAGGACTTAAGGTGCATTTAAAGGGAGTAGCATAATGTTTAAACTGGATACATGGAAGGCACTGGAGAATATTTAGGAAGGAGTTAACTAGTGCTATACTTGGGGCCTTGATTTATCATACTTGGATGGCAAGAAACAGGAAACAATTCAAGAATGAATCAATAGATACCTCGACAATGCTGCTGCAAATTCAGGAGGAAATACGGATTAAAGTTGAGCATGTCAAGGGATCAAGGAAAGCTGCTAGATGTAGGCTTTTACTTCAAAAATTTTGTATTTAGTTGGGTTTTGCCCTTGGAGGCTTGAGAGAAGACGCAACCTTCCTAGGGGGTGTCCGATCTTGAATTCTCATTAGGTGTATTCTTTCATGTGAGTTAGTGGTAATATTTTACAGTTTATTACCAAAAAAAAAATTATAAAATTAAAAATACATGAGATATACGCCCGTAAATTCATGAAATTTACTCCTAGTGTTTCGGGGCTTGCGCCTTGCCCCGTGCTACACAAAATGTCTCGCCTCACGCCTCTGCCTTTTAAAACACTGATATCAAATATGTATTATTATTATATAATATATATATATATAATTTATGAAATTATGTGTGCTTTGAAGTGGATAGAATGAAGTAATGATCGAGTTATGGGCTCCAACAGAGTTCTAGCTTTTGCTATTTCTCTAATCTCTAATATAGAAGCAGCTAACCAGGACGGACATGTACATCAACAACTTCTACCATCAGTTACCTGAATTGTACATCAAGTTTGGACTTTCTCTTGCCAATCAAGGGATATTTTTGGTATTGTAAAAATTGTTTGCTTTGATTGTTTTGTACTAGATGTTGCTTTGCTATGAGGTTATATTGTTTTGTGTTGGACAAAAATACCATAGCACATTTACTTATTTGCAGTTCTTTTAGATTTATCTAAAAAAGTGGGGCCCTTTCAAAAATTTTATGTGACGATTGCAACTTTTTTTGTCTCTTTACTTAGCAAATAATGTTAAATATCATATATATATATATATATATATATATATATATATATATATATATATATTACTCATTCCCATTTAATTTATGTGATGTATTTTAATTAGATCTGAAATTTATAGTTTAAATAAGTCATAAATATTGGTGTGGTTATAAATCATCTCATTAAAATATAAGATAAATATTTTAAAATTAAATTTTTATTAAATATAAAAATATATGACTTAAAAAAATTTATCACATAAACTGAGATAAAAAGAGTAGTAATTTTAAGTGTCTCAGTGCTTAAAATGTTAAATAGACAAAAATATTGGTGAGGATCTTTTTTAAAAATAATATTTTTTTGGTTTGAAATTTATATTTATTATAACTGATTAAATTTTATGATAAATAAAAAATAATATCTTAAGAAATAAGTATAATTAAGTAACGTTACTAATTGTAATTTTATGATAAATTAACTAAATATGTGTACAGTTAATAAAATAATTTACGCTGATCTTTTTATTGCAAATTTTAATATTAAGAAAAGAAACCAACATAAGTATTACATTACCATAAAGATATTTTTATAATGTATTGAGTTCCCAGTTATGAAACATGAAAAATAGTCAAAATAAAATAAATTAGTAAATACATAATTATGATACTTCGAGTAAAAAGTAACGATAAAAAGAATATCTTATATTATATTTATATTCATATTATATAAAATAATAATGCTTAAATTATCCCAATCAACTTCTCTCACGGTAGAAGAGTAGATAATGAATACATATAAATATAATATATATGAGACGTAATGATTTATAATAAATATCTAAATTTAAAATTGCATCTTCAAATTTTATAGATATTTTTCAAAACACGAATCGTGTTGATATTAATTCTAAAATATTTTTTGAAGTTTTTGTATTTCAAATTATGTGTATATATATGATTTTTTTAAAAGACTTTCATATTTTAATCTAGAAGAATGATCGTTCAATTAATATTCTCAAACTTACAAAAGTAAAATTTAATTAGATTTGAAATATTAGTTAAAATTTAATTAGTAGTTTAGAAAATAACTATTAACACACACATATATGTATATTATATATGTATATAAATATAAGTATTAAACCCTTTTTTCAGAACTTCTATAGGTTTAGGTATGAGTTTTTAAAAAAATCATAAAATATATTGACAAATTCTTATAATTGCATAGAAATAAAATTTTTAATATATATTGGGCCTGTGCTGGCACGGGCTCCTATATCTAGTATATATATGTGTGTGTTGTATAAAATTTATAAAATTAAGTGTGCTTTGAAGTGAATAGAAAAAGATTACAATTGAGTTAGATGCTCCGGCAGGATTCTCGTTTTCCTTAAAGGGTTCTTGTTTTTGCTTTTTTCGAATTTTCAAGCTCATAACTTTAATAAAAGAGACGGAGCGCCATTTGATACTAGATTATATTTCCATGACTTATGAGAAATATTTTGTATTATATTTATGATTAGAAAAATAAATAAATATATTAATTATGTGTATTTTAATATATTTATTTAATTTATGAATAATCAATTTAAGTATTAGCTATACACCATATTTGATATTAGCTATGTACAACTAACATATAAATAATAATAATATTAGTAATGTAAAATTTTTTAATGCATACGCTAATATAGTTAAAGCCATAATCATCCTTCAAAGCTTTTTACGTTCTCACTGCCGTTTTTGTGAAAAATATTTTTATAAATATTTTTAAAATACTATAAAATATATATTATTTTTAATAAATTAAATTAAATAATATAAAAAATAATTTCATAATAACTAATATATTATACTCATACCACCTGCGGAGAATATAAACGTGTTGAACTTTAGGGAAAAAGGGGACCACATAGTGGAGTACAAGGGTGAATATTGCGTCTAAAATCTCATTAAAGGGGGAACACATTGAGTGCGACACAATGGAATTTTGAGCCGCCAATGCCGTTGTTAATGGCGTCGGCAGTTGGCCGATACTCACTCACAGCTCATTAGCCTTTTAAATTATTTTTTACTTAAAAATAAGAATATGATAACAAAATTCTAATCCTCCCTCGGTTCTATTTTAATTATTAGATATAGTAAAATTTTAAAATATTTATTAATTTTAAAATTTAAAATATAATTGATCATTTTTTTTAATTTTACTTTTAATATTTAAAATTATTCAAATTTTTGATCAAAATAAATCATAATTTAAACCAATTCACCAAATAACATATTTTTAAAAAATATTATGAAACTAGAAGAAACGTACTTAACAGCAACATATTAGGTAAAATAAATATTTAACTGATGTTAACAGTATTAAATATAAATACGTAACTGAGAGTAACGTTTTATGCCTGAGACGTAACTGGCAATAGCATTTTATTAATTCATTACTGAGGATAACGATACTCTGCCTCATAATTTGTACGAATATTAAAGTCATAATTGTGAGTCACATTTTTAAAGGATCCTTTTCTTATTTTTTTTCTTTTTAAATTTTTTTAACTAATAGAAAAAATGAGAAGTAATCTTCTTCTTTTTAATCTCATTTTGTCAATTAAAATAGAATAACCATGCGTACTTTTTAAATATCATTGTAATCTTATCATTAATTTTTATTTAAATACTAATAAATTTTTTAATAAAATAAAAACTATTTTTATTTCTTAATCTTTTTCGAATTGAAGTAGGATAAATATTTGCTAATATATTTCGTGATTTTAAAGTTAAAATGAAAATAAGAATCCATAAAATTTTATCGAGCGATATTTTAAAGATATTTGTAATTTGAAGCAAATGTAATAATTTTTCATATTTTATGACATTGTTATATCTTAACGTTTACCTTTCTTCAATTCAAAAAAGATTAAGAAATAAAAATATGTTCTATTCATTAAATTTTTTATTATTATCTAAATAAAAATTTACAACGATTTATTGTGATTTTTATACATATGAAAATTAGGGTTATAATATTTTTATTAGAAAAATAATGTGTTTAAAAAAATATTTATTTGAAAAAAGATATTTTTGACCTAAAAGTAACGATATGAGTATTTTTGGATCAAACTATTAACAGAAATATTTTTGAATCAAAATATTAAGAACAGTGATATTTTTAAATCAACCTATTAACAAAAAATATTTTTATTCAATTACGCATAATTTAAAGACATTTTTTATCCTTTTCCTTTTTTAAACTTGCTCAGACATTTAAATTAAACATAGATACATGATAAATTATCAAAAATTTATAATTGAATAAGCGGTTTTCTTACTCCATACTTCTCACTTTATGTAATAGTATTTCATCTTTAATCTCTAAAAAAAAAAATAACCTTTTTAAATCTGTTTTATTATATAATTTTATATTTGCAAATATTTTATATTAAGACAATTAAGTCTTAAAAAACTATTTTTCGGAAATTTGATGCAGATAAAATACATACATAATATGAAATCAAGTGGAATATTAGTTTTATTAGTTATGACCAAAGTAGTTTTTGGTGTTGATATGTAATTCTATAAAAAAGAGTCGGGGAAGTAAAACTAGTCGGAGTTGGGGCGGTTGAGACCGCAAAATGAATCACGACAGCCTCGTAGAGGGAATAAGGTGACCCATAACTGCCGCGCAGCACCACCGCTCTTTGGAGTCCGTCAACTATGGCGGAGGACGACGATGAGAGCTTTGGCGATTTCACCTTCGCAACTTTTACCACCAATTCCCTAAATACCCAATTCATCCCACCCAAATCAATCGGTCCCCCTGAAGATGATGAATGGGGTGATTTCGTCGAATACCCTAGTGGATCTGAGCCTTCCACTGCATCCTCCCTCACCCAATCGAAACCCTTCGACCCTTTTGGTTTCTCCCCTAATACTGCTTCCGTTTCTGAATCTCCGTCCAAATCTGAACAAGCCAAGAAGACAACTGGGTGGGTGAAACCTTCTGGAGCTCTTCCACTATCATTATTCGGTGAAGAAGAAGATGCTGATGGGGAAGAGAAAGAAAAGCCTGCTAAAGAGGATACGATTACTAAAGTAAGAAACGGATCTAATGCTAATTTGGGTTATGGGTTTGATTCCACTATTTCAAACTTATACCATCATAAGTTGAAATCTGAAAATGGATCACTTTCAAATTCCAATAAATTGGTAGGCCTGGATAGTGTTAATTCGAATTCCAAAAAGTCTGCATTACAGTCGAATGGATTGGGTTTCTATCCGAATTTGGGTTCTCCCTGTGTCAGTAGAGTGCAGAGCTTGAACTACCTGGCGAGCTTGAATGGTGAAGATCAGCAGATGAGGACAGAAAGTACGGGTCTTTTTTTGGATTCGAATAATTTGAGTTGTTCTGCAGATGTATCAAGTTTAAATTTTACTATGTCGAATCCAGATTTTGGTATGTCCAAATCTAATCTGAATGGATTGAATAGAACTTTTAGTGCAGATGCTGTAACAAGCTTGAATGATCAAGTTCTGCAGATCAAGACCGGAAGTACTGGGCGTGTTTTCGAGTCACATGCATTGAGTTCTTCATCAAATTTCACAAGTTCAAGTTTAGGTGATTGGAATCCAGATTTCCATTTGTCTAAATCCAATCAGAACGGATTGAGTAGAACTTCGAGTCTGGATGCCCCAACAAACTTGAATGATCAAAGTCAGAATGTGGGAATTGGTCTCAGTTTAATTGGTATAAGTGATTTTTCTGCTGCCACCAGTTCAAGTGTGTGGAATGCGGATATTAATAGGTCCAAATCCAATCAAACTGGATTCAACAGAACCTTGAGTCTGGATGGTCTAACAAGCTTGAATGATCAGCGTCAGCAGATCAAGACTGAAAATGGCGGGCTTGTTCCCCATTCAAATGGTTCCAGTTCTTCTGCAAATGCATCAAGTTCAACTTTTGGTGGATGGAATTTTGATTTAGGCGGATTTGGATCCGCTGTTGAAATGTCCAATTCTCGTTCCAATATTGGTGGGTTGAATTCAAACTTCAATGCTGTTGGCTCAAGTGCAGATTTGGATGATGCTCACAACAACAGTGATGACGATGAGGATGGATGGGAGTTCAAGGATGCTTATTCAATTTCTAAAGTTGGAGATTGTAATTTTAAGGTAATGCTTGACATTTTTAAGATCAATAATAGTTATATTGTGCACTAGTACAAGAAAAAAAAGATTATGTTGTGTACTAGTGAAAAGGGCTTTTCTGCACTATTTTAAGCTCATATTTGAACATGTGATATTGGAGACATCCACATCAATTTTGATGGTAGGACAGGAATTCCAGGCAGTTATTGTTTATTTTCAGGTTCCCCATTTTTCAGTTACTGCAGAGCAAGATGTAATTGTTTTGGTGGTCAGTGCAGTTATAGAAACTGTTTGCTATGCGTCTTGCACTGCCCCCGTGTTACTCTTTTGGTAATTATTGTCTTCACATATTCATGCAATTTTGTTATTTGGTTACTTTTTTCAATTACACTGGGGCATGTGTCTGTCAGGAGTTCGTTGTTTGTTCCTCTGTTTAGAGATTGTATAGGGGAAAGAGAACTCCTTATTTACCTTGAAAGACAAATTATTTAGTGTTTGGATGAAATGTGAGTGAATCGAATAGAATGGACATAGAGGATTCATAATGTAACTCCATCTAGCTTGAGATTGAGGAATAGTTGATTGATCTCTTGGTTGGTTACCCTTTTTGTTCTTATTTAACTTATTGTGGCTAGTTTGAACTTTGTATGCATGAAGGTGTTTATGGTTCACTAATCTTGTTTCTTCTGTGTGAAGGCTACGTCAGAGGCAAAACAAGAGCATGAAGCTAATGCTTTCTCGTTTGATTTTCACAATGGATTGAATGACTCAGTTGACTTGTTTGCAACATCAATCGGATCGGAAGCATCTGATTCTAAGGCACCTCATGCTGGTGAAATGCAGGCATATTCCTCTGGATTTGGCAATAGTCTAAATAGTTCTATCGATTTGTTTGCCATGTCAAGTCAACCAATTGATCTATTTGCCACATGTAATGGAATTTCTGCTGTTCAACCTGACAATATATTTGGATCTGGTATTGAACCATCTATGGAATCTAAAAAAGTATATATTTCAGTATCAGATAGTAGAGGTGAGCAAAAAGAGAGTAATGATGCAACGGACCCTCATCCAGTTGTTGGGAGTGCTGAATCTGATGAGGATTTTGGGGAATTTACAACAGCATCTTCAGATTCTGGATTGAAACTAGAGGTATTCTTATAATGATCTATTTCTTATTACATGCCACTATTGGAGTTTTTCCTTTACAAGCCGTTCTTCTGTCTTTTTGTGCAGGAAGAATGGATGGTTAATATGGTGAATGATGTTGCTCATCCTGAACTCCAATCTTTCGAATCTGATGATAGAGACCAGGTCAATGGTTGATTTAATGGCACTCCCTTTTGTTAAGAAGTTTCTACTTTTTTGTTGGAAGAAAGATTAATTCCTTCTTCTCTGTGTCCTCCTTTTGTTTTCATTTATTTTGTTAAGTTCAGTTAGCAATCTGGACTTGTTGAAGATAGTCTGTGCTTGGTATATACCCGTTTTCTTTTGGCTCTTCTTCCCATGTTTCTTTTTCCTGTTTTGCTTAATATTTGGACATTGTTAAAGATAAGTTATCGTTCAGCATTTAGGTTATTCCTTTCACATCTTCTTCTCATTTTTGTTCCTTTTCAAAATAGCTTAACTATTTGACCTTGTTATTTGTTCCTTCCACGTGTCATTTAGGTCATGGTGGTGAATTCTTTGCCCCTATCAGTACTAGTATTTCTGTTTTACATATGAAGTGCCAATCCTCGTTACTTGTCTTTTTCATGCCTACAAACATGGTGCCTGCATGTATCTCTTGCAAAATTCTGCCTTCCTTGTGCTATTGATGCTGAATTTGTGTAGAGTATTGTTTTTCCAGATTATTGGGCCATTTGGACCTTTGAACTCCTTTCTGTTCTTTTCAAGAACAATGTTTCCTTCCATACATTAATAATAAGTCTCTTTTTATAAGGTTAATACTAGATCTCTTAAGTGTACTACTCATGGCATGGTTTAGGATGCGTGAATGTGTGTTTGTATAATGATTTTGCTATTCTTCTCCTTTTAATTTATTTTACGACTGTTTGGTGTATTTGTAAAGGTAGGAACATGCAATCAAATGAGATACATGTACAGTAACTTCTATATTCAGTCTCTTTATCTTTCTTGAATTGTCAAGTTTTCGATTAGACAACTGCATCATCTACCAAGATTGGTAGAGCTTTTTCTTCTTTATGTTTTGATTTGCAAGTCTAGTTTTTAGGCAACTTATTTCCAGCCTTTCCTTACCTATTCTTGATTATTATCCAGGTGAAGGAGTCAAAGTTAGATAATCATAAAGGGGCTCTTCCCCTATCTATATTTGGTGATGAAGAGCTAGAGATCGATGGGTCTTCTAATACGGAAGATATTTTTGTCCCCCGTAATGCTTCGTATTCGAAGAATGATAAAAGTACAGATTCAAACATTTCCATTAATGATCTTATTTCAAATTTATATAGCGAAGCTGAACAGATCTCACCTGTACACTCTGTTCAAGTGCCAAATAGCATTAGTGACAGTCCACAAGATTCAGTCCCAAATTCAAATTTGTTGAATGGTGAGGATGACTTGGATGATGGTGAATGGGAGTTTAAGGACGGCTCTTCTCAAATGAGACTAGATGATGATATTTCTCTTCTTACTTCTGAGGATCCACCACAGAGAAACTTATCCAATCTCAATCTGGATTATTTGGATTTGTACACCAAATTAAGGAATGAGTTGTGCTACCATGCTAAATGCCATCTCGATGACCTTAAGGTCTGTGTGGTTGCTTAATATTTTTTGAATTTTCATCTGCAGTTCCAGATACAAGAACCAGCTGAATTTGTGTACTGGTGCATTGACTTGTTTATATTCTATTCATCCAGAGAGCTCGTAGCAATGATGGACTTCCAGTTGAGGAGGCAAAAATTTTGACTCTTAATAAGGAAATTGAGGTTCGTGTTCTTTTATTTATGTCCCCTTTGAGCTGAGGGTCTATTGGATACAGCCTCTCTACCCCATAAAAGTAGGGGTAAGGTCTATGTGCATTCTTGTGGACTGTTGTTGTTGTTCTTTTATTTATGTCTATATATTACTAAATATTATGAACATTTGCTGATGGTCTTTTTGTCCCCTTCCAATTTATTGAGTTTATATATTACTAAATATTATGAACATTTGCTGATGGTCTTTTTGTCCCCTTGCAATTTATTGAGATTATCAACTTATGAGAAGTGTTGAAGTCTTACTGCCAATGCTAGGGAATCTACCAAGGTCTGGGAAAATGTAGAACATGTTACTATATTATGGAACTTCCTACTGTTAGCGGAGAAAGTTTTCCATTGATGAATCTAGATTTTAAATGCAATATACAATGTATTCTTTTAGATTTAATGGTAACTTAATGGAACTGACATATAAAATCCCTACTGAGCGGGTGCATTTGCTTACATATGCAAGTTGGTTTATATTTTATCAAACTATTAGTTGTTGCCTTCCATTTAGCTAAAGTTGAGACTACTTCTTTCTGACAGCAGTTTAATTGTCAGTTGATGTTTATGTTGCTTAAAACTCATTTGCCTTGTTTACCACTGATGGTTTTTCAGTTGGTAGAGAAAAAACGTAAATGATAAACTAGTCATACATACTACGATTTGCTTCTAATATAATCCTAGAGCTAGGTATTCGATCTTGGAAAGTGGACATTTATTTAGTATGGGCCCAAAGTGAAAACATGCATCCAATTCGACATAGAGAATGTTTTCTGCTCTCGAAACTTCTCTCCCTCGTATTCTTTTTCTTCGTTCTATGCTTTATTGAGATCCACAATCCTCAAGGAGTTGAAAAGGTACTTTTCAATTAGGTCTACCAGACCTGGTGATAGAAATCTTCTTAAAAAAGGGTGCTTTCCAATTCAGGGAATTCAAATATGGGACTTCTGGCTACTGATACTGCTTATAGAGCTGTTCAGTTTGTAAGAAATTATTGTAGATTAAGGTCCTTTTGGAAATTGTTTTTACCATCATCTAATGTTTGCATATGCATCCTTGATTCACTAGGTGTCAGTGGCTATCTGTTTCTAGTAGTTTTGAGACAAAAATCTGTTTATAGATTCATGTGTTGTTTTCCTTTTATTTCCTCAATATGATGTGCAAAAGATCTTCCTGTGTTTGACGTTATATGTAATTATTTTTTCATTTCTTAGGAGGCTTGCAAGGATTTTGACCAAGATAATGCTATGTGCAAAGGTGACCACTTGGAAGGACATTTATCTCACAATGCTTGTATGGGTGCATTTATTGAGATTTTACAGGAATCAAAATTTCAAGTACTTGAATCAGAGTACCACTTATCGAGGAGACTATCATTGGTATGTCATTTTCTCCATTTCCTAATGCGTAGAGGGAACTTTTTAGTTTGATGGCCTTCTCTCACGCCCTCCTCCCATTCCAAAAAGGTTGAACTTTCTAACTGCGATATGCTTAGATGTAATTCTCAATTTACTGATAAATTAAGTAATTGTGACGTTACTTATTTCTCCCTTCGTCCCATTTTGTGTGACGGTATTTGACTGGGTATAGAGTACAAAGAATAAAAGACTTTTGAAACTTGTGGTATAGAACAATCCAATAGACATTTCTGTGGCTATACATCATCTCACTAAGGATAAAATGGGAAGTCTAAAGATAAATTGTTTCTAATATAGAAAGATGTCATTCTTTTCAGGACGGGCCTAAGAGGGAAGAGTATAGGACAGAGGGAGTATCAAATCTTAAAGGTGTTTTCCATTTAAGAAGCTAAAAATTTCAAGTTTTCTAAATATATTTGAACTTGTAATCTTTTTGAAATGGACTTCTTCACTTTTTGAATAAAAACTATGTGCTTATCAAGATATTGTAAACCTGGACTCTCAGTTAATCACATTGAACTTGGTAAGTAAGTCCCTTTCATTATCGTTCTGGAAAAAAGTAAGTGTTGTCTTTAGGGAATAATGTATGGCTCTTTTGGGTTTTGAATTTCGAATCAATACTGAAGTTTTTAGTCAAATCCGCTAAAGAAAATGTTTTTTATAAAATCTGATGAACTGCACGGTGTGGTCTAGTGGTCAATGAAGTAGGTTTAGAACCATGAGATGGTTCAAAATCCCAGCAGATATAAAAAATACGAGGTGATTTTTTCCATCTGTCATAGCCTTTCTAGTTACCTTGTACCTATCACCGGTGGAAAATGGCAGCTTGGCAGGTATCTCGTGGAATTAGTCGAGGTGCGTGCAAGTTGGCCCGAACACCACGGTTATCAAATTAAAGAATCCATGAACTTAAGCTTCTTTTTGAATATTGTGCTTGTATATTCATGTGAACACTAACCTTTGGTTTATTCTACTTGTGATTTTTCTGGTAAATAGGTGGAAAATGATTTGGAAATGACTGTGGATCTTATAAGACATGCTACAATGATGCTAAAACTTTTGAAATCAGGATCCTTGGAAGAGCAATCCATTTATGTTTCAGTATGGTGTAAAATGATCTTTGTTTGTGCGCAAGAGTTGCAGCATGGCTCCTGCATCTGGAAGAAGATATTGGAAATGAATGCTCAGAGTCATATGTTATCTCACCCCAGAGGTACGTTATCTTATCTTATAGTACATTGCCCTGGAAAAATGGTGTAATGAAAATTCTATATTCCCAAAGCAGGAAATTCCGTGAGATTGTTTGGTAGGAAAGATTATATGTCTTGGTTCCAGTGTCTTATTGCAATCAATATGGTAAATGCAGGAAGGGCATTCATCCGGGCCCTAGGTGAGATTTATAGGGTTACTGTAGTGCTTGAAGCATCCTTGAAACTATGCAGACCTTGGACTTGGTTGGATTCTGCTCAAATTACAAGTATTCATTCTATGCTAGATGAATGTCACGTTATGTGGTCCTCCTCTTTGGGTCTTGGAGAAGCTCTGTCGAGTATGTTAGACTCTGCTTCTGGAGATGGGAGTTCTGTTGCTTCATTGCTGGACTCTATCAAGTTAATTCATGGTCTTGATGGACTTTCCCTTCAAAAACATCTCTATGCTCAGAGAGAAGTGTGTAGGCTGTCGCTCCTAACTTTGGAAGTATTGCCAGGTATACAAATTCTACAAGTTCATAATTTTTGGAATCCTTGTGACAAAGCCGTGTTGGTATCAGGAGCCACAGAAATGGTGTAGTAATTATTATGACAGCGTACTGGTTAGTTGGATATGCATGACAGGATATTGAAACTTAAAAAAAGGATTTTTGGAAAAATAAAGAGCTAATCATACCATGTGGTGCACTTGGAAGTGCATTCAGTAGTAAGAATGCTTTACTCATGGAATTTTGGGTTTAGAGGCAGCATATCTAGATTGTTCTATATTTCCTCTTATTTACCTGGTAGAGATATAAATCGTGAAAGAATATTTTTGCTGACTTTTTGGACTCCCAGCATTTATAAAGGAACCCCATTTTTTCCTCTTTACTTGAAAATCAATTTGCTAATTCTTCTTCAGTTAAAAGAATGAAATTGGCTGAAAGTATTTTTGCATACATTTTGCCACCTTCTTGGTATATAATAAGATCTTAGTTATCAGAAGAACAAACAGATAAACAAATCATGAAAGGAACAAATTTTGGTAACTTTCGGGAACTATTAAAGTGATCCATCTGATTGAAGAATTAGGTGTAGGTCCTAGGCTGAAACTTGCACAAGACTTTGTTGTTAATTGTTCTTTTATTGTTACTATGATGGCGTTTATAGATTAAAGTAAAACTCATTGAACTGCTTGGTTCTGTTAATTCCTTGGGAATCAACCTCCCCTCACAGTGTATTAGTTATTGAGAGTGTGCTAGTTTCACTTTACATTATTTACCTTTGCAATGGTAAAATCAGGGATGGAACTTATTGACTGGAATGGAGAGCATTACTTCCTCACACTTGCAAATCTGTGGGCAAATCTTATAAGCAGTGACCCTCCAGAGTTGCCGCAATTAATCATTAGATGGTGAAAAAATATCAAAGGTTGGTATCCAATTTGCGAAGTGTCAAATCTGAGATAAGGACCTTGGATTAGCACCACATCAACCGGAGATTGCTCTGCAGAGGCTGTAGTGAAGAATATAGGCTGTTGCTCTCCAGGGCTCTGGCCTTTGGCTTATTTGGAAGAGTTCTGTTCACACAAAAGTTTGATTTGGGACAAAATTGTTACAGATCTGAACATCAAGATACTGATTGCAGAGGTGGCACGGCTTGAGGTTCTTTACAGACGGCAGCAGAGAGATGGTGTGAGATGCAGATAGATTACTTGATTTTTGTTTGGCAGTCTTGTCTTGGAAGATAGTAAAGCATGTCGGTCATCTTTCCTGATTTTTCCTTTTTCTTCTTCCCAATAGGGATTAGGGGGAGGGAGAAGGTATGTGACCTGGTCATATTGTACCAGTAAGTTGCTTGTCTATAAGTTGTATGTAATGGTGATCTTATGTTACATCCATAAAGATAGAAGTAGGGTTGTCAGGAAACTGAACAGAGATTTCGATTCTTTGTAGTGCCTATCTTGTTCTGATCTTCAATGGTTAACTTAATTGAAGTGTACAATGTTAAATATCGGTAATTGAGATTGGCACTCATTTTCAAATCTCCAGGACCTCATAGACGACGTTAAAACAAATACATATTTGTGTGTTTGGATACTGAAAAGATGAAGAAAAAGAAAACAAAAAAAATAAAAAAAGAGAAAAGGTTGAAGTGTCTGTAAATTTATACTCTCAAGCATACCCTTACAATATAGAAATTCCAACATGAGAAAATGTTAAAGCAAAGCTGGGCAAATTACTGATACAAAATGCTTCTTCTGTTTCCAAAAAAAGAAGGTTCTGGAGCACTTGACATTAAATGTGTTATTCAAGAGTTTAAGGACCAATTAGTAACATGAGGAAATCAGGTTAAATTAGAGTAATTTATTCTTTTGTCAATTACTTTTAGAGAAAAAATTTAATTGATTTAACTATAGGAAAAAGAAAATATTAAATCGTACAAAATTTAAAATCATCTTAAAAAAGCCCTAAATAAAATCGTCATTGATTTGAACTTGTAAAACTTTCTACTTATAGTTGTTTGGATTCAATATCCTTGTTCTTACCTAGTTCGGATTTAGTATTAAAAAGGTCCTATTTCTTTAATATTAGTTCACACTTTAAATTCAAGCACAGTTCATAATATGTTCACTTATTATTGGACTAAATAGAGCCAAACTGTAGGTACACGTGAATTGACGTATTATATGTAAACAATATCAGGAGATACTGTCATAGCCAATTCATTAACAATTTGCCTGCAATTTAAATTTGTTATGAATATAAGTAGAACCAGGGTCTAATTAAGGATCTAAAATGTTTGGAGAGGAGCCTATGAGATTTTGTCTGTTAAGAAACTAACGGTGGTTAGGTTTAGGACTGAAAGTACACTACTTCATCGAATATTATGGATTATTATCACTCCGTAAAAGTTATAGGATCATTTTAAGCCTAAGTTAAAAAATGATGGACTATTTTAGGTTTTTTCTCTAAAAAAAGCTTTCGTGCTTCTGTTGTTTGGATATTGGTTTTGGAGGGCAAACACAAAACCCTCCGCCGCCGCCTCCTACTTTCATCTGCCATTACTCGCACATTCTCCTGTAATTCTTCTTTCTATCTCCATTTTTATCTTCTAACTTTTTTTTATAAATATCGATTCCGTCTTGTTTGCCAAAAGTAAACATTGATTTGGTTTTGTTTCAGTTGTGAAAGTTGAAGAGAATATGCTGGATATAAATCTTTTCAGAGAAGACAAGGGACACAATCCCGAAATTATTCGTGAGTCTCAACGTCGTCGTTTTGCCGACGTCGATCTCGTCGATCAGGTCATTCAACTTGACAAAGAATGGCGTCAGCGTAATTCATCTCTCTTTTTTCACTCTATACTTCACGAGCTAGATTTTATCTGTAAATTTTTCTCTGTGTAATTTGGAGTAAAACCATACCCAATTTGTTTCATCTCTGTGTTATTTGTCATTCTGCTTCTTATTGTGAGAGTTTTCTAGTGTTTGGTTGGTGTGATGAAAATATTATCCGGAGAAAATATATGCTAAAGATTAATAACCATATTAGCAAATGGGATAATGCTTTTAAGGAATTTTTGAGTACTAAAGATTGATAATAATGTCTTTAGTGTTCACTGATAAAACAAAAATGTCCAAGTGTTGGTAGAAGAAATTAAAGGCATGATTTTGATGGAGATTCGAATATTTCAGGCCAGTTTGAGCTTGATAACTTGCGGAAAGATTTCAACAAAATCAACAAAGAAGTTGCCAAGCTCAAAATTGTGAGTATTCTATTAAGTTGTTCAATTCATTTGTGCTATTCTTCTTGTCAAATGTTCTTTTCACATCTTTTGGTGTCTTTTTATAAGAGCTCAAAAATTCAGCACATTTACCAACCTGACTAATACCTACCATGCATCGTGATGATTATATTTATTACACCATGTATTTTGAACCTAATTGTAAGGAGAACCTAAGAAATTGATCAATTTGCAAGGATAAACATGCTTTTCACTTTCCGGTTAGGCAAATGGAGCGTCTGAAAACTGCAGATGATTAGATGGTAGAAAAATATGTATTATGCACATCTCTCTAATGTTTATGTGTTGTTGCTACCCCTAAATTCCAGTTCCAGTGTTGGGCTTGGACTTTTTCTAACTTTACCATCTGAATGTAAAAGCCAATATTTGTGAACCTTCTTTATCATTATGAAAAGAATTATGCTGGATAAAATTTAATTTCTGTACTCGAAAGGAAAGGTTTAGGTTAGGTTCCATAATCAGAAACAGAAGTTTTTTCCTTCATTTGAGAAATAGATCTTCCCTCATGCTCGGGAGGAATGATGGATTTTACCGATGATATTAAAATGATCTTCATGACGTTATGACTATTTTTATGCTGGCTTTCAACCTACAAGAATTCTCCTCCTTTATTAAGATTTACGGCTCTGTGAAACTCAAATAGGTGAACTGCTAATATTTGAATAGCACCTATGGACATATCCTATCTGAGTAGTTTGGTATTTAAGGTAGTAGTTGTGTTTTTGCATGCAGCACAATTAAAGTGTTATATTAGTTGTTTGGCACTAGTATGTTATTTGGGAGGGAATCAGCTGTTATCCTTGAATAAAATTACATATACTGAATGTTACCAACAGATGTGTTGTATATATTATCACCCTTTACTTTACGTTATAAAAAAGTATCTATTATCACCCTATCATGTAATTATGCATCAACACTTTTTTGGATCTTGATTCTCGAGCAAATATAATTTATTCTGCATCTTTCATTGGCAATTGATTTTGTTTGCTTTTCATTTATCACCAAGCTTGCATATTTTTCTCAAGTTCAATGTTGGAGCTGAAACTGAATCATGTTCTTTTCCTTTGGTAAAGTCTGGCGAGGATGCAAGTCAAAAAATTAAGGACACTGCAGAGAACAAGCAACTAACTGCAAAGAAAGAGGCAGAAGTACAGGAGGCTCGAGCCGCTCTGTATTCAAAGCTGGATATCATTGGTAATCTTGTCCATGATTCAGTGCCAGTTAGTAATGATGAGGTATGTGGATTTTGTTGCCTTTTTAGTAACATACACAAGTTCAAAATAAAGCTTCTCTTTTAACCAAAGATATTATTTTGTAGGCAAATAATGCTATAGTTCGATCGTGGGGAGAGAAACGGACTGAGAAGGGTCTTAAAAATCATGTTGATCTCGTTGAAGCTCTTGGAATTGCAGACATAACAAAGGGTAAGGGCTATATTGAGCTTATGGGACTAGGCATCTTGCATTATTAAGTGCACTTGTTTTATCGGTTGTGCTTTCTGCATGTTATTTTGAGTGACTAGGAAATTTGCCTGGGATAGGTAGCAACAAGTAATGCCTTGCCAGCTAATCCACATTATAGACTCAATATCTAGCACATGCTAGTAGGAGTTATCCTGTTACCGTGGAGAATATTCTTCATACTGAAAAGTGAAAACTAAATGCTTCATATTGTGTGTTTTTCTTGAACACACAACTGAAGTGCATATCCTTAGAGAAGTTCTGAAAAGAGGAAACTAGGTAGTTTGAGAATTAAAATTTGTTGATATTAATGATTCTAAAGTAAATTGCCTATTTAGGTACACGGTACATGCTACACGCTACACGCTACATGCTACACGCTACACATTCTCAAATTCTCAAGAATTTCTATTTCCATTCCCCGAAACACACCCTGTCGCCAATACAACCCTGGAATATAAATTACTGAATCATTGCCTGTAAGAAAACTTTACAAAGGCAAAATTTATGATATTAGAAAACAGGACATCTTGCTTTAAAGATACCATACCAGAGCTTTTCATGTTTTAATTATTAAACAAACTTATAAAGAAGTCCTCGATCGTCTGCTTATTTGAAGCAAATGCTGACTGCTGAGCTGCATTGCCTCTTCTCTCTCCCTCTCTTTGAGCCTTGCTTGTTTATTTTGCCTTTCCCCGCTCTATGGTTGCATTCTTCACGGTCTTATTTGGTCATATTTTGTGTTCTGTAATTGTTTTCCATCCATTACTTTTATCTGTCAACCGGCTATGTTCAGGATAAATTGTTCTTCTTACCCTTTTCGTTTCTGAGAATTTTGTTGTTCAATTCATAGTCTTTTGTTAATTGGTATATAACTTAAAGTTAATGCAAAGATACCTGAATTATACAGGTGCTAATGTCGCTGGAGGAAGAGGTTACTATCTGAAAGGGGATGGTGTACGTCTTAATCAAGCTTTAATTAATTTTGCTCTTGATTTCTTGGAGAAAAGGGGATATACTCCATTGCAGACTCCGTTCTTCATGAGGAAAGATATTATGGCAAAGTGTGCTCAGTTAGCTCAGTTTGATGAAGAACTTTACAAGGTAATCTGTCGTATGATTTGGTACATGGAGCTGAATGGAGTTAATAGACCAGTGGCATAGCCAGAAATTTCACGAAGGGTGTTCAATATTGACTAAGTATTTTCTATTTTTACAAATGCGTGTGCTAAAAATTTTTAAATTAAATTGCACGATATTAGTAATTGGATTTTTTACGAATGAATACACTAGAAACTTTAAAAGTTATGTGTAATATTTAGCTTTAATGAGTTTATCTATAATTCAATGTGAGTAAACAAACATAGCAAAAGAAAAAAAAAGAAAGAAAGAAGAGAATTCAACCTAAAAACAAGATCAGAATTATAAGTGGACTTCTTTCTTAAGCCTTTTCGCTTTTGATTTTGGTGATATATGGAGTTTTTTAAAAAAAATTGCTTATTAACTTTCAATTAAACAATTACTTTTTTCAATTAGCTACTGATACTTTTATTTTTTCTTTAGAAAGTTTTCTGTTGTAGGTCTCTAATTAAGGATTATTTTAATAAGTAACATTAATTTTAAATTATTTCAAAAATAACAAACAGAAAATGCTAAAATGGCTAAGTTTGAAAACATTAAAAAGATGGTGCACCCTGCGCAGCTAGTGGAAATCGAACCTGGATACAGAGGGGGGGCTTGACTTTTTTCAAAAGCTGAAAACCGCTGGACTACCTAGCCTAGTTGGTGAAGGGTGTTCAAAATGTAGTATATAATCATATATAGTAACATTTTACCTATATATACAATGTACTTTTCCGACCAAGGGTGTTCGCCTGACCACACTTAGTCCATTGTAGCTCCGCCCATGTAATTGACACTCATAGTGCAGTCCATTCCATGAGTCAGTTTCTGTAACTGCACAAGGCCTTTGAAAACAATGTCGGCTTATTTTGGAGGATCTTTTCAGTTCTGTCAGAATGAAAAGTCTCCAACTTACAGTCATTCTTGTTTTCAAAAAAGTCAAAGATATTTCATTAAATGGGCAAGAGAGTTCCAAAAATATGTACATCAGAATAGAACCTCCCTGTCCCCGATAATTTAAAGGGAATATTAACTCTACATTCTTGATGTTTTTCTTACAAGATGACAGGTCCTTCAAGCTTTCCAGTGTGAAATTAAATACCTCACTTTATTTTATGTTTTGATAGGTCACTGGTGAGGGAGATGACAAATATCTGATTGCCACTGCTGAACAACCTCTGTGTGCTTATCATTTGGATGACTGGATTCATCCTTCACAGCTTCCGTTAAGGTATTGTAACACAACCTGGCACCAGCAGTGTGTCCTCTATTGCGTTTTCTGCCAGTTGGCTTTTATGGACTAACATCTACGCCATCTACCAGGTATGCTGGATACTCGTCATGCTTCCGCAAGGAAGCGGGTTCGCATGGCCGTGACACGCTTGGGATTTTTAGGGTTCACCAGTTTGAGAAAGTGGAACAGTTTTGTTTGACCAGTCCAAATGGAAATGACTCCTGGGACATGCATGAGGAGATGATTAAAAACTCAGAGGAATTCTTTCAGCAGGTAGGTCTGTTTTTTCTTCCATTTTCTGGGATATTGCCTTCTCTTAGAAGTATCTTTGAAGCTGCTTAAGCAATGTTGATATGCCAAAGGTCTATTTATATTTTCTAGCTCACTGAGTCACCAAAGTCCCTCAATTGTTTACTGGGTAGGAATGTGACGATTACCTGTTACTCGGTTGCTGCAGCACTACCTTCCATAATTATGCTACACCCCTTCAGACTTACATACACCAATTTGAATATAGCAGGTGCTCTTTGGAACCAGAAGGTCACTGTCTGTGTTTGCACCTCAGTGAACACACAGATACCAATCACATTTAGCCCATTAGGAGTTCTTTTCTTAAATTGATCTTTCCCTAGTCCAATATCCCGTACTTTAATATATATATGTGTGTGTATATACACACACACACACACATATATATATATAATAGTATTCTTCGTTAAGCTACGTTGACATTGGAGTTATTGGTTTTAGCGACTTATTCCGTCAAATTCTTTAATTTTGTGCTTAAAGATATAGTGGTAATGAGTAATTGGGTCGCAAATTGATTGGGAAACTGTAGAATGAGTTCTTTTGGAATATCTGAGTCCTAGTGTCACAGAATCTGTTGTGCTGTATAGTTTATTTTTGATACGGATCTACTTGCGCACAACTTGATTAATCCAACCAGGTTTGACCTCCCACTCAGTATCAAATAACTTAGTCATGCAAAACCAGGAATAAGAATAACTGAAGAAGTTGTGTAAATAACAGACCGCGCCAACAGCTACCCATATAGCGAATCTGGACAGGAACGATATTCAATAAAGGGAAACCTTCTCGTATGGGTACTTTCCAACTTAATCATAAATCTATTTGCCATGAACATACAATATACAAGAAGCAGATATAGCAGAAAAGATACTAAATTCTCTAATTCCACCAAGCTACAAAGACATAGTGGATACTGTGCTTTACCAACCTGGATGTGCAATTCTTGATGCAGGAAATACTGCAGAAAATGCAGGGCTTTCAAGCATTTTTCTGTTTGAATACATGGCACGTTTTACGCTTGTGAAGAGGATATATTAGAATATGCGTATGAGGCTGGTATTTCTTTGGCCGAGGGAAAGTGTTTTCTAAAATTAATGATTCTGTTAGACTGGTATGTTGATTTGCCAATGATGGTTGGATTTGCCATTTGGATGGAGTGTTAGTGGTTATATTAGTCTAGTAATCAGCAACGACATGTCATTTATGGCTGAGGTTTTTAAGGACTAGAGGAAAGTTTTTTTTTTTTTTTTTTTGGGGGGGGGGGGGGGGGGGCGCTGTTTAGGAGGTCACTGCTTATTTGGTCTCAGCCTTTGGTTTTGACTAGATGGTTAGTGAGTTTTATAATTTTGAGACTTGCGTATCCAAAAATACCTTTGAGATTTTTAAGACCCCTATCTGAGCGAAAATTTTCAGTCTGAAATAGCTTCTGCAGCTCAGGAATGCAATCCAGTTCGCTGTATCTTTAAATATTAGATAATCGCAGGCATTTACTATCATTTAGTCATATTATCTATTATCAGGCTAATCTCAAACTTGGCTTAGACATACCCTGGGTGCAGGAAAATCTATACATAGATCTTTCTTTATATCGCTAAAGGTTCCTTGCCAAATTGTGTGTGTTTAGGGGTTGCCTACTTATTGGGTCTCAGTCTTTTGGTTTTATCTAGATGGTTAGTACCCTTTATAATCCAAGATTTATGTATCCAAAAGAACTTTATACTTTTGAAGTTTGAGATTTCTGAGACCACTATCTGATTAAAAAAAATCAATCTGAAATGACTTCTTCAGCTCAGGAATGGATTCTGGTTCACTGTCCTTAAAAATTAGATAATACTTGTATTTTCTATTGTTTAGTCATATTATTTATCATCAGGCTGATCTCAAACTTTGCTTGACGTACTCTGGGTGCTAGAAAATCTAAACTTAGCGCTTTCTTTTTCACAGCTAAAGATTCCTTACCAAATTGTGGCCATTGTTTCTGGCGCACTGAATGATGCAGCAGCAAAGAAGTATGATCTGGAAGGGTGGTATCCTGCATCATCGACTTATAGAGAGCTTGTGTCCTGCTCAAACTGCACAGACTATCAGTCGAGGAAATTGGAAATTCGGTTTGGACAGAAGAAGGTATTTTGATCTGCCCCTTTTCAACATGTGTGGATGCAAAAGTAGAAATTTCTCGGGGATTAGTAAGACAATAAGTATTCATTTAGAGTTTTAGTGAAAGTGCAATTCAGTTCCAGTTTCCAATGTTTAAGATATTTTGTTTAACACAAATCTGAACTACTTTGACATAATTGTTTCCTTAGGGTAATGAGCAAGCGAAACAGTATGTGCATTTATTGAACTCCACCCTTACAGCAACAGAGAGGACTATTTGTTGTATACTTGAGAACTACCAGAGGGAGGATGGAGTTGAAATTCCTGAAGTTCTACGGCCATACATGGGTGGGAAGACATTCATGCCTTTCCAGGCCCCTGTAGCAAAAGAAGCTAAAGGAAAGAAGTCAAAGGCATGATAATCTATCCAATCTTGTACACTTAAACTTCCATTGTGAAAAGAGCTGAAGCATGTATTCTCTTGAACTTGGACCCTCCTAATAAGGAGCCCGAAGAGGAACAAGGGAATGAAGGTGAGGGAGGCTAGTTTTGAATTTTGGAAGTGTAACAAATGAATTAGAAAACAGTTTATTTAAGTGGGTCATTTGACATAGAAAAGCAGATTGTTATCTCCCACTTGATTTCATTTTTGGTTTAAAATGATAAATTGCTTTTGAACTCCTATTACTGTGTTGGCAGATGTTAATTGCATGATTATTTAAACTTCTGTGAACCTATATTTTGTTGTTATTCATACTGTTGATGGAATTGTCATTAATGATTTTCTGAATCGGGGAATTTTACAGTAATGGACTGGTTAATAGTATGAGAATATATTAACATTATGGTGGAATGACCGTAGTGGGTGCCTGTTCATTCTCTCAAGTTAATTCATAATATTGTGACTTATTCTTGTAATAAAATGGTTTTAACTTGTCAAACATCTTATTTCTAAAAATTGATCAAGTGAATGCTTATGTTCATCACTATCAGCTAACTTTTAGTACCACATTGACCTTGGTTTATTGATTAAAAGTTCAAACAGCCTGCAAATTGTTGCATACTGTGGTTGCTTTACATTCCTGCACATCCTAGTTGATTATTCTTTCTCAAGCAATGCAAATGTTCTTTCTTTTAGCGAAAAGAAACTGCGCCATCTCTGGTGAATAGAGAGAATATAACGATGCATTGTCGTTGATTATGGTCTATGAGTTCAGACAAAGATGGGTGAACTCATTATCCATGGAATTTTGAACCGTGAGCCACGACCTTCAGAAATTACTTTATTCAGATATAAATGAATAGTTGGTAATTAGGCACCCTTCGATGGTAGAAACATTATAAATCGTGGACCAGTACACTCTACAGCAATAGGTGGAAAAAGACATTAGAGTGAGAACTCTCTTATCAGCCGTAACTTTTTGTTGTTTAACAGTGTTGTGGCTCAACTAACGGCAATCGATGTCGTTATAACGATATACTCGATTTAATGTGTATACATATTTGGCAAAAAGAATTGCATGTTTGAATTAGGTCTCTAAGTGAATCGTTAAATCACATAATTTAAAGAGATAATTGGATTTCGAAAAGCTCTCCTCTTCTTTGAACGTAATTGTAATTTTCAACATGTAGTTGAAGAAGTACGGTGGAAAAGTCGTCATTGTCGCCACCTCTTTTACCTGTTGTCCATTTATTCTGTAATAATTCTTTTAGGATGAACAATATAATATATATTGTGACATGCAAGTTTTTGAGATGTACATTTTTACATGTTTTCAGAGGCAAATTGTTATACCTAAAGTAGAGTATTAGAAATTAAATGAGAGAAAAATGAAGTAAACTCAAATTAAAGTAGGACCTAAACTAAACCACTTTAGTGATTAATCCATGTGACAAAAGGGTCCTACAATGAGGCTAATTTCAACGCTTGGGCATAATGTTATCTTTTTCTACAAGTTTATTAGTCACATCCCCATCGGAATCAAAACTAAGATTATTATTAGTCAAATTAATGAGGAAAATGGCAATTATTTTATTTAGTACTTCATGTATTATTGAATTCAATAATTAAAGGATGTTTTTGACTTGTTCTGCAAGCTTCAAAGTCTCGTTCAATGTTCACCACTCTATGCCACTCCACTAATGACCCTTCATGTGTTCCAACATAAAAATATTATTCCATAAAAGAAGAGGAAATATTAAAAAAATTTAAACTCACTGTACTATTAAAAAATTGGAAATCCTGTACGTCTTGTTTTTTTGGGCAGTTCACTTTCTTTTTTACTTTTTGCAGTGCCCTGGTTTTTTTCTCTCCATGAATTAGAAAAAGAATTACAAAAAAAAAAATTTACTAAACAAGAAATAACGAAAGAAAATGATGTATTCTACTGGAGAAAAGGGACAACATTCACATGAGTGGGAAATAGGTAAATGAAAACAGGCTTCACAGAAAAACTCATACTGTAAATCTCTATGGATTTCCAGAGCTGTTGATTACAAGAAATCAAAGAAAAAACAGTAATTAATAAATAATTAAAAAAAAAAAGAGGAACCCCTAAGTGTTTTGGCCATTATTATCATGAGAATGACAATGTTTCACAACCCCTTACAAAGCAATTCTTGTTTCTATCTTTCATGCAAGGGCTTGTGAAGCATCTCTGATCATACCATTTCTTTTTCCTAACATACAAGATACAAGAATATTACTCGCATTCAAAGATGTGGTTTAGTGGTCCTACAAATAATCAGATGAGCACTATGGAAGCACAACTCAAATCCCAGCAGAAACAAAATACAATATATGGTGATTTCTCTATGTTGGTAGGAGATAACAAGTACGTACCAAGTGTGAATAACTGGCTAGCTGATAATTAAGAATACACACCTAATGCATGATCCAATAGCTTTTGCAATGATCTATCTATATATATATATGTACAAACTATATATCTCTTCTTTGGTCACCTATTATGCAAAGGATCAGGAGAAGAGGGCACTTCTCTATTGACATATGCAACAAAACCACCTTCATCTCCAATGTGGTTGCTACTTGTAGTAGCTACAGGACTTTGCGCATTATTATGATCTTCCATATTAGTGTTGTACTTATAATCTTGCTGCAGCAGGTACCCGCGACCTCCCAAAACATCTTCTTGTATTGCTGAAAACATCACAATGATCAATAGAAGTACTATACTTGTTTTGGCAAGCATGGCCCTTTAATTAGCTTCTCCTCACTGCTTCTCTTGCTTGATATATTTTGTGTGAGAATGGCGTTTGTATTGAGGAAAATAATATATATATGGCTAATGAACCAAAGAGAGAAAAGATTAGATGTTGTGAATGAGTATATATATTTGAGTAAGTTGCATGGTAGTAGCTTTCTTAATAATGTGTGTGTGTGTGAAAAGTGAAAAGTTAGTCAATAACAAAGGGCTTTCGGTTTTGTGGGGAGTAAATTTTTGGTTAGTAATTTTTAAAGAAGTTACATTCTTGAAGTATGGAAAGATGACAAAATGTAATGTCAGCACAAACAGTGATCGCTAAAATTCTTAGAAATTTCTACCAATAGGCTTTTTCAATAAGCTTTTAGGTAAAAAGCCACGCACCTTAAATTCAGGATCCAACCTTTGACTCTAGCTTAGGATGTTTTCTCTCTTTCCCTAAAGTCTAAAAGACCAAAACCTAATGTTTGTGCAAATATCTAGGTACAGTACAACTTAATTTAGCTTTTGTGTTGACTGTGACCCTAAATATGCCTTTGATTTCATAATCAAAAAGGGTTCTTGCCTTTGAAGAAACAACACATTTTTCATAAAAAGGCATCTTTAGCGTTTTTGTTTTGAGTTGGGCTTCTTCCTTGATTTAATACCATGTTTGTTTCTTCTTTTGTTCTAACCCTCTCTTAAAAGTAGAGATTTGTACTATTAATAAATTATCATAATCCTTGGATTTGTCGTCTCTTTGCTTTGAGGCAACCATATCTCTCTCTCCGACCATAAAATCTTGTGACGTTTTGTTTAACTATATACTATAGTAAAACGGGTTATTAGTACTGTTTCTTTTGCATCGAGTTGATTATGATTTTTCCCCTAAAGCTTAACTCTTTCTCCAATAGGTTAATTTAATTGATTACTGTATAAAAAGGCAGTCCGGTGTATTAAACTTTTGCTACGCAAATAAAAGGTCTATTATACGTAGCCTTATCCTGCATTTCTACAAGAAACTGTTTTCACGGCAGGTTAATTAATTGTTATATATGAGTACTAATTACTCTCTCCGTTTCAAAATAAGTGGTGTTTTAGCTTTTTTGAATTTATTTCAAAATAAGTGATGTTTTACATAATCAAGAAGACATTAATGACATTTTTTTCAATTTTACCCTTTTTTAAATGGAAAGAGTTTTATATAATAAAGAAAATTATATTTATTAAGGGTAATTGGGTAAAATTATATTTTTTTTCTAGGAATAAGTAGTTTTTTTAAGGAGTGTGTTTAAATTAAAAACAACACTTATTTTAAATTGGGAGAGTAATTTCTTGAAATTTTTCTGACTTATATATGTCTTGGTACTTGACATTTTTTTATTAACAATTTAACAGACAGCCTTCTTGATTTAATTAAAGCTTACTCATTTCCATTTCAAATGACGGTCTCTTTTATGTTTGGGCAAATTGTTGTTTTTCCTTTTACTAATGCCTAAATTTTGTTAATAACCAATATAATATCTCTAGTTAATGCACTAAACGTATTGGAAAATGAGCACTAATTAAGAGTTAGAGGCGTAGCATCTAGATAAGCCGTTTGAGGTTGGGTTGGGTGGGTGGGTGTAGCCGCCCTCTTGGTTTTTGAAATTCTTGTAGTAATTACTTTTGAAATATGCTCGGGAGAAAATCAGCGGAAAGAAAGTCATTGTCAGCTCTTTAAACGATTATGTTTTGATAACGGAAAAATCGTCCCTCTATCTATTTAAAAGATCTGAAATTACTAGTTAAGTTGCTAATATTAGTTCCCCATATAATAAATACTAAAATTCAACGAACTCCGTCGAATTGTCAATAATTTTTTTAGAAAAAACTAACAGATTTTCATCAGTTAATTTTTTCTGTAAAAATGCATAAAAACTATAAAAGGAAAATACGATTAGTTTTTAAAGAAAATCGATATACATCGATCAATTTTAACTTTTTTACTAAAATTAACAGATGGACGTCGATTTTAAAGTGAAAAACTAAGTTGAAGAATATAAATAAAAATAATAAAAGCATGTTTAAATGGAACATAAAAAATAGGAATAAAGAGTTTAAAATGAAATAAAACTGAAATTGAATGCCAAAATGAAAAATTGGAACAAGTCAGAAGGATGTCTATGTATTTGACCAAAATAGATATCATGACCTATTCAAGTAAGATGGCCATGGAAAGTGACACATTGGTTGGACTCTAAGATACGATGAGTGCACGTGTTGTAGAATGTATAAGCTTAAACTTTGAGATTATGATCTTTTGTTGGGATCTCACCCTATGCAACTGGCAAAATTTGCTTGCAGTAGCTGTCGCCTTTGTCTTAGCCGAATTGGTTACTTAAAATATTCGAGGGTGGTCGATTTGATTAATTCTTTCTACATACATACATATACTCCATTGACTTGTCAAAGAAAACCTGGCAAGCACAAAGCAGCATTTACTGTAGTAGATGATACGAAAAGTAAATGTTTATAGTGTTAATTGTGAGATCTGTTTTTCCACCGAAACTAACAACTTTGTATTACTGCAGTAACGAACTACAAAGTTCAAGTGTACCCTCAGTAAGCATCCTGTCAACACACTATGATTTTCTTGCTTTGGTCTGTGACTGGTTATCTCATATTCACAATCAATGGCCTGACTATGAAAAGAAGTAGAATTAAGGAGTGCAGCCGCAAGAGTTGAGAAAATAGTAATGTTGACTGCAAAAGGAGCAAGCAAAATAAGAAAAGGTAGATACCAAATTGAATATTAGGTCATTCAAGGGTCATCGTGGCAAGCAAAAGTATTTCCGCATGGTTTGAAAATCTAGTAAAAGTGGGAATTTGCTAACAAATCTTGACATGATTTAAAACCACACTAAACACCCACGTTTGACTAAATCATCGACCCCTGGAACTTGAATACCACTATTAAAGCTCAAAACTGTAACATTCTCAAACTTACTTATACACCACCAAAGATTTTGACATCGTATATATACCTCAAGATAAATGGAAAAAGATGAACACAAGCTGAGAACCCCTTTGGTGAAACTATGTTATTGTATATCATGAAAAATGAATGAATACAGTTCCGTTTCAATGACCAAGCACAATTCCAGTCAAGCTGATACGAAGAACAGTATCCTCTCTCTATGATTAATATGACATGTTCAAACCGAGCCCATACACATTTCAATAGTTTCATAGCTATAGTGTGAGGTTGAATAAGTAAACCCTCAGTACCAAAGCAAGAGCAAGTTGCAGCAGGAAGATAGCAGCCACAATAAAGAACCACCTTTCGCCAGCCGATGAGATGTGGTGTTTCAGATTAAGAGCAACAAATGTGGCAGACATGAAGCCAGCTACACCAGCAACCACCCATCTCACTATCTCCCAGGGAACAAGAGACAGACACTGTAAGAAGCGCAACCATAGATCTTAGTATGGATCCTAATGGCAAACTTAAATGATAGTGAAATCATTGATCAACTATACTGTAATTACATAAACTTACCAATGCAGGAATGAAGACAAAAAGGGAATAGCCATAAAGGCACAGCAGCTGAACGAGGCCAGATGGGGCAGAGAAGTATTTGAGGACTAGAAACAAGCAAAGAGGAACTATAGTGGAATAACCATAGAATAATCCCGCAGACCAAGTGACAAAGTTGATGTCATAGTTCCACTCCTTGTTCTGTAGCTTGTGTGTTATATAGGTAAAAAATGTACCAATGGAAGCCGCAACAAAAACCAAGGTACTGCATATCCAGAACGGGCCATACCTGAAATGAAAAAATTGAATAATTATGGTAGAGAAGTCTGCAAATATGGAAACAACTGAAATATGCATTGATAATATCTTAAAAAGGGACAAACTAGTCTTGGCACCGTCCACTGCAGATAATGGCTGCATAAGCATCTAGCAAGTGTTTAGGCTGGTTAGATGCAAAAGTTCGCAAACAGTTTCTCTTCCTATATTACATCATTTAGAAAATTTCTCTTCCTATATTGCACCCCTTAGCAAAACTTTCCTGCAGGCAAGTTCTGAACGAGCTTCTTCTTACTCACCGAACAGGTAAAGCTGGGGCTAAAGACGTACAGAAGGGCAGTAGTGGCAAAACTTCACTTGCTAATCACTGCTCTTTCTCTTTTTAATTTCTTTTAGTAGGTTGTTTGATTGTTGTTAACTGTTTGTCCATGAAGGTATTGAAATGCCATAGGTGCACCTCCAATTCCGACAAAGCAAACCAAATGAAAACCAAGTGAAATAGAAGCAAGGACCTGAAACCAGTCATAACGTATCTTAAGGCCAACAACTGAAATAACTTTTCTTGAAACAAATTTGACAATCATCACCATCATTGGTTCTATCATTCTAAGCAGTGTCCAAGCAAGGCACCAGAATGACAATTATAAGCTTTCCGCTTGCCTATACACAAAAATGTGCTTTTATATCCTGGTCAGAAGTGATAGAGTAACATGCATAAAGAAGATGTGACAGGAGGCAATGAGTAGCTGAATGATTCACCCCCACCCCCCAAACACAGAAACAAAAACCCACTAAGCAACCCAAAATAAAGAAAAGTAACAATACAATTTATGAAAACAAACCAAGGAAATAAAAGTTCCTAATTATAAATAAGAGTATCTAAACAATCCTAACATAATAGTATGAGACATGTAGATATAAGAGATAGAAGAAATTCAAACAAATGCATATAACTTCTAGAAGGGAAATCTGATGATTTGCACAAAATACACTAGCGTCAGTACAACGCACAACACATATTCCAACTTGAAATTGAAAAAGATACCAGTCCAAATTTTTCTTATTGGTTTTCTGTGATGGTAATTTTCAAAATATATCACCAGAATTTGAAATAAACTCCCTTTGGTTAAAGTCCTAAATTAACAGAGAATTGAGGGAAAACTAACTGAACTTCCCTTTCAGTTCCCCTTCCTTAAATTTTTCAAGCGGGAAATTCACTTGACATAAACATTAGATGAACAAGCAACACAACAACCAGTTTATAAAAGAACAAGCAACAAGAACCAACAAATCTTTATAGCAACAAGGATTTTAAAGATTTGTTCCATATCCACTAGCCTGAATTTACACTACACAATTCCTTTACAACCTGCACTTAATTGAAACTTTGACACCAAATAATTTACTATTTAAATCGAACAAGTCAAGAATATTGGCTTTGCCATATTATGGCAGGCTCATAGACAACATCTCAGCCAGCAATCTCAGCCGGTAAACACCTCTTAGTCATTTTCTGTTTCCAAGAGAGGTAACAAAGTTAAGGTCTAAATAGCTGATCAATGAGAATATTGAAGAATGGAATTGTATTACGGGGAGTCTCCCCCAAAATCAAAATAAAAATTAGAACAATAATTTCAAGAAGAGAAGTGTTAACAGGGGGGAAGATGCATTCTTGTTCTCCTAGAAATTGCTAAATTAATTCATCGGCAGTAATCGGGAAATACCAAGGCAGAGGACTGATGGAAGTGAATGGGATTAAAAACTACAAATGCCATTTAATAATATGGTCAAATCCCGCCATATCAAACAAAATGGTAAAAGCCGAAAAACATATATTTCCAGGAAATAACTACTAGTGATAAGTTTTCATAAGCGCTGTAATTCAGAATAATATACGAGAATAAATGTTAATTCAATTAATATAGAGAATGAAAGAGCAGGGAGCGTACAAATCTGGGTTATTGGCAGTCTTCTCCGAGAAGGATCCCGCGAAAGGAAAGAGTGAATCTTTTATCCTCTCTAGAACATCAGAGGTATCAACATCAAAATAGGGCTGATAAGCAGCAATAGTGAAAGAGCGAAACCAACCGCTCTGCTGGGGCTCATCAGAACCGGATACTGGTTTAGAAAATGTATCTACAACAACAATTTATAACAATTAGACAAAAAGAGAATAGAAGTAAATTCAACTTGAACCAAGAAAATAATTTTGCTAAAAGTACTAATAAGATAATGAGAAGGACAGAATAGCATGACTTGCAGCTTCCTTAAGTTAACGCTTTCAGTTAGTGTTTTGGAGATAATGAAATAACTCAATAGTCAATATGAAGGAGCACCAGATGACACAACCTGTATGGAACTAGGTATACCTAGTATAAAGGTAACCACATTATTGTAACCTCGAGACCCATTCTGGAACTTCCTTATTATTCCTATATTATCCTGGCAAAATGTTTTCTTCCTCACCTCATTTTGAGTTATAAGTTCACGCCAAATTGTATTCGTGTTTCCTATTTTTATTGGAAAAATGAGTTCTTTCCTATGATTCTACTAGCATACATTCAGACGCATCATCACTTTCCCAAAATTTATCTGATTTTGACTCCCATTCTGATGAATAATCTCCCCACTATTTTGTGGTGCCTTACCCACTATCAAGATCTTCCATAACAAGACTCCTTTAAAAATTTCCTTAGCTAAAAAAAAAATTCTCTTCTTTTCTACTTGCTTCATCTCCACAAAGCGACATCAGGACTGAATTGCTCACCCTTCCAGCCAAACTTCCAAAAATATGATTTGGACCGGCACTAACTAGAAACCTCATTCCCAAATCTTGAGTCTAGTCTTAGGCACTTTCGGGGTATTACATTCATCCTCGAATGTGAATGAACATACTAAAAGCTGGGGAAATAGAACTGACATCCCAAACACTGAACATGCTGACGGAGTGACCGACTCCGGACTGGAATACATGATTGAACTGAATTCATGAATCACACATACATACATTAACATGAAAGAAACTGGGACACATGAACTAAACATGAGACTGAATAGAGGAACTAGCACTACACCTAACTTGTTTTGTTAAAAAAAATTATATTCCTAATTTAACCTTGCAGCAAAAGTGCTTCAATATCATTGAAAAAGCAGTTTCCATATGTGTCAAGCACATTTATGATTTTGAGAAATAACTAGTAAAGGAGTTGGCCTGGCCAATAAGACGGACTCATACTTTGGACTGCTTTTTTCAAAAGAAACTATCTGAAAGCAGCTTGTTGCTTCCAAACTTGGTTGTTAGAACTTGAAGTGAAATCGGTTCTATTTTCACCGAACCCCACCAATACTTAAGGGCTCCAAATTCACAACTCTTCCCCACTTTGTTCACTTCTAACCAGTAGCATGTCGACATCTCTCCAAGATATTGAGCTACGAGAATAAAGACCATACTTGGGTCTCCAACTTCTAATCTAACTACACTCCCCGTTTTGGAGGATAATTGCGTTTTTTGTAGTATCCCACTTCTGCATAGATCTTAGATCAAGCCCAACGTTGTTCAACCAAGATTCTTCCATTTTAGGTGGAGCATCTCCAGACCAAAACTCCAAGAACAATTAAAAGCACCACTTTCCACCCTGTTTATCTATAGGCATATGAAAGTGCATCAAGTAAAAGATGCCAGTCAAGAATTTTTTTTTCTCCAGTAAATTTAGAACACTGCTGACAAATATAACAATGTCCATTATCTTTTGGTGATTAAAACATATCAGCTGTCAAGTTAACAATTTAAATCATATGAAGATCAAAGATGTAGTCAGTGTCAGTGTTATCAGGATTCTGATTCCATTGATGACATCTTAAAAACATAAGTTAGGTAAAACCTGTATCACCGCTGGTGCAAGAATGGTATCATGGACGACCTCAATGATAGTGCAAGCATGACATGATGAAACAATCAATGATATAATATAAATAACAATAAAACTTTAGGGACTAATCATCGCAACATCGGCGACAACATGCTCATAACATCAATAATTATGTTATCCACCCATTTACCACAATCAAGACTTGAATGGACATATATACCAAGCCTTGAAGAAACTCTCTCCAATATCATCCAAGTTCAATTTTGTGTTGAAATTCAATCAAACACCAGAGTTATTGTAGGAAGAATGTATATTCGAATTCAAGATTAGGCTTCATAGCCTTGAAGTGAAAATTTCAATTTGCAAGAAGCCATAGCACTAATTAGCTATCGCGGGTAAGGTTTTAATATCAACTTATTTGTAATAAAATTTCCTCCATGTAGAAAGACAAGAGAAGTGAGTCATCTTTCAAGCTTGGTGGCAATACCATCTACAACGTGGGACAGCCACTTTGTAAGGCAATGTTGAGAATTGTTGGGGGTAGCTTCTGTGGTGGACAAGATGAGGAAGGCAAAGTTGAGATGGTTTGGACATATGAAGAAGAGATGCACAGATGCCTCGTTGAGGAGGTGTGAGAGATTGACTGGGGTGGGTTTAAAGAGGGGTAGAGGTAGGCCGAAAAAGTATCAGGAAGAGGTGATTAGATAGGATACGGTGTAGTTTCAGTTTACAGAGGACATGAACTTAGATAGGAGGATAGGGAGGTCGCCAATTAGTGTAGAAGGTCAGAAGGTAGGTGAGTATTATCTCGCTCTCCCGGGGGATAGGCTTGGGGGTAGATAGTATTAGCACTATTCTCGTAGTTTCTTGTTCTTCAATTACTGCTACTACCAGGTAGCTTCTTGTGTTTCAATTATCTCATTATTCTGCTTTGTATGGTATGTTATGATTTCTCTATTACTTGTTATGTCTTATTTACCTCTATATTGTCTTTTTCAATCCGCCTTATTATGTGCTACTTGAGCCGATAGTCTTTTACAAAGAGCCTCTCTAATCTCCACGAAATATAGGTAAGGTCTGCCTACACTCTACCCTCCTCAGACCCCACATATGGAAATACACTAGATATATTTAGCACCATACTAAACTTTAACAATTTAGCATAGTATCCGGGCCAACCTCCACGCACTTCAACTAATTCCACGAGTTACCTACTAACTCCTATAGCACATGCACCGGGTAACTCTATATACCAAGGCACAAAGCTTAGAAAAATGACAAGAACTTACCTATTGTTTTTTTCCTTTATTGGAGTTTATATACGAGACCTCATGATCTTTGACCCACTTCATTGACCACTAGTCCACACCAGAGTCAAATCCAGGATTTAAACCCTACGGGTTCAACTTTTAAGGTTTTCCGCATTGAACCCAATATCTTTTTAAAGTTATGGGTTCATATTTACTATTTATTGCAATTTTAGTGAACTTTAAAGTTATGGATTCATATTTATTATTTGTTGCAATTTTATTGAATTTTTACATAAAAAATTATGTTCCGCGTTGAAAATACTAAATTCAGATGAATCCGATACTCTAACGTTGGATCCACCCCTGGGCCGGACCCTTGGGTGCGGAATTGAATAAACTAAGCAACAGAAAATGTAAGCAAACTTAAAACTTCAGCATCAGAACATGCCAAGACCCATACCAAGATCTAGAATCAAACCTACAAGCTGCACTAGCTCTATCTTGTATGTCTAAATTCTAAAGAATCCTGCTTCTTTTTCCTTCCCCCCTTTTATTCTTTCTTTTGCAGGAAACTCAGCTGAATTTAGCTGAAAACAACACGCTTTATAATGGCAATCACACTATAATTTTTTCAATTCATATCAAAAAATAATATATCAGTAAATTAGGAGCAGATACCGTCAGCATCACGTGGAGGTCCAGAAGCACCAGAGATTTTCCCCTGGGAACTGGAAGGTGGAAATGTCTGCAAATTCGACTCTGCAACCACAAATTAAGTTCAAAATTTCACAAATTAATTCAATATAGTCCAAAAAAATTGTGTTGAAAACGTGAAGAAATTACCAGTGAATTTGACAGCAACTTGACCAGGTGGATCTGCGACTGCCTGCGATATTCAAGAAAAATACAATTAGATCTGAACAACGGCTAGAAGAATACTTCAATGAAACCGAAAAAAAAGAAATAAAGAAAATTGAGAAATACTTACAGGAACAGATCCCGAAACATTCTCATTATCAATTGCGGTGTAATTGCTGGACATCATCTTTGTTTCCTTTCTATGTAAATCGTATAAAGGTATAGATTGGGGATTTTATGCGTGCGTATATGCAAATTTGTTCTTTCAGCTCAGTCCCATACACAGATCTGTGATCCTCCCCAAACTCTTTCTATTTGTTTCGCTTTTATTTTAATTTTCTTTTTTCTTTTTGGGGTTTTGTTTGTTTGGTATTTTCAGATGAGGGGTGGTGGATCTTATCATAACTCATAAGGCTTTGGGTTATCATGGAGAGTTTGGTTCCGGCGTAAGTATAATAATTTTGAGATAGTTTATGCGATAATATTATTTTATATTTTATAATAGATATTATGTAATTTTAAAATTATTTTATTTTATTATTTTAATATAAATAATGAAATAAATTATTTTATATAAAAGTTGAAATAAAATAATTTCATAGATATTCTACTTCATAATATAATTTTTTAATGGTGTAGTTAATATTTTCAATAACAATTATTTTTGGAATTTTACTCTATTGAATTATTAATTTAATTATTATTTTAATTATTGTATCGTATCATTAAATTCATTGTTATATAATAACGAAAAGTCTCATTTTACATAATGATCGATTTGGTGTGATCGCGTCATTATTTTATTTTTTTTCTTCTCATTTTATCTTTATTTATCATCTGATAATTTTATTTTATTGTTTACTCTACCTTTTTATAATAGTTCTACTACATACCCTACTTTTCTTATTTGTCGTTCAAATTGCTCAGGTGTGTTATTATGTAATGACGAAAAACGAAGCGATCTATCCAAATAATCCATTCATCAAGATAATACAACATAATACGATACAATATGATCCGATAATTATGAAACAATATGTAACAATCATCCAAATAAAATGTTCAGTATATGAAGAATTAAACACATAAATAAATCAATAAATTCAACATTTATTTTATATATATATATATATATATATATATTAAGTCGACGAGGGTTCGGATGACCCCATTACACCATGTAGGTTATGGGTCCCAACTTCGAAAGGGTTTACATAGCAATTTTTTTTGTTGTTTATTTTATTTTATTTTTGATGGATTTATGTTGTAAGTGATTTTTTTAAAAAATTTTCTGGTAACTTATAAATTTTTAAATCACGATTAAAGATTTTTTCTTTTGAGTAGATTGAATATCTTATATAAGAATGTTAGTCCATGCTTTATTTTTACTTTTATAACCTATTGTAAGTATTAGATAACAGTCTATTATTTTATCTGTAGTGTTGAGCAATAAGCAAATATTAAACTCGAGTCTAAGCTAGCGTTTGACTATAGACTTTGAGAGCAGATTTTAAAAATTTATCTTTAAATATCTGTTTGACCATAAAATTTGATCAAATTTTCAAAATCCGAACTTTAATTTCTCAAAACTGGCTTAGATCAATTTTTGAATTTTTGAAACTTCAACTTACAAAACTTCGAACAAAAATTTAAATAAAATACATGTTCCAACTCAACTTCAAATTTCAGAAATGACAACTTCAAAAATTCAAATGTTCAAATTTCTAACTTCTAAATTCTATAATTAAACAAGAGTTTAAGTTACCCAAATCTAAAATTATATAAAAGAATAACTTCTCAAGAAACTATTTTTACACTATTTTTAAATAAGAACAGATCTAAATAGTAGCCTAAAAATATTAACTAAATAGTAGCCTAAAAATATTAATATCGGTGTAAATCAGTTGGATTACGCATAAGCGAATCTTCTCATTCAGCTTACCTTATTTCTCGTTGAAAAATTGGAAGAGAAAAGGGAAATGATAAGGAAAATTGTCTCAAGAATAATTACCCCAAGTTCTCGCTTGAAAGTCTTCTTTTTTTTTTTTTTTTTGGAAAACAATTCCTTTGAGTTATTCTTTGATTAATTTAAAGATTAATTATACGTTTATAAAATAGTGAATAAAATCATTCTCGTTAAATAAAAAGGTATAAAATATCGAAGATATCGATTCCAAAAAGTGTTTTTCCACTCTCTAATTTTAGTTAGAGAATTGAGTGAATTGATGATAGTCAAAACTCAAAGGTTGAACATTGTTTCAAGATGAAAATGACCAATTCTCTCATAAAAACCAAAGGAAATACTAATTTACTCATAAAACCTACAAAAATTGATGGATCCAGTATCACTATGCGTAGTGTTAGCCTTTCTATATTGTAATTTCAACGAAGCGTTGTGTTTAAGCATATTCCTTCTGTACTATGGTACAGCACATAGTAATAGATATCTCCCAGAAGATATGACTTCCTATAAATCCAATAATATAGTTGGAATATAATAAGATACAGACCCTATTTGTTGTATCTTTCTCCTGGTTCCACAATGCTTGAGAAAGTACATGCTTACAAGGATCCAAAATCGAGAAGATATCACAGTGAACTTTGAAAGCCGGACCAAGCATGTTGCCGCCAGAAGCAAAACCCCAAGAACCTAAATGTTCCAAAGCAACTAGAAAAAGATCCTTTAAACTGATTATTCTAACGTTAATAAAAATAAATAATTATTTCTTGTCAGATTATTCTCTTCTAGGAAGACTAAAAACTAAAATATTATTCTCTTGAATTTCATCATTTTGCTCGAGCACCTTGTTGACTGTAATCTCATTTGTATGCCATGGGCCCGAATGCAGTTTAACAAGAAACTTCTCCCCCTTGAAACTAACTACTTAGACTGCAACCTTGCAAATTTAACTTTCTTTCTTCTGATTTCTCATCTAAGAGCCATTTTTTTTTCACACACATTGAGCTGAGCTGATCACAATTTAAGCACTTTTTAGTCTTCTCTGCCTGAGTAGCAGAATTCTCTTAAGTGAAAGTATGAGGACCCAAGTTGTGGCAGAGATCTTTTCCTTGATCATTAGAAGCAATGCAGAGCTCAACACTGTTTTGAGGATTTGAGCATGTAATCCCTTGAAGAATCCCAAGACTCCTTCTTTCTTCCAGATAGACCATATGACACCACTAATTGTCTTACTTGATTTCGGTTCAGCCTTCTTATCCTCATCATCGTCTGCGGCTTGAATCATGACCTTGCACCTGATTTCAGGTTAATTTAGAAGGTTTATACTGGATTTGAAATAATGTGAATCAATGATAAAAGTCAAAAGAGATTCTACCTGATCGCTGGATAGGTTAGAACAGTGGCTATGCTCTTTGACACTGCACCTAATACAAAAGCTGAGAATGCAGAAAGTACAACAGGCGATGCATCTTTCTCTGTCATCTTCTCTTTACCTTTCAGCAACCGTTGTTTAAGTTGATCAAAAACTGTATACTGCATCACATAAACATCTATTTTAGCAATACTCTATCATCAATCAGTAGAAAATTGTGCCTTTCACATATAAACACATTACTTAAATCACGAGGCTTTATTAAATTCAATCAAATTATTATAGTAATTCAACTGCCACTACTTCAATTTACAAGAGATTTGTTTTTAAAGAATATATAAGTACCTGAATGGCAGGGTTGGATGTCAATAGTAAAGAAATCCCAAGACCATCAAATGCTTCACTCCAACTACCTTCTGTAAGCGTTCTCCAAAGGCCTTTCGATTTCCCAAAGGCACTTGTCTGCATCCTTGAGGAAGCGGTATCCAATGGCTACAGAAAATCAAATAATTTAACATCAGAATCCAGCTGAGCTTTTGTTTTTTTTCGAAACTAGTCCAACTGAGCTTTTGGCTTAGCAAATATCCGTGGAATCTGATATCAAACAAGTGGAGCAAGAGTCATGGACATTTGACAATGAGTTTTTGGCTCATGCACCTACATTTTCAATTCTTAGCACAGAGAACCCTTATATCATAATTCATAAGTCGTGACCTTATCACACACCATGGATTAGACATTTGGAGAAATTTAGTGTTTAGAGCATCAATCTTAAATTGAAAGAGTTGCACTAAACCTTTTGCAAAGGGCAGCTATGAACAACCTGGAAAGTCGCACCGTTAATTTTTTATGGTCTATGTGCCAGAACTGAGAATAGGAGCATTGCTTCTAAGACACAACCAAATTTGCAATTTTTCCTTGGGAAAATTTGAGGATACATATTATTTGAAAGATGCATAAAACTAGTTACAATGTCTCAACAATTTCTTTTCTTAGTTCCTTCCCAGATGGAAACAACCAGATCAGCAAAGACAAAATGCTCACTTGTCCCTCAAGAAACATTGGCTGTTGATCATAAAATACGACTTCAAAAGACACTCTTAGGCCGTATTTCCTCCCAACATGCAAGTGAGATAAAAACAGGACACTCTATTGTATCCAATTAAAAAAAACAAGAAACTAATCAATGCAACTTTACAAACTTCTTACCTGAGTTGTTATGGCTGTACAAGCACCAGCTGCAGCTGCAATTATCAAATTGGCTCTTGTTCCAATGGATTTGACACCACTTCTCTCCAGATAGAGTCTCTTAAAGTAGCTATATCCATAGAAATATACAAACTGCGCAATGAAAGATTGCAAGTTCTTGGTTCCCAGACCTTGATACAGTGACAGTATCTTACCACTTGATATTGCCTCCAGCAGAACATCAGAGAGATTTCTGCAGAAGGACAAAAGTGAATCAGTGACAAAATCAACAACGTCGGGAAAAGCATAATACTCCACATTCTAACAGATGCAGTCGAAGAGGTACCAAAAAACATGTGTGTACAAATATTAATTATTAGCTCATTGTTAGAAAGGATGTGCAATGTACAATTTCCAGATGTTTTATGTCACTTCAATGAGTAAAAGAAACTAAAAGCATCTCAGTCACAGACTTCATTATAAATTCCAAACCTTTAAACTTGTGGTGAGTCATTTCAAAATCAATACTCAAATCAGGTATCTCTTCCTCGCTACCACGAGAACTTTGTGATAACAGAGTAGTAAGTACTAGAGATTTAAACTAGGCATTAAACTAGGTTATAAGCTCAACGGAGATTTTCTCAGGAATCTTGGTAAACAAAAACAGATAATTTCTAACCCATAAAATTTATCATTTACAAAGTAATAATGATGAGACACCCTGATGAACAGTGATCACACGAAGAAAAGGGACCGCACAAAAAGCTCCAAGTCCATGAATCATGCACTTCATTTGCATTTTTATACAAGGGAAATTTCAATTCTCATACTAAAAGTTGTAAAATATAGGAGATGACGTCTTCAATCAAGTAATCGTGTGCTTTCCAAATGTTCTACCTTTTAAAATGAAACTGCTTAAACAAAAGGTCCTGAACCAGAGGAGGTAGAGATACTTTTTAAACCTTCTAATATAAGCAGAAGATGCAATAGAAAGCTCATGTACACCATCTGTTTGGTTTACCCGGAATTAGGGAATTTTCCTAATTGTAAAGCAAGATTTCTTCGAATTGGACATCTACATATTTGATGATCAAGCATCATAGTCCCACTGCTTTTTGTACAATAATGGCAAAACCTTCTTGCCTGGAAAATCTAAAGGTTGGACATTTATATGAAGGCAATACCTCAATTCCCCACCATGCCAATCAAGTTTCACTAGAGAATACAAAGTCAAAAGAATAGTGAAATCTTGTGGAATGTGGACCCTGGGATCAAGAAAAGATGTACAACATACATAATTATGACTTATGAGGTTAATATACATAATCCCAACAGCACAGCTAATCTCACACATTATGGACGTTGACTCTTAATCAGCAAAAAAAATTGAACACTGACTCTTATTGGTGCAACTCTTAAGAACAAGATCAACTTAAGCTTTGCAATGGACTTTCCCTTTGACTTATGCGCTAAGTTGTTGGGAGTTCTGGGATAACTCAGTTCTCACAGAAACTTCTTCTCTTTTTTTTCCTGATAAGTCAGTTCTTACAGAAATTTCCAACTATCTTGCCCTCCTTAGATGCTGTAAATTTTCTTACAAAATACAAACTTTAATGTAAAAATAATTGTTGTCCATTAACCCTGATAACTTAGGAAAGTTTGGGACATCCCTTTATTCCTCTGAAAGAGGGCACTTGAAACTCTCTAATGTAAGCAATTGAAGTCTAGAATTTTGAAAGGTCTACCGACAAAAACATCTACAAAAGTTTCACTACAAAAAGAAAGCCTTTTTAGCCAAAAGAAGAACAGACAAAATTCACTTTTATTCTTGAAAACTAGATTAGGCCACATGGATTTCAGTTGATCGGTGAACTAAAATTAAAAAGACGAATCTGATGCAGAAGTCCCTTTTAAAGATCCAAACTTACAATCAAGGGTTCCTGTTGATCCAAATTCATGCTCTCTTTTTTTTCTCCATAAAACAACAGCAAGATTCAAGAAAACGTCGTGAAAAAGAAACAAACAATTGCCATTTATACAAAACGACCAAAAAGCTGATCAAACAGCAAAATAATCCCAGGAAAAAAAAAACCTTGATCAGAGAAAAGTAAAGGGGTGGTAGGTAATAGGGTGGAGAAAACAAGAAACCTGTATTTACGGAGACCATGAGCTTGAACCTCGGCTTGGTACTTAGCTTTGCAGGTATCAAGAGGGTACAAGATAGTAGTGCTGACTAGAGCTCCAATGGCTCCAGAAGTCGCTTCTGATATAGATTCCAGATCAACTGACATCTCTCTCTTTCTCTCTCTCTCTCCAACTATACAAATTAGAATTCTATAATTCCAAAAGAATTGATCCTTTAACATATAACAAATCCAAGACTCCAACTTTATACAAATACCAAAAGAATTGACCCTTTAACAAATACGGAAATTGAAAAAAAGTAGGCCGCTTTGAACGCGACTATTAACTCCTATGCTATGAATGAGCACAAAGGTGACACACACACGGACACGGTGGAGTGGGATCGGATGATGGGTCTTCTTGGGAAGTGTAATATATATATATATATATATATCTTATATCCATTTAGGGTCATTTGGTCGGTAATTATCATATTAAAACTAAATAATGATTAAAATTATTAAGTAAATATATTTTTATTGGTATCTATTTTGGATTTATTGAATTTAAAATGTGATATAATACCTGAATTTTATAACAATGATGACAAAAGGAATATTTCCCAAGAGTTTTATGAAACATGTGCTTTACATAATCAAATTATATATTTTGCTCCTTGGTTTATAACCACTTACTTGCCATTGTATATTAAAGTTCTTGAAAGAACCTATCAAGAAAGCGATGGCAATATTATAAAGAGTATTTATCCTCCCAAAATCCTTTTGTTTTACCAAATAATACTGGTATTACTTTTGCTGCTTTTCAAAAATTTATTAATGAAGATGTTGCTAGCAAAGGTATAAAAGAGATTAATAATTTGATTTCTCAAAATAATTATTTATCTTTATATGTTAAAGTTTTGGGAGAACATATCAGTTCTCTTGATTCTAAACTGGATTATTTAACAGAGTTGGTAAAGAAGATTGGTATTCCTTCTTCATCCGACATGTCTATGGTTGTTCATTCTGCTCAAGTTATAAAGGGTCAACCTGAAGCTCAAGTTCATTCTGCTCAAGATATGGTATTCAACATAGATGTTTGATTATTATGAATATTGGAGAAAGTAGTATTAAAAATACTAGACTTGAAGAGGTGGATATACCTCAAAACCTTGATTTATTAAACAAGTGGACTATTCCACAAGTTCCTATTCATACGATCTATGATTATGGTTTCTTTGATAGAATATCTTCTAAACAGTTGATAAAAACTACAGAGCAGTCTCTTGCTTTGAACTCTTCTGAACAAACTGTTCGTTTATTGAATGAACGAGATATTATGATGTATAAAAAGAAATATAGCTTTATGCATATAGGCCTAGTTCAAATTGCTTTTAAGCCTTTAACCCTTAAAGGGTTGCCTGAATCTTTTATGGCTGCATTAAGAGATGCTAGAAATTTAAATTTTAGACAATCTCTTATGAGTTCTATTGAATCTACGGTGGCATATGATCCCGTATATTTTAATACTCAACCCAATTTACAATTATCTTTATCTGATGTCAATATTCTTGATGCTTTAACATTAAATGTTAAGACTCATGGTTACAACTATGCTCCTGGATCAGAACTTATATGTTTATCTTATAGAATTTATTATAAGTTCTTGTCTACTCTTACTCCTCGATGCAAATTGACAGATATGTCAAATGAGACTATGATTTTTGAAACAAAATTTGCAAAATCCAAAGTCACCACTAGGAGACTTAACCACTTACATGCCTTTATATATTAAAGTTCTTGAAAGAATTTATCAAGAAAATAATGGTAATATTATAACGAGTATTTATCCTCCTCAAAATCCTTTTGTTTTACCAAATAATACTGGTATTACTTTTGCTGCTTTTCAAAAATTTATTGATGAAGATGTTGCTAGCAAATGTATAAAAGAGATTAATAATCTGATTTCTCAAAATAATTATTTATCTTTATATGTTAAAGTTTTAGGGGAACATATTAGTTCTCTTGATTCTAAACTTGATTATTTAACCGAGTTGGTAAAGAGGATTGGTATTCCTTCTTATTTTAAGTGGATTAATTGAGATAATTTTTTATTTTAGATTTTATATTATCTTTTTCTATAAAAATTGGGATAAAAGATTTGAAGAATGGACAAATATATTGTTTTGTTATATTATTATATTATTTTTATACTATTTTGTTTATTTTAGAATAAGTGGTGTTTTTAATTTGAACGCATCCCTAGAAAACTACTTATTCCTATAAAGTAAAATATATTTTTACGAATTTATCCTTAATAAATATATTAAAAAAGATGTTACTTTTTAATATTTTCTTGATTATATATAAAAAATTTATTTAAATAAAAATAAAATTAAAAAATAGTATTAATGTCTTCTTAATTATGTAAAACGCCACTTATTTTAAAATAAAATCAAAAGATTTAAATGTCAGTTATTTTAAAATAAAAGAAATAGTATAAAAATAATATAATAATTATGATATAAACTACTAATCTTGAAATCAACAATTTATCGAATAAGATAATCCAGTAATTTTAGTTTTTATTCTGCTAACTAAACAATTAGAGTAATTATACGTGTCGCAATAAACTTTCTATTTTACCTTTCAAATTACAATTTATTTATTACATATATAGTTAATTCTAATTATGTGTGAAATAAATGATTTGATAGTGGAAGTCAAATATGAATTTGGTTTTTTGCAATGTTCACATTTTCCACGTTACATATCCTGAGGTGGACGGACAGATGGGGTCCAATTTTTGCTTACACGAATCCATTGACCTCGGCCTGCCAAAAGGGACCTTCCTTCTTTCCTCTTCGTGCCCGTTTTGGAAACTTCTTTTAATTTTTATTTGTTGGAAATTTATGTATTTTGATTTAAGCAATAATTCGGAAAGTCAGCTAAATAATTTTATAGGATAAAATTTTGTTTAGTGCAAACTGCAAAAGAGTATGAAAGCAAACAAATGTGCTAGAGAAGAAGAAAACAAACTTGACTACTGCTTAAAAATAATTTAACGTATACGTATTGGTCGTGTAAAAAAAATGTTAATGTTAGAAAAGATGTAAACTTTTTTAAAAAGTATTTAGTTGCTGATGATATTGAGAATGAGAAAAAGGGAGAGAGTGAAATAATAAAAATTGAGTCTTGCTCTTCTTTTCTTTTTTTTTTTTGGCTTTAATGTGTAATTTAAAAGCTTTTTGATGAATTACTATCCACCTCTTTAAAATAAAAATTAGAAGTTTTCTTGAATTTACTGTTTAAGTTAGTTTTTTTTTAAAAAATTTAATAAATAAAACTTTTTTTTGTGTGTTATTATTTCTTGTTTTTAAATTTTAGATGAAAAAAAATTATCCAGTATATTAAATGGATAAATAAATAAAATTATCGTTTGATTTGGCCTTTATGAACGAATGGACCAATTAAGAAAATATTAAAAAGAAGATTTTACTATAATAAATTTATCGAAGCGTAATTTAGACATGTTAGGTGATTTGCTTGATTTGTTGGAAAAGTAAGTATTTTATCTCATTGTATACAAGAATCGTACAAAATATTTCATCATTTGTAAATTAGTATCGAATATTTCTTTGTTATATTTAGGAGATTTTTAGATAATTGTTTAGATGGTGAAAATCATTTCTTTCTATTATAAATCAAATCTCATCCAATTGTAAATTATACACATGATCTTCCGTCAAATATACAACTTTAATGTTAATCTATGAATACTTCTTTTACTTTGTTAATGGTAGTATGCTTTTCCTTTCCTCTTTTTCAAAATTTGAATGTTTTATTTACAATTTGAGGACCTTTGTTATTTTAAATTTCATGATATAACTATAGAATAGGGAAGCTATTTAAGGAATTTGCTACAAAATCTCTCCAATTTTGGTTAAAACTTTATATGATTATTTGGTCCTTTGTTTTATTTTCGATTTTAAATTTAAATATGAATTTTTGACTTTTGATGGCATTTAAAATACTACAAACTATAAGCAATTTTCTCATTGTTTTTTTTTTTCCATGGTTATCAAAATTTTTCCTTCTTCAGTGTTCTGAATGAATATATTTGATTATTATTATTATTAAATTTGCATTCTGGTAATAATATATGATTATTTATGTAGGTGGATCAAATAATATAAATAACAACAAGAAAATCATATTTTGAAACAATAAAGTCAAAAGGGGGGAAATGTTGATAAGTCAAAGGACAAATAAACATTTCATTTATTAATCCTCGTAAGAATTTTAGTTATATTTAAATTGAAAATTATAATAATATAACGTAAACGCTAACATGACTTCATAATTGTAAAATTTCATGCTTTAAAATTTTGTAAATATCATAATAAGTTTAATTAAGAAATTTTTTTCCAAATTCATTATTTTTTTTAAGAGAATTTGTCGCCTCCGTTGTCTTTTTCATAAAGTACGTAAATGAAGTACTTCATTATGTTTACCTTTTTTCTGAAAGAGAGCATTGGGATACAATATTAATTTGCATATCTTAATGTTTTTATGGAGTAAATTCGTATTAACTCTCATTTTCTATTGCGCGCGCACACATATACACTTGTGATCTTTTTACATGTGTGATATGTGCTTATTGTTACTTTATAGTTTAATTATCTCGAGTTGCAGTGTCTTTAACTGTATAAACTATATTATCATTATTAAGAAAATAGATATTAATATTAAACCTGAAAGGGTTATAAACACATAGAACACTAAGGATCAGCTGCAAAAGAAAGCTAATGATGAGGTTTTTCTTTGATTATCTCTTAATTAGTTTAAGTTTAATGTGCATGTAACTGTTAGTTTGCGTGAGTCCACCAAACAGTATAGAGAACCAGGTCCTTCACCTGGTTCGACAGTTAAGAACAGAAGGTAAAGAACATACGATGTTTACGTGGAAACCTCTTTGCCCAAGAGAGTAAAACCACGACCTACCCTAGTAGGATTTTTCAAACTCCACTAACAACCGGGCAATATTCAGATTTACAAACTCTTGCAAACCTAGGAATTAAACTATTAATCCCTCCTCCCTTGCAATAACTCTATTGCAACCTCTTTGTAATAACTCTACTACAAAGACAACCAAGGCTAACTCTAGCCTATCACAAATGGTACAAATACAAACAGAAATTACCTACAAAAGCTTCTCAAATGAGGAGTAGGTTTACAATGTAAAGATAAAAAAGACAATGACTCAACAACCTAGAACATAAGGCATAACTCTTGATAAGGAACAAGTTCTTCAAGTTGTTGCCACTTTGTCTTTTAATGGAGAGGCTTCTTTGTAGATGTAAAAGGTGCTTAATGATTTTTGCTTTGCCAAACTCAAGTCTTTCTCTTTGTCTTGTTCAATGTATATGAGAGGATGAGAGAGAAAGATGACGTCTTTGACCATTGGACAAGAGCAAGGACAACAGCAGTCTGCTACTGCGTTGTGGCTCTGCTGCAGTGGCAGTGGTAGCTGTAAAACAGCTTTTACAACTGTAAATGTTGACTTCGAGAATAAGAAACAACAACCTACCTGGTCCCTCACCAGGTCCCTCGTATCTGGTTCCAGCAGTTCTGCTACTGCTGTGCCTCTGCTGAAGTGGCAGCAACTTTACAGTTGTGATAACAGCTTTACAACTATGAAGTTGACTTTGAGACCAAGGAACCTGGTTCCACGTCAGGTTTGTCAAATCATCAAAACACATACATAATACTTCGATGTCTATGCTCCATCAATTTCCCCCTTTTTGATGATGACAAACTCATGAACTAAGCTCCCCCTACAAACCAGATTCTCATATAGCACATAAACCAAGTTCCTACAAATGCATAGTACTTCAATGTCTATGCTCCATCAAATTCTTCCCTTTTTAATAATGACAAACTCAAGAACCAGATTCTCATCTAGATGATGATCACATGAAGCAAGTTTCTCCTGTAAGCCAGCGTATCTAGTCCCTCAACAGGTTTGTAAAATCATCAAAACAAGGCATAGTAAATTCAGTGTCTATGCTCCATCAATTATTTCCCCCTTTTTGATGATGACAAACACATGATTCGGATTTCTTCGCCCTGCGAGTCAGGTCCTCACCAAGATTCACTTTCCCCCTATGAACACATAATACCAGTTCTCCCTAAATGAAAGATCCTTTTTCTCTTGAAAGTCTGTTCCCCCTGAAGCACAGCCATAAGATGTTTCCCCTTACATTCAATACTTCAAACTGCACTCACACACTCAACCTTCCCCATTTTGGCATCATTAAAAAGATTAAGCAGTAACATGAGAAAGAAATAAGTCATAAAACAAAGTTAACTCATGGCCACTGGGGCAACACTAACATGAGTAAATTCATACACAAGTAAGAACAAAAACCGAAGTTTACATATAAGCAAGAAAGCAACCCAATTTTATTTGGGATGTTGGGATGGATGTGTGGGAATACTAGGAGCGACAGGATTGGGAATGAGGACATCGGGAACATAGTAGGAGTGACCTCTGTGATGGACAAGATGAGGGAAGAGAGACTGAGATGGATTGGACATCTACAGAGGAGACATGCAAATGTCCCGGTAAGGAGTGTGCAAGGTTGGATATTGGGAACGATGAAAGGAAGAGGCAGGCTGAAGAAGTAATGGGAATAGGTGATTAGACAAGATATGACACATCTTCAGCTTACCGAGGGACATGACTTTGGATAGAAAGGTATGAAGGTTGCAAATAAGGGTAGAATGTTAGTAGGCAGTTGGACATTGTTTTGATTTTCGCGGGATGAGCTTAATGATAGTCTAGAGCCTTGTGTTTGTCATAGTATTAGCTTTATTCATGTAGTTTTAAGTTTTTTAGTATATGTTATCGTTTGTTGTTTACTGTGTTTAGGTTGACGCACTATGTTATTGATGTAACGGTCATTACACGTATGCTCCGTATTGCTTTCCTATTGGTTGTCATGTTTTCTTGACTATCGTTTTTCGTGCCATTACTACTTTAATTTGCTTCACTTGAGCCAAGAGTCTTTCGAAAACAGTCGCTCTACCTCTAAGAAATAAAGATAAATTCTGCATATACTTTACCATCCCCAAATCTCATTTTGTGAAATTTCGCTGCATATGTTGTTGTTATTACCTCATGTTATAATAAAATTGAATGAAAAGCTCTTTGATTTATTTGAAATTAGTGTTATATTGCTCTTTATGATCCAAAAATGTGTTTATTTATTCGTTAGACAAGTCTCAGTACTAAACTTTAAAAATCCATATTGAAAGCATATTGGTAATAATTTGTTGAAATTATCATATTTTCGCGTCAATATCTCGTGTGGGCAAAAGAGTTTTAGACAATTAAATTTGAAAGAAAAAACAAACAATACACAACCTTTTGAAATTATATTACAATAAAGAATGTATAGAGAAACAATGAGTGTCGAAAAGTGAGTGATGGTTACTAAAATTGAAATGGAGCAAAGGGATGAAGAGCTCTTTGGGTTATTTATACCAAAAACAAACAATACATAACCTTTTGAAAAAGTTTTTTTTCTTTTTGAGGCCGCGTATATCTATCATGTATATCAAAAGAATGTATAAAAGATACACAGTGTGATACACAGGAGATACACATTTGATATTCAAAAAATTATAAAAGATACACAGTGTGATGCTCATATTATATTTTTTTATGTTCATAAATTTAATTCAAACCACCTCAAATCTCCATCAAATCTTCTTAAAATTGAGCTTTGAACTTCCTAAGATATTTTCAACATTATATGATAATAACCAATCAAAACAAATTTAAATTTTTAACCGAACTCCAAATTTCTTTGATGAATTTTAATAAAAATTTTCATCTTACACTTTTTAAGCAATTAAACTAAATATATTTAAGTTGATTTAATTATTCACAATTAATTTGAGTGTATGAGCAAGAACAGTTCTCATACTTATGTAGTTTAAAGTGTTGTTATACAGTCAAATACTTTGCCATGCTCTTTAGGTTAATAGAATACGAGCAGTTAGTGAATTTTATTTACTTGACTATTGTATACTGTTAGTATAAGAAAAATTCATCATAATCACAATATCACGATATTATACACAAAAAAAATAAAAAATAAAAAAAATTGAACCTTAGACAATTTAACTGATCAAGTTAGGAAAAACAAAAGCTTTAGAATGAAATGAACCCTTCAGAAATTATAAAAAATACCCCTAAATATATTTTACAATAAAAAAAATGACTTAGTAGAAAAGCACATAAGCCTTAGCACAAAAAAAGGATTTAGAACTTATATTGATAATATCTTATGAGTAATTAATTAATTAATATTAATAGTATTTTCTGAATTAACTAATAGCAGTAATTATGAAAGGCTAAACTCGATTTTGTATGTATATACTCAAGAGATTTCAATGAGAAATTAACTTGCTAAACAGTAAAAGTAAAATAAAAAAGCAGCACATTTTAAGTCACACAACGTTATAAGCTAAATATGTCCAATAGGACAGGCAACAGTTATTCGAAGCTAGTGTCGCCGCCCTGTTGGAACGTTTCTACTGAAAAATAAAAACGTATACTAGTATAGTATTTACTATATACTATACATTTCTCAAACCCTTGAGCCCTTCTTCATCCACACCCAAAAACCCTTTAGCCTACAAAAAAAATAAAAATCCCTAAACTCTTCTGAAAATCTTTTGTTCCAAGCTTCCTCTACCTCCATTCCAGCAGTCTATTTTAACATCCCCGGGGCCTTCAGAAATTCCCAAATCTCACACTGAAAGGTATTTTCCCTGACATCCAAATACTTATATACGTGATAAATTCTTTTTTGGGGGTTTAAAGATTTGGCATTTGAAATCGATAGCTGTTTGTTGTTATATTTCTTTATAGCTTATTGTGTTTTTTGTCTTTTTGGGAAGACTAGGTTGGGATTTTGATTCCCAAATACTTAATAGGTTCATAGACGCAATCTTGATATCTCTATTTTGTTTTGCATATGTCGTGTTCCTGATTAATATCCAGTTGGGATTTTTGGTCTCCAATTAGTTTTATGTACGTAACGTGGCTGATTTTCTTTTTTTTTTTTGGTTTAGGGTTTTATCTTTCAAACCAAGCAATATCTTGATTCTCTATTGTTTTGTGCAAAATATTGTCTTCTTTAGCGAAAGACCCTTTTGTTGATATTGATATTGATTGGTTGCGTACAGAGGTAGAGAAAGAGAAGTGAGTGAATGGCAGGAGGTGGTTCAGCTGCTGGAAAGGGTAATGCCCCCAGTGTTCGGATAGTGGTTGCAGGTGATGCCAAAACTGGAAAGTCTAGCTTGATCTTGACAGCCGCCACTGATTCTTTTCCGCCCAATGTCCCTCCTGTGTTGCCGCCTACGAGGCTCCCTGATGATATCTATCCTGATAAAGTACCTGTAACTATTATTGATACGTCTTCTAGGTGCTAATCAGATTCCTTTCTCCACTTCCTTATTGTCGGTTCCCTGGGTAGTAATTGCGCCTATGATACTTGTTAACTTTCATATACATTGTGTCTATAGTTCTGTGAAAAGAGTTGTCTTTTAACTACTCTAGTATTTATCATTTTGTGGCCAAGTATCTCCCTTCCCCGTGTTCCAAATGTTTCTCTTCTGGAAAGATCAAAGATGTTTTATTCCGTTTTCATGGTTTCATATACCCGGCCTTTTGTTTTGATCCAGTTGTCGTATACCAGAGCTGCCTACAAATCTTTGCTTACAGAAGATTTGTGCATAGAGCTGAAATGCCTTCTGTATGTGCGAGATTAATGTATATGCAAGTTTGTGTACATCTTGTGGCTTATCTGGGATATTTTTCGTTCCTCTGACAGTAGCTAGTTATAATATGTGAAATAACATATGAAATCTCTTGGTTCAGTTCTGATGTCAATCTTTGTTATACAGTCCTGAAAATAGAGGTAAACTTGTGGAAGAGCTGAAGAGAGCTGATGCAGTTGTACTGACTTACGCATGTGATAAGCCTGCGACTCTCGATCGGCTGAGTACTTTCTGGCTTCCCGAACTCCGCAGATTGGAGGTTTGTACCAAGAATATGTGTATTCAGTCAACTCATCTTGTAAATTGTCAGGAATGTTGAACAACATATCCTTTGGAGGACAGTTTTTTTCTTTTGATGAAGTAATATGTTCCTTTAAAAAAGCATCAAGGAGATGCAAAGTTACAAGAGGCATAGTTACAAGTAACATAATGACAAAAAAGAGTATTTAGCTCAGCCCCTATACAAAGTGTTAGTCTAAAACTAGAGTGCTAACAAAGTCTAGAAAATGTCTGGCTCTAGGAACTGGGGTCAAACTTTGACCAACAAAAAAGGTTAAGCAAGCATTTAGCTTGTCTTGGAACTGTGGGACAACTCATTAATTTTATCTCCCACAAACTTGTCTTGTATTTTACTGATGTGTTGTGGACTACATAATTGAGCAGGTTAGGGTTCCTGTTGTTGTCGTGGGTTGCATGCTTGATAAGAGGGATGAACAGTACCCTGTCAGTTTGGAGCAGGTGATGTCACCAATTATGCAACAATTTCGAGAGATTGAAACATGTATTGAGTGTTCAGCATTAAGGCATATCCAGGTAAGTCAATTTACTTTTTGTCTTGGCACAATTACTTTGTAGCCAATACTTGATACAGTCAAGCTAAGATGACCACAGAAATGGTGTTTCTCCTGGTCTGCATTTTGATGATGTCCCTTCTTTCTCCTTTGGAGTAAAGAAGGAAGTGTTATTTGTAAGATGCTCAGATGAATAATTTTTCTTCTTTGACTCATAAATGATATGTTTGCAGATTCCTGAGGTTTTCTACTATGCACAGAAAGCTGTGCTTCATCCAACAGCTCCACTATTCGATCAGGAGGCCCAAACTTTAAAGCCTCGATGTGTCAGGGCTTTGAAGCGGATATTTATTCTTTGTGATCTTGATAGAGATGGTGCCCTAAGTGATGCAGAGTTGAATGATTTTCAGGTCATATACTTCATTATTTAGCCTAACTTTTTCTAGTCAGTAGATTTAGCCACTGACGTGTGTTATCTGAGGACTAATTTTTGAAGTTGTCTGTTTTTGATATCATTCAATGATCATGTAGGTCAAATGCTTCAATGCTCCACTACAGCCTTCTGAAATAGTTGGTGTTAAGAGAGTCGTGCAAGAAAAATTACAGGAAGGTGTCAATGAACAGGGTCTTACATTGACAGGTTTCCTATTTCTCCATGCCCTGTTTATTGAAAAAGGGCGTCTGGAGACAACCTGGACTGTCCTGCGAAAATTTGGCTACAACAACGAGATCAGGCTAAGTGAGGATCAGCTTCCTCCCCCCATCAAGAGACATCCTGACCAGGCAAGTTTGTCCCTGAACTGGACCTGAAGTTGGAACTTCCTATGCTTTTCTTACTCGAGGCTCTATTTCTTCCTCTCCATCTTCCTTCATCTCCTTCCTTTCTAGCCAACCGAAGTCAAACACTTTTCCACTATCCTACCCAGTTATTGCTCCCATTATGCTCTTGGCCTAATACTTGTTCTTTTTAGGCGCATCTCCAGCTTCAGCTTTTGCCTTCACCTTTTTCTCACTTTTGCTCATTTGTATGGCATGCATGTTTCTCCATTTAGTGTCTAGTTGGCATTGCCTCTTTCCCATGAAGAGAAGATCTATTAACTCCATGGCTTGTGGGAAAAGAATCAAAGAACTCACAATAAATTTATCATATTCTTATCTTTGAAACAATAATATCATTTAAATAAGAAAGAAGAGAAACATTTGAACTTGACTCTATTGTTTTCTTATTTAAATAATTGCGTTGAGTATTGCTCAACAAATTGTTTATCAATGACCGAAGAATATGAACTTTCTACTTGTGATGCTCACGAGTTGCATTATAATCAAATAGCTTTGGGTCGCTTACCAATGTCAATAATTGATGATTACACAATTCGAACAACAATAACAATTCGAAAAATTTCAAATTTACCTCAAATAAAAAATGAATAAGAGTCATAAGACCTTGAACCCCTTCCATATGATGGGAGTTGCCGGCGTATTGGGCACTGCTTTTCTATGCGCTGTTCATGTTGCTGCTGTAGAAAATAATTTATTTGAAGACGACGATGGTGAAAATACATCCGCGCTTTTAACCAACTTGAGCTGAAGAAGCTTATTTAGTGGTTACTGCTAGATTTGGATTCCGCTTTTGAGACTTTCAACAATTAACCAATTTTATCTTTCAAATATGTATTCTCTATTCAAATTCGCTTGGGAGATTCTTTATAACTTTATGCCTCCTCTTCTCTTTTATATATAGTACTATCTGTTGTTTCTGTTCTGTTTATTTCTTATTGCTGTGATGTTCCGCCAGCTTAAGATTTTGATGATTCATCTTTCTATGCATTAACTGTGAGTGTTCACTTTGAAATACTGAAGTATCCTTGCCCTCCTGTAGAGTGTGGAGCTGACCAATGATGCATTGGACTTCCTCAGAAGAATCTTCTTCACATTTGACATTGATGGTGTATGCACATCTTCTCTCTCTAAAATTCTTGAAGTTTTGATATACAGGTTCATTTAAGAGTCTTCTTGAGAATGCTTGTCCAATGTAGGTTTGAAGTTCTTTCTCATCGGGTCTGTTTAGTATAATTGAGATGTTACCTATGAATTTTTTTTTTGGGGAAAATATTGGATGCTAATTTCAATGTCATTCATGGCCTTGATTGGACATAAAATTAGGTAACTTGGAAATAGGTTGAGGAATGGGAAATGGGGAATGTAAGAAGTGTTTTAATGATAATTTTAAGTGTTAAAGGTTGAGTATTTTTGTGGTGGTTAAAACAAATGACATGGAGCAAGAATTGAGATAGTAGTAGAGGAAAATGGTTTATGTTTTCTTGAGCAGAAAATTACATTAGGCAACCAAATTGTCTAGTCATGGAAAATGGTTCAGATGGCATACCAAATAAACTTGTTGGAAGGGTAGTTTTTGGTTGCTTGGATTGGCGCTAAGTAGATTCCATTAAAGGTGCTATGGCTAATGAATTTTATCGGTTCTGTTGTTTCCTTCATCAGCTCTTATAGGTTGCCCATGCCACAATGTTGTCCTATGGATCTTCTCGCTAAATAGGAATTTGTTGGCTTGGGATGCAGTTTTGCAACCTAGCCTCTTAATAGTGAAGTAGTAGGATGTGTAGGATCTTGCAATAAATTGTTAAAATAGTTGAATCAATGTCAATTGCTTTTTAAATTTATGGAAGAGATTCTTAGTACTTGCTCAGCTCTTTGCCCAGTTATTTTTTCTTTTTGTTGAGTTTGGTTGCTTAGAGCTTAAATTGATTTCACGAAATGTCGCTCTGATGATGTATTTGTTGTCTCGCACTTTAACAACTTCATTTGTGATCTTAATCAGGATGGTGCTCTTCGATCCAATGAGCTTGATGACTTATTTTCCACTGCTCCGGAGAAGTAATCTGGCTTTCCTAATATCTTATACTACTTGGTTATTTTCTTTTTGGTTTTTTGCTACTGTAGATGAGGATGAATTATTTGATATTATGGTAGGCTTTTTTTTTGGTTTGCATATTGAGTGGGTGATGTATGTGTGGCTTCTGGTTGACGAGGGGAAAGTGCCTGTTCAGGCCTGCCAAAAATTGTCATTTGAGCTACGTTCTTGATGATGGAGCTGTTAAGAAGTTATAGGTGCTGGTTCACTTGGTGTAGCTACTCCTTTTTAGGTTATCAAAAAGAAGTTATAGTGAATAACCTTATAAAGAGAAGACACTAAAGTGAATAAAATAAAGTTTGAATAGACTATGAGCATGTTGTGTTTATCAATCAGGAAAACTAATTATGAGCCTGATATTCTGTTGGTTGCACACTCTCATAAATGCATGGGTTAGGAGTAACAAAGCTGAATAGGTGATTTTGAAGCCATATATCATACTAAATAACTGATGGTTGTGTTTTTCATATTCTTCTCATATCAGCCCCTGGAGTGAAGCTCCGTACAAGGATGCTGCAGAGAAGGATGCCTTGGGAGGACTCTCTGTCGATGGTTTTCTTTCAGAGGTGCATATTTACTGGAGCATTTTTGCTAACTTGCACATGTGCATATTCTATCTATTTTAAAAAGATGACACTATGACATGCTATAACTGTATTCTTGTGGGGAGTGCAAACATGGGTGAAGGATGCAGTTTCTAGGGGTTGATGTACTTCTCATTTTTTCTTTGCTTGCTTTTCGGAGATGCAACATGTCATGTTCTTCCTTTAGGGGCCCATTTAGGTTGGATCAATATTTTACGTGCATTACAAATGTGAGCTACAGATGGGCGGCCCCAAGATTGAGAAAAGACGAGGGTTGCGGTAGGTTCATGACCAGTGCTAAAATAGTATTGATGGATATTCTAAATATGAATGCCAATAAAGTGGAACGGATAAGAAGATATATATAGCTGACCTTAATTAGTTTGGGATTGATTGATTTTATCTTCGTAGTGTGTAACTTCAAAAAGCCAATATTTAGGCTGTGTAGAAATTGATGAACATGCCAATTTCTAAGCTTGTCACTGTTGTTGGATTTTTTGCCAGGAATCAGAATTTTAATTTTTAAGCTGCCTTATATGATTCTAGTTTTTAGAGTGTTTTCTTGGTTATATGTTTCCAAATGCTATTGTTTTTATGTTTCCTTCTATCCTGTGGTTGCAGTGGGCATTGATGACACTTCTGGATCCCATTTATAGTGTGGAGAATCTTATATACATTGGATATGCTGGTGAGCCTTCGTCAGCTATTCGTGTAACTCGAAGAAGGCGTTTGGATCGCAAGAAGCAACAATCAGATAGAAATGTTTATCAGTGTTTTGTTTTTGGGCCAAAAGAGGCTGGAAAATCAGCCATTCTGAATTCATTTATTGGAAGGTTTTTCTTCTGAAGCTGTTGCACATCAACTCGTTTTCCTGAAATTTAATTGAGAAAGATCTTGATTTGATGACCCATTTTCTGTTGTGCCTATCTGATTTGTGTTTCCTGTAATTTATAATGCAGGCCGATCCCAGAAGAGTACCAATCAACTACTGCTGATCAATATGCAGTAAATGTTGTTGATCTAGGGGTAAGAGATCATTTTGGTTGGTTGAAAGGTGAAATTATTGATAGATATCATCTCTAGTTAAAACTTAAAAGAACAGGAAAAGAGAAGATTGAGTTATTGATTGAAAGAGCATAGGAGTGAACAATCCTTTGATTTTACATTTATTTATGTTCTAGATATCTGCATCTTTATCAAAAGCAAAAAGCACAAAAAAGCTCTAAGGTCCGTGGGGCTTTAAGCACAAAGCGCAAATAAAGCGCGGACTTTAATGAAAAAAGGTGCAAAGGGAGAAAAAATTACAAAATAATATATGTTTAGTCCAAGACTACTAATTATGACAAATATATGAACAAATAAATTGAAAAGAAATTATGACAAAGTGAAATATCAATTGTTTAGTGTCGCTTCTTCAAAGGAGGCTAATTGGCAAGGAAAAGTATGCCTTAGAACCTTGATAACGACATTGAAGCATAAGTAAGGAGAAGCTCAACACATTTTGAGCCTCATTTCAGGGCTTAAACACGCCTTTGATAACACTTGATATCTTGTACATATCATCTTGGTACTTTGCTTCTTGGCTAGTGTTGAAAATGAAAAACAGATTAAGAGAATAACATTTCTGCTATGTGCTTACTCCCAGTGCTATGAACACGGTATTACACCATAATGTTGCATCTTTGATTATGGTTCTATTGCTTCTAATCATGTGCATGACTACGTATGGAAAAGTAAAAGGATGAGAAGTTAAATGAAACATGGTGAGAAGTTAACTTTTATGATTTTTCAACAATGAGTTGCCTATAACTTACGATGGATCCAAGAGATGGTGGTTCATATAGATTTGGCATAAGAAATTCTCAGCTTCACTGATCTTCTTGGAGCATTAAGTCATTAAGTGTTTAGAGCTGTGAGAATTATAGGTCATGTAAATGTGCAAGCTGGCTCAGACAACAATGTTATTAATACAAGTGATAGGTAGTGTAAATCTGGGAAGGGGTTGCAAGACAGTGTGCTAAAATAACCTTGAATGGTGAAAGATCGTTGAAAATGAGTTGGTCTACTGTCTAAGACGTAATAAATTTTTACGAGTTATATATGGTAATTGTACTCCTCCTTTCCTATGCATGATTACGACAATCCTACCCCTTGTAAGGAGGAAAGATTGAACAAAATTATGATAAATGCTTTAAATTATAGATGAACCTCTATATTTTTACAGTTCTTATTGTTACCAATAACAAGTTACTTGGGTTCTTATTTAACACTGTATGATGTGCATATGCTATTGTAGTGTAGGTTTGTTGCCTGGTTTTTCAAAACATAGGTAGAGTGCAGATCTTCAGAAACAGGGAGTGTCCTTAACAACACCTCAAGTTGCATTTGTTTGTGTTTCCCACACATAAGTTCCCTAAAATCTTGTATATTATGCTAGCTTTATCTTTCTTTTGAAACACCAAATTCTGTCTTAATGATTTGTGACTCAAAGAAGTTTTAATAAAGAACACCCTGGCCGAAAATTCTTTTTATGTACTTTATGATCCTATGTTCATTTCCTGATAAGGCACATGATTTTATTAATAACTGGAAAATCTCTGTATACAAGCTGTACCTGAAATAATTTTTCTTTTATGATCCTAATGTTGTTTCTGGAAACAGCCTCTCTACCTCTTGGTAGGGGTAAGGTCTGTGTAAACTCTACCCTCCCCAGACTGCACTTTGTGGGACTACATTGGGTATCTTCTTCTTGTTGTTGATCCTAGTGTTGTTTCCGTGTGATCTCTCTTCAGGTTACTTATTTACCGTGTCTGGTAGTTGTTGGATTCTCTCTTCTGCATTTAATCAACTTCTTAAATTTGTTATCAGTATAAGAGCAGTTATTCTG